>CAWUFW010008339.1:0-600000 GCA_963921515.1 Calotriton arnoldi
GCGAAGCACACAGCGGCGGCAACACCAACTAGAGAAGCAGGGCCCCTTCGGGAAGAGGAACGCCAGTACCACACTGAAAAACCCATACCACCCTGCACATATGAACAAGACACATGAAACGGAACACCAAAGAGCCCGGGGACCGACAACAGGTGGCCCAAGAATAACATCCACACACAAGGCCCAACGCAGAGCGGAAAGGCAGCCTGCCGCCCACACAAGGGAGAGCAGACAGCACTGAATGACCTTCCATTCCAACTCCGAAACCACAGCCCTACGACAGAAGCCGGTGAATACAGCCATTGTCCAAGAATAGACCAACACAGGCATGCCGAGGAGACCGACCACAGGGCAGATAGCGCATATCACAGAAGCACACAACGGACGGGGAAGAAAGAAGAAAACACTCCCCCATGTCGGCCACATGCAAGTTAATTGGAAGGAGTCACACAGCACTGACCTTGAACTGTCTGAGAAGCATGTGGGAAGAGGGCCCGTGTCCTCCAAACAAGCCAACAGAACACAAGTCCTGTCTCCCTACGACTACACAGAGCTCACAGCAACCCCGGAGCGTGCACATTGCAGACTGCACACACAGCCAGAGCACGCCACCTCAACGAACCGCTGCGAAATGGCAACCGCAACACACCTACCCAACTACGCCGAACAGCTCAAGCTGTACAAAACCAACACAATACATACATTGGGATGCGATCTCCTGTCCCTGCTGAACGTAAGTTACCGACTGACTTACCGCATCACATTGTTCAGCTGCGTCATGCCCGTCTTCTACTGTCGGAGGTGTCCCTACCAGCATCCCGTCGAGATATGCCTCTCCAACCCGGCATGTCTGAAGGCGGACCTGCTACCACTACTCCTCCCTCTGGACGCACACGACAGGGCCTGCTCTGCCTATGGGGGCATGGCGTATGTGGCCAACATCGCACCCGCACTGAAATGGGACCACTGTGCCTCCACACGACGGATCATCGAGAACAGCTACATCGAATGTCACCCAGCATGCCCCATCATGGTCCTCCAAGGGACAACTTACGAACAACACCTTGACAGCCACCATCCGCTTCATTGGCTGGCAAACATGTACACCACCAATGACATGGAAGCCCTGCTGGACGGCATCGCATACCTGACAACCTGTAAATACGTCGGACCACAACGCAGGTTCCCCGAGTGACCTATGAAGTCCAACCCCGCACCCATGCTCAGCTTCCGCACGGACTGGCCAGTCACCACCACAACAGCCATACCAAACGACCGGCAACTGTAACCACACCATCAACGACATCGCCATGACATCGGATATGACCGGGACATGCACACTGTTCCCCATCACATCCAGGAGCACCGCATGCATCGTGGGAGGCAGTGGCATGGGCTCTGTGTATCGCACCCACATGGACGGAACTGCACGAACAACCAGGACACGACATGGATCCAGCGCCCATGGACACACACACCGCTCAGTGGACATGAATAGGTCGCCTGGAGTCTGTGGGTGCTGCACCCCTCCCACCCCCGCCCCGGGAATCCCATACCAGGACCTTTGCATGGACGACAAGTGCATACAACAACAACACGACCCCAGTGACTGTGACATGTCCAGTAACCACCACAGTGCAACAACAAGTGGCACGCCGCTGCATGCACGCAAGCACATGCCCTGATGTCATCTCACATGCACGCGTGCAATAGGAACAACCGCAGCAAACCTGTCACATGGAACTGAGATGGACTGTGCCCATGATGCCAAGCGGTCTGGTAGGCTACATGTATACCGTCTGTGTCAAAGTCCGCAGCTCCGCAGCTATACGTAAATGTACATTAGCACAGCCTTGGCCAAGCAGATGTAACCCCACACCCTATCCCATTTGTAATCATGCTCAGTATATCCTCAACATGTATTCCGCTGCCAGTAGTGTCCACTATACTGCATCACAGAGGACAGAAGACTCAATATAATGTTTGAAACCAAAACTGTCACCGCTGACTCATTTCACAAGTACGAATGAGAGAGGATGAGAGTATGTGAAGTACACGGCAGTCGTGACATGACCATGTAGTCCACTGGTATTGGATGTCAACGCAAATGAGTAGCACTACTGTGGAAGACACACATGTGTCGTGTGAAGTCGCATGGACGCAGTGCTCAGGTGGGTGGGTGCGACGGGTAGATGCGCACATGCCAAGTTTGAGCACGCCGTGTTGGGAGGGGTCATGAACAGTACACCACCGCTTCCCTGGGCATTGTGAGAGGACACCTGTCGGGGGGAGTGAACACGTGTGTGCACAGCAGCCGGGCACACGTACAAAGCGGTACCAGGCGCACCTCAGCCCACCCTCTGTGGACAAGCTGGATCCTGTTGTGCGCCCGCCATGCCCCTTGACAAGGCACACACAGCCCCAGTCGACCAGGTGTAACCCCAACATAGTCAATCCGCACAGGCGATACAGGGCACGGGATGGCAGTGGAGCATGGTGTGTGAGAGGTCTCCTCGCGCTCCTCCTGGTCATATCACGCAGGCAATAGAACCTCAACGTCCAGCATGGCAAAAGTCAAATGGAAGTGTAGGGGGGACGCACCACAGCACGAGCAGCACTGACGTCACGGGAGGTGGCTCGCACTATCCCATCCATTGCCCATCATACCAACCACGCCACATGCCATTGCGACTAAGTGCAAGCGCGTGCGCCACCACCGCTGAGCCCTCCCCAGAGAGGCCAAAGAGTGAATGTGTGGGCCATCAGCCACAGACGGACGCGGCCTGGCCGCAAGGGCAGCCACAGCCACTGGGTGTCGCAGGTGGCGGATCCGGAAGGCGAAGACTGTGATGCATAGTCCATGCAGGCCGGGTCTCCATTTGGGGCACCACGCAGGTGGACGGCGTCCCGCCACACATCATACCCTGAGACAGCCCACTCGTGCAACTGGACCCACACATACACTCCTTGCCCTCTATGGTGCGAGCTTGGGGCTGCCTGTGCAAGCGCTAGCCTCGCAGGTGAGCATGCATATTGGGGGGCGAGGGGAGGACATGAGGGCTGGGGCGAAGATGACTGTATCACTGTCAGTTAGTACAAGGGATGACCCAGATGTGGAAAGGAAGAGACGTGTCCCGTGTGTACTGCAACTAGTCGCCAATCCAACTACCCCCCATGTCCGGAATGTAAGCCCGCACCTAGGCCCGCCCATCCGCCACATCGAACATACCACCAGCACGACAACCTTCCCATTCGAAACACTGACTGGGGGTGGCGACCAGTGTACAATCATGTGTAGCCTACCCACGCGTACATGTGGGCCCTCCATGATCCATGTCACCTGCGGCAAAGACATGACATGCGCAATGAGGGAAGTGAGGAGAGCTGTCCGCCCCACGCACAGAAGGTGCATCAGCTCCACAGACCCAGCAGCGAGTCCAGCAGGGGTCACATGTGCAGGGGCAGCTGTGCCTGGTGTGAAGGCACATGCATATGGACAGCACATCGACCAATGTGTAGTCTGCCCACATCCACAGTCCATCATCATGCGGACATAGGAATTGAACACAGGGCAACACATCTTAGTTGGTGCACCCACCGTGACCAACAATGCGCAATCATCGACGTACCCGCCCTGTGCATGGCCCCCCACCCAACGGAGGCACATCCAGTGCCACCATCCCACACACACAAGCCTTCCACGGAACATGCTGTGTCCAATGGTCAGTACAGAGTCAGCGCCCATCTGGTGGATCCTGAACAGGAGACACATGCACACACATGCCAGCTCCCACTATGTACGTCTGCCACCTGGCACGTGCAATGTAACCTCTCACCTGTGACGTGTGACTGCAAGCACACAGCCGTCTTGGCATGGGGCTGTCAATGTGGACACCAGTCAATGTTTCGGGAGCTGTGATCCGTACAGTGCTGTACATAGGGTGCAGTGCTGACACCTACTACTGTCTCATATCTCCTCGTGCCACAGGTCCCACTTGTATTGGCCGCTCAGCCCGTGCCCACATCGTCGTCGTCGTGTGCCATACTCATCCAGCCTCGGAAGCAGTTCCATGCTCAGCAGACACTCATGTTGCCGTGGCGTTGCCGCTTGACGAATATGCAGACAGTCCCCATCAGCACGCCCCGCAAGTCATTGGGGCCTAGATCCCCATGTGCATGCACATGGCAGTGGTATGTCTCACTTGCCATTGCCATTGTTGGGAGACCTGTGTAAGTGTATTGTGGCCGTGCCGTCCCAGCTTGACAGCTGGGCTGTGGCTCATGTGCTTGCTCAGTCATGTCAGTGATGTGTATGCGAAATTGCTATGTGCCGTGTTGCCTTGACATGTGTCCTCTGCCATTTACCCCAGGCGGAGACCGAACATTGACCGCCCATACCAATTGCTGGCGGACATGGACGATACAGAGGTTATCAGGAAGTTTCGGCTGGACAGGCCAACCCTGCATCGACTGTGTGCCATGTTAGAGCCCCATCTCCGTCCCCGCAGGGTGTATCCGACTGCTGTCACCCCCACGGCTAAGGTGATGGCCGCCATGCATTTCTTCGCCACTGGGTCATTCCAGCACACAGTGGGCAGTGGAGGAGGGATGTCCCAGCCCATGTTCAGCAAGGTGCTGAGGGATGTACTGGCAGCCATGATGCTGTACCGGAACAGGTACATCCGCTTCCCCAGGGCTCGTGAATTGGTGGCAGTGAAGGGTGCATTCTATGCCCTTGGCAGAATCCCACACGTCGTGGGAGCCATTGACTGCACACATGTTGGCCTTGTTCCACCACAGGCCACTGAGCACCTGTACCGCAACAGGAAGCACACGCACTCCCTGAATGTGCAAGTGGTGTGCCTTGCGGACATGGTGATCACCCACGTGTGTGCCAAGTTTCCAGGCTCGGCACATGACGCACACATAATGCGCAACAGCATCTTGCCACGACTGATGGCCAATATGCAACAGGATCGTGCCTGTATTGTCGGTGAGTATGTGGAGTGGTGTAGCGTGCTGGTTGTGCGATGCTGTCCCCTGTCCTGTTGGAATAGCTACGGTTCTCTGTGTCCCTCACACCCAGGTGACTCTGCGTATCCGAATGGGGCATGGCTGCTCAGTCCATTGAGGAATCCTCGCACCCCAGCAGACGATCGATACAATGAGGCACATGGGAGGACCAGACGTGTGGTCGAGCGTACCTTTGGCCTCCTCAAGTCCAGGTTCAGGTGCCTGGACCGCACCGGGGGTGCACTGGCGTACTCCCCACAGAAGGTGTGCCAGATAGTGGTGGCGTGCTGCATGCTGCACAATCTGGCCATTCGGAAGCAGATCCCCCTCATTGTGGATGACGGAGATCAACCAGGGCCCCAGCCCGCAGACCAGGACAGCTCGAGTGAGGTGGACAGCGGAGAGGAGGAAGCTGGGAATGTGCGCCAGCAGCTCATCGCCCGCTACTTCACTTGACGGTGAGTGTCCATGTACGACGGATGAAGTGTCTGTATCTGTGCAGGTGTGTGTGTGCTGTGTCAGGGTGGCCGTATGTTCACTGCGTGCAGTGTGTCAACGCTCCATGGCCAGGGTAGTATGCCACTGTTGGTGACTGTGGCATTGTGCCCTATTGCTCTGTGCGATGTGTGTACATTGCTTGTAGTTGTTGACATGTACTGTGTGATGGGTGTGTGACACACTCATTGAATGTGCTCCTGTTCTGTCTCCCACCCCTAGGTCCCTACAGGCCCTCCGGATTCCATTGCCATGCCACGCATCAGGTGCCTTTCCGCCCAAGGTGGCCGTTGTATTCCGTACAAATAAAACACAGGGCACAAACAGCAGTTAGTGAAAAAGGTGCATTTATTACAAACTGTGACATGTGATTGTGTGTAAGGTGATGACAAAAGTGGTGCGTGCAGTGACAATGAGCTGTCGGTCATGGCTGCGTGAAGCTCAGGGTGTACCCACTGGTTCTATGTCCATAGTCCAACACACACATGCCATCCAGCTGGCTGTGTGGAGTGGGATCGTAGAGCAAGTCAATGCAGTGGCTGGTCAAGGAAGGCTGGCGGAAGGCTGGCTGGCTGCCTCACTTGCGACTGGAGCGTGCGAAGTCCTCCCGGGAGATTTGTTTCCTCTTCGGACGGCCCCTTCCACGTTTGGGAGGGGGTGTGTGGTGGCGACCTGCTGGTGGTGGGTGAGGTGTGCTCACTGGCTGTGGACGCAGGGGAAGTGGACACTGCTGCCCGACCCTGCGCCCTAGCAGGTGGTGGCGGAGGTGGTGTTGCTGGCCTTGCCTGTGACCCCACCGCCACCACCAGCTGGCCCATGAGGTCCACGAGTTGGTCCATACGGGACACGAATTGGCCCATATGGGCGTCCATGGACCTCAGCACCCCCAGCACCTCCCGCGTGTCTGTAGCAGACCTGGCCCATTGTCCTTGGGCCTCTTCATAGGCCCCAAGGACTCTGGCCATTTGAGGCAGGGCATGGCTCCCAGGGGAGGCTGGCGTTTCCCTGACCCTGCTCCTCCTACCAGTCCTGCTGCCACCGGCCTGCCCACTAGCCACATTGCACACCACGGTCCTCGCTGTGGCTCCCAGGGTGGATCCAGTCGGCCGGGCCACCACCTGCGCTGGGGCTGGTGCCAGCGAAGACGTGGTGGTGGTGGTGGCGGTGGTGGTCGGTGCGGCGATGGTGGCGGTTGCGGCAGTGGTAGTGGCCGCAATGACCGTGGGTGTGGCCGCAACGACAGTGGCAGCAGGGGGCTGGGACTGTTCAGCATCCCTGGATGATGGGTTGGTGGGTAGGAGGGGTCCTGGGGAGCGGCTGGGCCCTGCCACGCCAGATGGGCCTGCTTGGTGGTCCGTGTCCGAAGAGGAGGACAGATCCTCCAGATCCGTGTGTCCTCGTTGGGGGCTTGTGGGCTGGCTGTGCTGGCTGCTGTCTCCATCCCCAGCATCCAGCAGTTCGTCACCTGTGGAGAGAATGAGATTTGTTATTGTGTTGCACCTGGCGAAGTATGTATTTGTCGTCTGACATTGACAGTTCGTGCAATCTCGTACATGGGTTTCCCGGAGGCGTGTGTGTGGCTGTAGCATCTGTAGTTGTGTGTGCTTGGCAATGGGACTGTGTGCTGTGCACATGTGGCATGGGACGGATTGGCCATGCCGATGGGTGTGTTGCTGTGCCCCTACTTATTGTGACTCTGGTGTATGCGGGCTCCTGGCCCATCCTGGGTCTGGTTTGTACTTTGCTTTTGGTGTTCAGATGGGACGCTTAGGAACGCATATGGCAACATGGGGGCCATGCCCCAGATTCGCATTTGGGAGGGAATATGCTTTTGGGGTTCAAATGGAACGCTTAGGAACGCATATGGCAACATGGGGGCCATGCCCCAGATTCGCATTTGGGGGGAATATGCTTTTGGGGTTCAAATGGAACGCTTAGGAACGCATATGGCAACATGGGGGCCATGCCCCAGATTCGCATTTGGGAGGGAATATGCTTTTGGGGTTCAAATGGAACGCTTAGGAACGCATATGGCAACATGGGGGCCATGCCCCAGATTCGCATTTGGGGGGAATATGCTTTTGGGGTTCAAATGGAACGCTTAGGAATGCATATGGCAACATGGGGGCCATGCCCCAGATTCGCATTTGGGGGGAATATGCTTTTGGGGTTCAAATGGAACGCTTAGGAACGCATATGGCAACATGGGGGCCATGCCCCAGATTCGCATTTGGGGGGAATATGCTTTTGGGGTTCAAATGGAACGCTTAGGAACGCATATGGCAACATGGGGGCCATGCCCCAGATTCGCATTTGGGAGGGAATATGCTTTTGGGGTACATGCTGTGAGCCATGGGTGCCGAACGTGACATGTGTTGTGGCAGCATGACAGTGCATGGTTTGAGGTGTGTGCATGCTTGACATGGCCTGCATATTTGCTGTCTGTTGTGATTACTGGACATGGCATTGGACGCATCGTTATGAGTGAGTGATGGTTGTGTGCCAGCCAACGTATTGCAGTTGTCCCATCTCCTTGGTGTGCGTGCTGCCCTGTGCCATGTGCATCACTGCAGTGCTCGGGGGGGTGTGGCCCATGTTGTGTGTTGTTGCTCACAGTGTGTCGTGCGCTTCATTGACTTCTGCACATGGTTGGTCATGGGCATGTATCTTAGCGTGACTGCTGTATGTGTGGCAGCTGTGCGGATGACATGCCTTTCATGAGACTGGGGCTGACGGATGGGATGGATGGTATGTTGTTTGTGCATGGTGTGTCTGTGTGTTTCATGGGTTCAGTGGTGTTCGTGTGCATTTATGTTGTTCCGCTCTGTTGCGTCTAGTGTTGTTTGTCTTACATAGGCGTAGTTGTGGGGTGTGTGGTTGACAGGCAGTTGGGGCTACATGGACAGGACTTCAATGGTGTTTCGGTTGTGTGTGATGAGTTGCCCAGTGGCTGCCGTGTGGGACTATATTCAGTGTGGCTTGTGCATGCAGACGTGGCTCCTTGGGTGTTGCTATGTCTGTGATGGGTCATGTGGGGTGTGAGTCTGTTGTTCATGTCCGTGTGCACATTGTTCACTTGTTCGTGACGGTGGGCGGTGCTGCGTGTTCGTCTGCTACGTGACATGTCCCATGTGTTGGTCGTGTTATGGTCCTCATGCCTCCAGTAATGCAGCTCTGTCCAGTTTCCCACCTGCAAGTTGTTCGTGCGTGCACTGTACTGGATGCCACATGGCTCTAAGCGGGGGGTGCTCCATGTTGCAGGTCTGTGGGGGTGGGGGGGTGTTGTGGGTCGTGGGGGTGGCTGGACACCCACTGACACTGATTGCTGTGGACCGTGATGTCTGCCTTTCGGCTGTCGTTGTGCACTGCGGTGGCTGACACGTGGCTGTGGGGTGTGGGGGATGCTCCTCCTTGCTGTGCTGTGGGACTGGGGCCTGGTGTGTGTTGTACTTGGGCTGTCCACCCTCCCACCCACTGCACTTTGTGTTCCTGCCACTTACCTGTTACTTGTCGGTTAGTGCAGCTGTGGCGGACACATGGGTGTGGTGGGTGCTCGTTGTGGCGCTTCTGGCATATTTGGGGACCTGTTGGTGGTTACGTGGCTGGCTTAGTGTACACATGTCCCCACGCATCTTACAGTTGTTCGGTTTGGGCTGTGTGTGGTAGTGTCTGTTGCATGTGTGTGTGATGTGTTGTGTATTGTGTGCTGGACATGGGGGTGTTTGTCCCTGGGAGCTGTGGCATGGTAGTTGCGCATGTGAGTACATAGCGGTGTGCTGGTATACATTAGTTTGTACTTACCAGCCTCCACTCCCCCTGCTAATCCGGCGAGGATCTCCGGATGGATTACGACTCGCACCTTCTCCTCCCACGCTTTGAAGGTCTTAAAGAGCGCGGGATTCCCTCCGCCAGTGACGGCAGCCAGCTCTCTGTTTTTGCCCTCCTTCTTCTTGACCAGGCTCTTTACGTCATTCCAACGTTTGTTAATCTCGACTCTGTTCCTGGGCAGGGTCCCGACTGCATTGACCTGGTCTACGATCCGGTTCCACATTCTGTTTCTGGTGGCTAGTGGTGTGTGCTGGACCATGTTCCCATAGATTTGTGGGTACACCTTGATGATCTCGTCGACCATGACCGTCAGCTCCATGGGCGTGAACTTGGGCATTCTTTGTGGTGCCATGGTGTTTGTGGTGCTGGTGCGGTGTGTGTTGTGTAATGTGCAGGGGGTTTGTGGTGCCGGTGTTTGGTGGTGGTGGTGGTGGTGTTTGGTGGTGGTGGTGGTGGTGGTGGTGGTGGTAGTGATGTGTGCGTTTCTGTGGTGTGCTGCTGTCCTTGCTGTGTCACTGTGTCCTCTCCTCTCCTCTCTGGTTTGCAATGTAGCAAGGGGTTGTGGTCTGTGGGAGTGCTGCTTTTGTACTCACCTATGTGGGTGTGTCCTCATGGTCTGTTGTTTTCAGGTGTGTTGTGTCTGGGGTTCTGGCCTTTGTATTTTTTGTTTGTCCGGGGGTGTTTTCGGGATGTGTACTGTGCTTGTGTATTTGTGCGTGCCTTGCTGTGTGGACTTGTTGGCCATGTTGTGTGCTATTGGTTTTGTGTGCGGATGGTTTCTGTGCAGGTACGTTGGCGCCATGGCTTCTGCCGTGTCGATTCTCATCGGCGTTGTTTGCGCTGGCGGGCGGTATATTTGTTGTTTTTCCGCGCTCATGGCGGTGCGTTCGTAATTTCACGTGCGGTGTGTCGGCCGTGTGGGCGGGCGGTTTTGTGTTGTTGTGCGTGTTTCCGTCCGTGGCGGGCGGTTTGACTCCGACTCGGACGATGGCGGGCGGTATTTTGTGTGATTTTTCCGCCGATGGCGGTTTTCGGTTTGTGTAATCGTAATGGCGTGGTCGGTGTTCAGGCGGTGTGTGCGGGCGGATTTTTGCCGCTTCCATGCCTGGCGGATTTATTTACGCCGGGTATCGTAATGTGCCCCATAGTTGTTAAAAATATCGTTTTTTTAGTTAGTGTTATGTATTTTAGTATGTATTTTAAATGTATGTGTTCTATTTTTTTGTCTAACTATTGCATTTGTTTTTTAATATATGTGTTACATTTTTAGAAGTTATTAATTTTATTTTAACTAAATTTTGCGTTTTAGTTCCGTAACGGGTTGTGGGTTTATAGGGGAATAGGGTGGGAAGTAATTTAATTATAATTAATTTATTAATAATTTTTAGAAGTTATTAATTTTATTTTAATTAAATTTTGCGTTTTAGTTCCGTAGCGGGATGTGGGTTTATAGGGGAATAGGGTGGGAAGTAATTTAATTATAATTAATTTATTAATATTTCCTTATTGATTAATATTCATGTATTTAATATTTTATATTGTTAATTGTGGGAATTAATTTATTATTAATTATTCATTAATTGGTTGTTAATTATTAATAATTAATTGGCAATTATGTTAATTGTGTAATTTTTTTAGGAGCGGGTTGTGGGTTGGTAGGCGAGTAGGGTGGGAAGTAATTTAATTATTTATGAATTAATATTTTTTTAATTAATTTTTATTTATGTATTTAATATTTAATATTGTTAATTGTGGTAATTAATTTATTAATTATTTATTAATTTGTTGTTAATTATTATTAATTAATTGGTAATTATGTTAATTGTGTCATTTTTTTAGGAGTGCGTTGTGGGTTGATAGGGGAGTAGGGTGGGAAGTAATTTAATTTTAATACATTTTTCAATATTTATAATATAATAAATATTTAATGTTATTTTATAGTGTTAATTGTGTGAATTAATTTATGATTAATTGTTTTTATTTTGCTTGTTAGTTGTTATTAAATAATTAATTAATTGTTAATAAATTATGTTAATTGTGTCATGTTTTACGACATTGGTGGTGTCATTTATAGGGGAATATGGTGGGAGGTAAAATATTTATAATTAATTAATGCTAATTAATTAATTAAATATGCTAATTGTGGAATAATTTTGATGTGTGAGTTGTGGCGTTTATAGTTGTAAATGTTGGGAAGAATTTTTTTTAATTAATTAATGATTTGTTGTTAATTGTTATTAATTTATGAATGTAAAATTAGTTATGGAAATTGTGTAAATATTTTTAGGTGTGTGTTTTTGTGTTTATTGGGGTAGAGGGTTGAAAGTAATATACTTTAAATAAATTAATCATTAGTTGATCATTAATATTAATTTATTGATTGATAAATATTGTTAGTAATTGTTTTGTTTTTATTTTGTTTGGGGATTTAGGTTCAATAGCTGTAATGTTTTGTTTTATCCCCTCCACTATCCAACACTTTCCCTACTGTTGCACTCATTGGAGTGGGAAAAGAAATGTATTCCCCTCCGCTATCCAACACTTTCCCTACTGTTGCACTCCCTGGAGTGGGAATAGTAATTTATACCCCTACGCTATCCAACAGTTTCTCTAACGTTGTATTCGTTGGAGTGGGAATAGTCATTTTTACCACTCCGCTATCCAACACTTTCCCTACTGTTGCACTCCCTGGAGTGGGAATAGTAATTTTATCCACTACGCTATCCAACACTTTCCCTACTGTTGCACTCATTGGAGTGGGAATAGTAAATTATTCCCCTCCGCTATCCAACACTTTCCCTACTGTTGTACTTGCTGGAGTGGGAATAGTATTTTTTCCCCTTTGCTATCCAACACTTTCCCTACTGTTGCACTCATTGGAGTGGGAATAGTAAATTATTCCCCTCCGCTATCCAACACTTTCCCTACTGTTGCACTCGCTGGAGTGGGAATAGTAATTTTTACCGCTACGCTATCCAACAATTTCCCTACTGTTGCACTTGCTGGAGTGGGAATAGTAATTTTTTCTCCTTCGCTATCCAACACTTTCCCTACTGTTGCACTCATTGGAGTGGGAATAGTAAATGATTCCCCTCCGCTATCCAACACTTTCCCTACTGTTGCATTCATTGGAGTGGGAATAGTAAATTATTCCCTTCCGCAATCCAACAGTTTCTCTAACGTTGTATTCGTTGGAGTGGGAATAGTAAATTATTCCCCTCCGCTATCCAACACTTTCCCTACTGTTGCACTCCCTGGAGTGGGAATAGTAATTTTTACCCCTACGCTATCCAACAGTTTCTCTAACGTTGTATTCGTTGGAGTGGGAATAGTAATTTTTACCACTCCGCTATCCAACACTTTCCCTAATGTTGCACTCATTGGAGTGGGAATAGTAAATTATTCCCCTCCACTATCCAACACTTTCCCTACTGTTGTACTTGCTGGAGTGGGAATAATAATCTTATCCACTACGCTATCCAACACTTTCCCTACTGTTGCACTCATTGGAGTGGGAATAGTAATTTTTACCACTCCGCTATCCAACACTTTCCCTACTGTTGCACTCATTGGAGTGGGAATAGTAAATTATTCCCCTCCGCTATCCAACACTTTCCCTACTGTTGTACTTGCTGGAGTGGGAATAGTATTTTTTTCCCCTTTGCTATCCAACTCTTTCCCTACTGTTGCACTCATTGGAGTGGGAATAGTAAATTATTCCCCTCCGCTATCCAACACTTTCCCTACTGTTGTACTTGCTGGAGTGGGAATAGTATTTTTTTCCCCTTTGCTATCCAACACTTTCCCTACTGTTGCACTGATTGGAGTGGGAATAGTAAATTATTCCCCTCCGCTATCCAACACTTTCCCTACTGTTGCACTCGCTGGAGTGGGAATAGTAATTTTTACCCCTACGCTATCCAACAATTTCCGTACTGTTGCTCTTGCTGGAGTGGGAATAGTAATTTTTTCTCCTTCGCTATCCAACACTTTCCCTACTGTTGCACTCATTGGAGTGGGAATAGTAAATTATTCCCCTCCGCTATCCAACACTTTCCCTACTGTTGCATTCATTGGAGTGGGAATAGTAAATTATTCCCTTCCGCAATCCAACACTTTTCCTACTGTTACACTCGCTGGACTGGGAATAGTAATTTTTACCCCTACGCTATCCAACACTTTCGCTACTGTTGCACTCTCTGGAGTGGGAATAGTATTTTTTCCCCTACGCTATCCAACACTTTCCCTACTGTTGCACTCATTGGAGTGGGAATAGTAATTTTTACCCCTATGCTATCCAACACTTTCCCTACTGTTGCACTCGCTGGAGTGGGAATAGTACTTTTTCCCCTTCGCTATCCAACACTTTCCCTACTGTTGCAATAATTGGAGTGGGAATAGTACATTATTCCCCTCCACTATCCAACACTTTCCCTACTGTTGCATTCATTGGAGTGGGAATAGTAAATTATTCCCCTCCGCTATCCAACACTTTCCCTACTGTTGCACTTGCTGGAGTGGGAATAGTAATTTTTACCCCTCCGTTATCCAACACTTTCCCTACTGTTGCACTCGCTGGAGTGGGAATAGTAAATTATTCCCCTCCGCTATCCAACACTTTCCCTACTGTTGCACAAGCTGGAGTGGGAATAGTAATTTATTCACCTCCGCTATCCAACACTTTCTCTACTGTTGTACTCAATGTAGTGTAAAATGTAGTTTTAAAAAATAATAAATATTTTAATATTTTAATTTATAATATCTATATATATATTTATTTATTTTTATGTTACAGGTGTATGTATATATATATGTATTTATAATTTTTAATATGTTTCTAACATTTTATAATTTATTAAAATAATGATTCCTTAATTATTATTAAGTAAATATATATATTACATTTTATATATGTATGTTTAATTTATTTTTACATTACATTTATTACTTATAATTGTTAACATTTTCTAACAATTCTAAATATTTTTTTTAAGTTATATGTATTATTTAATTTATTTTACATTATTTTTTATACATTTAAAAAACCGATATTTTGTACTTCGATATTTTTAACAACGATATTTTTTTTCTCGATATTTTAGTACTTACCATTATGAAGATAGGATGTCGATATTTTTGACATCAATATTTATGTCCCGATATTTTGGGAACACGATATTCTGTCACTCGATATTTTGTCAGTGATCCCATTGGCATGTTAGGGAGGCAAAGAGAAATTTTACCACAGGGACACAGAGGTAAGTTTTACAGCATTTCTATAAACAAAATTGCAATTTTGCGTAGAATGGAAACAACCCAATCTATAACCAAAAAAAAGTTTTTCTCAAATTCCTTTGGGTGGGGAAAAAGTCCAAGGTCAGGATCAGGTTGGCGAGAAAGGCAATTGACCATTTTCCCAGGGTCAACGTCCAAGGCATGTTGTGGGCTTGTTTTTTTCCTACTATGGGGCCGATTCCGATCTCGGCCGGTAGTGCTCCGAATCGGATTCGGCTTTACCGGATCCGATTCGGAGCCCTATTTCCCGACCGAACCGTACGCGCGTCCGGGCGAGCGAGTACGATGCGTATTCGCCGACCGACTCGTCCGGGCATCCCGACCGCTCCGACCGACTCGTTCCCGGGTCTAACCGCACCGACCGACTCGCTCGGACTCGACTCGCACCGCGCAATGGAGACGTTCCCCGGCCGGGTAAGTACGATGCGCGCCGCGAGCAGTCCGACCGAACCGCGCACTCCGGCTCCAAAGAGCAGTCGGAGCCGTACTTTGGGGGTCCGTGTCGGACCCCCTGTACGCGTAGCCGTGCGAGTCGCACACAGGGGGACCCATGGGTCCCCCTACCTGTGCGTGTACGGCGCGAATCGCTTCGCCGCGTACACGCTGTAGAGGGCGCACTTGTCCGCATCGCACCCATTGAGTCAATGGGAGCCCGCATACGCGTTGTACGACAGGCTCCCATTGACTTCAATGGGAGTCCGACCGACTCGTGTCCGATGGCATACGTGCGCATTGTACTCGTTCGGTCGGACTGCACGGGTCCGATTCGGTCGGAAATCTCTCCGGGTCCGGCTCGGTCGGAGAGATTTCCGGCCCGAATCGGAATCGGCCCCTTTGTGTGGTGTATAGGCCTGCTCAGGCCGCTCCTGCATAACCCAAAAGGCTTTAGAGCACTCAAAGTCACTCTGTAAAGCTGGCTCACTGTCATGCAGTGAAGACAATTTTCAAATGCAATTTTGAGAAGATCCCTAGGACAAGAGAAATTCGTCACGATTCACCAGCAAGTGTACAGAAATGAGTAGATTTCAAATAGTAAATGACTCCTAGGTGAAAGATAGCCCTCGCCAGAAGATTTGGACAAAAGAATTGATACCACAAGCCATTCAATTCAGTCTGTCCTTGACAATCCAGTGGTACAACTAAGTTTAAACAATCCCAACACACTTTTTGAGGATGTGTTTGAAAGCCATTTAACGGCACTCAACGAATGAACCATCTGGAGGCAGGCCGAGTGATGCTTCAAATTCCGAGAATATTCCAGACTCTACATCTTATGTACTGGTTGCATCTCCTTCCCTCTTCTGCTTCCATCCGATTCATCACCACTCCATCCCATTGATGTCTTTTGAGGTGTGATAAGCAGCATTCTTGGCTGCACAGCACTAAAGAATGTAAATCTGTGGATTTATGGCCAATTTGGAGATATTTGTCCCGTGGATCTAGTGCTAATGAAAGTGTTTTGAATGTTTATCATTTGCTTTAAGGTGCCTGGATGGGAAATTGTATATTTAAGAACCGAACACTTAAAAAACCGAAAATGTGCTATGTAGAGCTGGTACAGCATGAAGTGTGTCATATCCCAACAGACTGTTCCGTTCCAGGACAGACTCTCAGCATAAGTAAGACTTTTCAAGAGGTACAGTTCATTTACCGGGCCTTAAAATTGGACCTCTGAGAGGACGTGAGAAATGGTGGGTTGCATGTGCTGCTGGAATGCAATTAGAGAACTGGTGCTAACTGTTGGCAGTGTTCTCCTCCCCTCTTTGAATGTAAACTTCTTCTGGGAGTCATTTGGTTCACGATCCATGGGGTGCTCCTACCTGATTTTGAGTCGTACTCTACGTGATATGCTACAAGCAGCATTTCAAGCACCCGAAAGCCTATTTGTTACTTTCTGCTGAATAGAGACAGGCACTCCAAAACACATGTCCAGAAATGCAACCTCTGGCTGCGCCAAAACTTGTGGCAAACATTCTTGTGAGTAAAATTCAAAAGCACTGTGAGCTATATGTACCAAAATTCACTGGGATAACTGCTGCTGTGCTCCCTCCTCTTTTAAAAGTAATAAGGCAGCCAGCTGAACCTGGCTGAACAAAGGCACCTGAATATTGCCACCACCAAGGGCAACAGAAACTCATTCCCTAACAGACACTTGCATTCTTTGTCATCAGTAACCAGAAGGCTAAGCAATAATATTTATGTCTATTTTATTTCAAACAGCATCACCTAAGGGCTGGTTAATAGAAATTACCATGATGGCGTCATACGAGATGCTAATATACAAACTGAACAGTCAGTTTAAGATAGTCTACAAGACCACTCATCCTAAAGCTGTCCATCCATCCCATGAATAATCACTCAGCAATTCTTTAAATTTGGCCACAAAGGTTACAGGGGGCCCAGTTATTGGTTGCAGAGTTAAATCAGCAAAACATTGATTAATTCTTGATGTTCAGCGCTTTGAGCCCTGTTAGGCTCACTTGTATATGGTTACCTCCTTACACTTATACTCACTTTGGCTGTTCTCCTGCATTTGTAAATTAGTACATTTGCATTTCTGGTTGTACTGCACTTTGGTTTCCAAAAGGACTGGTTTTATATGTTCACTTTTCCTGGTGTACAGCACTTTGGTTCCCGAAATGGTCTCTTGTATATTCTTATCTGTTTGCCACCATTTTGTACAGCGCTCTGATACCTGAAAGGGTCATGTTCACGCTATATAAAACAATAAATAAATTCAGGCAACCACTCTCAACATCAGGACCAAAGATGTATAGAACCAAGAAGAGGGTGTGTGTATATGAAAAAGATATTTCTCAATCTACACTCAGGGGATTACAAGCTGGTCAACCTGGGTTTTGGAAGACAAAATGAAAAGAGTAGGAAATTAATTATCAGAAATCTTTGAATGAATGCCAAACCTACTCATTAAGAAATTTGTTTAAAGAATCAAAGGAAGACATCAATATATATGGCTTGGATACTACCACAGCTTTTTATCCTATTTTTCCAAAAGTAGTGAGGAAAGCTTTGGCAGTATGTGAAAGTTGAAAAATAAATCTGGTCAGAAAAAACAAATGAGCAGAAAATCATAAGGAAACATTGTAGGATAAGTAAGTGTTGTGAAAAAAAAATTACATTTGCTCCAGCCCTGTCCAACAATAGTCCCCTGTTGATAGTGCAAGAAAGGGACAGTCACCTTTTAGCACAGTTAGTGGATTATACCACTCCAAGTAATGGGCTAAATACATCTTCAGGCCACTCTGAGGGGCAAGTGCATGTCCCAAAAGATGGATCAACAAGTATGATAATTCAGGGAAAGAGCGTGTCAAGTTTTGAATTAAATCCAAACATAAAAGCTTCCCTACCACCTACAGCATCCTCTCAAAAAAAGAAAAAATGGATTTGCAATATATGAATTCTCAGCAATTTATGATATTTTTTCTTGAATTTCTATAGACTTAGATTTTTATTGTACTCTTTGATGAGCAAAGTATGCCATTAACTAGATTATTTATATTAAATAATTTATCTAGAAGCACAGAAAATGGTAAGAAGTAGTGCTATAGACAGTGTTACCTTTCTTGCAAATTGTTCTAGAGTAACTTTTAATTCAAAAGTAATTGTGATTTTCATATTTGAAATTTACGAACACTTTCTCAGTAGAGGAATTTATGTCATCCCTTTTTTCCCCATTCAAATATGTCACATTGGGGTTTTGAGCAACCTAGAGATGCAGAATGGTGTAATGGTTTTAATGTGTGTCAAAAAGATACATTACAAATGCAAAGCCCACAGGAGTTTCTATATGGTCAGGTGGGAGGATGATCTCTATTTTATAGCAAAAAGAAGTGTCAGGTTTTTCTTCTAAAGATGATGACCTATCACAGTGGGATTGGAATGTAATAAGGGACAAATGATCCACCATCGAATTTAACTATGGAATAAAAGTCCTATCATGGAATACGGTAGAATTTCTAATGGATAACCAAAAATTGGCTTATCTAAATAGCTCAAAAGCCAATATTATGTGTTGAAGAAATGTGGTCTATTAATGAGATTAAAATTGAAAATGACTTTGTATTTAGTAGGCACACTTCTAAGTACAAATTATAGATGGACTTTCACTTGATCAACCACCTGTCTCTTCTAGCATAATGTATAAATATATTTGGAACTATAAATACAAACTCTGAAAGACTTTCCTTATTACTGTTCAATGTATATATACCCCCGGTTACAAAAAATATATTTCTGATTAAATATTCATTGCAATTTATATCTTGAACAGGAAAATTGTTGCCATATAATTTTCTTATCGGATTTTATGCCAAAGTATATAATCAAGTAATAGGGATATTTGCTGATAACAAAAGAGAGGAAGCTTTTGATATCCCTCAACCAATATTCCATGTTTGTATCAAATCTGACAAACGTGTGCTGTTAATCTTATATTTTCTAAGGACACGTGACTGTCTTATTGCTAACGGTAGACTCGGAAAGGATATCACTGCCAACTATACTCATTGCTGTAGTATGGGGTGATCAATATTAGATTATGTAGTAACCTCATACCATACTTTAGTTTACTGTAAAGTTTAACTCTAATTGATCATATGTATAATTGTCACAAACATTATCATTTAATTTTAGGTTCCCATTTGATGGTATATTGCCCTAGAACATGAATGGGGAGATGGTTTATTTCTCAAAAGGTTGTATGCAGTGGCATGCAAGAAAGACAGCTAAATTAAGCGAAGGGCTAATAATAGCAATTGAAGAAGTGTCTAAATCTGATTCAAATATACTGGTAGAGAATTAATTTTAAACGAGATCTATTTTGAGGGGGAAGAGGTCTCAGTGGGACAGGAGCCTAAGGTAAAGTCAACAATGAAGAAATCATCATATGTACGTTATCTTACAGGAAAATAATTAAACTACTTAGACATCAGTTCATATAATGTTTCTCACTAAGAAGTAAAATAATTGACCTTATGAAGAGGAGAACTCAGCACAGAATCCTAATGAAAAATATTTGGGCAGATCAACTTTGGATTAATTTACAAGGTCAATCATACTAGGAAGTACTGGATTTTAATTGCTGATTCTGTTGCCAATAAAATTGAGTCAAAGCCAATTTCATATTAGTGATGGTGAATGGGTAAATAGTTTTCAGAGCTATATGCACCTAATTCTGTGGAACTGGCTGATAAGTCAAATTTTTTCTGTTATAGTTGCGAATATGGATACCCTTCTTTGGAACAAATTAAGGATTATATGCCATAGGTGGGAACTATGGGGCCAGGTGAAATTCCTATTATCCGTCATAAAGAGAAGCAACCATGCGGGCCATGTTTTGAGTCCCTGTATTTAATTATTGTTACCAACAAGGGGAAATTCCACGCTCTTGGACTGGAGGTATTGTTATCCTCGACATAAAAATAGATCCCTGAGGGGCATATTAACAACGGCCAGCGATAATTATCGCTGGCCGTGCTTAGCGATAATTATATTATCGCAGGCTAACTCTGGTATTTATCGCCCTGGTAGCGCGTTATTAACAACGCGTAACTCCAGGGCGATAAAGATTCCAGAGATAGCGAGGTTATCGCCCTTTTGCAGGGAACATCGCTGGTTTTCCAGCGATGTTCCCCTCAAAACGGCGATAACCTTGCTGATACGACCCTGTGGTCGTATCAGCAGAATCCATCTCCTATGTCTAACATAGGTAAGTCAGGATTATAGCAGACGTTAGATTTTGGCGAAAACTGCCGTTTTCGCCAAAATTTAACGTCTGCTATAATCCTGTGGGCTGCCTTGTAAATATCGCGATGTGCACATCGGCGATATTTGCAACGTAGCCCATCCGGGGTACGCCCAGTAACGCCCACTTTGCATCTCATTAGAGATGCAAAGATGGGCGTTGGGGAAAGGAGCGATAGTGCAAGGATTCACGCGATAGCGTGACCTTGCTGATTAGGCAATAAGATTATCGCCGCTTTTCGTCCGAAAACGGACGCTAAAGCGGCGATAATTGTTTATTGCCTCGTTGTTAATATGCCCCTTAGTCTCCCTAGTAATAATAGGCAGATAACCTTATTAGATTCAGTCAGAAAAATGTTTGCAAAAAGTATATTGGAACACCTGCACAGTAGGGTAATCACAGTTGAAAAAACACTATTTTTAGTTTTCGTACAATAGCTCTATTGTTGATATTATTGCCTTACTCCAATTAATAACTGAAAGATATGTATCGATCAGGGGCCAGTTTGTTTACATACCCTTTCTAGATTTGATTACAGCATTCAACCTGGGGGATAGGCACACCCTCTTGAAAAAGCAGCAAACTTGTGAATTAAATGTAATTTATTGCATCTAATTATTGCCGTGCATACCACGACTTGGTGTTATGTTTTAATGTGTGGTGATCAGGGTATTTCATCATAACGTGTATTTGTAAGGTGCAACTTCACCGAAGGGTGTCTTGGTGCTGAAAAACAGATGTTATTATTACACCACTCAGTGGTATTCATTTTATCAACCTCAGAAGGATGAAAGGCTGAGTAGACCCACCTGGATTTGAACCTGTACCCATGATGTCAAACACAGACCGCTACAGTAGGTGCGTTAGTGCACTAAGCCACAAGAGCAGGTAAGAATTACAACGTAAAATGGATTAAAATAGGGATATTAACTAGCTCCTTTATTATTTTCCCTTTATGTATACGATTTACCATCTGTTTTATCTATTCCAGATGGTGATGCCCCAAGCTGGGAAATAAAAATTTAACTTGTTTGCTATATACCGATGATATTGTTATATTAGATCTTAAAACAAAGGGTCTACAAAATGCTTAGATGATCTTCAATGGTATGCTGAGGAGCAATATTTAAAGATATTCATGGTGAAAAGTAAAGTTCTGATTTTCAAGGGTAAAATATATCATATATAATTGAATATAAATGGTGATTGGGGAATGAAACACTTAAAACTGTAAAAAATGACCCTATTTGAGGAAAATTTACAAAAAGCACATATCCCATTTGACCCGCAAAGCAACATCACACGCAAATGATGTTCGAAGTTTCTATAATGCTTTTGGGCACATACATTTTATTCACCTACTGTTGATATAATGAGGAAAGTACCTCCATACTCAATGTATGCAACAGAAACTCTTTATGTGAAAAATTGCACTGTTTATGACTATCATAAAAGGCAAAATATTACACAAGTTATGCAATTTGAATACTCTGGCAGCTATCCAGGCTATTCTATTGGATGTTTGTCTGATTAGTACATTTGTTTTAGGTCGAGCCTCAGTGCTATGATGACGTTATTGACTGTTTCACTGCCAAGAGAACTCTTTGTGTAATCTATTGCATTTTGAAGTATTCAATCAAAACAGCGAAGATAGCATATGTTGCAGAATTTTTTTATATGTGTTAGAACTGTTTGACATCAAATAGGAAGACTTAGGTCCTGGTTTATATGTTGGAGGAGAGGGAACTTAATCGCAACCAGTTTAGATGCCATTGGACCTTAAATTTGACCACGTAGGTGATTACTCCATCATCGCTCTGGCCCAACTTGTCCGATGCCCTGATGGACTATGGACAATCAGAAAAATGCTATTTGTCCAACCGCACAATTAGGGTGGGCGGACATACAGCCCTTTTTTTACTGTTCATCACCCCCAGGCAAACCATGGTGGTAAGGGAGAGTAAAAAATAAATAATGCCCCTCTCACCATGGGATATAACTCCAATTGCTAGGGGGGCATTCTCTTTTTTATTTTCAAAAAGAAAATCCCGCTTAAGGGATTTTCATTTTTAAAATAAAAAAGCAGTGTTTGGTGCAGGTCTCTGCCACGTTGCCAGTGCCCTGACCAAACAGCAAAAAGCATTGTCAGGAACTGCCGTCATGATGTTTCCTGCCAATGCTTTATAAATGACCCCAAGCTTGGCTGTCAATTATTAATCTGGCGGGCTGTACCTTCTCCAGGGCGATGGAGTAACCTACTCCATCACCCTGGCAGGACAACATGCCGTCCATCAGGATATAAATGAGGGCCTTAGAGTCTATAACATTGATTCAGTTGAAAGGTGTTAGAAAGTCATTCTTTTGTCCTACTCACGCCCATCCTTTGCTGAATGATACTGGTGGTAACGGACTCTGACTGTACCCTGGGCCCTGCTAACCAGGCCCAGGGCCAGTGCTATGTTTAAAATGGCACATGTAATAGGGTAGACTTACAATTGGCAAAGACAGACCCTATAAATCCCTAGTAGATAATAGGGCCAGGGGTTTCAAACTACCTGTAAGTCCCTAGTATATAATAGGGCATGGATTTTTAGAGGGCCAGCAGATTTCATACATTTGCATGTGTGCATTGCTGAGTGCCTGCTGTCATTTTAAAGTCAGCCTGGCTCTGCAGACCGTCTTTAAAATGACAGCAGGCACTCAGCAATGCACACATGCAAATGTATGAAATCTGCTGGCCCTCTAAAAATCTGTAGATCTGCAGACTGTCTTTAAAAGTAAATTGTGTGCAAACTAGACTTTGGTGGTATGGCACTTTAAAAGTGATCATCTACCTTATTAATAGGTACCTCCTAGGTCTCCCTGTGTGTACCAGGAGTGAGGGGGCATGTAACTATAAGCAGGGACCTTTTATATGCCCTTCTGAGTGAAAACTGCCCATTTCATTTTTCACCATTCTACATACTTAGCTTCATAGGCTAACATTGCAATATTTTATTTAGATATAAATAATGCTAGGAAAGGAGTAAATATCATTCAAGGCCTTAAAAGATTGGTGTTGATAAATGCAACAACTTGCCACTGTTGAATTTATTTTACTAGTACAGAAGAGAAGTTATAGAAATTTCTCTTCTGTAAATCAAAATTCAACCTTCTAGTGGTCTCTGCTGATTGTTCAGCCTTAACAGGCTTAGCCAGGCTGCTCTAATTAGATTATAAGTGGCCTGGCTGGAGCAGAGGTTATCTGATGGTGAGAGCTCTGAAGCTGAGGAGGATGAGTCTTGTAGAGTGGCTTGGTAAATCAAACTGAGCTCAAAGAGAGAACAGATCAATAAGGAATGCCAGGCATACCTACCCCCACAGCCAGATGGCAGGCTTAGGACAGGAGGTTCCAGAGGTCATGGGTAGGAGAGCTAATGGAAATGAGCCACACTGTGGGTTGGTTTAGCTAGCTCTTACTCATCTGGAGAAAAATCCTCCTTGTTGGATTTTGGAAGTGCAGTGCTTTGTGGGACAAGAAGATGCCACACTTTGGACGAAGTTGTCATGCTTTGGGGTGGCACCCAGAATCTCATTGGACAGAGATAACCCCCTGCTTGTCACCCTAAAACACTAAATGAATATGTAAGAGCTGCATAGTCTCTCAGATCTGCTGCCTGAAACTGCAAGAAGAAGAAGGACTGCCCTGCTGGAATCTGGATCTGCACCCAAAGACCTGCACTCTGAATGTCTGCGCCTGCTGCACAATCTGGTACTAGAGCCCTGGGGACTGTGCCTTGCTTCAAGAAGGATTAAGGAGTGGACTCCCTGTAAGCTACAGGTTAACAGAGCCCACCTGCATCATCTCCACCAAGAGTCCCCATCCTAGAGTGCTTCCAGTGGACTTTTAAGGATTTGGCCAGGTGCATTGTGAGAATTATAGTCCAGACATCCCAGAGACTATCTAGGAGATTCCAGAACTTCGGATTGGCTTTTTGGATACTTTGAACCTATAAGGAGACCTTCAGGAAGCCCCTCCTGATGTTTGGAGAACTTTGAAGAACTTTTGTGAAAAATCTCCATGAGGTGACCGACCAACCTCGAGAGTCAAGCAGACTACCTTTAACTGCAACCCAGCCAGGATTTCAGGTTCATCCTGCTGAAAGCTCCGGAGCTCCAGACTCTCAGGATTTGACTGGGGCCTTGTGGAAAGTCAAGCCGGCAAACCCTCTCCGAATCCGGCCTGCTGTGGAGGGTCTAGCGACA
The DNA here is from genome assembly GCA_963921515.1 of Calotriton arnoldi. Taxonomy (NCBI): domain Eukaryota; kingdom Metazoa; phylum Chordata; class Amphibia; order Caudata; family Salamandridae; genus Calotriton; species Calotriton arnoldi. The sequence goes on from CAWUFW010008339.1 coordinate 24,641, forward strand.
TTGAAAGAAAAAGCTCCAGAAAAGTTTTTAAGTGTGAAGTTAAATTTTGACCGGGGTATCTCGCTTAGTGTATTCAACCAGGGTTCCATCACTGTCGGCCTCAAACATTGACTTTGTCCCTAACAAGCACGACTAGATGTCCCAAAGTGGCGCCATATGTTTTTAAGCACTGTAAAATGGTCAATCTTTAAAAAATACATATCTCCCGTTCCCTACATTTGATTTGTGTCATTTTAAAGATAAAAATATTTCCTAGTTTTATAAATTGGTGTGGGATTTTTATTGTGTGTTGTGTCTTACTTATTTGATGTATTGGTGTTTTAAAATGCTTTGCACTCCTATCTCGTAAGTGAGGCGTGACTGCTCGTTGTCAGCTACCAGGGGTTGAGCAAGGGGCGAATTTACTGAGACCTTTATTGGACCATATACTGTGTTGGTGGCCTTAGTACTGGTGGTAGGTGCAGACATACCTCTACCAATAACCCACTTTCCAACAAAAAAATCATTTCTTCCCAGTGTGAGTGCAAAATTAGATTTCAAATAATGCTTTATGAGGATAAATTCATCATATTATTTCCACATGTAATGAAGGAAAAATACAGCCCAATCTGACTTGGAATATGCAACATGTTATTCCCTGTTTCTTTTTAATCCTACCAATGGATATCTTACCATTGAGGACTTTTAAAGGTGCTTCGGACCAAATTGCAGTTCATATTGTCCTATGTGATCTATGCAATAATGACATCCAAGACCTTAACCATGCCATTTTCATTTGTCCTGCGTTGCACTTTCGACATTGTCAAAACCTGAAACTGCTCTTTGTTAGATTTGGTGTGCAATCCACAGTAAATGCTCCAAAGTTTTTAATGTCCGCAGAACACTAAGGGCCCGATTCTGATGCGGGTTGGAAAAGCTTCCCGACCGAATCGGTTGGGAAATGGTTTCCGACCCACTCGGATCGGGAAAGTCCAACCGGCAGAGTAGGATGCATCCGGATGTTTCCAGATACGATTTGGTTGAACTCCCATTGACTTCTATGGGAACATTTGTTCCTAACCGCATCAGAATTGGGCCCTCGGTCGGGAAGACACGTTCCCGATCTGATTTGGAAGGAGCAAATGCCGTTAGGAGGCCTTCCTAACCGCATCAGAATCAGGCCATCGGTCGGGAAGCTTTTCCAACCCGAATCAGAATCGGGCCCTAAATGTCTTTTTTAAGACTTTCAAATTTGTTTTTTAAAGTTCTCTACATTTGTATTGAAGTGATATTATCTTTGTTTTTATAATGGTGGGAGCGTGGCTTGGAAGCCAACAATGGCGGATGCATGAGCCTGCTGCTCCTCGCCAGCCAACTGTTATTCTGTGTAATCTGGTGGTGGCGTGGGTAATGAAACCTGGATAACCCACACGCCACATCATAGAACATTCTCCTATGATCGGGCGAGATTAAGTCTTGACACAGTGCATCAGAGACGGGCCAGGAGCCACACTTACTAAAATGGCGACCCCGGACAGAAGACACCCATTAGCCTAGACTGTGGAGAGGCCCGTCTGCCTGATGGACAGTTATGACTGAGAAGGCGCGGTTACTTGGCAGACCCTGGGGGACTGTGGGCACAACAAACCCTGGTTCCTGAGTTGAGCCCTGAGGCCGCCATGACGCAGACAACTGCAGGAGACACTGCGATGTTTGGAGGAATGGCCGTTGGAGACCCAACTGAGCGGCTGCCGCACTACTCAAGCTGGTGAGGTTGGGAGAGGAGCCAAAGACTGCCTGCAACTCACTGCACCAACCCGGGAACCCCCCAGTGGTCTGCAGCAGCATCCACCCTCACGGATAGCTGAGTTGCTAATTTAAGCAGTGAGTACCAGGTTGGCCACTGGCACCCGGGTTGGGTGCGATGGAGAGACCGGACTTCTACCTCTCACTAGAAGCTGGGAGGGCCCGGGCAGTGATGCACAGAGACAAGAGTCTTCCCTTCTTGCCCAGCACTTCTAACTGGTTGCCCCCTCCATTAGCTGCAACCACTCCGCTGCACCCTTGCGGCCTACGGGAACCATACCGACCCTCACAGGATCCCTCCGGGTGGGAGTGCGTGATTGCAGTTGGACAACACCGGCCCCTGGAGGAGCCAGATGAATGGGGAATACTCACACCCTGCTATAGTGGCCCGCAACGCAGACTGAGGATTGTGCTGGGGCCGTGGAAATTCAGGGCCTAGTTCGGGACCAGGAGGAGTTCGATTGGCTGCCCTGCACATGGAGGAGGTGGGAGTGGTCCCCCTCTTTGTGCCTTCTCCTTTCCTCTAAGGCCAGGTCCGAGTCCTCGGTTGGGCCTGCAGATGTCTTGGGCTGTGGGGAGTTGGCAGCCAAGACTTTCTTCTGAAATAGACAGTATCCAATCTCTCTCTGGTGTGACAGCTCCCATACCCATGCCTCTTGTGGGTCATTACCCTCCTCCGGGAAACGTCCGGGGGACCCGTTTGGGACTCGGGCTGAGACTCCCCTCAGCGAGGCACAATGGGGGTCCTTCACTGTGGAAGGGATAGAAACCCCTGCAACTGCTGCCACACAATTCCCTAACTGTACCTTCCACAACCTCACAGCGAGGCCCACACTCTCGTTGACTAAAAGGTTTACACTGTTCCAACGGCCTATAGCACCTAAATAATAACATTGAAGTGCCTAGGTAGGATACCGTGGTGACAATGGACAAACCCAGGGCAAGGGTGACCGGAATGACCAGAGATCATGGAGATGATGCAACTGCCCAACAATCAGAGGCCCCAGTGGAGCTGAATCCAGTCCCACAACAATTGGCCAAGATATTAGAGGCCATAGCAGACACAAAGTCTACCCTCCACCAGGACATTAGTACTGTATCAGTTGGCCTTGGACTGCTGCGTACGGAACATCATAAGCTGGTGGAGAGGGTGGGGACAGTAGAAACCTCCATTGCAGAACTTCATCCCGGGCAACAATCACTGACTAGAACAGTGGGAGAACTCGCAGACCAGGTTCACACTAACCCCAGGCGGAGACCTCCGCTCCAACCGCGGAGTGTGCGGAGATTTGCCTCCTCCGCTTTCCATGGAGAACGCGGAGAAGGCAAATCTCCACACACTTGCAGCGGAGCGGAGTTGGCCAGCCCCCTCCTCCACCCACCCTATTAAAAAATTACTTCTACATGACTTAAAAATACATTAAAACCACTTACCTGGCATGCGGCGTCCCGGGCTGCCCTCCTCCTCTTCCTCGCCGCCTGGGTAATTCTTTGAGACAACTGCACATGCGTGCGCGCCCGCGCATGCGCATTTCTCGCAAGAAATGCGTGGGCGCGCATGCATGCACAGTTTTCTCAAAGAATTACCCAGACGGAGAGGAAGAGGAGGAGGGCAGCCCAGGGACGCCGCATGCCAGGTAAGTGGTTTAAATTAAATTTTAAGTCATGTAGAAGTAATTTTTAATATAGGGGGGGTGGAGGCGGGTGGCGTAGCGGAGGTCCAAGGAGTTGGTTCGCAACTCTGTGGACCTCCGCGTAGCCCCGCTATGCCCACTACGCCCGGGGTTAGTTCACACCCTAGAACAAAGGGTGGAAGACGCTGAAGGGCGCAACCGTAGGAACAACATTTGTGTGGTTGGACTACCAGAGGGGGCGGAAGGCACTGACATGTTAACATTCCTGGAACACTGGCTCAGCACAGTGGTGGCCCCGGTAGGCCTTTCTACCTTTTACACCCTCGAAAGGGCCCACAGGGACCCTGCCCGCCCGACTGCGCCAGGTCGTCCACCGCGACATGTAGTGGCGCGGCTTCTACACTAGAGACAGAGATACCCTCCAGCAGAAAGTGTGAGCTTATGGCCCTTTTGTGATTGATAACAGTAAGGTATCTATTTTCCCGGATTATACCCCAAAAGTACAGCGGCGACGGGCCTCATTCACAGAAGTAAAGAAGGTGCTGCGCGATGAGGGCCTGCAATACTCCTTGATGTTACCTGCTAGACTTCACATAATACTTGATGGGAAAACCCACTTCTGTGACGATCCTGGGATGGCATGGGAGTTGTTTGAGGCCTATAAGTCAGGAGGCCCGCCTCCGAAGTTAAACTCAGTGACTGGGAACCAGGACTTTCTTCCCAGGAAGAGGACCGGAAAGAGACTCAAAAGGAGAACGTCCAAATACCCAAACCCATCTCAAACAGAGAAAGAGAGGGAAGCTGCTCTCCAGGCAGTAGCTGAAATTATGAAACCCAGAAAGTCTGCATCAGAGGGCGGCTCACCTTCGGTAAAGGTGACTGGAGATTCTGATTCAGATTCATTTCGTGCAGGCAGCGTCCAGATGCCAGAAATCACCCCCAGAATGGCAGATGACCTTTGAATACTTAGCCCTGTTGGCTGGTGTGTTGTATACCAGTGTATTTGAACGCTCTGCAGACATCATGAGTAATATGATTTGAACTTATCGCTCAGTGGGCTGGCGCGGGCTGCCGTAACTCATGAGCAAAAGCCCACCCCCCATTCAGAAGTCCACATCCACAGTTGGCTCTGTCCTTATGCTGAGACTGATGCACTGTTTGCATTTTGGGCGGCTGGCCGTTGCCAGACTGCTCTGGGGAAAAGGAGTTCGGCATTGCCGGGGGGGAGGGGTTGTCTTCAGTTGGGGTATGCCCTATTGCAGGTGTGGTGATGCAGAGGTCATTGGGGACGTGGGAGGTCGGAGTGGGTTGGGGGATGGGATCAGGATGGTATCTTCGCAATTGGCATCTGCATCTCATACACTGAAATTTATGACTTGGAAAATCAGGGGGACGGGGACAGCAGCGAAATGACACAACATACACCGGTACTTGCGTAGAAAGGGGGTGCAGATCGCTCTACTGCAGGAGACCCATCTTGTGCACAGTGAAATAGAAAAATTGCGCAGATGCTGGAGGGGGCAAATCTATGCGACGTCCTACTCCGCATACGCTAGGGGGGTGTTAATCTGGGTAAGAGCAGGGGTGCCCTTCGAACCCCTACACACCTTAACGGACAAAGAGGGCCTCTCACCCATATAGCTGCAATGACAACAAAAGATACGATTATAGGGGGTGACTTTAACTGCATGGCTAACACCACATTGGATCGTTCACATCTTCCCTTACCTGGGGCCCAGACCCACCGTACAGCGGCAGGATTTAGGGATTGGATGGTTCACTGGGGATTGGAAGATTTTTGGAGGATGCAACACTTGGACGATAGGGATTATTCATACTTCTCCACTATACACCAGTTGCACACAAGGATTGATGCATTTCTTTGCGCCCCTTGCTTGGGACAAGCTTTCACCCACAGAGAATAACTTGAGCACACCTCCTCGGATCATAGTCCCTTATTGCTGACCCTTCAACCAGTGGGGAAACACCCCTTAGCCCCACTATGGTGCCTTGATCCGCTGATGCAGTAGGATCCCTGTTTTAGGGAGACCCTGGGTTTGTCCATAGATGCATACTTTGCCATTAATACTCACACAGCGTCCACAGTGTTGTTGGAATGGGAAGCTTTTAAAGTAGTGACAAGAGGGTTTTGCTTGGGACAATCTATTGGGGCACAGCGAGAATTACACGAGGAAGTAAGACGACTGGAAGATGGGCTTCATTGGTTGGACAATGCTCAGGGTCAGGACGCTACACAACATCGGCTCTTGAAAGAAACACGAACATTATATTATCAAGCTCTTGTAAAACTGAGGTGCTATGACTATAAGGGATGCTTTACTAAGGTGCAGGAGAAGGAGGGTAAGCCTGGCCACTTGTTAGCATGGTTGATTAAACTGGAAACACAGGGCTCCCCGATCACCCATGTAAGAACGGAAATGAACCAATCTGTTTATGACCCAGAAGCTATTATTATTTTGTTTTGTGACTATTACGCATCATTGAATAAAGTGCCCTCTCTGGTTCCACAAGACGAACGGAGAACTTTTCTGTCCCTGTTGCCAATTGGCCGCTTCACCAATCAGCGGTGGCAGACCTAGGTGGCCATATCAACTCCCACAAAATACGGGTGGCAATTGAGAACACGGCCACAGGCAAAACGCCAGGCCCGGACGGTCTCCCAGCGGAATTTTATTCGGTGTATGCTTCTAAACTAGCCCCTCGCCTGGTGACTATATATGCAGAAGCGTTGTGACTGGGGCGTCTTCCTGCATCTGTTAGGGACGCACTGGTAATCCCGCTCCCCAGGACTAACCTGGAGGGACCCCGGGTCCCTGATTTTCGCCTCTCTCCATGCTCAACATGGATGTCAAAATACTGAGTAGGATATTAGCCCTACGCTTACTCCCACACATGTCCACGCTAATCCACACAGATCAAAATATCTTCATCCCAATGAGAAACACTTCTTATAACTTATGTAGACTGTACTCTGTACTATACCACCTCAAAGTGCGGCTTCTTCCAAGATCGGCCCTCCTGCCAATAGATCTAGAGAAGGCCTTTGATACGGTTTGATGGGACTTCCTATTCAAAACTATGAGGCACATGGGTCTGGGTGATGATTGGGTAAAATGGGTGTGGTTACTTTATGAGCCCCCTACTGCCAGGGTCAAGACAGGAAAAGTAGTCTCTACACAATATCGTATCTTTCGTGGCACACGTCAGGGATGCTCATTATCACTCCTCCTATTTGCGCTGGCGATAGAGCTGTTGGTAGCACTTCCGCTTGCCAACAATATAGCAAAGTTCCAGCAAATGGAATGGAGCACCTATCAAGGACAATAGCTAATGCCTGTTTTACCACATTAGCTATTCCTCTGGTACAAGAGGGGAGGCAAATCAAAGCCATAGGTACATAGAGGAAGCACAGTAAGGCAGCTCTTTAAACACTCTTACCATGTTGAAATTAAAATAGGTCTTCATTCCGATACGTGTAGCACTTCACTGGAAATCGAAGGTCTATTCCCTACTTGTGTGCTAAAATAAAATAAAGCTCTTTTGCCTGCTTCCTCCACTCTGCCCCAGACACAGGAAAAATCATCTGCCAACTCAACTGAGTACATTCAAGTGTGGCTGTATGTGACAAAAGAAAACTGTATTGGTTGAAAAAGATGCGGTTTTCTAAAAATAAGGCACACAACCATTGTCATTTTCTGAAGAAACAAAATTTTGCATGAGCAGACAATGGGGAACAAGCATTGCCAAAGCCAATATGTCTCGCCTATGAGAGAGCTATGGGCTTTGCCAATGTCTTTTAGGCATGTTAGAAAGCAGTGTGGCGGCTGCTCAGCATGGCTAAAAGTTAGTGGCATGGTGTAGAGCGGCGCAGAGTGGTATGGAGTGGAGTAGAGTGTGTAGAGTGGCACAGAGTAGAGTGACCAGAGTTGAGTGGTATAAGTGGAGTGGAATGACGTAGAGTGAGGAGGAATTGAGTGGCGTAGAGTAAAGTAGCATGCAGTACAGTGGTGTGTAGAGGCATAAAGTAATGTGGAGTGGCATATAGTAGAATGACACAGAGTAGAGTAGCTCAGGATGGATTGGCATGGAGTGGAGTGGCATAGAGTAGAGTAGGATAGAGTGGCGTAAAGTAGAGTGGCATAGAAAGATGAAGCTGAAGCGGCGGGCTATTGGTTCTGCACCTCATGCCAGTTTCATTGATTCAGAGAGTCCTGCGCAACAACCCCCGGCACCAGCCGTTACGTGATGCCTCTGTGTCCCAGATCTTAAGAGCATCTGTAAGTGGGTGTGCGCCAGGTAATAAAGTCCAAGATACAGTTGTTGTATGACGAAAGTCTTTATTTCAAATCAATGTTTTCCACATGATAAAAGAACATTCAGCTCAGCCAACGCGTGAGAACGAAACACGTTGGCTGAGCTGAATGTTCTTTTATCATGTGGAAAAACATTGATTTGAAATAAAGACTTTCATCATACAACAACTGTATCTTGGACTTTATTACCTGGTGCACACCCACTTACAGCTGCTCTAGAGTGGCATAGAGTATAGCGGCGTGGAGTGTCATAGAGTGGTGTTGAGTAGAGTGGATTGGCATAAAGTGGAGTGGCGTAGAGTGGAGAGGTGTAGAGTGGAATAGAGTGGCGTAGAATGCCATAGTATAGTGGCATGGAGTGGCGTAGAGCAGCGTAGAGTAGTGCGGTATTACCACTTTGACACTGCATCACATTCTCAAAATACAATAAATGGGTTCCACCAGCATAAAGCACAAACAAGAAGAAGGAACGGGCGGTAACAAGGTTAATCACACTTAATTGGACATGGTGCAAAATTGGGAAGCAATGTTATGATCACTTCAGGACATATTTAGCAGTCAAATCTAAATAAGCTGACACAGAGTTCCCTTTGGGGTACCGTCACTTCTGAAAAATGGCTGTGATGAACACGCAAACATAATTAAATATGCAAATAAGGGTTTGAATGAAAATTTTCTTCATATTTACTGTCAGATGACTAAAAAAACTTCAGAGCTGCATAATGATTGGGTGCTTACCTTCAAGGATTTATAAGCTTATTTAGAAGTAATCAAATATTCAAGGCAACACAGCCAAGGCAGTTCAGAATAAATATCTTCAGATCTCAATCAGGCATGAAGCATTAGTGGCCATGTTATTGAACTGACTTTAGAAACAATGGTACTTGGCTTCTGTTCAGCTAGCATCAAAGAAAACAAGCATTGACAATGCCAATAAGACTGGCAATTGTTGTTTTGTTTTATCGTGGCTGTTGTAAAACTTTATTGCTTTGGAATAGGCCGGGCCCTCATCAGTCTAAAAAAAAAAAAATTGCTACAGGCAAAAACGTTTTTTTATCTAAAAAACGCACATTACCATAGTACTTCCTGGCAGTGAAGGGAAATATTTAAAAAGTCAATCAGAATGACATTGGCTGCAAACCTCTTGCAAGAAAGAAAGAAACAAACAAACAAACAAACAAACAAAAAAGAAAAAGAGAAGACAGAGAGAGAGAGAAGAAGAAGGAAAGGATGAGAAGGAAAGAAAAAAGGCATGCGAAGGGAAGATGAAAGTAAAAAGATGGAAAGGAAGAGAGAAAGAAAGAGGGAAGGAAAGGAAGAAATAAGAGATGGAGAGAAAGCAGGAAAGAGCAAAAGAAAAAAGAGAGAAAGAGAAAAGAGAAGGAAAGCAAGACAGAAGAAAAGAGAATGAAAGATAGAAGAAAAGAGAAAGAGAAGGAAAAAGAGAATGAAAAAAGAATGAAAGAAGGCAAAAGGGAAAAAGAAAGAAAGAAAGCTAGATTTTGAGAAAAGGTGAGAGAGAAAGAGAAAAGTAAAGAGAAAGAAAGAAGGCAAAAATGAAAGAAGGCAAGAATGAAAAAAATGGAACAGGAATAAAGAAAAAGAAAAGGGAAGAAAGAAAAAAAAAAAGAAAGATAGGAGGAGAGAAAATAAATGTAAAAAGAGGATAACTTAATACTGAACATTTGTAAATGGACACAATCTATTATGATGTGAAATAGCAGCATTGAGAAAAGCAAAACACTCCGAAAGGAATTTACAACAGCTGTGGCAGGAGATGGGATCTGATAAATATTGAATGTGAATCAAAAGCGCCATGCTAGCTCATCAGGCTCTAAACATAAAGACAACACTAAAGTAATTATAAATTGAAAACATTTGCACTGGCACTGAAGAGAACTAGCATGTGTGTGGGTGTGCTCCTTGTGATAGATCAAGATGCAATCACTCTAAGTGAAGTTAACCAGTGTTTTCATTAGGCTAACTCACCACCCTATGCTGCATGCTGTAGTGGACGGAAGCAAATATATGAGTGACACAACAAAAGACCAATGGTTGAAGAGAGGTGGCTTAAATCCCCTGTATATAAGTATATAAGCCCCTATATATAAGCATATAACACCAAACCTAAGAAATGCGCTCAGCTGCATTTAAAAAAAAATGTGCTTAGGCTTAGCTGCCTTTTACAATGAAGTGCTGTAAGAATGGTTTATGGCTGCAATTAACACAATAACCGGAAGAGGTTTGAGAAATTTAGACATGATACATACATCATTGGATTCCAAAAACAGTCTAGCAAGGTCTGTATCGCGTATCCTAGTTTTTTTTTAGTTTGTCAAAGCAGATGTAATGCAAAGAAAATAAAGAAAAGACAGTCAAAAATGAGATCCAGATATTGCTATACATTTGGCAACATTCTATGGCATAAAAGAGGCCGGTTGTTTTAAGTTTAATACATTCTAATGAGTATAATGTGGGCAACACAGTGCATTGCATCATATGGTCTTTGACTAGACCAAAAGATCACAGGAAATAACATCCGACCCAGTTCAGATTAGGAAAAATAACCGTGCACTAAAGATCCAGCAAACATCATGAAAAACAAGCAACAAGGTGGAGAAGGGATGGGAGGAAAGACAACATAGAGAAGGGGTTGGTGGGAGGAGAAAGAAGCACCATGCCCAAGAGGAAGTAGGGGGAGAAGAAATGGTACCTCAACCACAGTGAGAACAGTGAACGGGCGCTAATTAAGTGGACCCAATTTGTGCCTGGTCCATGCTCCACAGAAAGGAAAGGTAGTGATGCTTTGCCTGGGCTGTCCAATTAGGAGGCACCAAAGAAGAGTGACAAATAAGCCAAACAATGGTAAGAAATGGGCGGGCTGCAAGCCCTTCGTATTATACAAAAGCCTCGCAAGTGAGAGTGCATGTTCTGTTGTAGGCTTGAACTAAAAATGACTGCTTTTGTGGTCATGTGTAAATGACGGCCTCAGAGCAGGGCTGGACTGGCCGTATCGGGCACCGGGCGTTTTCCCGGTGGGCCGCTAAGGTGGGGGCCGGTTTTGGGCCCCTGGGGGGCCATTTTTGTTACCGGGGTCGGCAATGTCGGCCCCCTGTAACAAAATCGGCTGAAACCGGCCCTCGCAAACTGCTCGGCTGCACCCTCCTCACCCAAGGGGGGGGGGGCGGCTGAGCAGTTTGCCAGGGTCGGTTAGGGTTCCCAGTCCGGCCCTGCCTCAGAGTGGTAATGTTAAATATTGTCCTCTTTATTTTCTTTCTCTTTCTCTTTCTCTCTATCTCCATCTCTTTATAAATCTCTTCTTGTCCTTCATCCTCTCCCCTTCTCTGTTGTACAACACAGAAGTGATCCAGCGCGATATTAGCAAACAGCATTCATACACTAGATACTCACTTGGGCCCATACATTCATACCACGCTAATACTTACGCTGGGGTTGTCAGTTGTTACTCTTTATCAAAATCCCTGCTACCAATTACCTTCCGATTGAAGAGTAATGACTTACCAATGAATCCTTTGCTAATTGGGAAGTTTAAAATGAGTGACATTCATTATAGTACATAATCCTAAAATAACCACTGAGTTAGGAAGTTTTAAAATGTTTATCTAAAGATTTTAGCAGAGTAAATTACAGAACCACATGGTACTTAATCGCATCTCACGGATCAAGCATAGAATAATAATTATTGATTAATGACGGTCCCTCAGAAAGGAGAAGATAGAGACAGCAGCACAACTAAAGGTTGCATTTATATTTACCTAGGTGCGAGAACCAAACCCCTTGGCCAAGGAGTTGGAAAGAATAGGACCCAGGAAGGATGAAGAGCAAAGACCTCCTCCAGGATCAGGACAGGACCGGTGACCTCTCTACAACAACGCCTGCGTCGTTCCCCTCTCTGATACTCGACTTCTCCTCGATTCTCCCATGCCTTTCTTCTAATGGACTCCGCCGCCCCCTCCTCAGGACCTCTCTGGACAGCGATTCTGTCTGCAATCAATCAGCTTGGCGGTCTGGAACTAGAAGCCTCTACGCTTGTTCTCTCTGGTCCTCTGCTCTCTTGCAGCATCTCCTTCTCTTGTCAGCGTCTAGTCTCGTCCCTCTAGTCTCGACCTCTAATTAACTAATGCTATATCTGTTATACCCTTCTACGCCCATGTACATCCCTTAATGTTGCCAAAATATGGACCACTACTTCTGATTGGACAGGGACAGGGGGTTGATCCTCACACCATATTGATTTGGTTCGAATTCTGAAGACCTTTGTCTTTAAACTACCGCCCATCAATTTTAATACATTGGCTTTATTTCCCACCCATCTCACGACAAAGTTTATATCATTTTCCATATGCATAGTTGCAAGTTTGGCAAGAACACATAAATATATCAATATCGGCCATTAGGTCGCGGCCTTGGACGACGTCCAGGTTGACTTCATCTTTTATTCTTTGTCAGCCAAGCAGGGCACATGCGCAGAATCATTGTCTCTCGAGTTTCAGATCACCAACCCCAGGCCCAAGTTTACGAACTAATAAAAGTCAAAGAAGAAAATATTAAAATCACAAATAATATGTTTCACTGTATACCAACTCTTTCTACTCTATCCCCATTTACTTATAAATCTATCCCGCATTAGTAGCGTTAAGAAAACGACAATTTAATAATAATACAAGAGCAAGCTGAAGCATGTGAAAACATCAAGCAGCCATTTTAATGCACACTGCGCAGAAGCAGAAATTTCCCACCAAGCAAAGAAAGACGTCACTACACGTGATGTGGTTGAGACATGCGCAGTGAAGTTCCCGCGCTTTAGCGGCCATTTTAGAAAAAGACAAGCGTTACTTGTTAGTTAGAACACATAGGCAAGCTTCCTTGCTATTCATGTAGTGTATGCAAAGTTAATATAAACAATACAAGATTAATAAATTAATACGGTGAGGAGATTGCATTCGAGCAAGTCTCATTTTTGAGTCCTTGCTCCATCAATCCCCTCTCTGATGGCGTTTAAGAGCCATCAAAATACTACCCTCAATCAGATGCCAACTTTTAGCAAATAGTTTCATTCTCATTTTTACATTTTCTATTTTTAACATCCCCTTTCAATTTCTTGTATAATTCACTTCTCAAATCCTCAAGTTCAATTTCATCAACCTTTCTCTTCTTTCCTCTTCCTATCACACTATACGATTCATTCTTTCTACAACATTTGCACCATATTATTATCGTCAGTACTATTATTGCTATTCCTGCTAAGGGTACTAGTATTTGACCTATAAGCCCTTTTCCTACATTAGAAAACCAGGTACCAATTGACGCAATACTACTTGTCAATCTTTCCCATACACTATCAACTTCCAGTGGTTTAAGTTCCTTCTCAAGTTTAGTTATATTCTGTATATACGTTCCAATTTCTGCACTTTTATCAGGAATGTAAGTGCAACAATGTTTCGTCTTCAGTAATTTACAGACTCCGCCCTCTTTTGCCAATAAAATATCAAGAGCAAGTCGATTTTGCATAACCATAGATCTAATCGCAACCATCTCCGCATTAATCATTAGAAATCCTCCAGCAGTATCTGTTGATAAACGATCAACCACTGTAGACAATTTACATATTTTCCTTGAGTTTAGAATTATTCCCACCGAAGGAATCAATGCACCAAATATATCACCTACAATTTCAGAAAAACTAGCTCTTTTACTACGTGTTAATTCGCTATTGTTTTCATTGCTCCCAGTGTTTCTTTTTACGTGGTATATTTTTGGAAATACTATTCCAAAATAACAACTTCCATACCACCGTGCAGGAAGCCTAAAATAAGCCTTATTCTCGCATACATAATAGATTCCAGGAAAAACTGAATCTGTTCCTCCTTTGATTCCCCAACCTCCAAGAATTAAGAAATTGTGTTCACATTCACTGGTACCGATGAAAACATTGTTATAATCAGTCCTTAATCTATGTAGACAAATTTTCCCCGTCGTTTCAAAATCCAGAGCCATAGCAGTTTGAGCCTTGCCAGGTGTGTAACTCCCTTCTTTCTCAGCCCAAGGTGGCAAATGAGCCTTATGCTCAGAAGCTTTCTTTTGAAAATCTTGTCTTCTATTTTCTACTAATTTCAAAAATATCTTTTCTTCTTCGTGCAAAGAACATGTTAGATTGTGTCCATGTGCATGTGTTATGTCTATCGATTTCATTGTTAAGAAAAATTCTCCCATAAACTGTGCGTCTTGACTACTAAGCACTGGGTTCATACTCTTTCGAATCGGAACCTCAGAAAATATCACATCTATGTTTGAATAATAATATTGAAGTCTCCCTGATCTATAAAATAAACTAGCTAATATACTACATGATATGCCGTATGTCAATGGTAAGTGATGATATGTTAATCCTTCTGCTACTGATTCGGGTAACTTCATACAGACATAACAATTACTAACTTCCATGGTATCTACATACTGAAATAATAATTTTGTGAAAACATTTAAACTAGTGTCGTTATCAGTTATTTCATGATGAAATTCTGGTTCATTTTCTGCCATTAGTTCTACTCTATTTCCCTTCATGTGTGCTGTCCTTCCTTTAGTTTCGTTATTAATCTTTTTATCCATTATCATAAGGTAAGGGACTGCTACGATTAGGACTAACCATACTATAAGCACCATTACTAGACTACATATGCATATTGCACAGCATCTTCTACAACCTCTCTGTTTTGGTCTCCCAGAAACTCTATCATCAGGCATTTCGACAAGGAAGATCGCTCTTCTTATCTATTTTTCGCTTTTCTTTATATGACTCTTTTGCGTAGTCAAGGTGGTCTTGTTTCTTTCTCGTACGTCAGTTCTGCACTTGTTCCTTCGTCACCACTGGAGAAGTGTGGCTCAATGGTTAGAGTGGCAGACCCTGATGCAGAGATCTGGCCCGGGACCAGGGTTCAATTCCCGCCTCGGCGGGTCTTGGGCTCAATTTCCTCGGACCTGATAATTCTCGCCTCGGTGCCTATTCTAATCATGGGTCCCACTCTGCAACTCTGGGCAATAGCTTGCTTAATCTCCACAACGGCCCCAACAGCGCTGGCATGCCTGGCTTCACCCTGGGGGTGCCCAGGAGTGGACATTTCACAGGGAAAAGCCAGGAAGGGTTCCACAGCGGTATGCGTACAGCGCCTGGACACCCCTTTGGGGGTATGGGTGCGCTTTACAAGTACAAATTTCATTTCATTTCCTTCGTCACCACTTTCACTTGACTCTGAGCTCTCGTAATCTTCAAGAATAATGTAAGTCCAATCAGGACCCTTGAATTTGTTATTCACAAGTTTCAGTCTCTTGCTTCTTCTTTTCTTAGTTCTGTTTTCTTGTTCGGTTTGACTTGTTACTTCATTTACTTGATCTGGATCTTCACTTCTGGTTGTTATGTGGTATTTTACTCTTTTAATGACACTAGGCCAATGATCACCTTTTCTTATTTTCTTTGTTTGCACTGTTTCTTTATTTTTGTCTTCAGCAATCTCTTTATTTTCACTGTTTGACACCCTTTTGTTTTCTGCAATTACTGTTTTTCTTTCTTGCTCTTTTCCAGACCTTATTTGTTTTTCTTCTGCAGCTCCTCCGTGAGTTTCCAATAATTGACCTTGTTCTTTGTTTAATTCTTCATGTTTATGTTTCTCGAGATCTTTTTCTTCTGTGTGATTTTCTGGATCTAACTGGTTCTGATCAGGGCTTATTGCACTTTGTACTTCTGCAGCCTGACCGGATTCTTCTAAACCTGTCTGTCCCTGCTCAAAATTTGTCGATTCTTCGTTATTTTGAGCCCAGTTTCCTTTCCCTATCTGGTCCTGCTCAGGTTCTTTTATTGTATGTTCTTCTTTTCCCTGAGCTGCTTCTTCTTCACCTATCTGATCTTCTTCAATTTCTTCCAATTTTGTTTGACTTCTTGTTCTGTAGTAAACTTCAGGAATTTCTACCACCGGTATCCAGTCCTGACTTGTGCTCGGTTGTTCTTCTGCAGCTTCTCTTGAATCTCGAGCCTGAGATTCTTCAACTGGGCAACCTTCAGCTTCCTCAGTGATTGATGCTGACTGAGGATTTTCTTCTTCAGGGTCTGGTACTCTTTTGGTGTGGTTTACATGAATCCAATTAGGAAATCCTGCACACTTCACTGCTGTATTGGTAGTCAGTATGACCTGACAAGGTTTTCCCCATCTAGGTGATAGACACGTCTCTCTGGTGTGATTCTTCACTACCACCCAGTCACCAGGATTCAGATCATGTTCTTGTTCAGGCTGCCTCGAAACTGCGTCTTCTCCGACCTGATGAGAGACAGAACGCACTAGGTCAGCCAATCCTTTGCAATAATCCAGAACCATATCATCAGATATATTCAGCAGTTTGTTTATGGGAACATGTGCTTGTCTCATTGCTCTTCCCATCATTATCTCGTGTGGGCTCAATCCCGTATTTCTATCGGGAATGCTTCTGAGTCCCATTAAGACGAGTGGCAATGCATCCGGCCACTCCAATGATGTTGATGCACACATTTTTCCCAGTCTGGATTTTATAGTGCCATTCAATTGTTCAACCACTCCAGAAGCCTCTGGACGATATGCACAGTGCAATTTTTGTTCAATTTGGAATGCTTCACAGATTATTTGAATCACTTCACTGTTAAAATGTTTTTCTCTATCTGATTCCAAAGTTACTGGGAAACCAAACCTAGGAATGAGTTCTCGTAGTAACAGCTTTGCGACTGTAATGCTGTCACTCCTCCTGGTAGGGTAAGCCTCCACCCACTTTGAAAACAGATATACTATGACTAGTACATATTTCAACCCTCTGCAGGGTGGTAACTGTATAAAGTCGTACTGTAGTCTTATAAATGGTCCTTCTGCCTTTCCAATTTTCCCAAACCCAATTATTGTTTTTCTTCTGGATTATGCATTTGGCAAGTCAAACATCTCTGACAAAGACTCTCTGCTACAGCCCTGAACTTGGGATTGTACCAGTTCTGTCTGAAAAGCCTAATCATTGCATCTCTCCCTATGTATGTGTCTCCATGATACATCCTGGCCATTTGAGAGAGCAGACAGTCAGGCATGACTGGTCTGCCATCAGCACAAATCCACACTTCATCATCTCCCCTGTGGGAACAACCCACTTTGACCCATGTTTTCTTCTCATTTTCATCAGCACCATCTTGCAATCTTCTAACCTCATTCCATGTTTCAGGTGGCATATACAGCATAAGTTGGCAGCTGATTCCCATTCTTTCCACCCTTTTATTGACTGACAATCTATTTCTGGCACAATGTTGAGCCACAAGATCTGCATATCTGTTGCCGACTACCACCCAGTCATCTCCTGACTGGTGTGCGGCACATTTCACCACAGCCAATTCTTTTGGTGATTGTATTGCCTCCAGTAGTTCTTTTACGAACTGTCCATTTTTAATGGGGGATCCTGAAGAAGTCATGAAATCCCTCTGCATCCATAGTTGGCCAAAATCATGCACAACCCCGTAACCATATTGGCTATCTGTAAATATAGTTACTTTTTGATTCCTCCCAATTTTGCAAGCTTTTATCAAAGCAATCAATTTAGCTACTTGTGCAGATTTCACTCCTGGTAAATAGGATGCTTCGACTATTCCAGTTAATTCACATACCGCATAGGCAGCAGTCAGTTTACCATCTTCATGTCTTTGGCATGAACCATCAACAAATAGTTCCCTGTCTGGCTTTCTAAGGGGCTGTTCCTCAATGTCTGGACGTGGTTTCGTGCATAATTCTGTGACTTGTAAACAATCATGTTCTTCTTCTTCGTCA
Organism: Calotriton arnoldi; assembly: GCA_963921515.1. Lineage (NCBI taxonomy): Eukaryota > Metazoa > Chordata > Amphibia > Caudata > Salamandridae > Calotriton > Calotriton arnoldi. Next base: position 42,236 of record CAWUFW010008339.1, read on the forward strand.
ATTTTAATTTCCTCATGATATGGGTCTGGTAGTAAGGTAGCGGGATTTACTATTGTACACCTCATTATGTTCACATTTTCAGCACCCATTATTATTCTCTCATATTTAGTCAGCCGACTAGGAGTAAGATGCTGAGTTCGAGTTCTTGTCAACAGAATCACAACCGCATGTGGAACAAACACCTTTACTGGGTGTCCCATTACAATCGACTCACTTTGTTCAATACTTAAACAGGTAGCCGCTACTGCTTTTAAGCAGCCTGGCAATGCGGCTGCCACTGGGTCCAATGTAGCAGAAAAATATGCTATAGGACGTCTGTCCAAACCATGTCTCTGGGTTAGGACTGAAAGTGCACAATTTTCTCTCTCATGACAGAACAATGCGAAGCTTCTCTTATAGTCGGGCATGCCTAGGGCCGGTGCTGAGCACAAAGCATTTCTCAATTTTACAAAAGCTCCTACACTCTCATCATCCCATTCAACTGGGTCCTTGGCTTTCTCTTTTGTCATTTGAATTAGGGGCTTCGCTAACAAGGAAAATCCTAGTATCCATTGTCGACAGTAACCTACTATTCCTAGGAACATTCTCACTTCTCTTTGGGTTACAGGCATTTGCATTTTCTTAATCAATTGTACTCTTTCCGAGGTTATTCTTCTTTTTCCCTTCTCAATTTGGTGTCCCAGATATTTAACTGCTGTTGAACAGAACTGCAATTTTTCTGGTGAGACTTTATGCCCTTCTTCAGCCAAATGATTTAATAGTGCTATGGAATCGACAACACAGTCCTCTCTGGTGTTCGATGCCACCAGTAAGTCGTCGATATATTGCACTAGGACTGAGCTTCCTGGCATCACTAGTTTCTCTAGGCACTTTTTCAATATCTGATTAAAGATAGAAGGACTTTCCGTGTACCCCTGAGGAACACGATTCCATACATAGACTTTGTTCTCAAATTTAAATGAAAAAAGATACTTGCTGTCTGGGTGCAATGGTATTGAAAAGAACGCTTGGCATAATTCAATCACAGTGAACCATCCTGCACTCCAAGGGATCTGGTATAGAATTACTGCAGGATTTGGCACTATAGGACAACATGGTTCCACAATCCTATTTATTTTGTGCAGGTCTTGCACAATCCTATATTTTCCGCTAGGTTTCTTTAAACCCATTATTGGTGAATTACATGGGCTACTCATTACTTCTCTTAGTATGTTTTTTTCTACCATTCGATTTATTTCTTCAATGACTCCTATCTTTACTTCTGCACTCATTTTGTACTGTCTGGTATTTGGGAAAATCGCACCTTCTTTTACAGTAATTTTAACTGGGTCTATTTTGGCCATAAGTCCTACTTCCTTTCCTGTGAAATCCCATACTATGGGGTTTACTGTAAAAGAAACTGTGATGTTACATAATCATTCTTACCACTTCCTCCTTGATATCCGACGTCTGTACCGTGCTTTGCTCTGCTTACATTACCCTGAATAGGTGCAGGTGACAACTGACTCTGAGGGTTTACACCCTGCTGTGAGTCATTCTGCGTCTGTAGATTTAAATTTTGATTTGGGCCATTATTATTCCGAATCTTTTTACATTCATCCTTCCAATGCCCCAATTTTCTGCATCCATGACAAGGAAATTTCTTTTTAGCTTCTTCTCTACTCATTCGTCCTCTCACTTTTCCACCATTCCCAGTATCGCCATTTGTTCCAGAATCCTTTCCTTGATTTTCACTTGGATTTTCCAAATTAATTCCCTGTTTCTCGGCCATTTTCACCTGTGCCCACATTACTTTTTCCTCCAATTTCTTGTGCCTATCCTCAATATCGTCTCCACAGTATTTTGCATATTTCAAAATTTCATCGATCGGTTTCCCTTGCCAACACAACATGGGTTGTTTAATCATCTGACAAATCTCTGGCTTCAGACCATAAAAAAATCGATACACAAACTGACTCATGTTCTTGTCTCCAATGTCCTCAAATCCACTATACTGCTTAAATACCTGCAATAAACGCTCATAATAGGCGTGTACCGATTCACTGGCTTCTTGGGTGGTTCGGTCTATTTTCACCCAATCTGTTTCTTTCGGTGGTATTTTGCCTTTCAGGTAAGTTATCACCTGCTGATACTTTTTCCTTACATCATTTGATGGGGCACCTGTTTTTGGATCTCTAGGATACTCTTCACTTGGCCAATCAACTGTAATTTTACAATCTGTCCACAAGTCGGCAGGTACCACTATGTCAAACAAACCATCCAAATCTTTCAACAATACCTTTGACACCTTCACAAACCTCTCAACCTGCTTGTACCATTCAATTGGTTTTTCTCTCAACTTTGGAAAATCATTCGTAAATGACAAAATATCCTGTCTGCTCCATGGAACATCCCCCTCCTGGTACTTCTCGCATCGGGTACATTTGGTCTGCTTTCCCTGTTTCCTTCATTAAATATTCAGAGGCTGTTCTACTGGATCGTGCCTCTTCCTTTTTCTTGGCCCATCTGACTCTCCATTTATCTAGGTCTCCCCATTTTTGCAAGACTGTCATTAACTCTTTTACTTGTAACTTTCTTCCAGAGGCATTCATATTTTCTAAATCTTTGTCTGAAAAATCTGCTCTATAGGGTTTCTGCAACACCTTTGATCTCCCTATTTCAATTCCCATCTGCAGAGCCAAATCTGATAATTTTTCATGAAATATTTTTACATTTCTGGTGATACTTCTGCATATGAACAATAATTCTTCTTCATATTAAGCATTTAGGCGATCTAGCCCCACATTTCCTGCTATTATTTCTTCTAATTCGACTTTTAATTTATAAATATCCAAAATTTTGGAGGTGTACACTGCTGATCTGATCCTTGTGCCCACCTTTCTAAGTCTTCTGGACTAACTACAGTGACACTTTTTGCTCCTGATGAAGTTATCAAGTTTATCTCTTTCGAGCACCCAGGTGTAGTTCTTCTGGGAGTACTATTGACAGAATCCCGAATTGGTAAATCCATTAATGATATCGTAGATTCACAATCACTAAAATGATCCTCAACCATTACTGTTGCTTCAGGTTTAGGAATATTCACAGGAGTAGGCATAACTAACGGTGGAGGACAGTTTCCCTGATTACCATATAATGGGACTACTGGACCAATTGTTACAGGTATGGTCAAAGAGTCAGGATGCACTTTTATCTGTGTTATTTTCTGTATTAATTCTGCTCTGGTCTTCTCTAGGGCTTTTTTTTCTTTATCGTGAAGTATCCTACTGGGTGTGAAATCATGCATTACCTGTGGTACTAATGGAGTTTTCAACAGTGGGGCACTTGAAATGAAATGAAATTCGTACTTGTAAAGCGCACTTATACCCCCAAAGGGGTGTCCTGGCGCTGTACGCATACCGCTGTGGAACCCTTCCTGGCTTTTCCCTGTGAAATGTCCACTCCTGGGCACCCCCAGGGTGAAGCCAGGCATCCCAGCGCTGTTGGGGCCGTTGTGGAGATTAAGCAAGCTATTGCCCAGAGTTGCAGAGTGGGACCCATGATTAGAATAGGCACCGAGGCGAGAATTATCAGGTCCGAGGAAATTTGAGCCCAAGACCCGCTGAGGCGGGAATTGAACCCTGGTCCCAGGCCAGATCTCTGCATCAGGGTCTGCCGCTCTAACCATTGAGCCACACTTCTCCACCTTGGGGTGCATCCACATGTCCCTTCCTGATATGGTGGGGGGTTCCTTAATATTTCTTCTATAAATTCATCTTCGGAATCTCCATTTCTCATTATATGTTTTGTCTTTTCTGTGCATTTGCTTCCTAATTTTTCTTCTGCTGTTAACAATGGATATAATCCTTCTGTAAGCATTGCCCTCCTCCATTGTTTCATCTGACCGACCCTAGACTCATGTTGGTATCTGGGGAAAAATCCTCGATAACCCCTATTACTCCTGGATCGGTCACGCTCAAATGCCTCGGTTTCCCATTCCTCTAAGGCTTCATATTGAGTTAATCTAGGTCTGGGTTCCAAATCGTTCATTCTCAATCTCAAATTTTGAAGAATTCTTCCATTGAAGGTACCATTCTCGGGAAATGCTAATATTCCATCATTTTTGGTATATTCTATCCAATTCTCTATCCATACACAAGTATGATAACCTCTCTCCATCATCATGAATGAAGCGGGCGTTTTAGCTGGTGGAATGATAATTCCTTCCCTAGTTTTGATTGGTTTATCCTTTTTAAAATAGTTCTTAATCTTTTGCAGAAAGGAAATTTTTCTCTTCTCTCCGTACATTTTATCTAATCTTCGGTGTATAAAGTTATATTCTGCAAAACCTAGGAATCTCCTATCCGGACGAGTTCCTGTTAAAGTCGGATCGCGTTTTAACATGCAATCTCTATCCACTAAGATTTTAGCTTCTAGAATATCAACCAATCAAGTGTCTGCTTTCTTCTATTTCTGAACCAATCCTAACGCGGCCTTTCGGTGACGTTTATTTGTCAACCCCTCCTTTACAATCTGCTCTTCTCTGTCCCTCGCTGTTTCAACCAATCCCAGCGCGGCACCTGTGACGTCAGTACTGCTCCTGACTACTGACCCCTCCTGTACAAGAGTCGTTCCACACCCGCTGATTCAACCAATCCCAGCGTGGCGTTTGTGACGTCAGCTCCCTCCCCGGCAGCTGACCCTCCCTTTACAAAATCTTCCACAAACTTTATTTTCTCTATAAATCTTTAATTAAATTTCAGTAACAACATAAAACATTCACTATCGTGCCAGTTTCTCTAAAATAGAAAAGATAGTTTTCTCTCACACTTAGTAAAACCTTTCCGTTTACTAAACATACACTACGAGTAAAACCCTTCCGTTTACTCTTCACACAAGCTCCAGAAGTACCTGTTACTTCTTCAATGTTACCCTTTCTAGGTGATATAACATCAAATTTTCACCAGTGTACTCTTTTGCTATCACTCACACGCATAGATTCCCTAACCAGTACTGATAGTCCTGCTTAACTTTTCAGTACTATTTCTGCCTGACAGATAACCTCACTGCAGTATGGCTTCCACTTACCATCTGCTATTCAATTTTCCCGGGGATTCTAGACAACATAAAACAAACTTTGAATACACGGATGTTAGTTCATAAAAATAAAATTCTCATTACCCAATTAACAAAGAGTAACCATCCTCTGATTACCAGAAAACTGACCCAGCGCGATATTAGCAAACAGCATTCATACACTAGATACTCACTTGGGCCCATACATTCATACCACGCTAATACTTACGCTGGGGTTGTCAGTTGTTACTCTTTTTCAAAATCCCTGCTACCAATTACCTTCCGATTGAAGAGTAATGACTTACCAATGAATTCTTTGCTAATTGGGAAGTTTAAAATGAGTGACATTCATTATCGTACATAATCCTGAAATAACCACTGAGTCAGGAAGTTTTAAAATGTTTATCTAAAGATTTTAGCAGAGTAAATTACAGAACCACATGGTACTTAATCGCATCTCACGGATCAAGCATAGAATAATAATTATTGATTAATGATGGTCCCTCAGAAAGGAGAAGATAGAGACAGCAGCGCAACTAAAGGTTGCATTTATATTTACCTAGGTGCGAGAACCAAACCCCTTGGCCAAGGAGTTGGAAAGAATAGGACCCAGGAAGGATGAAGAGCAAAGACCTCCTCCAGGATCAGGACAGGACCGGTGACCTCTCTACAACGACGCCTGCGTCGTTCCCCTCTCTGATACTCGACTTCTCCTCGATTCTCCTGTGCCTTTCTTCTAATGGACTCCGCCGCCCCCTCCTCAGGACCTCTCTGGACAGCGATTCTGTCTGCAATCAATCAGTTTGGCGGTCTGGAACTAGAAGCCTCTACGCTTGTTCTCTCTGGTCCTCTGCTCTCTTGCAGCATCTCCTTCTCTTGTCAGCGTCTAGTCTCGTCCCTCTAGTCTCGACCTCTAATTAACTAATGCTATATCTATTATACCCTTCTACACCCATGTACCTCCCTTAATGTTGCCAAAATATGGGACCACTACTTCTGATTGGACAGGGACAGGGGGTTGATCCTCACACCATATTGATTTGGTTCGAATTCTGAAGACCTTTGTCTTTAAACTACCGCCCATCAATTTTAATACATTGGCTTTATTTCCCACCCGTCTCACGACAAAGTTTATTCATTTTCCATATACATAGTTGCAAGTTTGGCAAGAACACATAAATATATCAATATCGGCCATTAGGTCGCGGCCTTGGACGACGTCCAGGTTGACTTCATCTTTTATTCTTTGGCAGCCAAGCAGGGCACATGCGCAGAATAATTGTCTCTCGAGTTTCAGATCACCAACCCCAGGCCCAAGTTTACGAACTAATAAAAGTCAAAGAAGAAAATATTAAAATCACAAATAATATGTTTCACTGTATACCCACTCTTTCTACTCTATCCCCATTTACTTATAAATCTATCCCGCATTAGTAGCGTTAAGAAAACGACAATTTAATAATAATACAAGAGCAAGCTGAAGCATGTGAAAACATCAAGCAGCCATTTTAATGCACACTGCGCAGAAGCAGAAATTTCCCACCAAGCAAAGAAAGACGTCACAACACGTGATGTGGTTGAGACATGCGCAGTGAAGTTCCCGCGCTTTAGCGGCCATTTTAGAAAAAGACAAGCGTTACTTGTTAGTTAGAACACATAGGCTATTCATGTAGTGTATGCAAAGTTAATATAAACAATACAAGATTAATAAATTAATACGGTGAGGAGATTGCATTCGAGCAAGTCTCATTTTTGAGTCCTTGCTCCATCAGAAGTACCAGGCTCTTTTGTGATGATTGTTATGACAGGGTGGTGTACATGCCAGGTCTATGCCCAGACTTCAGTGCACTGAACAATAGAGCCACCACTTGTACAACTGTTGTTTAATTGACAGCCCTACAAATTTATAACATTGAAAATAACTGAAAATGCTATCACCTGCTTAGAGGCAGTCATTTTACTGACATTCAAATGAAGAAACGTCAAGCACCACCTGCTGGTCATAAACAGATCTCAGCAGTTAGAGCTCAATCTGCTTGGTTAGTTCACTGATTGATGGCTTGATGCTCAGTTAGTACCAACTGTCCCTCTTGAATATTCCATTGAGATGTAGAGTAATGCTTAATGTATTCATCCATTAATTTTGTGGATTCTGTATGGAGCACTCTATTAAACATGTGACAGTGACATTCTATGTTTGACCATTCAGTCAGTGGCATCTCTGTAGGAAACTTATCTTGAAATTTACAGGTAGTTTCTTCACCTCTCACTTTCTCCCATCTACTTTCCTTCTCTTTCTTTCTCACATCCTGTGTTACTCTCTCTATCTTACTCTCTTCCCTCCTCTTTCTCTGTTTCCTCTCACCTTCTCCCTTCATTTCTATATCTCCATCTCTTTATATGACCCTCTCTCCCTTATTCTCCATCTCTTCACTTCGCTTTCTCTTGGTCTACTATCGCCTTTCACTTTCTTACTTTTGCCTGCATTCTCTCTCTCCCGCTAATTTTCTGTTTCTCTCTCATTTTAATCTGCTCTCAAAGTGTATTGTGGGTTGTGTCATTTTTCAATGGGTGTTCGTTTCCTTGTGGATCTCTAAAACCATCTGCATAATATATGGTTCATTTATCGAGTGAACCTCACAGACTGCAATGTCTGCCCAGTTGCCTCGTGTTGTGTGTATGTCATTGCACCAGTCTTACTTCTACTTGAAAGAACTTTAATATTAGAAAATTGGTTGGAACAACAAAATTACATCTCCAGAGGGCACGTAACTAAACAAGCATTGGAATAGCCAATAGGTCTAGCCTTTGGGACCTTATAAGTGTTTAGTCAGAGCTATTGGCTTTGCCAGTGTATTTAAGCTATGTTGTAGAGTAGTGTGGCTGTTGTGCAGCATGTTGCAAAGCTATAACAAAAAGTGTTATAAGCATTTTTGCTATCTGATATATAATTAATAAGATATTATGTATAACTCAATGACCCTATTAAAAAAAGAATTAACATAAAAGTGTTTTTGAAGATATATGAGTAAACGTGATTATTGTTTTAAAGTAACTAAGGCCAAAATGTGACTTCATAAGCAAAATAAATTTTTATACAGCGGAATGCCGCAAACAATTTCATATTAAACCAATCAGTGATGGGAATTAATAAACCTGCCATGGTTTTGTTTTCCTTGAGGTTAGAGAAGCTATGTGCCTTTAATTAAGAAGGACCCTTGCGCATGACAACTCTGCGTCTCTGCTTAAGGTGTTAATTGGCCCAGGAGAGCCTGTAGACTCTCCTGTGAAGCAGCAGGCTGAGGAATGTCTGCATTTTACAGCCCCTTTAATAAAAGCGGCGGGAGCAGAATGAAGGGGAGAAGGCTTTTTTTCTGAGCTGTGAGGGTGTGTGTCATTAAGGCATGCCAGGGGGCAAATCAGGCAGCGAAATGATTTTAAGTTTAGTATGCACATGTGTTAGCCAAAATCACGAATGGTAATCAGGGGCGGCTCCTCCGCGTGGTAGTATTTTAAATACCATTTAATGTTTCTGCTTCTTGCACTGCAATAAAGCAGAAGGCAGGGTTTGGTTGGAGGCGGGCGGGTGGGCGTTCCTGCTCCAGGCAGGGGAGGAGTAGCTTGCCCACTGTTGTGGGCGCTGACTGTTTGGTCGGCCCCAGGGCCGACCAAACCAATCATGCACACTCTGCATTTTCTCTACGTAGGCTGCATGCAGCCTATATAGAGAAAATGGCCTCCCCATAGACGCCTGTGGGGTCGGCGTCCTAGCCAATCACAACGCTGCCATTGCAGCATTGTGATTGGCTTAGGGGAGGAGAGGGAGGCTGCCTGCTTCCAGTAGAAGCAGAGAGATGAGACGCGACGCGGGACCGGAGGCCAAGGTAAGTTTAAATTATTATATATATTTTTTAATTAAGCCCCCCCCGCGCGACCCCCACCTGCGAGTCATGTGGCCGCGACTGATGGAAATCAAACTTTACACTAGATGTGTATATTAACGAGAAAGCGTCTGTATGTAAAAAGTAAGTATACAGGCGGGTAGCTGTGCATGCAGGAATGCGTGGCTGTGAGGGTTTTGGTACAGGCTGATAAAAGACATACAAAAAACATGCTAAACAAGACAAGGAAAGTGTGGCAAAAGGTGGCTATTAGGCCTGACTAGCTCCATAAATAGTAAATCATGTTGTTGTATTGAAATGCAACTTGAATGCCATTGCAAGGCTGGACGCCTCCACAGGAAACGAAGTTGCAAGTGTTACTGACTCACAAAAAAGTGAAACAAAAAAGAAGTTAAAAAAAATGAGGTGTCCACATTCTGCCTGCCTGATTATCATTAATAGTCTTAGAAAGAAATCAAAAAAATGTTGAACATTTTTTTTTTGCACTGTTGTGGAAAAATAAATGAGAGAAAAAGAACTGGATCACACCTCTAGCCATCTCATACTTTTTTTATACCAGTGGGCAGACTTGAAGCAGCCTAAAACAATTTTCACACCGGTTTGAATCGTTCAGCCCTGGCTGTAAAAGTTACAGTGGATTCTTTGGGAAGAGGAGCATGAGGAGGGAGGGCTCCGATACACAGCAACAGCTGTGAGCAGATAGGTGGTCGGCTAGGTTTTTAAAAAATAATAAAAATTTTTTTTGCTCCAACACGCAATCTTTTGCCAGCATTTATGCAGATTTAGAAATGTACATCTGTGCATGTTAGAGGGCCAGCCTGACCTGTGTGCTGCGGTTTCTGAGGAGACGAGGCTGATTTTGTAGTCAGGCTGGAAGATGTTCTTTCTCCTGTCTCCAAGAGCCTTCGTGTGGGGGAGCAAAGAGAGTGAGAAAGAACTGCAATACACTCCACGAGAAGCAACAAATCATTCCCATACAAAGGAGCTCCAATCACATTTGTGATTTACATCCATCCCACACTTGCATGCAGTTAATTCCACAATGTCCGATACTAGCAGCGCTAGTGTGTGTTCTCCAAGCCAACGAAAAGGTTTTAGCTGCTTTCTTAAGGAGTACATGTGGTCAGTAAAAGAGCAGTCATCCAATTAAGGATATGCAGTTTCGAGCCCCTGTCTTGAAAAGGCAGAAAAAATACCTGCGCTTTTACTCGGGGAGTTACGGTAATTTTACAGTTCCTCCCCACGGCTGTGTCAACCTCCAAATCCAGGAGGCTTGTAATCTACATTCGGGAGAGGCGTGACAAGTAATTTTCATTAAAATTCAGGGGGTAATCCGTTTTAGCGCCAACATGCTGGGAAGTATTGTGGAAAGAACAAGTGATGTCCCAATGCTAGCAGTCCTAGAGTGTGTTCTACCAGAGATGCAGGACAGTTGTGAGGCGTTTTTACCAGACAACACATGGTTGGCCAAGAAACAGGCGAGAAGTTACGGACAACGGGAGGGCGGTGTAAAGAAGGCACCAAAGCATGTCGTGCCTGCAGTAGGAGAACCTCATTAAAGAAAATAGTGCTCACAGTGTAAATAACACGTATGGTGTAACAACCTAAGTAAAGGGGCCGGTCGCCATGGGAGGTGACAAATGAAGAGGAGGCGGTACTAAGGAGGGACTAACAATTCTCTTTAGGAATCAGACGGCACCATTTAGGAAGGACACTGACACAAGCCAATGCCAAATATGGGCGGAGAGTGGGCAGGGCTTCTATTCGCTACTCCACCACAACAAGTCTCGCAGAGCAGCGCATGCGCGCTGGCTCTAGGCTCGACCTAAAAAAGCATGGTTTAACCAAATGCGTCATGAATGACATGGGACCACAGGGCAGATCTAGTGGAGTGCACCGAAGGCGGAGGAGTGCAATCACTTCTTTTGAAAAATGTAGAGTCCCGCCACTTTTTTTTCTTTTTTTACAAATTAAGCACTTGCCACCAGGTGTGTAGGTGTGCATGATTTATTTATCCCATCTATTGATATGCAGCTGCTGTGTTGATATGCCCACTGCTCTGGGGTGTACACATCTTAGAACTTCCAGCCTCCAGAGGAAATATACCTATTGTACCCTCTTTGGAGAAATGGAGAACTGGCAGGTGTCTCTCGCTCCTTTCTCTAATGAGTCATGTTCTTTTAAGTAAAAGGTTTTAGGAGTCAGACAACCTTGCCAGAGGAATTCTCATCTGCAGGGGATATTGTAAAAAACAAAGACCCGCCCTGGATCCTGAGAACAGTAGACACACACAGTAATTGGTAATTTACAATGTACGGTTATTTAATATTTGTCTACAAATCATACGTATCAAAATAATGGTAATTAGTATGAAAACTTCAGTAGTCATGAAAAAACAAAACAATTAATGAGAAGGACAAACTAAAGCAATAGTTAAGAATTCCCCTAACTTATTTCATCACACACTTCTACTCTATTAGTCTAATCTACCTAATTGGCCGACTATTAGTTTACTCATTCTAATTTGAATAAATGCACCGACCCTTACAGTTACTCAGCTGGGTTTGTTTACATTAGCTCATGTTCTACCTTGACAAGCCATGCTATTTCCCCTGCACGCCTTACACAGATGTTGGGTCTGCAGCCAGATTTCAGGCTTTCAGCATGCCCTCTTAGCACACAGTCGTCATGTGTGCCACTCCTCCCTGATTCCAAAACCCACTCATACCTTTGTCTCCAATGATTCTCTGTGGAGACAGGAGGGTGCACGCCTGCCCAGCTCATGCGTTGCTACTTCAGAACACTGACTCGTTTAGCCGGAGCAGATGGAAGGCAAGCCGTTTCACTTTCTTCCAAGTCAGATCCAGCAAGGCAAGGTGGTATTGCAGCTTAATACGTAGCTCACGTAGCTCTGCATACTTCAGAGGACAGAAAGTTCCCAGATCTCTCCTTTATCAACATGACTGAGGTCAAAATAGAATTTTAAAGAAAATATGACGATCGATCACACATTTATTAGCGTTAACATTCAAGCAGTTATTTAGCTTTCTAAGGCACACTCGTTAGAATTACAGCACTTGCAGTGGCATACAATAAGGCCTGACCTATCTGTAACAAGTATGTATTAGCAGGAGAGCTCTCCCACAGAGTTCCCAAGTGCACTGGGTCAGGCTCACATGCATCAGCCTGGATTCTGGACCAGCAGCAGGCATGCCCTCTTTTGGCACTGTGCCAGTCCAGCTCACCTAAACCGGAAACCACGCAGAGTGCCATCACAGGCCCCTCCTTTTCTCACCTAACTGGTAACTGTGTTCAAGTCCTGCCTCTCTGCCGGCTGCCACAAGCAACTTGTTCCTCATGTGCATGGCCGCACAGTGGTGAATCAGGTCATTCCACACTATTTAGATAAGATTAATTTCCAATCCCTTAGAACGAGGGAAGGTAAGAATTTATACAGTCCTGAATTATGCAATATTATCAATTTTATTAGTTTACATTTCCGTAATCATTGCTGGTAAGTTTCCAGATTGAGTTTCTGTGACATTTTCATATTTAAAGTTTGTATATTCATGATTTTTCCATATGTTACCTGTGGTACTCTGCCTTCTAGTTTGTTACACAGTCATAACGACCTTGGTTACCCCAACCAGGGAGCATATTTATAAGAGGCTTGCGTCATGTTTGCACCACGCAAAGTGGTACATGCATGACGCAAGCCTCTAAGTCAGATTTGTGAAGCCACCCAAAGCCACTTTGCATGACTTCAAAAATCTGGAGTGAGGCAACGCAGCGCAAATTGCTGCGTTGCCTTACTCTGTTCAAGGGAGACAATCGATAGGTATTGCGGTGGGTGTTCCCATGCAACTCCCATGGTTTTTGACACATTCTCAGATTTACAAGGACTTGTAAACCTTGGAAAGCGCCAAAATCTTAAGCCTCCCAGGTGAGGCACAATGAGGAGAAATATCTTTTTTCTCCTCTTTTTTTTCTCTTTCTAAGAGTGCCTGCTTTGGAGCTAGGCTGCCAAAATGGCACCAGTGCAAGGGGGAAGGATAGTAATGTGTCCTATTGAATAAATACAGCGCATTCCTGCCCTTTTCCAGTGACACAGGGCAGCACAGCAAGGTGACTTGCTGCACTGTCCTGCACCCCTAATTTCATAACTGTAAGTGCACATATAAATAAATATTCTAGGCTGACCACAGAGGGTTCATGCAAAGACTCCTCTGCTCCCCTGCTTAGCAACTAACGCAAATGTTATTCCCTTCCAGCCCTATCCATGTCATAACTTACTAATGGCCTTCATCCAGTGGACCCACCTCTCACATGAATTGTTCTCCATGAAATGACCAGTTATCTAACGATCTTTTACTGTACTTTAAAAGTATTGTAATTTTAATATATGATGAATAATATATTATAAACTTGCACTACTGTTTGGATTTGATTTTGCTGTTCTCATATCAGTGCCCCTACCTTCCCGTAGTCTTCATATCCCCTTGTTGGGAGCCAGAGCAGCTCTGCTTGGTTGAGAGATGATCTATGGACAGTGTGCCTTTCTTCATCATTGAGAGTCATATTGCTGCATTCAGCAGGTGAAAATCTATTCTCGCTCCTTTATTTTTTGACATCCAGCACATTCAGCACTTCATCAACACCACCATGAACACTTGAAACTACATTTTGATGACTATGCACAGAAGCAAACATAAAACAAATGGTTCTGTGGGACTCAGTCCAGTCATCCCATGGGGTACATATACATGTCAGTACGATTGGTCATGCATAAAAAATGGGACTTTTATTATGTACTTTCATCAATGGTGCCCAACTGTGTATTCAAGAAGGTGCAGATGGTGCGGCGCTCATGGGTGCAGTAGAGCTATAATTAACAAATGATACATATATGCAATGTAGGTATCTTATAAATCCAACATACCCGTTCAGCACAATTGCTGCTCCAGAAAACAAAACTGTTACAAATGATCACCACAAAATTGTTGACGTTTCAATCCATGGTGCTACATATAGTGGGTCTCCTCAGGACCAGAACTCCATCTGACCCAGCACCTCTCACTCATGTGTGGCTTGCTTATATGGAGATTTCATACAAAGGTATCAAAATTCTTCTAGCTTTAGCCATGTAATATCCAAGTATATGCGAAAGCTCCCATTTGGTGAAATGTAAGACTCATAGCGTCTCCCCGTTCGCACAAAATCCTATTTCATGGAAGCCACATATTATTGAGAGGTGCAGGGTCAGATTGATTTCTGGTAATGGAGCTGATTTAAGCAGACTGCGCTGGAAAGGATCCTACTCTCAATGTCAGTGAGGTCCACAACTAGCTATGACACTGCAATTTTACTGAAACTGCTGCTTCCATTTGATACCGGCAAAAAGAACAATATTGGTGCCAGATGGACTTCATGGCTTGAAACATTCGATTATTTCATCGACGCACTAGAAGAAACAGATGACAAAAACATCATCTAAGACTTAAAGAACCTTGCAGGTGATGGAGTGAAAAAAGTGATAAAGAAAATACCACAAGCTGTTAAGACAGCAGCAAGTGCTAATTTGTCAGGACGTGGAACGAGTGTGTAACCAGCTAATACCGGCCACATAGGCCCTTAATTGCTCACGAGTCCCAGGTGGACATTGTACGTGTGTGGTAACTGACTAGCAAGCCAGTTCTGGTGTTCTTGGTAAGTTAAAGGGATTTCCAGATCTTGGTAAGCCCTATAATGCGCAGGCGATGGTACAGCTTTATAAGCCTGAAAATGCCCCGTGGTAGCGTCAATAGCCTTAAACCCCACCCAGGAGTAAAACCTCTACATGGATTGCAGCACCCACTGCAAGCACATTTGTATAGTCAGTTAGGTAGACTGTTGTGCTTGTTCTCTAGGGCAATTGGACATTTTTATTTAATTCTGTGTCCATGTGGCTTACACATTCCAAATAATTACTGTTTGAGGTACTTTGCGTTATTTAATTCCCCACTGTTGCTTGCATAGTTAAATAAAAAATCTGCTCAATGGGAAAAAAATATAAATAGAAAAGTGACACTTTGTTTCACCCACACTTAAGGAACATGTGCTTAAAACAATGAATAAACTGCAAAGTTATATGCATTGCCATTGAAAACTTTGGTGTTTTAAATGCATGCTGCATAATTTATTTTACTACATCATGCAACATTAATAGAGCTAACCCAGTGGGACATTATAATTGTTTTAGACAACTGTTGTCACACAGCAATAATTTGTGTGGCCCTCCTCTTTCCATACTCCTTAGGCTTGCACTGAGTCCACTGCCCACATCACACCCTCACCCCTACTTCATTACCAGTACAAAAAGTTTGCCAGTCTACGTAGACCTTGGGATTCAATCTGCAGCAAAGTGTAAACTCCTTGATGCTGGTACCGCATGGAAATCTGATTTTCCAATCATGGCGTGTAATGTTTACTTTTTGATAAACACATTTTATTGGTTTTAACAAAGATGTTACAAATAAAAAACAAAATATCATTAACAGAAACAACACTCCCCATTCTCCATCTCATTCCCCTCCAACCCACACCCGCCACCCACCGCACATCAAACCCCATTAGAAGGAATAGCATCCATCGTAGAGAACAACAATAATAATAATAATGCGAGTTGTAAAGTGCATGGCTGCTCTGAAATGAAGTGTCCCAGCACTAGGGAGCATACACAGAAGCCCTAAAACCCAGATCAAGAGTGACGTAATATGTGAGGTCATAAGCAGTGCATTGCAGGGGCTTACGTTATAGTTAGCTCAGGTAACTATAACTGCCAAATTTCACTGGTTTTGTACAAGTGAAATCTGACCCTAACTATAATGTCCCTGTAACCTTTGGTTTTTTCAGTGAATTACTAAGGTTTTTTTAATTCTGTTTCCTAACTAATACATCCCTGTAGCCCTGGTTTTTTCAGTGAATTTATAAAGGTTTTTTTAACTATTAGTCGCATTTGCAGAGTGATAGCGAAAGGGGGCTGGGCATACAACCAGCTTTTAGGAATCCCACAGTGTAGGACTAACAGGAGGTACCAGGTGATCTTCTTGGCCCCCAAGGTCCCTCAGGAGTGAAGTGGACTTCATCCCCCAATCAGTAATGCACCACGACCTGCGTTTGCAGAGTAGTGGAGAAAGGGGGTGTATCCTCCGAACACTGCTCACCAATCCCGCTGTGTGGGACTTACTGGAGGTTACAGGAGAGGTAGTTGGCCCCCAAGGAAGTCCTTGGGGCCCAACTACCCCTCCTGCTACCTCCAGTAAGTCCCACACAGTGGGATTGCTGAGATATCGTAGGAGGCCATATTCCCTTTCTCCACCACTCTGCAAACGCGCCTCATGGTGCACTACTAGTATGGGCATGAAGTCCCCTTGGCTCTTGAGGATCCTTGGGGGCCAACTAGCCCTCTTTTTACCTCCAGTAAGACCCACACAGCTGGATTGCTGAGTGGTGATCAGAGGCCATGTCCCCTTTCTCCACCCACCACTCTGCAAACGCACCTCCTGGCGCACTGCTGCTTGGGGGATGAAGTCCACTTTTGTCTTGAGGCCCTCAGGAGGCAAGAGAACCTCATCGCCCCAGCAGCAGTGCGCCGAGAGGCACGTTTGCCGAGTGGTGGAAAAAGGGGCATAGCCTCCGACCATCTCTCAGTAAACCCAATGTGTGGGGCTTACTGGAGGCAACAGGTGGGCTAGTTGGTCCCTAATGACCCTCAGCAGCAAAGGGGACTACATCTCCCAACTAAGAGCATGCCAGGAGGTGCATTTGCAGTGTAGTGGAGAAAGGGGGCGGGGCCTCCGGTGAGAGACCGTTTTTTTATTTTTTTGTCTTTAAGGAAGGGGGGCTGCGCGGCCCCCCTACCCTTGACTCTTTTGGGCCCCGGGGATCCCATCCCCACGGCCTGACCCATTTTTTTTTACATTTAAAAAAAAAATGGGGCTGATTTCTGACCCAGGGACCCCATCCCCTGAGGCTAGGCCTTTCTATATCTATTATTCAAAAAGCCGATTCTGGCCCCTGGGACCCCATCCCCAGGGCACGCCATTTCTTTTATTTTTTTTTAAAAGGGAGGGAGGTCACGCGGCTCCCCTCCCGGGTTTAGCCCCGGGGACCCCATCCCCTGGGGCATGGCCATCTCATTGGGGACCACAGGGGAGCCTCAAGGCCCCCACAGTCCCGGCCGGCTCCCACCTCCTGCTGGAGCCGGCATTGCTTTTTACACCCAGGGAGCTGCTAACATGCAGCTCCCTGGGTGTAAAAAGCAAAGTGTGCTCCACTTTGAATAAGCAAGAGCAAAATGCTCTCGCTTGTTCAAAGTGGAGCACACTTGTTTGCTATGGGATGGCGGGAGCAGTGCTCCCGCTATCCCATAGCAAGCTGCAATGTCCTCGGGTGGCCACCCCGGGACATTGCAGGTGCGGCACTGGGGGTGGCGGTCCCCAGGGCCATTTACTGCTCCAGGAGGGCCCCCGCCCCCATTGAAAATGTGTGGCCTCCCACATTTTAGTATAGTAGTCCCAGGGAGGTAGCAGTCCCCGGGGCTGTGGGGGGGGGCTGGAGCCCCCGACACATCTTATTTGAATGTAGACCCGGGGAGGTGGTGGTCCCTGAGCTGCGGTGGGCCACGTGGTCCCCGGCACTACTGGGGTCCCCTGGGGAGGTGGCAGTCCCGGGGCTGCATGGGGGCTGGAGCCCCCCCCACACATTATAATTGAAAATAGCCCTGGGGAGGTGGTGGTCCCGGGGCTGCGAGAGGGCGACTTGGCTCCCCACACTTAAAACAATTAGCCCCGTGAGGTGGTGGTCCCCGGGGCTGCAGGGGCCCGCGTGGGTCTCCACATCTTTATTTTGTAATGGCCGGGGCCTGGCCCACCTGGGGGCCTATAGTTAACAAAGCCCGGGAGCACCCTGAAAAGGCGTAGGGGGTCAGGGTGTTTCTACTCTGTCCCATTTTCTCTTTTTTAATCTTTTTCTTGTGACTCGGTACAACCGAGTCACAAGATGGCTTCCAAAACTTCCTGGTTTGAAGTGTTGGCAGCCAATCAGATCTCTGTCACGAGATAGGGAGGGTTCGCGGCCACAGTTGTATATCTGAGAAATCTTTACATTTCTCAGAAACTACTGAAAGGATTTACACCCTTTAATAAAAAGAGTGCTTTCTGGATCAAGAGCTACCTTTTTGCCAAATTTGGTGTAATTCCGTTCAGCAGTTCGGGCTGTAGCCATGTCTAAAGTTTCCTATGGAAATTAACATGGAGAAAAAGCATTTTGGGATCTCCCCCTTTTTCTCAGCCCCCGCTTGACGGATCACTCTGGTATTTACAAGACAGCAGCTGACGTGACTGGCCCATTAGTTATGAAAATTTCGTGAAGATTTGTCAAACAGTGCTAAAGTTATTGGCAAATCAAAAAACGCTTTTCCTATGGAAACTAGGTCCTAACTATAACTTCCTACTGGTGACCGCCAGTAGGTAATATATATATATATATATATATATATTTTTTTTTTTATATATATATATATATTTTTTTTAATATATATATAAAATATATATATATTATATATATATATATCAATATATATATATATTTATATATATATATATATATATATATATTCACTGAAAAAACCATAGGTTTTAGGGACAGTTATAGTTAGTTGGACATTGCACTCGTACAAAACCCGTGAAATTCCCCCGTTATAGTTAGTTCAGCTAACTATAACTCGCGCCCGCAATGCACTGCTGATGACGTCACATATTACATCACTCATGACATGGTCAGTGACATCACTGATGACATCACTGATGACATCTCAAATGACATCACTGATGACATCATCCAGTGACTGTGTGTTTCTGTAAAGTTTAAATATTTTTAATATATATAGGGAAAGGTGTATTGAAGAATGAGTGGGTGTATAAGTGTCTGTGTGGATGATTTAGTAGGTGCGTGACTAATTCTATAAGTGAGTGATTAAACGTATCTTACTGAATGCATGGGTTAGTGACTAAACTGGGTGAATGTCTGTATCTGTCTGTTGCTGTGTAAGTGGCTGCATGGGTTTGTGAATAGCTACATGAGTGTCTATAAGAGTTATTGATTTGTTGTCTGAGTATATGTATGGGTGCCTGAGTGTTTGTGTGGATGGGGTGTGTGCGACTGTGCATAGATGTGTGAGTGGGTGATTCACTGGGTGGATGGTTTCAAGAGTGCATCTGTGATAGACTGTATGGGTGGGTAAGTGTGTGTAAGAGTGTGTTAGTGAGTGAATGTATGTCCCAGTGGTACATGTGTGAGTAACTACATATGTGAAAGGCAGTATATATGTGTGTTGGAGTATATAAATAGCTATAAGCGAGAGTGAGTGATTGTGATAGTGGCTGTATGGATGAGTGTGTGCTTGTATCAGTGATTGTATAAGAGCGTAACAATGTGCTAGTATTTGTATGATTAAGTGAGCTGGTGTGTGTATAACTGTATAGGTGAGTAAATGGCAGTGTGTTTAATTATTTGCATGACTGACTAGGTGTGTGAGTACCTCTATGGATGAGTGGCGGTGTTTGAGTGTCTATATAGGAGTAAGAGTGCATATGATAGTCCTGTACTGAGTGACCATAAGTATGAGTGACTGTACGGGTGAGTGAGTGGATGTGTGTGTGTAGACCTAAGAATCAGTGAGTGGGTATGTAGTTATTGGTGTTGGAGTGTCTATGGTTTTGCGAATGGCAGTCTGTAATTTAGATTGGGTGTATCAAAGGTTATATTAGGGTGTGAAGAGCTGCATCAGATTATCACGTGGATGATGTCATCAGTGATGTCATTTGAGATGTCATCAGTGATGTCATCAGTGATGTCACTGACCATGTCATGAGTGATGTAATATGTGACGTCATCAGCAGTGCATTGCGGGGTACGCGAGTTATAGTTAGCTGAACTAACTATAATGGGGGAATTTCACGGGTTTTGTATGAGTGCAATGTCCAACTAACTATAACTGTCCCTAAAACCTATGGTTTTTCAGTGAATTTCAAAGGTTTTTAAATGCTAATTTCTAACTATAACATATCTGAAACCTATGGTTTTTTCAGTGAATTTCTAAGGTTTTTAAATGCTAATTCCTAACTATAACATGTCTGAAACCTACGGTTTTTTCAGTGAATTTCAAAGGTTTTGTAAATGACAATTTTTAAATGTATTAATTGTTATATTAATTTTTTTCATACTGATTTACTACATTTTTAGAAACAATTTTTTTTACATATTTTATTTTTAAATTACATTGTAATTACATTATACATTACATTACAAAAAATACTTTCTCAGAATGAATTACTTTAGATTAAATACTTTGCACATAGGCAATAGACTTTTAAGTACAGTAGTTACAGTTGTTGCAATGGGCAACACATTTTCAAACACAATGCAACATTCAGCTCAATGTGAATTTCTAGTTAAATGCAATTAGTTACTTTATGGATTACTTTTCTAACCACAGGACTGGATCCTAGATTCAGTCCTGGTACATCTCCTGTAAACAGTTGAGTAAAAGCGTTTTGGTTACAGTCGTGATTTTTAAGGAATATTATTGTATTTTAAAAGTTGACACTTAGAAACTTTTTCTCATAGAATCACCAATGTTATCCTATGGAAGGAAATTCACTTAGCAGGTAAAAACTGTTATCGTTACTTTTTCTTACTCAGTGTTGGATCCTGGATCCAGCACTGGTGCATCTCCTGTAAACAGTTGAAAGAATGCGTTTAAGTCATACAGGCGATTTTTAAGGAATATTTGTAGTTTGTGAAAATCGACACTTTGAAACTTTTCTGCTGAAAACCAGACAATGGATTCCTATGGAAGAAAATATAAGTTACTGGTAAGTACGGTTAAAATTACTTTTCAGGGTCAGTGCTGGGCTAAAAGATGCAGCACTGGGTTCTCTCCTGATAACAGGTGAGTAAATTGGAATTCGTACTTTGGTTGATTTTAGAGGAATATTATAAAGTTCCAAAACTCCACACTTAGAAGAATTTCCAAGTGAAACCAGTCAATGTTAGCCTATGAAGGAAATTCAAGTTACCGGTAAGTACGGTTAAAATTACTTTTCAGGACCAGTACTGGGCTGAAAGATGCAGCACTGAGGTCTCTCCTGATAACAGGTGAGTAAATCAGAATTCGGATTTCGGCTGATTTTAGAGGAATATTTGTATGTTTCAAAAATCAACACTTAGAAACTTTTTCAGCAAAAAGCAGGCAATGATATCCTATGGAAGGAAATTCAAGTTACTGGTAAGTACGGTTAAAATTTTTGCCCAGGGGGTCCTTGTGGGACCCCCTGAGCAGACCTAGGGGGTCAGGGTGTTTCTACCCTGCCCCCTTTGTGCGTTTTGCGCACTTGTTTCTGTCCCTCGGTTCTACCGAGGGACAAAATGGTTGCCAACACTTCCTGAATCGGAATGTTGACAGCCAGCTGACAGCCAATTAACATGCAGCTCGTGATCGGGATGGTGCGCGCAGGGTGCACTCAGGGTGCGCGAATCCTCCGTGCCCATAGATATATATGTACTTTTACTTTTGATTTTCTCAGCAACTACTGAACGGATTTACACCATTTAACAAAAGGGTTCTTTCTGAACCAAGAACTACCTCTTTGCCAAATTTGGTGTAATTCCGTTCAGCAGTTCGGGCTGGAGCCGTGTCTAAAGTTTCCTATGGGAAAATGAATGGGGAAAACACGTTTTGGGACCCCCCTTTTTCTCGGCCCCCGCTTGACGAATCCCCCGAGACTTTCAGGGTAGGAGCGGACCGGAGCGCCCCACAAAGTTTGAAAATTTTGCGAAGATACGTCAACCGGCAAGAGAGTTATTTCAAATAGAATGTCGCGGATTTCCTATGGAAAATAGGTTCTAACTATAACTATCTACTGGCGACCGCCAGTAGATAATATATATACATATATATATATATATATATATATATATATATATATATATATATATATATATATATATATATATATATATATATTATAACTTCATAACAACCATCGCTCTCTGATGATTTAGCGGCACTTTCCCCGTATCTCCAACAAAGGCACTTACACGATATTCGAATGCTCATTAGATGTTTATTACTTCTATTTCATTAAGTAGCAACACCCAACATGGAATGCCAATGTGTTTCGGCTTACGCTTTCAACCGGGAAACCCCATGACCCACAACCACTGTGTTTAAAAAAGAGAGTAAGACTATCACGTCCTCTCTGCTCATTTCATGTATCTGCAACATCTAGACCACCTACTTCCTCTTCATGTCTCATGGTTTCAGCCACATTGGGATTACTTTTGATTGCATGTAGTGACATGATAGCCATAATCAGACCACATTTTCAAATATGTTTTTCTAATAATTTTAAAATCTTATTGAAATATAGTTTTACAAGCACAGTTCCCAGAATTGAAATTCTTTTTCTGGTGATTCATTCTTCGATAGTAATACAAATCCAATTAAATACCTGCCACATCTGGCTCGAATATCAACTGTTTAGGCATGGCACATTTTCTGTAGCATCATGTTTCTTCTATACAGCAGCACTAAAGCACAAGTTTTGTTATAAAAGTACATTTATTAAATTACACACGCCTGTACATCTTTTTCCATAGTTTTACTCCTTAAATTTTAATATTATACATTTTTAATGTGGACATCCAATGCAAGCACATAAAGTGCATGTGCAACCAATATATTGCATTTCTACATGGGATCACCTACCATTATAGTTGCGTCCAAATATTATTGCACAAACCTCATAAAGTGCAAAGGCATATTTCTAGACAGTTTCCCACAGGGACCATTAGTCCTCCAACTAAAGTCCAAGTGCTTGTCAAAGACTTTTGTATGCTCTCATTCCTGTCACCTGAAGAGCAAGTGAATGATCATAAGCACTAACTCGAAGACATCATTTATGCCCAGTATTAATTGTTAGTATCATTTATGCACAAGACACTCTATCTGTCCTGCCAAAGGCACCGACTCGAGAGCATCAAATGTACCCAATATAAAGAGCAAATGATGTTTGTAAACAAGTCGCTCTATCCATTCTATTTAAGTGCCACTAAAGTGCAAATGCATATTGATGAACATTCTTCTCAATTCTAAAACATTAATGTGGTCGAAATTTGCAGATATGAACTTCTCACTCTCTTTACATGTATATAAGGTGTAAATGCATAAAAACCCAACTTTCTCTGTTAGTCATATGAGGATCAAGTAATACTCATATATGTCTCTGTATACAGACTGACATGATGGCTGAATCTATTAGTGCTACAAGATGCTGTGACACAGGCTACTACATGTCCCTTTGAACATTATCTAAAGTGCAAGTGCTGTGCAGTTCTTCACATCAAAATATCCAAATAAAAACCATTTCCATTTCAGCATATGTGTCACAGTTCTTAGATTAAAGAGGGTCCGACAATATAATCTCAATGAAACTCAGGCTTAAAAAGTGCAAGTTCTAAAATGCAAATGCAAAACTGTTCATTAATGGACATGCAGCTCAGCATCAAGATCGTGTCCCCCACGGTTTCTCTGTGCCCAGGAGAATAATCAACAGCGAATTGCACTGACGTAGTTCCAATTCCCTGTTGCCTCTCTGTGGATGGGCCTTAATATGTTTTATACCATAATATTGCACGGATGCTAAATTGCCTTAAAGCACTTCCCAAAAGTGCTTCGCCATGGAGTACGCTCGATCTTGATGCTTCATAGCCCTGAAATGCTGCAAATCCCTTAATCTCAGCCTATTAATGGTGCTACCAACATAATGCTTTCCACAACCACATTCCAATACATAGACCACAAACTCCTTCTCACATGTGATATGTGATCTTTTCCCTGATCTTGCATAACCTGCCTTCAAATGTCTTATAATCTGTGCAGTTAGTTCCAAATTTGCAAGCCTTGCAGGTGGCACATCTTTTAAAGCCGTAATCCCTACTAGTCAGCCAATCTGGCTCTTGATGGAACATTGATCTTGTCAACATATCATTTAAAGATGGTGCGTTATGATATGTGATCTTGGGATACTGGCCTATAACATCTTTCAAATGTTCATCATGTTTTAAAATGTGCCAATTGCGCTTGATCAGGAAACTTATGGACCCATATTCCATGGTGTAGCTAAAAAAGCATAACACCTGATCCTGATCACTCAAGATATATATATTAAATAGGGCTGTGCAAAATGTATGTAATATTTTACATTAAAATATATTTTTCAAAGTTTTATAAACCTTTTCCTTTACTTTACATAGGGTGTTCTCTGCCCTGGTAGCCGAGACCACTGGCTACATTTAAAATATACAATTTTCATATATAAAATTTTACTTTCATGTTCAAATAATTATATTTAAATAAATAGTAACTAGGATAATTACACATATTTTATTTACCTCATTAAAATTTTTAAATAATTTTAACTTTCATTTTTAATAAACATGTTTAATTGTTTGAAAATAATTCTAAGTTTGAGTTTTAGTATTTCTAGCATATAATAAATTAGTAGAAAATGTATACTTAAGGTGGGCATTTTTAGTTTATTCAAACTTAAAAATGAAATGTATTTAATTTAATATATTAAATTATTTGAATAATTAAATATTAGTTAAGTTAAAAGTACAGTAGCACTTATATCATTCTGTTCTACATTGTACTTAAATATATAAAATGATTTAACATTAATATTTACCATAATCATTTTTAACGTTTTATTAATTTATAAACTAAAACTTTTCCCTATGCTGTTCCATAGGGATAGCTCTAACCCAATTGCGGAGGTCCCGCAAAGTGTGTGGAATGTCAAGTAAGGTCCTGCATTCACTACCAATGGCAAATTTATCGTTGTATAGGGACTTTTCACTAAACTCCATCTTCTGTAAGACTACACATTTGAGTAACTTGGCTGGGCTTGGAGACTATTCTTAAGAAAACATTTACTATGGTCTGCGGACCCAGAAACACAAAAACGTTCACCTTCAATATCACTGGCAAAATATTAGACAGGGTTAGTTCCTTCCCTTACCTGGGTTTGGACTTTGATGATGGCTGTACTTGGTCTACATGTATCAAAAATAGGATAATGCGTTTTACTCAAGCTGTTGGTACCACTTTCTCGCTTGCCATGTCGATCCGCAAAAAACCCATTGCATCGATTCTAGAGATCTATAATCGGAAATGCTTGCCAATCTTGACATATGGTATGGGTATTTCGGGATATAGGGATGCCCTTGCAATGTAGACTGAAGAGAATAGATTTTGTCGCCGGTTACTGGGTGTCCCTCCCTCTTCCCCGCATTTTACATTGCATTTGAAGTTAGGCTTTGGTTATGCTCAAGACACTATTAATGCCACACCCTTGGCCCTTTGGTGTTCTATTTGGTACAAGAAAGAAGCCGAACTTAATCAGGCAGTCATTAGACATTGCTTATCCTGTGAGCAAGGCTCGTCCATCCTGTGGTTAAAGTATATCAAAAAGAGTTTCTCGGTGCTGGGATGTGCCTGCCTGTTTGAGCACTCTGAGATAATCGTGAAGAAAGATAGAAACTGGGTCCTGGATTGTTTTTTTAAGCATAAACAAGCAACTAGAGAACTAACGGAAGTGGCCAAACCTGCAGTCCGAGATTATTGCATCATTCAAATGGTGCCAACTACTGCCCCATTTGTTATACATGATTAATTTGCATGAGAGAACACTGCTGGCAAGTTTCAGGTTAGGCTCCTTCCGCTGGCTAATTTGTTTTCCCCTCGGCCAGTATTCTTCGGATTCTATTTGTACTTGTCCATGTGATGAGCATTCAAGCCAAACCGTCTTACACTTTGTCTTCTTTTGTCAATTTTATTTGCCATACACAAGGAAATTTTTATTACCCTTATTATGTAGACATAAATTTTCGAAATGTAAAACCGTCCTATTTTACCTGCTACAACTCAATGACCACTGTGTATGCCACGCAGTTGCTAGCTTCTTGAAGTGCGTCTTAGCTAAAAGAAGGAGCATGTTGTTTTGATGAAATAGTTTTTATTTTCCATTTAAAAAAAGTGTTGTGGGTCTTGTATTGGCATCTTACTTTTTACCCATTTTATTGTCTTTTTAGCTTGGCTGTCCTTGAATTTAAAATGTAGCATTGTCACTTTACATTGTCACTTTACATACTGTAGATTATTTTATAATTTTTAGCTTTTTCAACGTGTCTTATATTGCATGATTCTTTTTATTGTATGTATCTTTTATGATCTGCCTTCGAGAGATCGAATAAAGACGAATGCGAGAAACTTTATAGTTGGATTTTGTGGCCATCCCAAAGTAGTAAAGTTACTCAAAAGAGTAAGAGAAACTTTTCTACTAGGAAATCTACACATGTGGGTTTAGCTTTGTGAATAAGCCCCTTAATGTTTAAACACCTTTAAGCATGTGCAAATGTGTCTTTTAAATGTACATACATTAGCATGTAGACACCAAGATAAATTATACATTATGTTTTCTCTGAGCTTGGTTTGTAGGTGGGAAGTGGGGTGCGCTTGGTCCAGACTGAGATGCGCGTATGGGGCCTGATTCACAGAACTAACTTACGTCAAAAACGTAAACGTAAACGTAAAGTTAGTACTTTTTAGGTATTCACAGATTACACTTACTCATTTTGGTATTCACAGAATGAACTTACTCATTTCGGTATTCACAGAAGTTAGTAGTCCTAAAGTTAGGACTACTAGCTACTGTGAATACAATGATAAGTTCATTCTGTGAATACAAATGAGTAAGTGTATTCTATGAATACCTAAAAGTACTAACTTACGTTTACGTTTACGTTTTTGACGTAATTAGTTCTGTGAATCCAGGCTTGAAATGATCAGGAGGATGTAAGGAAGAATGAGAGTTGAGTGAATGTCAAGTCATTGTACCAGGTATTGCGATTTAACAAATCTGTTCCACAAATCCACATTGAGTGGTGGTTACCTAGTACGTCAGCAGCAAGCAGCATGGCAGCCAGGTATGTTTAGGCTAAGATTTATGGGCAGAAAGTGGGGAGGACAGAAATAAGATCTCAATGGTAATGGTGCTCCTCCAGGACTCTCCTGTTGCTGCACAGTCTTATCTGTGATGTGCAGTGCCATATTGTGGACTTTAATTAAGGATTGTTTTAGTACGACAAGAGTTAGAATGTAGTAAGGTAGCAGAGGAGCTACATCATTTGTAGTTGTAACTGTTTTTAAAATGGAGATTAAAGTTGGGAATTGGATGGATTACTCAAGTAGTACATTTGTTGGCCTGTAAATTCATATTGCATGTCCTTTAATATTAGTGTAGAAAGCACTACTAATAATCAGCATCTTCCTCCCTCCTTTCAAGAACATTAAAGAAGAGGTGGCCTCGGACAAGGAAGACAGCATTCTCTGCAGCCACCACCATACCGGAAAATACTCTCTCTGGTGCCAGGAACGTATATATAATTATTTATGAACTTTTCTTAGAATTCCATTAACAAACTCACCTATTGTAATGTAGAATGGCCTACTGTCAAATTGTATTCTTCTTTATTTTGCATTTTTCCTGACTTCCCCTCTGTCTACATTATTTAGTGTCCATAAACACCACACTCCTCCTTGTGTTTCCTGTTTATATTCCCTTTTGTTTCTGCAGCCGTCTTCCTCTTGTTTTCTGTTTTTCTCCCTTACTCTTTGATCACTCACCTTTCCATTATCCCTCTTACATTTCTACTCTCCATTACATTCTCCTACCTTTAAACATTGTTTTCATGATCCTTTCCTTAGCCTTCCTGCATTCCTGACATTTTTATAGCATTCAATTTTGGGAACTTGATTTATAAAATATAGAAGTATAGCTTGCAAATTGATTCTTAGGCTTGCAGTAAATTCAGACTTATTATATTGCTTGTGGAAAACATTTTGGTGTGTGGTGACATTGCTAAATAAGTGCCTTGTTTTCTAGAACCTACTAAAGCAGAAACTTAGAAGGAGGGCCATGAGGAAGATTGTGATGAGGAGGCGCAAGTGTCTCCTGGGATGAGTGGTAAATCAGGGTCCCACTTTCTCCTCGATAACAACTGCTGCTTTTGTTTTGTTAAGGTATTCTTTTTCTTCTTTGCTCTATCATAAGCCTAATCTCCACTCCTTTTTAAGAGATCCACATTCCTATGTTTCTGTATCTGCCTCTCGGCCATTTAAATTGAGGGAAGAAGAAGATATGTATTTAGGTTGAACTCACCCAGCACCCACTGCCCATCTATACCATATCTGCCACTGCAATTCCATCTCATTCCTGACACTTGATTCACCTTCCCTCTCAATTTGTTCCCAAGTTTCTTCCATGTATCTTCCTCATATGCCATCTCTTACCTTCCATTAACCACCCAACCTGTTCATAGCCCAACCTAAACTTAGCCCAAGCCATGGTATAAAACATCAACATTACCCAACACTTACTTGCTCCCTAACCCAAGGTTCATATTTTTGCCAGTGAAGTGAAGTTGCCAGTGAAGTGAAGTTGCTGCTCTGCATTGTATGAAAGGGGGAGAGTAGAACATAGCCATATTTTCAAAGAAATGGCGTACTTCTGCTCTCTTCCTGCGCTGGTGCAATCTGGGCTGCCACGCACCAATACAGGCACCCTTGCGCTATAGTTCAGTTGAGTAAAAATCCCCATCAGGGCCTTTGCCACTGCAAGTGCAGTCAAGGGTTCTCACAGGAATTTCCTCTGGATAACTATTTGCATGATCCACCAGAATCAAGATAAACCTGCTGCCTGATGCAGTCTGGGGATCCAAAGGCCCACAATGTCGATGCCGACCCTCTCAAAGGGTGTGCCAACAACAGGCAAGGTATTAAGGGGGGCCTGCCATGTCTTCCCACTGGCCTGGCAGGTCACACAAGTCCTACAGAATGTGTCTGAGGAATTCTTGATCCTAACCCAATAGAAGTGGGGGCAACTCTTATAAAGATCTTGTCTTGGCTCAGATGTCCTTGCAGTGAACTTTCGTAAGCCAACTTCAGTAGGAAGTCCCTGTAGCACTGAGGGGTCACCAGGGCCCTTGCTGTCCCATGCACAGGAGCCTTAGGCTCACTGGAAAGGAGGTTGTCCTCCCAGAAAATGTGGTGACTACCAGAGGCATCACCTGCTGCTTGGGCATCAGCCTGTTGCCTCATGCCCCCAAGGATTGGGCACTCCCTTTCTGCCCTACAGAACTCCTCCTTGGTGGGTCCTCCTTCCACATGCCATCCAGAAAGTTCAGGCAGGTCACCAAGGAAAGCAATGTCCTCTTCAGTGGACTCCGGGGTGGCCACCGCAGATCTCCCATCCATCACACTGGAGGTATGTTCACGGGCTGGTTTCTCACGCCCTCTGCCTCTCCCCTTCCTAGCAGATGGCTGGGCCATTGTTCCAGACTCCAGCCCTTTTTCACTCCCACCCTGGGCAGCCATTCACACTGTATGGTAGAACAGATACAGTCAGGTAACCCTAACATCTCTACATGAGCCTTGAGCTTCACTTCCTTCCAGGTAGTGTGCTCAAGGTCATTACCCACCAAGCAGTCCACAGGCATGGCAGGGCTCACTGCAACTTTTGAAGACTTGAGACCGCCTCCACTCAAATGGAAAAAGGGCCATGGGATTGTGACCCTCTCTGTTGTCAGCCACCACAACCTGGTGTAATGCATGGGGAATTACCTGCTCTGGGGAAACCAGCTAACTCCTGACCATAGTCATACTGGTTCCTGTATCCCTCAGAGCCTCAATCCCTTGCCCATTGATGGTGACCCATTACCTATACTTTGTAGTATTTGAGGGGACATGGATCTTTGGAACCATCTTACTCTCACCCAGGGACACTACTGTAACCCCACTAAACTCCCCCCTATTGACTGGGACAAGCTCCCCTGCTAGCACTACAGTAGCCACCCCTGAAACCTTTCCTCCAGTGGGAGGGGGTGCTCTTTTTGGACACTTGGGATCCCCCATGAAGTGTCCATACTAGTAGCACTCATAGTACTTAATTGTCTTGGGCTGCTGGCCATTGTTGGGGTAGTTTTGCTTCTGGTGGCCAGATTGGGAACGTGAACTAGATCCTTTCCCCTATGAGTTGTTTTTGGGGCCTGAAGAGAACTCCTTCTTTTTCTCTCCCTCGCCTTCTTCTGGTGGGAACCCTGACCATCCTTTTGGGAGACCCCCAGATACCTTTTTCTGGACACTCTGGTGCTGACCCAGAGGTCGGCCTCCTCAGCAAGCTTCCTGGAGTCAGGAAGTTTGCAATCAACCAGGTGCTGGCCCAGCTCTGGAAAACAAGTATTCAAGAATGTACTCCTTTAAAAATAAGTTGTACAGCACTTCATAATCACTAACTGTTAGAAATGGGGTCTCAAGTTGGCAGATGTATGCACTCTGTCCAAGTAGGGACCTACACTCTAGTCAGGGTAAGTCTAGCATACTTTATAGTTTACCTGTGCTCACGGTCGGCTCTAGGGCGGAGCGACCAGTGCCACTGCGCTGGCCACTGACTTTGGGTGGGGGCGCCGTATATTATGGTTTAAAAAGCACTTGTTGCTGCTTTCCTCGCCTCCTGCAATTTTCCAGCAACAATAAAAATGTCACGATAACTCTGGTGATTAATGTTCCTTCTGGGGAGAGAAGGTGAGAGAGAGATCGGAGTTTTGTCTAGTGGAGGTTTTGACTCATCGTAAAGTAACCAAGAGCTTTAATGTGCATGCTGCTAAGAACATGTGCCATGCAGATCACAAAGTTCATATATTCGAAATAGGTGAGTGGGTTAATGCTTTTGTCAGAGTGATATTATTGTTACTTGCAGTTTATTAGTGATAATCCTAATGTAGAACAGTGAGCAATTAACTGTCATCAAACAGCTGCATGAAAACTGAAAGGTAGTTTGA
Organism: Calotriton arnoldi; assembly: GCA_963921515.1. NCBI lineage: Eukaryota > Metazoa > Chordata > Amphibia > Caudata > Salamandridae > Calotriton > Calotriton arnoldi. Next base: position 73,195 of record CAWUFW010008339.1, read on the forward strand.
ACATTATGATTTTTTCCCCTATCTTCCATTATCCTAATGTTACAAAATGTGTTCATTTGGGTAGAAATCAATTCTTATTATTGAAGAGAACCCCCAACCATGGTGTTATATTTTAAATTCTGAGTTTGTGCTTCTCCAGACCAAGCACTGTTACAACTATACTGCCTACCAGTATGGATGACATGTGACTCACATACCTTGTAGTCCTCTGGCTTACGTATCGTTTCCTTTACGCTGATTTACACATGTATGATTAACACCCTACACAGGTATTGTGGTGCTACAAAACGAATTTAATGCATCTGAGAGAGAGTGATCATTGAGACTTGAGGGGCACTGTTAAAGGGGGGTAGTGAGGGAACACGTGGCAGAGGTGGTAATTGAGGGGCACCAACAAATATTGTCGCACTGGGCGCCACCAGCACTAAAGCCGCAACTGCCTGTGCTAACCCTCTTGTAACTTGGCACAGGGCAGTCAGGTTAAACTAAAGAGGAAATGTGTAAAGTATTTGTGCAGGCACACACACGCACGCACACACACATGCACACACACGAACTCACACACACACACACACACACCGGAAACACCACAAAAGTACTCCACACCATTTTAGAAACATAGCCAATTTTTATCTGAGTAAAACAAGACCAAATCGACAAAAATCCAACATACACAAGTCAAGATATGAAATTTTAAAGATGTAATCAAAATGCAGTGCTTAGAAGTCAATAGCTCCCATTGGGGCTATCTGGTTACATTTGACCGGGACAAAGCCAAAAGTTCAGTCCGACTGTGATGGAGCACGGGCTGGATACAGGAAGCAAGCAGACCCCCTTACAGCACCTTGGATGCATCAAAAATGAAAGACATGCATGGCACAGAGGTGGTGAGGCGTCACAGATGCCGGTGATGTGTCTGTGCTGTGTCGGTTCCTTAAGGTAGTGCAGGGTTGTTGAAGCTTTGCTGCTCCGGGACAATGTTTTTCTCAGAGTAGGTGATGCGTTTGGTGCGGGTGCGAGGACTCAGTTCCTGTAGGCGACGTGGCATTGATGATGCATGGATGTCAACAGCGTAATGCATCAATTCTACGGCATAAAAGTTGAACCGCTGGGCTGAAGGCGATGCATCAGTCGAAAGTCACGCAGGGCTGGGGCTGCGTCGGAGCGGTTCATCATGAACTTTGGTGAAGCGGTGCTCGAGACTCACGCAGCAGCGGTTCTTCTGAGGTGCTGTAGGAAAGTGGGGGCTGCGTTGAAAGTCGAGGTCATTGCGTTGTGCACTCAGTGAGTGGTTTCCACGGCTTTGGTGCAGGCAGCAGCGATGCGTTGATTTCACTAGGATGCGCCGGTTCTGAACTGATGCTTTGGAGTCAATGCGTCAGATTCTTAGTCACAGCACCAAATTCACCTCTAAGGGCCTGGGACTGAATTTGGCACCACTTGGCAGGGCAGGACTCACAGCAGAGGAGCCTAGGTGCTGATAGCAAGATGCAGCTGACGTCTTTCATATCAGCAACAGTAGGTAAACTCAGTCAAGCCTTTGAGGAACCTTAGAAAGCAGAATGCAGAGAGTAAAGTCCAGTCCTCTCTGTCCCAGGCAAGAAGCAGCAGGCCAACACAGCGAAGCAAGCAGCAAAGTGGCAGTCCCTCCTGGCAGCACAACAGCTCCTCTTCCTGGCAGAATGTCCGCCCTCCAGACGTGTTCTGACTATATGGTGTCAGAGGTCCAGTACTTATACTCATTTCAGCCTTTGAAGTAGGGAGACTTCAAAGAAAGCTCTTTGTAGTGCACAAGACCCTGCCCTTCCTGGCCTTGGCTCCAGACACACTATAGGGGGGTAGGCAGCTCTTTGTGTGAGGAGAGACACAGCCCTATTCAGGTGCAAGTTTCAACTCCACCCACCTCTCTAGCTCAGAAAGATCAGCTTGGTTATGGGCCATCAGGATATGCAGGGCAGACCTCAGCTCCCTTTGTTTGTTACTGTCTAGAGTTAATTCACAAAGCCCATCTGTGCTCCAACCCAGACATGTATTCTAGGGACAGGCTGACGCACAGAATGGTTAAAGTAAGAAAATGCCAACTATCTAAAAGTAGCATTTTCAGGCCTGCAATTTAAAAACCAACTGCACAAAAAGATGTGTTTTTAAAGTGTGAGTTCAGAGACACCAAACTCCAATTTCTATCTGCTCCCAATTAGAAGTTACACTTGTAAAGTGTTACAAGGCAGCTCCATTGCTAACCTATGGAAGAGATAGGCCTTGCTATAGTGAAAAATGATTTTAGCAGTTCTTCACTACCAGGACATGTAAAACTTAAAATCACATGTCCTACCTTTTAAATACACTGCACCTTGCCCATGGGGCTACCAAGGGCCTACCTTAGGGGTGCCTTACATGTAATAAAGGGGAAGATTTGGGCCTGGCAAGTAGGTGAACTTGCCAGGTCGACAAGGCATTTTAAAATTGCACACACAGGCTCTGTAGTGGCATGCCTGAGACATATATGAAGGGCTACTCATGTGGGTGGCACAGTCAGTGCTACAGGCCCACTAGTAGCATTTGATTCACAGGCCCTGGGCACATGTAGTGCATTGTACTAGTGATTTACCAGTAAATCAAATATGTCAATAATGGAGAAACCAAATGCCATTGCATTTTAGACGCAGAGCATATGCACTTCAGCACTGGTCAGCAGTGGTAAAGTGCCCAGAGTCCTAAACCATGCATAAACGAAGTCCAGCACACAGTCAGAAACAGGAGGTCCGAAGCAAAAAAACAAGGGAAACCACGACAAAAGATACCATGTCAGCCTGTGCGTAGTTTTAAACTGCCATTTTGACCTGACAAAATAAACATTTTGCCAGGCCTGAAATTCCCTTTGCAATACATATCACTCATCTCTCGGGTAGGCCCTAAATAGCCCCTATGGGTGGGTGCATTGTATTTAAAAAGTATGGGTATTCCTTTTAAGTTTTACATGTCCTGGTAGTGAAAGACCCACAAATTGATTTTACTACTCTGAGGCCCACCTTTCCCATTGGATAATATTTGGTTACTTATTACATTAATGTAATTATCACTTTTGAGTGAGAGCAGGTAGGAATGTCATGTTTGGTGTCTCTGGATTTGTAATTTAAAATCATCTTAAATGGTAAAGTTGGATTTTAAGTTGCAACTTGGAAAATGCTACTTTTAGGAAGTTCTCAAAAGTAAAAAGGGAAACCCAGTAACCCAGGGACGTGGGCTGGACAAAGTTGGAGCAATAAAGTGGTCCCTATGGGGGAAGTGTAGCCCTTGACCTCCATGCCAAAGTGTTAGATTAGGGGTACAAACACCTCTAACACGAGTAGCTCAAAATTATACATCTATTTTATTGAACTTATTTTAGAAATTTTTATTTCATTCCTTATATTTGAAATAGTTATAAGGTGCTCCTAAAGGGTGACGGTGCAGTGAAAGTGACTATTGGTGCAAAAAGTGCATACGTGCTATGTATAGGAATATATACATGTGGCTGATCTCGGTGATCCGCACACCATACATCTCCATACATCTCCGTGCCGATCTTGGTGATCACACCGTTACCTATCAGCGTCATATCATAGAGGCCATTTTGGAGTCAGGGCACATCTCCACAGTGCTGATCTCAGTGATCCGCACACCACTTTGAGCTGCTCCCTGCAGTACGTCATGTCTGCCAGCCAGTGTTTTATATGTGGTGTTTGTTTGCTTCCCCATCGCATAGCAACCAGCCTTTTGGCCAGCAATAAGGCTATAGCTAATAGTTTGCGTCTGGGGGCCTGTTTTATTTTATGTAGGCCTAGAAGGCAGAATTGTGGGGTGTTGGCTCAATTAGCATTGCTCCTATGGCATTAGTTACTTCCTGCCAGTATCTCTGCACTTGTGGGCATGCCCAAGCTGCATGCAAGAAGTCTGCCTGTGCAGCATTACAGCGCAAGCATCTATCAGTGTCGCAGAGACCATATTTATATAGTTGTACTGGTGTGTGGTATGTTTGTTGCAGGAATTTTAAATGGATGATCCGAAGGTTACAATTTGGTGTAAGTGCTTGCAAGAGTGCACAGCAATATTCCCAGTTTTCTTTGGTCAGTGGAGTGCCTAGCACATTGTTCCATTTCTCCAGAGCGTGTTCATTTTGCCGATGTTGCTTTTGTTGGGCTGCATTATAAAGCTTGGTAATGAGACATTGGCGCATGGGAGATGTGAGCAGTACCTGCAGGGATATGCGTAGGGGGGTCTTGAGGGAATGTGGGGTAAATGTCTTTTATTGCAGCCCGTAGCCTAAAATATGCAAATACCATTAGCGGTGTGCGGTTAGCATCCGGCATTGCTTCTAATTGAGTTATGAATTGGCCGTTGGGAAACACATCACTCATTACGTGTATGCCCCTTTCTCCCAGCAGTGTTTGTGTTTTTTGTTCTTGCATCACTGTTATCTGGGAATGGTGTCGTAGTGGCATGGTGGGGGCGTAAGCCAGAGATCTGTCAGCCCGTCGCATCAGTGTATGCCAAGCAGTTGTTGTAGTGGCTACTGGATTTATTTCCACACGTGGGATATACCGCTTTGGTTGTAACACCAAAGCAACTAAAGGTGTTGGATGAGCTACATCAGTCTCCACAGCCACATGTGGAATGTAGCAGTGTGGATGTATCCAGTAATGTGCATATTGCGCTTGAGCGCAGAGGTAATAAAGTTGCAAAACTGGGGCCCCGAACCCACCTTGCGTGTAAGGTCGAGCGAGTTCCTCCCACCCCACTCTAGGTTGTTTGCCTGCCCATATAAGTGTGGTCAGACAAGAGCGCAGTTTTGTGAAAAACTGTTGTGTAAAGACAATGGGTATGTTCAGGAAGAGATAAAGAAAGCGTGGTAGGACCACCTTTTTTTGAATCCCAATTCTGTCAGCTAATGACAATGGCAGCCGGATCTATCTGGACACCTGGCTTTCCAATTTTGTGAGGGCCGTGCCGTAGTTTTCCCGTACTACCAATTCAGGGTCGCGATGTATCCAAATACCTAAGTACTTGACTGGCTCTGTTTGCCATTGTAGATGGAAATCCAGTGGGATTTGTTTCGTAGACGGTGTCAGTGGGATTACTACTGATTTGACCCAATTTATTCTCAGTCCGGAGTAGTTTTCAAATCGTGTATATTCTCGTATTAATGGGTTTAGGTTGTCTTCTGGGAAGAGGGTATATAATACCATATCATCCGCATACAGTGATATGCTAATGGGTCGCAAGCGGAACTGCAGTGCTGAATTTGCATGTTTTTGTCTAATCTTGCATGCCAGTGGTTCAAGTGCTAGTGTGATCAGTAGGGGTGATAGTGGGCATCCCTGCCGTGTAATTGGATGCATAAAGTATTCCCTGTGCGCATCCGAGAGCCAAGCTAAAGCTATGTCATTGAGGTATTCATTTTTATCTTCATCAGAAGTGAATAGGTGTGTGGAGTACAGCTGCACATAATATTCTGAAAAGCTGTCTATGATAGAGGGTGTGTCGTAGTGTGGTATGCCACATGCGTCCGTAATCTGTACTATGTGTGAGGAGGTGCGTGAGTTTTGTATCCTGCCAGCAAGTGCGCGACCCGGATGTCATCCCTTCCCATAGCTCCATGCCACATGTCTTCGTGAAAGGTATTTCACCTCACTATCAGCGAAATTCTGATATGTAGTCATTTTATTCCTGATCTCAGCGAGTAGTGTAGAGTTCATGGTTCACATGTACTCTTTTTCTAGTGAGTGGATTTCCTTTTCTACTTTAATTAGCTGCTGCCGTATGTCCCTTAAAACCCCCATGCGTCTACCTATACAGAATCCCCTAATTGTCGCTGTGTATGCCTCCCACAGTGTTCGGGCACTAGTGACTGACCCCATGTTGTGCTCAAAGTAATCTGTTATAGTTTGTCTTAAGTCAGCGTTAAATACATGGTCTAGCAGTGCAGTTGTCGGAAAATGCCACATGAATTGCCTGGGAGTATGTGTAGGGAGTGCCAGTACCAATCGGACAGGTGCATGATCAGATAGTGTCTTAGGCATGTGGTCTATTGAGCTTGTGGTCTATTGAGCTATGTGCTAGCTCCACACGTTGCTATCCAATAGTCTATTCAAGACCACGTATTGTGCGTAGTGGAAGTGCAAGTTCCCTCCCTACGCCCTGATTTCAGTAGCCGCCATATATCTACAATCCCCCATTCCTCCATTCCATCTCTGAGTACACTGGCTGCCTGCTTACCATATTTGTCGTTACTGGTTGACCTGTCTATTGCCAGATCTAGGCAATCTCCACGCCATACTATTTCTGCTGGCTCTAGAGCCTGTAGCTTCGCCCATATTTGTGCGAAAAAAAGCCAGGTCATCTATATTCAGCCATATGTATTGACTAAGGTTAGCATTGTACCACCAAAATTTCCCTGGATTATAATGTATTGGCCTTAGTGTGTGGATGCCTCGCTTGACTAGTATAAGCACTCTGCGTGCGTAGGTGGAATAGGAGGACGCAACTCAAAATGACGCCCACCGGGCCTCCACCTTTAATTCAGAGGTACTGGTAAGGTGTGTTTCTTGGAGGCAAGCCACCTCCACGTCATGTCGGTCAAGGTAGGCTAGTACTCGTCTTGTCTTCTGCGGGTTATGTGAGCAGTGTGAGTGGTCTAACGACATATGTAATATCACATCCCTGTTAGTATGTTCAGGGTGTGTCTATACTTTAGCCGTGATGTCCTCAGCGCAGTAGTGACCGTGTCATTTGTATCTGTGCATTGACTATATTTTTCCCTCTGGCCCCCCTACCTCCCCCCACCCACTCCGGTACCCCAATTATATCGGAGACATTCCCGCATTTCTGCTCCCCCCCACCAAAAACATTCCCAAATCAAGTGAATTAACTTGGTGCGGTGCACACATGTGAGCAGGAGCAGCCAGCCGGTACCCCCCGTGGTTGGGAATCACGGGGTGGCCGCGTATTTCTAATATATACATGTGTCAGCATTTTACTATTTATTAATCTAAGCCATTTTGCCTCAAGTACAGTTCGCATTTAAGCCCTTTAAGTTATCTACTGTGGGAGATATGACTGAATAATACTGTTTGTGAAGCTAGGCGACCACAACAGCAATGGATAATTGCCATAAGTTGACTTATCTGATACAGTCATAGTCCGATGTGCAGCAAGAACCCCAGGTGTCTTGTTATTCTGGGTCATCCAGTCCCGATGCCTGCCACAGTTCGTCAGCTCTGCCTCTGGATGATTTCCTTCGATTGTTCGGTTGTTCACGCTGTTTCAGGTACTGTGGCAGAGCTTTGGGGTCTCCAAAGATTTTGGTCTTGCCATCCACTGTGATTTTTAGACGGGCCGGATACAGCATTGCATATAAGATGTTTAGGTCCTGTAGTTTCCTTTTCGCCTGCATAAATTTATTTCTCGCTTCCTGGACTTGAATCGTAAAATCTGGGTATATGGAGATCTCCGCACCTTCTTGTCTTAGCGTCTGTAGCTCCCTGGAGTGGCGCAGTGCAGCGTGCCGATCTCTGTAATTAAGTAATCTTAACTATAATGGGCCGTGGTCAGGCTCCTGGGGGCGGAGTGGGTGCCAGTGATCTGTGTGTGCACTCCACTATAAATATTTCTGAAAAGGTCTCTCTGCCTAATAGATCAGTGAGGAGTTTTTCCACGTACTTCTCCATATTTCCTGTACTTGTCAGCTCTGCAACCCCCGTTATTCTTAGATTGTTCCCCCGGGAACGCGCCTCCAAGTCATCCACCTTAGCCTGGAGCAGGGCCAGTGTTTTCTCCATTTTGCCCTGATTTTCAACAGCTGTATGTTGAGTGTCTTCAACATCTGACACTCTGCGTTCGACCTTATCTATGCGTTCTGCATGTTTGTCTATTCTCTCAGACATGCGGTCTACGCAGTATGCTAACGCATCCAGCATGCCGTCGATAGTGGTTAATGTGGTTTGCATGGCAGCTAGGATTTGGCGTAGATCTCCCCCCAACTCCGTGTCCTGAAGGGGAGCAGTTGTATTGAGGTCCTCCCGGTCTTCATTGCGCGACCCCTCTGCCCCGCACTGTTCAAAGTGTAATTTAGACTGCAGTTTATCCGTCTTCCCCATGTCTAATGGAATGGAGGCAGGTCCTGGGTTCAGTGTGGGGGGGGAAGGGTGCTCGACTATGGGAGTGAGACCGCAATCTGATTGCGCTGCAGCGGACTTTGCTCACCCACACAGGGCGAAGCTGGAGGTCAAGGCGTAGGCCGCATCACTCTCTGCCTGTTGGGTCGGTTTGCTTGTGCTCTGTTTTCTCACCAGGGTGCATGGTACTATCCGGGCCCCCACGTGTGAGTCCTGCGCCTCACAGAGACCCACACATCAATGTGCCCTAGCACTACATGCACTTCACGTTATGGTCCTATGGGTGCATCTCATCTGTCACTTATGGAAGGACCACTGGGGCCTCTGGCATGCCTTCTGTCCGTTTGGGGGGGTGCTCACAAATCCCAGCAACAGTCCAGCATGCGTGGGTCGTGGCCCAGTACTGGCGCGTTCCGCGCTTACCGGCAGAGCCCCAGGCCCAGTCCTGTCTGGTGTGCCACTCCTTTCTTTTCGTGGACCCTTCTCACCGGGTCCGCCCCTGCCGACAGCTGCTGCCAGGTGCGACTGCCGGGCGCCACACACAGTCCCTCCGCTGCCATAGGGCTGCACCTTTCTCCAATCACTGACGTCACTCAGTGTGGCCGGGCAGGATTAATTTAGTCTGGCGCCTCTCCTGCATGCGTGGGCCTCACTGATCCCATCTTCTTACGATGCTGGCAGCTTCTTTTTAATTGTTGGGTGCCGGCCTCATGTTCCTTTTGGCTGCCACAGTACAGCGCACCCCGGGGATCTCAGCAGGATTGCAGCTCGCTCAACCGAGTGCGGGCGCACCGGCACCCAAGCCCACACTGCCCTTGTGCTCCCTGGGCCTGGGTTCCTCACCGGGCGGCCCAGTTCGGCAGGGCCACGCAGTGCACTCCTCCTGATCAGCGCTGGGGCACCTCTCGAAAACCTACCATTAAATAACTTTTTAGGATTCAGAGGTTATTTTAAACTCACCTAGATCCCCTGCCTTCACTCACATTTATCACAGAACTCTGCTTACAAATGCGTCGAGTCCACTCAAACACCCTATGTGTGTGAGTGAGGGTCCAATGATGAAGCAAGCCACAGGTGGTACCTGTGGGTGAGGACCGTAATAAATATATATATACACCCAGGTATATATCCATAAAAACTCTTCTTTAATTTCACACAAGTCCGAGACAAATGTAAGGTGAGCACCAATTTACCTGGGTGCCGTTATTTACCGGTCTCGGATAGACCATATACATGCACTTTATGATATTCAAGATATTTCCTCCTTTAGTTTGTTGAAGCGTCCAAGACTTACTCCATCAGGTCTTTACTCAAGAAAAATGTCCGGTTTTGTTGGGATGACGTATGCACTAAGGAGTTTGAATTGATCAAACAAGAAGTAGCTCATGCAATTCCTCTTAAGGCGTTCCGTACGAAAGATCAAACTATAATAATGACTGATGCCAGACAAAAGGGTTTGGGTGCTGTGCTCATGCAGCATAGAGATGGCAAGGACGAGGTAATTGCATTTGCTTCTAGGACTCTGCATGGTGCTGAGGCCTCGTATTCGGTGATTGAGCGCGAAGCGCTTGATTGTTGTTGGGGCATCACTCACTTCAAACACTATCTCTATGGCTCAAAATTCGTGGTACGTGTTGATCATAAGCCCTTGGTAGAGTTATTCACCACAAGGGGTGGGGGTAAAGCGACTCTCAGAATTGCGAGATGGCAGTATAGATTCATGGAACATAATTTCAGTGTTGAGTATGTACCAGGCAAAATAAATCTCTTGGCAGATTGTTTGTCTTGTTTAAGCCCCAGTTACAGTGACGCCGTAGAAACGGAGTATGAGTGTGAAGATTTTGAACTGGTATGCAGTGGATTGGGTCATTCTGAGGATGCTATATCTGAACAAGGGTGGAGAGAAGCTTTTGAGGACATTAAGCAAGGGATGGTCGCATGATATTAACGAGCAGAGTTGTGTCAGTAAGTACAAACATGTCTTTGACTAATTATCAGTGGTGAACGGATTGTTGTATAGGTCATCCCTGTTAGTGGTGCAGGATACTATGAGAAACAAGGTGCTTACCCTTGCACACGAGGGCCACATTGGCATATGTGCCCTGAAAAGGAGGGTAAGGGAAAATGTCTGGTGGCCGGCTTTGGACAGGCAGGTAGAGCGTTTTGTAAGGGATTGTATGGAGTGTGTGGTTTGCGACAAGTCACAAATAAGTACTCCTTGTCCCGTAGAGGCCATTGAGGTTCCTGACAAACCTTGGGTTAAATTAGCCATAGTCATAATTGGTCCCATGCTCATGTCTGGCAGCATGTCTGAGTATGGCATAGTCCTCATGGATTATCACAGTTTCTATACAATTTAAAGAATTTCTACATTCTGTGGGTATAAAGCACGTCAAAACTTCTCTTTATCATCTAAGAAGCAATGGCCTAGTTGAGCGCTTTAACAGGGTCATTAAACAAAATGTGCAGTTGTCAAGAGCAAGTGGTCTTAATTGTAAGGCAGAACTGAGTAAACTACTGTGGGCTGTTGATGGAAGTCAAGAGGCGTGTCAGTGGGCTATTTATAGTGGAAGAGGAAAGGAAGACTAGAACGTGAACCGGCAACGGGAGTGCCATGAACCGAGTACATGATGGAATGGGCGACGGAAAAGTCGTGAGGTAGAATGGTGTGACCGGACAGTGGCGTGTGGTGAAAAAAAGGGGCTGGTGGTCGATACGCCAAAGGGATGAAGGCATACCAGGCAAGGGGATGTCACAAGTAATTATGAGGGATGGGGAGGGGAAAAAAGCGCCAGGGATATGAGGTGGAGTGTCCACCAGGGGACCTGGCAAAAAACACAGAAAGGCCAGGGAAAGGAGAGACAGAAAGGGCATAGGAAAAGAGCGGCTGAGTAAAATGTATAGGGAACATGAGTAAAAATAATCAACAATGGGAGAAAAGACAAGCATCCATTGTCTGAAGAATTCTGGGAACAAACCATCATCTAGATCATAATCAAAACAGTATTAAATATAAACAATGGGAGAAAAGACAAGCATCCATTGACCACAACAGGTGGTTCATAAATGAACAGGTTTGAGCGAATCAGTCGCCCATTCCATCATGTAGTTCATGGTCAGTATTTAGGCCGTGTTGAACCGTCTGCAGACGCATGATCCAAATTGCCTCCAATCGCCTTAGTCTCAATTCTCTATTGCCGCCCCGTGGGCTGATAGTCGCAACATCGATTCCGAAGAAAGAAAAGCGTTTTTTGGAACCTTGGTTGGGGCACGTGCCTGCATGTACTGCCATTGGGTATCTTATGTCTTGATTCTGCAGTGCCCTGATGTGTTCACCAATACGTTCCTTAAGCGGTCTGATGGTGCTTCCAATGTACCAGCGCGTGCAAGTGCATTCCAGGATGTAGACCACAAACTTGGTGTTGCAGTTGATGTTGCACTTGATTTGATATTGTTTCTTGTTGACTCCAGTGAAGTTCTTGATGCCATTGAGAGCCAGCCTGCATATTCCACAGCACCCACATTTGAAAAAGCCCAAAGTGTGCGTTGTTAGCCATGTGTGGTTTTTGTGGATGTTTGGTACACTGGGACTAAGTCTTGATCTGAGAGTTCTGCCTCGTCTGTAATTGTTGATTATTTTTACTCATGTTCCCTATACATTTTACTCAGCCGCTCTTTTCCTATGCCCTTTCTGTCTCTCCTTTCCCTGGCCTTTCTGTGTTTTTTGCCAGGTCCCCTGGTGGACACTCCACCTCATATCCCTGGCGCTTTTTTCCCCTCCCCAACCCTCATAATTACTTGTGACATCCCCTTGCCTGGTATGCCTTCATCCCTTTGGCGTATCGACCACCAGCCCCTTTTTTTCACCACACGCCACTGTCCGGTCACACCATTCTACCTCACGACTTTTCCGTCGCCCATTCCATCATGTCCTCGGTTCATGGCACTCCCGTTGCCGGTTCACGTTCTAGTCTTCCTTTCCTCTTCCACTATAAATAGCCCACTGACACGCCTCTTGACTTCCGCATCCGGAAAGCCAACGAAACCAGTGTCTGACATCCGTCCTTGCCCGATACAGAGGTAAGCCAATTCCAAGCCTGCCTTCCCTTTGATAGTTCCGTATCCCGTGAACTGCTTTTCCAACCTCTCTTCCACCTTGTCCACAGTCAGACGGCCCACCCGCCTCCCGCACACCCTGGAACAGCGAACTTCATCCTACTTTCTCCCATACGGTAAGAATCCTTTCTTTCCGTTTTCCACCCGTCCCGTCCACTTCTACTTCCAGGGTTATTCATTTCTCCCCCTCAAACTCCATTCCCTCTCCCCCCAGCTTGACGTCACCCTGTCGAGTTCATTTTCTATCAGCGATATTCAGTTCCCAGGGCGTCACAATCGGATTCCCCATCAAGGTAGGCGTGGATGCAGACTCCTGCCGGCTCCATTTTATTTTGTTTTTCTGCGCCACTCCGCTCATTTTCTTCTTTCCTTCCCTTCTCCTCTTTTTCTCCTTCCCCCCTTCCTCTTTTCTTTCTCTTAAGGCATTACCCGCTTGAATAGTCTAACTAAGAGGCACCGGCACTTTGCAATTCTCCACCCTGGCAGGTGTCTCATATTCAATTACGTCATTTCCACCGTCGTGTCTTTGACTACAAATAATTTTTTTCAGGTATTTACCTTCCTTTTAGTTTTTAATGTCTTTCCCTGAAGTCTCCTTTGTGTATGCTTCCTTTGTATATTTCCCCTGCACCATACTCAGCCCGTTAATGATCCACTGGTGGGGACCTGTGTCATCTCTGATACAATCTTTCTCTACCATATATAGCATATTTTTTGCATAACTATCTACATAGGTGTCACTTACCTTACTTCAACATTGGACGGTTATTTTAGTCAATTGTTTCCAGAGGGCGGATTCTCGTCTATTTTCCTTTTTCAGCTGGTTTTACCTTGTTTTGATTCATATATGTATCAATTTTGCATAACCATCCAACAGTAATGTTACTTCCCTTATGTTAGTCTTATATAATTGTGTGTTTCTGTCCTTAGAGTTATAAGCATTTTTCTATATCCTGTCACATGCAAACCACTTTGGCACCACGAGTCACATTATTTGGTTGTTCACATTTCGCATATCGTTTCGCGTTGTCCATATACTTTATAGTCATTTGTTTATATTCTTTCATATGATTATGTTTTGTGTACATTCCTTTCTCTTTCATTCAAATCACAATTTTGACACCAGGTTAGTGAAGCACCTACAATGTCAACTTATTCATGCCTCTCGCACTTTACGTCACTTAGGGTTTCCACTTTTTTAAGGTGATCCTTGGTTTGTTCTTTTTCCCCCTTCCTTTTTCTTTATATTTATTTCGTATTTTTAGCAGCAACCCGGTTTTGGTTGAATTTATGCCTTATATCTTTCCCAGCCCTGAAGAGTCACGGGATAACTCCCTCGTGTGACGAAACACGTGTTGGCTGGTTGTTTTTCTTGAAGTGGTTGCTCAAATAAATACTTCTATAAAATCACTCTGGTGTTGACCATTAAGAATTAGAGATTATACGAGACATTTCTACTAGTAAGTTATCCTCATAACGTGTGCCCAGGATTTTGTTCACATTTCTGGTGTGAGTTTCACGACTTACACAATTACGGGGGTTACAGGGTATCTCCTCCGACCAGGTGGCACCGTCCTCACTCGCAGTACGACACACACACCGCATATCAGCTGGAGCGCCAAGCTTCCTCTCTAAAAACCCTACTTCTACTATTACCTTTCTTGGGTATTCCAACAGTGTCCCCCATTCTTTATCAGTGGGTACACAACCTATATCCGTGTTCCATTTGTCACGGGTGGTCTGGAGTGACACCACAGTGTGCGTCCGAGCCTGCCTCTGCTAGGTTGTGTATTCCTTGTCTGGAGATTGAGTGACAGGGGCTGGGGGTGGCTACAGGAGACAGGGTGAGTCAGCGCAGGGCTGAATAGAAAGATCTGCATCCAGAGTGGAGGGAGGAGTTGCACCTGGGTCTGAATAGGGCTGTGCCTGCCTTCCACAATGCTGGCTCCACCTCCTGCCGGGCGGCTGAGCACCCTGCCCCACATTCTGAAAGGAAAGAAGGAGTCAGAAAAACAAAGTGCTCCAGGACTGACCAGAACTGGTTTTGACTAGGCAGAGGCCTCTCTGCCTTCAGAGAACAAAGGAAAACTGTGTATAAAAGGGGACCCAGACCCCTAGGAAATTAGATCACTTTGGGAAAACAAGAAGAAACCTTTGCTGAGGAGCGGAACCAAGAAGGAACTGAGGAGAAGACTATCCCTAAGCTAGAGGGATCTGCCTGCAGTGGTTGCCTGACTGCCAAAGGAAGGAGAAAGGACTTTGTGTGCACTTTTATTCAACTTGTAAAGTATCTCCAAGGGCTTGAGAAAAGAGCTTGCCTCCTGCTGAAGTCTCAGGGACAACAGACTTCAACCACCAGCTCCCCAAGAATCCTTTGGAAGTGCCTGCTGCTGTTTTGGGCCTTCTGAAGGGACTGCGTGTCGCAAGGAGCTGGAAGCGCGACTCAAGAGGAAGAAGCGTGTCGCCGTCGCTGCTGCTGCCGTCGCAACTCCGAAGGAGGGTGTCGCCGCTGTAGCTGTCGTATTGCACCGCATCGAGAGAAGCGTCCCGCAACGAAGAGGAAGCGTGTCGCCGTCGCTGCTGCTGCCGTCGCAACTCCGAAGGAGGGTGTCGCCGCTGTAGCTGTCGCATTGCACCGCATCAAGAGAAGAGTCTCGCATCGAGGAAGAAGCGTGTCGCCGTCGCAGCCGCTGCCGTCGCAACTCCGAAGGAGGGTGTCGCCGCTGTAGCTGTCGCATTGCACCGCATCAAGAGAAGCGCCTCGCATCCACGGAGAAGCGTGCCGCCGTCGGAGCTGCTGCCGTCGCATCACGAAACAAGGGTGTCGCCGCTGCAGTTGTCGCATCGAGCGGAAGCGTCTCGCCACGTCGGAGAAGAGGGTCGCCGCCAAAGCCGCTGTCGTCGCATCGCTGAACAAGGGTGTCGCCGCTGAAGCTGACGCATCGAGTCGAGACTTCTCGCAACCTCGGAGAAGCGTGCCGCATCAGGAAGAACTTGACGTCTTTATTTCTTTGCACCAGAACTTTGTCGCATTTCCATCGCTGCAACATTGCTTGTTGTGGAAGCGTCCCGCATCGTAAGGTACCTTGACTTAAAGTGTCGCATCTTAAGAACTGAACTGAACTAAGCTAAAACTACCATTTTAAGTACAGTATTGTGGATTTTTGTCGTTTATGGTCTTGTGTTAAAACTATATAAAGAATACTTATTTTTGATATAAACCTTGTGTGGTGTCCATCTGTAGTGTGTCACTAGATTACTGTATGTGTTCACAAATGCTTTACACACTGCCTCTGAGATAAGCCTGTCTGCTCGTGCCAAGCTACCAAGGGGGTGAGCAGGGGTTATTTTAGGAGTGTACCCCTTTACCCTGACTAGAGGCGAGGGTCCCTATTTGTCACAAGTACCTACCTGTGCCAACTAGAGACCCCCAATTCTAACACCCGGTATAACCATTTTGTCAAATGACTACCGTTGCCCATCAAGTATTGCATGTGGGTTAATTCGTGTGTTGGAGGTTCTGCTCCCTCTGGAGCCGAGGCAGATCGGATATAGCGAGTGATATTTGCAAGGAACAGAAATAATATGTTCGACACCCCCTGTTCTCTCACGAATGTATCGTGGTTCATCAAGGTACCATTTGTAAAAAACATGCCCACTGTGGTCACACCCGTCTCCGTCCGTGCAGCTATATGCCGAAGAGTTATCGCCCCTGATGGTAAGGGGAGTCCCAGTAGGGGGATATTAGGAGCATAAGGGGTCAGTGTCTTTGTGTAACGCGTTACCTTTTCCCAATACAACAATGCAGTCCTTAACAGTGGCGGCACTGTCTGAGGAATTTTGCTGTTTGGTAGCAACAGTGTATGTAATTCCCCTCACTCCCAAGCCTGGTGAGTCATAGCGATTTCTTGTAAATTGCGTCCTGCAATCCAGTACGCCAACCACTGCAATTGGCCTGCATAACAGTAAGCCTTCAGGTCCGGTACTCCCAATCCCCCTTGTTTTGTATCCAATTGGAGTTTAGTGAGCCCTATCCGTCTACGTCCCGCCCCCCATATTAATTCTATTAGGAGGGAGTCTAGTAGCTTAAACACCTGTGTTGGAATAATGATAGGTAGAAATGATTGGTGAAATGATATAACAGCCTAGGGAGCATCACCATTTTGGCAATGGCTACTCGTCCCGGTACCGATATGGGCAGGGAGGTCCAGAATCTTATTTGCGCTCTAAGCGCCGCAATAGCTCGGTTTAGATTTCCATCTAAAATATCTTCCGTCTTTCTGAATATCTGGATGCCCAGATATCTGAAAGTAACGGTCGCTGTTTGAAATGTCCAGTGTCCAAAGCGAATTGGTTCAACTCGTGCCGTGTCAGTAAAAAAATATACATATGATTTGTTTTCATTTATGGAAAGACCTGAAAGCCGCTGAAACGCATTAAATATTGTGGGTATTGGGTCATAATCCTCATTCAGATTATTGAAGTATAATATGAGGTCATCCGCATATGCCGAAATGACGTGTGTCTCTCTTCCTATTCGTAGCCCTCTATGTCCTGCCATAGTACGAAGTTTAAGAAGTAGAGGCTCCAAGGCTAAGATAAATAATAAAGGGGAAAGCGGGCAACCTTGTCTGGTACCCTTTGCTATCGTGTATTGTTGTGAGATGTGAAGACCTGTACGTGCGCGCGCCGTGGGGTTCGTATACAGCAGCTGTACCCAGTTCACGAATTCCTCCGGAATTCCAAACTTTGGGAGAGTACGTAACATATAGTGCCATTGCAGTGAGTCGAATGCTTGACGTAGGTCTAGGGAGATACAACCCTGTGAATTGACGGCTGCGGGTGTATGAGACATTACCTAGTCGAGTCTCCTAATATTGAGAGCCGTACACCTACCCGGCACAAACCCACACTGATCAATGTGTACCAGTCGAGGGATGAACTGAAGAATTCTGTTTGCCAACAACTTACTCAGAATCTTATAATCTGTATTGAGAAGTGAGAGGGGTCGATAACCTGCCATGTCTTTACTGTCCCTGCCCGGTTTCGGGAGCGAAACCCCTGTCGCTTGTAATGTAGTGATTGGAAGTGAACCGGCGTCCAGTGAGGCCTGATACAGTCTCTGTAGATGGGGGACTAATAATTCAGAATATGTTGCATAGAATTCTATGGGCAATCCATCATTGCCTGGTGTTTTATTGTGGGGGAGAGCCTTTATTGCCGCTTTTATTTCCATGCTAGTTATAGGCCTTTGCAGGTCTGGTTTGTGATCATTTAGCAACTGTGGGAGTTGCAGCCCCTCAAAGAAGGACTCGTATTCATCTCCACCAACCTCTTCCGGCGACACATACGATTCTTCATAATAGTTTTTAAAGGCAGTGTTTATTTCTAATTGAGTGCGCACAACAGCGCCGTCTGGAGTGTTGATTTCAAGAATAGGAGACACTGGCGGTGCATCTTTAATAATTCTAGCAAGAAGTGGGCCTGCTCTATCTGCGATTGCATGCTGCTTCTGCGTGTATAAGTGGTAATCCAAAGTACGAAGTTCTTCTAGAAGTTCAGCATGTGTTATGTGTGTCTCTTGTAGCGCATCCTTACATGTGTCGCTTGATGCTGCTTCATGTTCTAACTTACCCAGCCTATTTTCCACTTCTTTGAGTTTTTCAATTAAAACAATGCGCGCCCCCACCCTTGTGCTAATTGCCACCCCCGTATCACAGTTTTAAAAGCGTCCCATTCAATTTGACGTGTGCTAGCGGTGTCTGTGTTGTCAGTAAAATAATTGACTATGGCCGTAGAGATGGCACTTTGGAATACCGGGTCCTCCAACAGCGAGGGGTGCAACCTCCAGGTTGGTATTGGTGTTGGGACTTTCCCCCATAACAGTGTGACTTCTAGTGGGTTATGAGCCGAGTAGGTTTTGCCTAGGTACGTGGTATCTTTAACATTTACAAGTAGACTCAGCGAACAGAATATTCTATCTATACGGGTATGCAGCCCATGCGGTGCCGAAAAGAAAGAATATTCTTTATCAGTGGGGTGCACCATGCGCCATGCATCTCCTATGCCCCAACCCTCTGCCCAGGTCTTAAGGGCATCTGCCTGCTTTCTGCACCCCATGCCCTGAAGTGGGGGGTGCGACCTGTCCAGTTCAATATCCATCACCACATTAAAATCACCCCCCAAAACCCATCCCACCAATACATTGCTAAGTATCTCGAGAAATTTGTCTTGTTCTGTATTCGGAGCGTAAACACTCCCTATCACTATGTGTTCCCCATCTAATAAACCATGTAACAGCACATACCTTCCATTGGAGTCTACCCTTTGCTCTAATAGTGTGAAGGGGGTACCATTTCTGATCCAGATCGCAGCACCACGAGCGAATGCAGAGTAGGATGTGAAAAATAATTGACCCCTCCATTTCTTTTGGAGCTTAATGGCTTCTGCATGCATTAAATGGGATTCTTGAAGGAACACTATATGTGCCTTCCTACGATTTAATTGTGCCAGAATTCTGTGCCTCTTATGGATGGAGCCCAAGCCCCTTACATTCCAGGATGTGTACGTATACTTATTAGACTGCGTCATTGGCCTCTCCATAAAGCGACCTATCATGGACACAGGTCCCTGTATACCGACCGAAAAATGCACTAAGTGCAGCTGAGTCCTTATACCCTGGTAAAACTCCCAATACTAGGTTCCCCCATAAAACACTAGAGGACCAAACCATGAAAAACAGTTCAACAGGAACTCTGTAAATTCTATAACCTGGTGCATTCGCCATAGGGGGAGTGGCAACCACCAGCCTCTTAACATACGTCACACTATACTCAATTTTTGACATCCGCAGAGCTCCAGCCGAAGCCCTATCTTAGTACAATCACAGTGAACAAGAAGACCATCCGGTATCAAATTATAGGGTGTTTCATACTCATCTGTTAAAGACAACAAGCCAAAAGACGAAAATCGCAGCATTCAACCCAAGTAATCACTGACTGTCTGCGGGGTAACCAAGGGGAACAGCGCCATGCTACCCTCCGAGTCCGAGTGGGCATTGGCATCTTCGGAAGAGTTCACAGTTTCTGCGACGGACTGGGCATCGTGTTCCACCAGTGCTACCGCCGTCAGGAGAGCGTCTCTTTGGCTGTCTGAAATCTGCTCCAGCGAGGGATTTACACTAGAGCCAGGTCCGGTTTGTCGCCTTTTATCCGTTCTCTGTCCTCTAATATGATGTGGTTGGGACTGCTGCCGCCGACTTGTCTGGGAAGAGTTCTGTGACGCAGGTGGCGTTAAAGTAATTTCTACTCAGTCCGCTGCCTCTTCTGGGTTGTCAAAGAACAAGGTTTTTTGATCATAAATAACCTTTAAGCGGGCTGGGAACAACAAAGCATACTTCAAGTTATGGATCCGGAGTTTCTTTTTAATGTCCTGGAATGTGGCTCTTGCCTTCTGGACCGCCATGGTGAAATCCGGGTAGAGAGAAATTGTTTTGTTTTCAAATTTTATTGGAGCATTCTCCCTAGCAGCGCGCAGTATCGTATCCCGATCTTTATAGTTTAATATCCGCGCTATAAGTGGCCTGGGCGGTGCACCTGGGGGAGGAGGCCTGGGTGGGACTCTGTGAGCCCGTTCTACACTACAGTGTTCCGTGAGGCCCACCGTTGCCACCTGTTCTCGTAGCCATTTTTCGACTAATTGGGTGGGATTAGACCCCTCACTCTTTTCCGGTATTCCCAATATGCGGACATTATTGCGGCGAGATCTTCCTTGCGCGTCGTCCACTCTATCCTGCAATCCTGTCAATTGACGCTGTAGTTGTTCTATCTGAGAGGTGTGTATTGTTTGCTGTGGTATTAGGTCGTCCAGGGCTATTTTATTAGGTTTGACCTTGTCTGCCAGTTTTGCGTGGTCCGGCTTCAGCAGGGTGAAGCTGGTAGTCAATGTACCTATTTGAGCTTCTATGGCAGTGCGTGAGTCTCATATTTCCTTTAAGATCAAGTCCAGCTTATCATCATGTCGACTTGGCTCTGTAGGCGGCACCACGTCCATGTCAAGACTATGCATCAGAGTACCCTGTATAGTGCCATCCGTCTCTTCAGGAGGTGGGGGATCCGGTTGTTTGGTTTTGAGACGCCCCATTATGGGAATGAACAAGGATAGAGGGTGCCTTCGGAAATTCACTGTAACACTACCCCCTCGTCACGGATCGCAAACTGTTCCGTTTCGTTTCATATAGTGCACTATCTAAAGGACACAAGCAGGCGTCACTCTATAGCTCCCTATTAGTATCCTTGCCGGAGCCAACTCCTTCAATTCCGGGTGTAACCTTGTGCCCTCCTCTCCGTTTAGTGCGATTCACCACTGCACCGTGACTCCAGGCCGCAGGTATGAAGGAAGGTCCACTGTCCAAGCCTCTTTCCGGCCTATTTCCTTCACAGTGTATTTACGGTGCTCTGTATTAATGACTTAGGAGCTGCGTCAGCGCCCCAACCCGCTCCCTACTGGTCGGCCACCTCAGATGCGACAGCCACGGCGTCCCCTGTAACATATAGGGCCCTTCGTTCCATGTCAATGCTGTGCTTTTCAAACCTCCTCTCACATCGAGCATCTACGGCCACCGGGGCCCCTGCACAGAATCCGTTTTGCTATGCCCTCTTGTTGCCGACCCAGTAAGATGAGCAAGTTACTCCACGTCGCATACTGTGCAGAACGCTTCAGAAATCATGTCCGCCCATGTCCGTCTTTTATATTCACACAGCAGTATGGTTGTAGGAACATGCGCGCCTGGTATAGTTCTGAGTTCCCTTTTGTAGTTGTTGTTCCCCCGGTCTGGTTTAGGGGTTTGTAATGTAAATATTACCACGCAGCTGTCGCTTTCCTCCTGTGCCGTGGCAATCCCCTATTACATTTGTATTTCGTTCTCTTGAGCGTGCCTTCTCAGTCCGTTCCTTCGTATCGAGAGCTTCACGAATGGCCGGGCGTGACGCAGGAATCAATTCCGTAAGAGGTGCCCCGGCATCCTCCCACCGCGCTCCAGGAAGCCAGGGCACCCCCGATCTCCCGATATTCCCAGCGTCGCAGAGTATTAATGGGAGGGAAGTTCCAGCCCCTCTCAAGCGTCCCTCGCCGGTCGTCTCTTCTCCCGTGTCCCTCAGTCGGCTCTGCCCGCCATGTTGTGTTTCACTGGGCTTCCCGTACCTGGAAAGTGTTGTCTTCCGTACATGTATCTTCTTTGACTCTCAAGGTGCCAGTCTCAGGAGTAAGCAGGTTCGCTGGCACTGTAGAAAGTATCTCTACACCACCGGCCACACGCGGGGCTCAACCCACGCCGGCGCCACCAGGCCCCTCCGTCTCCGATTGCCGCTCAGCTCCGGGCAACGCCGGTCCTTTCAGGGCGAAGTCGGGCTCAGAAATTTAATTTTTCAGGGTCGCTGCACACCCCAACACCCCTGTCGTTCAGTGCGCTGCTTGTTAAGCGTGGATGGCCAGCAGTTACCAGGATTATTGCCGTAGTGTCAGGGCCCGGCTCGGAGCTCCACTAGTTCGCGTCCGCCATGCTTGGCGGTTGGCCACGCCCCCCAACAAAGGTGCAGTTAAATTAGATGATGGCAGGTGGTGGAATAAAGTGAAGATTGCTGTGTCAAAGATGGGTTTGAATATTCAATCCAAAAAACCTATTCGAGTGGAGGATCATAAGGAGACCAATCTCACGGCTCGTTCCTTGTCATCCAGGTCCATTAGATTGCCTTCTAAATTTCAAGATTATGTTGTGTGATACTATCATCATGCGTTTTCTGTTTTCCGAAAGTTCTGTGATTTTCTTTTGTCTCATGTATTCTTGGCCTTTATTCCATCTTTCTTTATATTTTAGAATGTTAGTTATCTATTCATTGTGTATATGTTTATTATCTATTCATTGTGTAAAGGGGAAAGATGTGTTGGGTTCTCTGCACATTCTCTGGGTGTTTGGAATGCCCACACGTCAGGAGAATGCAGAGAACTTAGAGAGTGGGGGTTCGGGAGAGAGACGGTTGGAGGAAGAACGAAGAGGAGCTGCTTTGCTGTCCTGTTGACTTTGACTTGAATAAAGATACTTCTACTCACCATGGATTCTGCGTCTTTACACTGTACAATTGAGTTATTGCCTTATTCCTATTGCACATTGTAAGTCAGGTTTGTAGAATATGATACACTAGTGATTCATTTGCAGTGGTAGAGCCCCATATGTTCTGCGACATGCCAATCAGCCTGTCGTAATTCAGGAATTGGCACATGGCCATTCCATACACATGTCTAATATTGTCAAGGGACTGTAGTCTACCTAATTTGTAAATGTCTTCCAGCACCAAAGGTCTCATGTCAGTTTCTTTTTCAAATAGGTGCTAATCAGTGCTGCTGCTAATTGGCTGGCGGGCATATGCAGTCCCCACTTTTTACACTTCAGCTGAAATATCTCCCACATTTTTTTGATATCCTCAACTAGTCTAGATGGTGCAATCTGTCCCTTCTTCTTTAAGGAGAATACCTAAGGCATTACTTCATATTTAGTCAAGCCCTGACAAACCCATTCTGTCCCTGTCAGGGAGCGGCTGCAAACTCCCTTGCCACCCACTCTAGCTGTGCCACTATGTGATAAAGCTCATAATTTGGGACTCCCAGATCAACCACAGATATGGGCAGTTTAAGTGTTCTCATTGTCACTCTGGGTAGGTTTTCATTCCTTATCAATTTCAGGAGGAGGAAGTCCAAATCCATGAATATTTTTGCTGGCAAGACATATTGTAAATTAGCATAGTAGTAGAGTAAATGTGACAACATCACCATTTTCAACAATACTACTCAGCTCATAAGACTTGCAGTTTGGTCCAAATGACAGTGCTGTCTGCAGTGACCTAAACACTTTGAGGATGTTGCTCTGAATGATATCTTGGATGCATAGTATATTGAATACAGCCGCAGCACCTCCATTCGGGCAGAGGAGCATCGCCCCTCTAAAATGCTGCAGAGTCGATAAATAAAATGGTAATAAAGTTAATTTATTACCATTTTATTTTTCATTACTCCTGAGCCACATGTCAGGGCGAGGGGGGGCATTGCTGCTGAGTAGCAGCAGCAGGAAGGCGGGGATGGCACTTAAGTTTAAAATTTGCATGTCACCATAATATTAATTCATATTTGTAAAGCACGAACAACCCGAGCCGTCTTAGACAGCTGGGTGGAGAAGGCACAGGCCTCGAGTGCCTGAGGGAGTGTAGAGCCAGCATGCTCCAACCAATCCTGGTGCTTCTTTCATGCTGCTCAACAATATCAGCAGCATGAGAGCAGCATCTTGAGTGGTTAGGTTGTTGGCTCTGAAACCACATGCTCCCCCCAGGACTGAGGAACCCGGAGGAGAAAAGGTCAGAAGGAGGCAAGCCAGTGGTCATGTACGTATTTAATTTGTAATGTTATGACCCACTGACAGACACTGTGAGAAACTTGCACTGGCTTCAGCCTCAACTCCAGAACTGAGTCGTGGTTAATTTATTTATTCATTTTATTTGAAGGTTTTATATAGCGCGAACATGACCCTTGCGGGTATCAGAGCACTTTACAGGGGGAGACATATGGCAAAGTACGATGTATACCATTATTGTCTCCTATTATAGATAGCTCCAAAGTGTATGCATAAAGACAGTAAATGTAAGAACATCAAAAACAGTGATGGCAATATCCATTATGAGGGTCACGTTGTTGATCATGTAAGTTTACTCATGAGTAGAGACTTTACTTCTTTCTTGAAAGAGGCAGTAGAGAGATTAAGTCTAGTTTCTGGGGACTCAGTTGTATGTTTTCTTTTTGGAAAATCTTTGTGGTTTCAGAAGAACAGTGCTGGAGCTCCTGGAGGATCTATCACCACCCGAGAGCACCAATTTCTGGGCCAGATATCTCGGGGTCTTGTAGTGAACGGCTTTGTGAGTCATGCAAGCAATATTTAGTTGGATTCTTGCTTCAAATGGGAGCCAATTGAGAGCTCTAAGGTCAGGGGAAATGTGGCAGTTTCTTTTACAACCCATGATGAGCCTGGCAGCCGAATTAAGGGAGTCTCTTAGAGGGGCCGTTGTAGACCTGGGAAGTCCACAAAGAGTTGCACTCCCATAATCAAGTCTGGGGATTACTAGAGCTTGTACTGCCAATTTGAAGTCAGAGAGAAGGAATGGTTTTAATTTCTCAGAATGCTCATCGGTATGTCTGCTCCTTTTGTTGCGGCACTGATATGTTTATGCATGTTTAGATTCCTGTTGAGTGTTATTCCAAGAGATCTTGCTGAGTTGATTATAAACACTGTTCATAACTAACCATGATTGAGGCATTGACCCTAAAGGCATTCACAATATCGCAGTGCTTGTCAGTGGGTCAATATAACTAATTTGTTTGCTCCATCCCTTTTGCCTGCCACCAGCTGCCACGGTTTGAATATCGTGATACTTGAATGTATCCAGCTCCCACTACACTTGTACAGTCCACTTAGGGGGGAGCGCACATCTGATAGCAGAACTCCTAAAATTCTGGATACTACAAAATTCAGAATACCCCACCTCTGGCAGTTCTGCTTCTAACCTGATCTTGCAAGAAGAGACGCCCTCCCCATCAACAGACCCATCATTGGTTAAGCGGAGTTGCAAATAATAACTGGGACCAATCAATAACTGAGATCTAGACCCGAGTCAAAGAGTTTTATTACAAAAGTCTCAGAAAGTCTCAGTCTCAGAAATAAACAATATAGAATAAATGCAAAATTATAAGAGAATTGGATACCATCGTTAGAGGAAATCCTAAAATTCTGGCTCAACCCTGGAGCCATTGGGTATTTATACAAAAATTCAGCATATTAAATTAGCAAAAACAGTCGTACAGTGGTATGATTAGAGATAATTAACATTGTGCAAATCAGAATTTGCTACAACACATTATAAACTCATAACACTAACACACTTTTAAGAAAGTTTCAAGCAGCCTCAGCAACACTTCATCACAGAAAGTTCAACTAAAATGCAACATTTCTAAACAATAGTCTATACACCTGTAGAAGAGTGCTAACCCAGCAGTAGATCTTCAGGGGAAGTGACCTTGGACATTTTCGCTACATCAGGAACGCCAAACAAATTTCATTCATAATACATGCATGTTTAGGAAAATACCATCAACATCACAGTGCACTGTGTTCCGCCCAGAGTGTGGGGAGAGAAGTGGGGACTAGATAGGAGGAGGAATGAGTAGGAGTGAAATAACACCATCAGAACAGCATCCATGTTAAGTGATATAGCTTCTCATGAAAATGTGGCATAACTAAATTACATTGATAAACACAATTCTACATGTCAGACTTATTTCAAGTTTAATATTATTATTTCAACATTTGTGGTCTCGATTCATCATACAAATGATTAATTCTCAATCATTTATTGTTACCAAAAATTGTGCTTTAGAAATAACTTTGACACACATCTGGTTCAGCAGATTTGGCTGGGAAAACATATGCGTTGGCCCAATTAAACTTCCCACCCGAGAGTTGGCAAAATGTCTTCAGCAACTCAGTGACAGTGCATCCTGTATTGTGGTCTATGCCTGCTATATTTAAACTTCATAGCAATTGTATTGGCTAGGGATATTATACTGGCTGTACAATTACTAATTTCCCTAACTATTCAGGCCAAGTCATGTACTGATCCCCCGCACTCCTCAGAAAGCTCTTGAGCCTTCACTTAAATAATGGCACTCTAGCGTATCCCCTCGAGCAATCAGTCTTCATGACTGCCCCTTCCAAATCCTGGGTCTCTTTATACCTGTACCCCTAATAATTGTCTATGGAGAAAGAAGTTGCTGTGCAGTCTCATATCTGCATTGCAAGGAATGAACAATGTCTCAGTCAGAGACATGTCCAAAAGATAAGCAAATGTATCAAACATGCTTCTTTCAGCCGTCCAAAACTATTCTGCGAACAGCTGATGGCTTTGCAATGCTAATCAGTTACGTATAGCTTGCTAAACAGCAGAATGAAAAAGTTCTCTCTGATGAATTCCTGTTATTTTTGTCAGTGTAACTAATGAAAACCCATTTGCTAAGTAATATGGCAATCTTGCACCTTCTGAATGTCATGATTACAAATGTATTAACGCTTGTTCCCTAGGCCCTAAGCCATGCACATACACACTCTAAAGAATTAGTGCATCTTCTGTTTAACATACAATTAGGCCTCATTTGTATGCAAAATATATGTAGGATAGCCCTGCTACATATATTACCCTCGACTTCTGCATCAATCAGCAGAATTATTTACACCCATCATGCATGCATTATTCTTTCTTAATAATGATGAGCAATATTTGTTAATAAGACGTTCTATTCTAAATGTGTAACCTCATTTAAGTTGTGTAACTGTATTGCAAAGTAAGACTCTGTGGGCAAAAATAATTAGCTCAATGGGTTTTATATTAATGTTCCCTTCTTCAGACCATTTTGCTTCATAGTGTTAACCCAGTGTGTAAGGAGGAGCTGACTTTCATCCTTTTAATATTCTTAGGAGTACAAATCTCGGTCCAGAAACTCTCAAATGTTTATCTATTTAGGGGCCGATTCCGATCTCGGCCGGTAGTGCTCCGAATCGGATTCGGATTCACCGGATCCGATTCGGAGCCCTGTTTCCCGACCGAATCGTACGCGGGTCCGGCCGAGCGAGTACGATGCAAACACCCGCGAAATCACCGACCGACTCGAACGCGGCTTCAACACGCTCCGACCGACTCGCATGGACACGACTCGCACCGCGCTATGGAGACGTTTCCCGGCCGGGTAAGTACGATGCGCGTCGCGAGCAGTCCGACCGACTTGCGCCGTCCGGCTCGAAAAAGCTGTCGGAGCCGGACTTTGGGGGTCCGCGTCGGACCCCCCTGTACGCATAGGCGCGCGAGTCGCACACAGGGGGGACCCATGGGTCCCCCCTACCTGTGCATGTACGCCGCGATGCGCATGGACGCGTACACGCTGTAGGGGGCGCCCTTGTCCGCCTTGCACCCATTGAGTCAATGGGAGCCCGCGTACGCGTTGTACGACAGGCTCCCATTGACTTCAATGGGAGTCCGACCGACTCGAGTCCGATGGCATGCGTGTGCATCGTACTCGTTCGGTCGGACTGCTAGGGTCCGATTCGGTCGGAATTCTCTCCGGGTCCGGCTCGGTCGGAGAGATTTCCGGCCGGAATCGGAATCGGCCCCTAAGTGTACTTTAACTGTGGGTTTTAGGTTAACCTATTTCTTCCAGCGTTGACTTACCCACACTTGAAGCACCTTCTTTGGTCTACTGAGTTCATTCATTTCTTAATCATCAGTACCCCAAATAATGTGACCACACCCACTGTCAGGATTAAAGCAAATCCCATGGAAATGTTTGACAATATATACCTTAGTGTATGCAAAGCTGGCTGCAAAGTTTTTCTAAGTAATCCTGACATACTCTTTCCTGGTGTTTTATTATATATTATTTTACCTGTTGTGTTCGATACCTAAAACATGGATTATAACCCCTCAATAACTGGAGGTGAATATTTTCATAACAAACTATGTACCACCTTAGTTTCATAGTAATCACTTATCAATTCTAACACTAGATCTTGCTTCTGAAATGATGAGATTATCATTATCAGTTTATTAAAATCTGCAAACTAGAGTTTGTTCATTCCTGGCCAAAGGAGTGTAATTATCACTTCTTGTTAGCAGTGTATTTTATAACCACCATATTCAGTTGATGCAGTTACTAGATATTGATATAATTCTTTAAGTGAACAACAATTCTCTTTGAACCTCACACTATGAGAACGATTTTTCATTGTTTCTAGAATCTATGAAATCTCTGATTTTGGTGATACATTCAGCTTGCAAACATTATTAGTAATTGTTACGTTACATTCATTATAAAAAAAATATTTATTTAGATAGAGTGAAGTTTCCAACGGGCTTAAACAGACCTTGCATTTTACAAATATGGATAGTTCCTTCCAAAATATAATGCACTGAGCATGGAATTTCCCAGGAATATTTCAGGAACAAGTTCCATACCTTTGTGCACCATCCAGCGCCATTCTTTAGGAGGCACCCTTCAAATTGTGACACATAGCTAGGTATTGTATTTTGGGGTGTGTGAAGTTTGCATCATTTGCTTCTGAGTAATTATGTGAAATTTTAGGAAAATTATGCAAAATTATATGTAATTATAACGCAATTCACCCGTTAGTGCTATATTTTAGAGCAAATTTTATCCTTGTGTCAATTGTTGATGTGAGGACGCCTTTCAAACTAACAAAATAGTGCTAAAGACAGAATTGCATTTAACAATAGCTGCTTGCTTTCTGGTGTTCGCATTTTTCCCACACCTGTGTGCTATACTTTTACTATGAACATCAGCGTAATTACAAAACATATTGTGAAATTTTTGAAAATTCAAGCGTAACACAAAATTCCCTAAACTACGCAAATTATGAGGCACTATATACATTTCACAGGGCCTAATTGTAATAGGTCCAGGTATTAACCATGTAATACTTGATTTCTCATATGGAGACGTGAGGTAATAATTTAATTTCCTGTATTGAAATCTAATTATATGCAGAATCTGAATTACTTAATTTTATTATGATGATCAGACAGAATATTGAAAAAATATTTCAACATCATTAATCAGGTTCTATGGAATTCTCTGAGATGTCAGTTCCTAAGAGGTCTGCAATACAAATGTACATTTAAACTGTTCCTGTTTGCATTTATAGCTTCCTAGAATGTTATTCACGGCGTCAAAAACAATTAAAGTAATTTCTGAACTTGAATAAAGTTTCTTCATTAGTGTTCTTAAATCACTGCCTATTATTTTATTGTTCCCTGAACATTTCCCTTATCTATTTCTCTTATCTGTTGATTAACTTCTACAGCAGATCTATGCATTATAGCCATGGCAGTTAATGCTTCTAATTCACGCTTTACTCTTTCCTGTCAATTTTGAACTTTGATAAAAGTATAAACATTCAAATTTTCATGTAATATATCTGCGTGCTGTTTTATAGCTTTCAATGAAAAGTAATTGACACATCCTTGACAGAGTTTGCCTATAGTGCAAGTGTTAATGTGCACTTTGTGAGACCTAGGGCCTGCTGTATCTAATGGTCCTGCTGTCCTTTAGCAAATCTGTTATAACATTAATTTTGTTGGGAACTCCAAACTCAAGTTTTGCCAGATACTAGCGATACATTGTTTAAACTATCACTAGTAATTAATGCGTATCTTACAAGTTCATGCGTGGGCCATGATATCTTAACCTCATGTTTGTCTAAAGATGGTATTGAAGGCCTTGCTGTTGATTGATTTACCTAATTTATTGCTAACCAACCCCAGAAAGCAACACTGGGAGAATGCACTACAGTCTTTTCAGGAGTGCTACAAGGTTCGTCCCTACCTCCCTTTTTTTTAACATCTATGTAAAACCTGTTCTACATAGTGTTAGAAGATCACAATGTATCACTATGCTGATGACACGTAGCTTATTTTTTGAGTTGTCAAAAAATGATTCTCCTTTGTCTGTCCTACCACAATGCCTTGTTATTGGGAATCACCACCATCCATGGCTATCTGTTTCCTGGCCTTTAGACCTAGGCCCTCATCCTGTTCCTACGCCTTCTGTAAAATGCTTTGGAGTCAGAGTTAATTCTAACCTAAAACTAAATCTACAAGTCTTTGCAGTAGTGTCCCACCCTACGTTGGTTTAAACCCTGGTGACTAGAAAATCAGTTAAGGCTGCTTCTAAAGATTCACGATTAGACTATGTTGTAGCGTTAACGTGTTGGGATTCTTTTGTGTCTATAATTTGACTAACTTATTCTTAACTCAGTTTATACCTTTGCTACCTGTCAAACCTCCTTGGTTCTCCGATGGGTCTTGTTCTGTGCTGAAAGGGACTGGAATATTCGGTGGATGAGCAATTACCAAATGAGTACCAGGAATATGATAACTGCTACTTTTATCATTTATCCTTCAAACTTAAGGAAGTATATAATTTAGGTTAAAAGCGTATCAGACATAGATTAATACCCACAACCAAATAGTGAGTCAGAATCAGCAGGGTTCAATTGATATCTTCATGTTTAGTATTTCATTCAAAGTTAGTAACATTTAAGGAAATGACATGCAATCCTACATTAAACTAAATTGGGTTTAATAGGAGAAAATCGAGCTCTGCGAGATCCTAACATTGAGATCAATAGGGAATCTGTTAAGCCTCATACAAACCCTTTGGAAAGTTTAGTTAGTTCCAAATGACAAGTTCCAGTTCGTTATAGACAGGAACTCCTGTCTTAATCCGTCAAAGCCACAGCAGCATGACGTGAACCCTTTCAGCCGAAAAGGTTCCACTACGCCAGCATACCAGTCGGCAGCAGATCGCAGTATCATGTTACAGTTCGCTTTGTCTTTAGATGGCCAAGCCATCAGTCTCTATTGCTGCAAAATGAGTGACCAAACAAACCAAACGAGCACGCACCCTTTCTTCACTGTCTCTCTCCCGCTCAAAAATGTTTGGGGAATTATACTTCACTAGTTCCGGGTTAACACCCCTTGACATCACCATTGTCAGACCACTCTGTCCCATTGGTCGTCTTTGATAGAAAGAGATGATGTGGTATGTAAAAAGTATACAAATCCAGAAGAATTAGGTAATCCATAACTCGTAATTTCCTTAGAATCATTGTGGGTTTATTCATATGAACAATGTGGCATTCAGAGAATAGACAAATTTATGCTCTCATCCCTTGTCTATCAGTTCTCAAGCATCTGCTCTAGCATGTAACACTTTTTGTTGCGAGTTTAATCGAACTGTGCTAGAAATGTCAAAGGAAGCAATTGAAAGTTAGACCACAAATGTTAACTTTACAAAAAGTTCCCATAGGCTTCGGACTACTCATTTCATACATTCATATTAGAAAAAGAAGCAAAGTTGAGGCCTTCATGAAATACAGCTTGTACATGATGAATTTGTGCTAAAATATGAATATTGCATAGCATGATGTATAAATCTTTCAATTAAATGTATTAATATCATTTCAATCATGTGGTAATAATTCCTGTAAGTTTAGGGTACTCATAAAATTTTGAAAATATCACTATCACTCACCTATAAATTTATAAGTTTCTTTTGCACATCATATGTTATTAAAGCACACATGTTTAAAGGCACATCAAGAGAAAGACTTACAAAATACAATTTTCAGCTAAACTCATGTAGCACTTTCTTTTCTTTTGTCATTTTCAGTGCCTACATTACACATTCTAATATACTATTCATCTCTAACACGTGAAAAGTTTAATTTTCATATACGGATTTCATAATTACCTTTATTATCACATGATCTAATCACAAGATCACACATCATGAAGGTGTTAAAATTCACATCTATTCATTAAATATAAAATGTAACACAAACTCATTCTAACATTCTGCATCCATTTATGATGTAGTGCCTAAATCAGAACTACGTTTTGTCATCTCTTGAAACGTGGAGCTTAACACACGTTTTTGTCCCTTCCATTTAAAGTAATGTCACAAATCTTTTCTGTGTAAATTTTCATAAATTAGTGAGAGGAAAGCCTCTGCTCTCTCAACTACTGCAATTCCTTCTACAGTATTAGCACAAAGAAACAACTGTATATACTGCAATCTATAGAAAATCCAGGCTATTGTACAGACTTTACGATACACATCAGCCAAATCCATATAAATAGGGGTGTGTAAAATTCACATAATTTGCTTTCACTATGCGAAATTTGAGAAAAATTACTTGAAGTAATGCATAGTTACCTGAGATATAAATCTGTCATTTTGTGCAGTATAATAGTGCGACACACATTTAAAAAAAGCACAGTTAACAACAGCTGCTGGAGTTCTGCTGTTCGAGCTAAATTTGACCTCAAATGGTGTGCTTTGAGGTAACATTTTACTGTGATTGGTGTGTAATTACACACAGTGGCATTATGGCATAATTTCTGGAATTTTGTGCAACAAGTGTAATGGGAAACTCCCAAAATTGCATGAATTATCCCAACATAATTTATATTACACTAAAGCCTATATATTACTCATCCTTCATTGGTTAGCTCCCTATTTAAAAAGAGGATTATTTTTTAAAACTCTATGCCAAGCACACAGATGTGTCTTTATAACTTGCAGCTAACTTACTTAAGTCTGTCTCAAGAGGTATTTTCCACTGCGGGAGCTCTGCTTGTCCAAAGCCAATCTTCTAGCTCCCCGCCTTCATAAGTCCTCTGCTGGAGGTAAAGCCTTTCCTTACTTTTCAGCCTATAAATGCAACTGTCTCCATTCAAATCTAAAGTCTAGCACCATTCATTCCTGTTTGAGAAAAAACCTGAAGACCCACCTTTTCTCTTCATAACCACCTCTCTCTCATTTCAGTAAGTTGGACATCACATAACGAGAAGAGACATTTGGGTCGGTAAGTAGCACTTTATCAATGCTACATAAAATAACATTCTAACAATTCCACATTCAGATCTTGAAAGATACAAATCTGACTTATTTTTTATTTTGTAAAGTCGATGCAGGTGGTAAGGTGGTATTAATAAATTGTCAAGAGTTATTTCAGTGCTTAGCTCAAGTTGATCTGTGCTTTGGGGATGCTTCAGGCATCCGCTCACCAAACTATTTTTTTTAAAGACAAACAGCCAAAGTGTGGGTTTCTTATTAATGACCTTTACACCCTGGCGGTTTTGCCCAGAGTATGAGGCCATTAGTATTATTTTTCGGTTCAAGGGAACCAGGATTTCCCTGCCTGTCCAGAATGGAGAAAAAAAATCAGACTGTCTACTCTAAATAGGCCAGACGATCTCATGTTCTTAGACTGATGGCCCCTAGTCCATCAGGACATCAGTGTATGGTTTCTGACAGCAGAGCCAGTGGAAGCACCCTTGTCAGAAACCTGACTGTCTATCTGACTCAGAACAAAGCAGGCAGACAAGCCGTTTCATGGACACGGTACTCCACCTCTTTGCAGCAGAGTACACTGCTTTCCAAACTATAAACCTGGCCCATGGACTTGAACTATTATTTTGGGAAATTTATTTCTGCTTTCGTATTGTATTGTATTGTAATTGCATTTATTTAGTGCTTACTACCTCTGACGAGACATTGATGCGCTTTTTCGGCAAGTAGCACGCTACTCTCGAAACCATAAAGATTAGTGATGAATTAGTATAGTGAAAATGTGAAAGTAATTTGAGTGGTGGATATGTTAGTCAGTTATTTGAATCAAGAGGAATAGTGGAGGGATAGAAGAGGGAAAAAACGTTGAATTTATATAGCGCTTGCTACCCTTGATGGGGGTTTGAAGCGCTTTTTCGGCGAGTAGGATGCTACTTCGGAAGAGGGGTAGAAGGGAAAGATTTAGAAATTAGAATTTTTATTCTTTTTGTTTTGGAGCTCATAGCAGTAGGAGGAGGCTTGAGATGAGTAAAAGGGAGGTGGAGGGGGATGAGTAAAAGGGAGGTGGAGGGGTAAGAGTCAGAGGGAAGGTTTAGAAAGACTTGTTTTGGGGGATCGGAATAGTAAAAAGAGGTATGAGGTGATGCAAGGAGGGGTGAAGTAGGGAAGAGTCTTGAAAGGGTTATTTTGGGGATCATAGAGTGGTATGGGGTTTGGGATGAATGAGAGAGTGGAGGTAATGGATATATTGATAGAGGTATAGGGTGAGAAATAGGATAGTGCATTGGAAAGAGTAGTAGAAAGACGTTTGAGATGAGTCAGAGAGTTGAGTTAGAGGATATATTGAGAGCAAAATAGGGTTAAAAATCAGGTAGTGCATTCGATATGCTGAATTAGAAGAAAAGTAATAAATAAGTAAAAGTAATAAATATATAGATCCAAAAGTAATAAAGGTTTAGATCCATAAGTACCTGGAAGGTATATAGATGCATAAAGGAAGGTAGTATCTGTAGATTAAAGATGATTTAATAAACTCTGGCTTTCGAGTGTTGTTGTACTTTAAATTAGTTTTATTTATTGATTTATATATTTTTGTAGATCAATATTGAAGCAATTGTTATGTTATTTGTTATGTTATGTTATTTATATTTAATATAGCGCACAAATCACCCGGGGGCCTCTTGGCGCTGTCATGGAAACAAGAAAAGGAGGAAGGGGAAAGGGTTCAGAATAGATGAGCTTTGAGTAGCTTTCTGAATTTGACGTAGTTTGCACAAGCACGAACGTGGAGTGGAAGCTTGTTCCAGTAAAAGGGAGCGAGGTAAGATAAGGCCTTTCCCCTGCTGCGGGTCAGGCGGATGCGAGGGATGCACAGTAAGGCTTTATCGTCAGATCTTAGATTACGACCCAGTGTGTATGCTTTTATTTTTTTTTGCAGATATAATGGGCTTTCCTTTAAAGGGCATTATATGTAAGGCAGCAGATCTTAAAACAGGAGCATTTCTTCACAGGCAGCCGGTGTAGCTCCTTCAGCAGAGGAGCCGAGGTAGTACCAGAAGGGCAATTGAGAACGAGCCTGGCTGCAGTATTTTGAACAACCTGGAATTTGGCAACTAAAGTCTTGTTAGCATCTGCCAAAAGAGCATTGCCATAATCTAGCCTGCTTATTACTAAGGCTTGGACAAGAGTTCTTCAGGCAGAGGTTGGAAGGTAGGGGAATATTCTGCGCAGAAGGTGCATGTTGTGGTAGCATATTCCAGTGGTAGGCAAGATGTGCTCTTTCATCGTTAAGGCTTGATCTATTTTCATGCCAAGATTCTATACAGCTTGTTGGGGCATGGGAGTGGAACCCAGCTGGTGAGGCCACCAATCGTCGGTCCAGATAGAAGGGGCTTTTCCAAACAGCATAATCTCTGTCTTATCTGCTTTCAATTGGAGATAGTTTTTATTCATCCAATCGGAGATGGCTAACATGCCTAGGGCAAAACGCTTTTTAGTCGCTGTCAGATCAGGGCCGAAAGTAAACATCAACTGGGTGTCATCTGCGCATGAGATTATTTAAAGCCAAAGCGTTCTGCAATCCTGGCCAGGGGAGCCATGTAAATATTAAACGAGGTGGGGCTCAAGCACGAGCCCTGTGGAACACCCTTGTCTAGGATTGTCTTGCGAGAGGAGGGAGGGCCCAGGATGACAGTTTGATGTCTATCTGTCAGAAAATGGTGAAGCCATTTGAGTGCAGGGCCTTGTATGCCGGTTTCTTGCAGGCTTTCCAGCATCCTCGTGTGAGAGATTGTATCAAAGGCTGAAGAGAGATCTAATAGCACAAGCATGACTGAGTTGCCTGCGTCCAACCCTAGGCGCAGGGAGTCTGTCATGGGCAGAAGTGCCATTTCCATGCTACGGTCTGGGCGAAAGCCAGATTGAGAGGAATCCAGAATTTGGTTGGATTCGAGATAGGTACCTAGTTGTTTATTAATTAGACTTTGGAGCTGTTTGCCCAGGAGAGGTAGCAATGTTATAGGGTGGTAATTAGCCAGAGATTGTTGGTCCTGGGTAGGTTTTTTTAAGATCGGCCGTACACATGCCACCTTCCATTCAGGCGGGATAGTGCCTGTTTTAACCGAGCATTTAAAAATCTCTAGAATCGCCCGGGCACAATAGCTGACCAGCAAGGACATTGTTTTAGGAGGGCAGATGTCCAACTGCGAACCTGACTTAGCTGATGCCAAGGAACTACGGATTTCCTCCATAGTAAAGGACGCGAAGCTATCTATGGTGTCGGGAATATCCTTTAGCTGATCTGCATCAGAAGTGGTAGTCTCTGCTCCAGGAGAGGGGGGGATGTTAAATTTTGAGTAGATGTGGAAGATTTTCTCCTGAAAAATTTGGCCAGTGAATTGCAGAGTTTCTGGAATTCAGAGAGAAACTGAGAACATGTCTGAGAGGTGGTAAAGTCATGGACTATGTTAAAAAGAGCTTTCGGGGAGTTGCCAGCCAGTTCAATTAGATTGATAATAAAGCTACGCCTGTCAGTTTTGATATTATGATGTTGGCAGGACAGGGCTTGTTTGAACAGATCCTTAGATGGGGCCTCTAACTCTTTGGAAGAGTCCTGGTGTTTCCAGGTCCGTGAATACTTACATCACTTCAGAATTAGTGTGGTCTTCCCCGTGGTAATTAAAGTCACCTAGGAGAAGGAATTTATTTGAGGCTAGGACATGAGTGGCTATTTCTTCCACCAGCTACTGGCTGAAATTGTATGATAAATAGTTATGATAAAAATATTTACTCATTTATGTAGTCACTTATATACATGTTAAAAACACAGAATAATGTAACTATCAGTAACATGTACATTTGTTAAGCAGAACCAATGTATATCTATATATAATACATTTTTTTTAAAAGCATAATTATTCTACATGTTTATACAAAGCAATACACATATATAGGTACATATATATAGTACAAATAAATGCTTATATACAGAGAGATATGTTGTATATTTCTATCTGTTTGCGTATAGTGGTTATGTGGGGAAGAGCCAATTCTTGAGTCGTTTTCTGAAAATAAGGTGGTTATCCGTGGATCTTATGTTGGGGGGGTAAAGAGTTCCATAGTTTGGCTGCTTAACCAGAGAATGATGTGGCACCCATTGTTTTTTTCTTGCATCTTGGGATTTTGAGGTGAGGTGCCACTCTAGAGCAGAGGTTCCTTTGTTGAATGTGTTTGGTGATTTTATTCCTGATGAAAAGCCGTCCCGTTCCATGTATCGCTTTGTGGGTGATACAAAGCAGCTTGAACGTGGATTTTCTGGCAGCTGGTGACCAATGCAGGGCTTTCAAGGCAGGGGAGATGTGGTTTTGCGGTTTTATATGTAAGAGTAGTCTGGCAGCCGAGTTCTGAATCCGTTGTAGTCTTTTCATGGTCGTTAAAGGTGATCCATGGTAGAGGCTATTGGCATAATCGAGTTCGGAGAAAACAAGGAAGATGGTAGCCTGGACCTTGTGTGGAAATCCCAAATGGAGGAACGTTTGTTGCAGAGTTTTTATAGTAACAAAGCTTGATCTTGCTAGTTTGTCTACTTTGGCATTAATCAATAGGTTGGAGTCCATGGTCATTCCGAGGTTTCTTACTTCCTTCGATATTTTAGGCGGTGTTCCCAGATCATCAGGCCACACGGCGAGCGGATCATAATGTTTCCAATCGCCACACGTGAGTATTTCTGTTTTGGAAGCATTCAATTTGAGATGGCTCCACATCATCCATTGATCCATGGCTCTGAGACAACTGAAAATTGTTGAGTTTCTAATGTCTTTAAGGCATTGCAGTTGAAGGAGTATTTGCGTGTCATCTGTATAGTTGTAGCATGTGAGGTGAAATTGATTGATCAGTGTCGGTAATGAATTCATGTAGATTTTGAAAAGCATGGGCATGATAATAGAGCTTTGAGGGAACCCTGCTTTTGTGAAGTACGGTTTGGACGAGAAAGGTGGGGTATGGATGACTTTAGTTCTGTTGCTAAGGTAGGACACGATCCAGTCTAGAGCAGTCCCCCATATGCCGGCTTCAAAGAGTCTTTGTATCAGAGTGTCATGGTCAACTGTGTCAAAGGCAGCAGAGAGGTCCAAGAGAAGTAGTGCAGCAACCCCGTTGCAGTCAACTGTGTTCTTCAGGTCATCCCAGGTGGCAAGGAGGGCAGATTCTGTGCCTCTTCCTGTATGGAATCCCGTTTGGAAGTCTGACAGTATGGCATTCTCTTCAATTAATTGTGACATCTGGGCTAAAGCTGCTCTTTCTATCAGTTTGCCCAGGAAAGGTCCATTTGAAATCGGTCTGTAGTTGTCAAGGTTCAGCGGGTCCAAGTTTGTTTTCTTCTGTAATGGGCGTATGTATTACTTTTTGAGTTCTTTTGGAAATATTCCGGTAGTTAAGGAGTTGTTGACGATTCTCCTTACTGGAGTGGCAGCAGAGGTTGTTAGAAGAATTGTCTTGAAGGTTTGCTGTGGACATGGGTCAGAAGGGCTGCCGGCAGGCCTGCTGGCTTTGACCAGGTCCATAAATTCAATGTGTGAAATGTGTTGGAAGGAAAGGAGAGGCTGGGTTAGAGTATTCTTGGATTGTAGCTTTGTAAAAGGGTTAGTGCTGATGCTTTGTCTCTGTTTGTAAGTATGATTCCAACGTGTCTGCTTTGTCCGTGTAATGTTTTGCCAGTTTGTCTGTGAACTCTTGAGTAATGGGATGAGCTGCTTCTAGGCAATTTAGTTTACGAATTTATTGAGAAATTTATAGAATTCTTTACTTGCACATTTAGCATTTTTAATTCTGTCTAAATAGTATATCTTTGGCAAATATCCAATAGTGTTGAATCACATTTAATGTTACCAAGAACTATCTCAGGTACGATGCCTATGTTACCTATAAGCTTTATTGCTAAATCTGCAGCAGATGAAGCTCCATGTTCTTCCTGAATTTGTTCCAATACGTTGGCAATACTGCAATTTAAGGCAATGCTATGCTTAGTCATGTATAGTGTAGCAAATACACTTTCACATGACTGACACTGTTGTACCTTTTGAAATATACTCATCGGTAAACACATATTTAATATTCGGTGTTTATAGTGTGGAGTAGAATGTGGAAATATTGTTTAAAACTGATAACTCTTTATTGCGAACCAAAATGGTGTTTCATTCTCTATGGTTTGGCAGTGCCCCATTATAAAATGTATTGTCTGTGGATTAATACCTGAAGTCTGTGTGGGTTTTTGTACATCCCCTGTAGTTTCAGTACCTCAGTGCTGCACTTCGTACTGCCTCAACTGTCTGTATATGCTAATTATCTCAGCAAGCATCTCTCTTTTTTCCGCTACAAGGATGTGGTCTCATTCTGGATGCAGTGCATATGTAGCAAGCACTGGCCAGGTCTGTCCTGGCATTGTGTGTGGACCTAAACATACCCTCTGTACTACATGTTCAAGCTTTCCCTAAAAGTGTTAGGTATTTAATGTAAGTCACAGACACTTCTATATATTCAAATGGATTATATTCCGATGGTGGGTCAATCTTGACATACTTGGTGAGTAGTCCTGCTGCATTAGCAGCTTCTAATTCAATCCAGAAGTAAAATACCTCTGTAGTTTGCAGTATTATTAGTTGAATTTCATGGTAGTCCATCACAAGTAATAAAGTCACTAACCACGTTAGGTCCAGACAAAGGTTTCAGCAATTTAAACCAGAGCTCAATCCCTGATAGCTTAGGCACAGAACAGCCAGGCTTAACTTTAAAATTGTGTAAACAATTTAGAAGAACCAAACCAGTTAAAAATTTAAAGACACAACACAATAAAATGCTGACTCCAATTTATAAAATAGAGAAAAATATAATAAACAAAATTACACCAAAACAACAAAAATATAATAAGGGGAAACAGAGGTGTAAATTTTTGAAGATTTAAGTCGGAAAAGCACCAAGAAAAATAATGTGCCCAATGTAAAAAAAACAAAATCCAGTATTTGTATAGCGCAAACAATTACCCGAAGGCGTCAAGGCGCTGGGGGCCGCCGGGAAGATTAAGCGAGCTATTGCCCAGAGTCACATGGTGCTGGGCTGACCTGCTACCGGCGCCATGGGTTCGAACCGTGAGCCCCCGTATTCCAGCATCAGTCACCCTGGCCGCTGCGCCACACCTCTTCCCTAAGTCAATGGTTGCAGTAAATAGAGACCAAGGTGCAATTTCAGTCTTGCCGCCGGTCGGATACACCAAGTGGAATGGTCTCAGTGAAAGCCTGGAAGTCAAAATGTCAAAAACGTTTCTAAGTGTCACTTCAGAAAGGACTTTGACACTTTTTTGAAGGAAAATTTTGAAGTTTCTTCGAAGTGCCAGCACAGAATGGGACTTTCTCCGTTTTTGAGGAAAAAAATCCACTCTGCGCAGGCCGCCACTGAAACTGTAGGCATTGCAGTGGAACCGAAGGCCGAATACCTGAAGCAGGTTGGTCAGCTGGAGCTTTGGAGATTTCTTGCTGAAAATGTTTTAAGACCCAACACTGTAGTTTTTTCAGAGGTGTGGGGACCTTTGAGCTGGACAAAACTGAAATTCAATTCAACACTGTGGAAAAACCACATGAGTACACTTCTAAGGCCCCCAGGACCTCAGGGGAGGCACTTAGAGACTCTCTGGATGTCAGGTAGAGGCCAACAGCAGTGTCTAGTTAGGGTACGGTCGCGTCTAATCAGTTTGGCACTTCAGGAAAAAGACCTCTTGCAGCATAATATGTTCCTGTAGTCTCACAGGATGTCAGTCAACTGACCCTTGGATTCAACTACTTTGTCCTGGGTATACGTGGAAGCAAGTCCAGCCCTTCGGGGCTCCTCATAGGTCTCATAATCTTCTGTTCTTCCACGGGTCCAGAAAGTATTCTAAAGAGACTCTCTGGAGTGCCACATTTATGATTGGTACTAGCTAGTGGGTTGGGTGATTTCTGAAAACTGCCTAACCAATGGGGTAACAGTTCTAGGGGCAACCCTTCAAACTTTGTCAGAAGTTCCTATTTGCCTTTCTGTAAATAGGCCCAACATGTCATGTGCCAGGGCAATGCCAAGATGGCCACAGTCTGCACTAGCACTAAACTTGGGCTCTGCTCTCTGGTCATGTCTATGGGAGAGTACTATGAAAATCACCAGTATCCCCCCACTAAAATCTAGATTGAAGCAGGTACTGGAAACACAACAAAATATGAGCCATAAGTCTGGTATGACAACATCAGTGTCCTTTAGCAACCAGACAGGAGGTACACCATAATTGTCTTTCGGTTCTGTTTGACCCCTTACAGGGTTTCAGGCTTTTTTGCATGTGCCTCAAACAGACATGTCA
Source organism: Calotriton arnoldi (assembly GCA_963921515.1). Taxonomy (NCBI): domain Eukaryota; kingdom Metazoa; phylum Chordata; class Amphibia; order Caudata; family Salamandridae; genus Calotriton; species Calotriton arnoldi. Next base: position 114,355 of record CAWUFW010008339.1, read on the forward strand.
AGCAGGATTCAACACTATTGGGCCAACAAGATGGCAACAGCCCTTACCATGATTATTCGGCTGAGCTCAGAGGAGTCATCACTACCCATTTAGGTTGACATGTCAATCAAAGTTATGCGGCCTCTGTTAGGAATTTCACACCTTAATAACGTCAAGCACTTGATTGACAGCTGCTGCAGAGCTAATGTAGATTAGCCTCCAGAAGTTTCAGGCAAGGAAAGGGTAATTTTCCAAGAGTTACTTTTTCTAAATATTTATTAAAACTCCTACTTCACCACTGAGTTCAGTTTTTAATAAACTTTAAAATGAGTGGTTGATTTATTTTTCTAGCTGGTCTCAAAATTGAGATAGCAAAATTCATATTTTAATCTATACTTAGTTTTCCCATAGGACAGCCAGAGCCTTCCATCATAAAAATAGTGTTTTTGGGCGTGCCACTGCAGGGACATGGTGATTTTAGATTGCTATGTGCCCCATTTTTTAATACTCACCACCCTACGTTGTGGGCTACAAGGCCTATATAGTAGTAACTTACTAATATTTAAAAGGAAGGTTTTCCCCCTATCAATAGGGAAATTTGACTGGTCGGGCTGCAAGTTTAAACTGCAACAGTCAGGCTACAGTGGTAGGCCTGAAGCCATGTTTTCCTTGTAACGCTAGAGGATGGCACAAAAAGTGCTGCATTCCATAGGTGACATTTAACTTTCAATCTCATGGATGTAGTTTCTACACCATATACTACGGCATTGTAGGAGAGTTAAACATGCCAATCAGGGATTAGACAATGTCTACATCTTTTAGGGCTCAGAGCACATACACTGGGCATTGGACAGCATTGGACAGCAGGTTACTAGTGTGCAGAGACTAAAAGCTAGCAGTACAATTCAACATAAAATGAGAATGACTATGCAAAAGGAGCATTTTCTTACACTGGGTTTTCTATGACCATTTGCACTACTTCATTCCAATATAATGGATATTCCAAGCCATCAAATGAGTGGAAAGGGCTGGGCCATCATTCTCTGGGATCTCTATTTCCTCCAATTCAACTTCCTATCATTCTACAGCAATTGCTCACAAAGACTGAATCACCATTCTGAAGATAAGGGCTAATCCTTTGTACCTGTTAAGCACTTAACAAACCCAAACTGGAGTAGGAGTCACAATGCCTCTCTCTGAGGAGGATCATAAAATATCTCCAAACATCTCTGGTTAACATCTGTGAGTGTATAGCTATTTTTCAGGATTCCCTTAAGTTTGTGAACGGGTAAGGGCACAATCTCATTAACACATTTAGAAGGGCAAACTGTGTTCTCCTTATTTTTCGAAGGGGGTGTAACATGCATGTTCCCTTGGGACAACGCAGATCTAACTCGGTGCCTTACAGGCCACTCAAATCGGAAGGTTTACAACACTACCTGCTAGTAACCCCAATGCAGGCTGCGATATAGCAGGGATAGCTTAATAGCAGGAAACTCCAAGGCAAAGTACCTTGTGCCAGGAAGGAATGTGAAAGTCATGCTACACGTAAAAATATGTATGCAGAAGTAGTTTTGTAAACATCAGAAATGATGAGTGAACTTTTTTTAGTCAAAAGTAAAGAAAAGAGATGAATCAGTGAATTTACTATTTAGTACAGCTGTTAAGCCTGTTTTCTAACATAAAGCGCTGACTTTGTGATAGAAAGCTGAAAGTTGGTACAGACGCTCATCTTTGTAATAGTAATAATATAAGAGCAAGACCCCAAGTGAATCTTGCCTATGAATCATATAGCCCTAATCGAAATCCAAGATGGCCGACAAATATCCCAAAAATATTTTAAATCTTCCGATTGCATCCGGTGTGCCTGTAGCCAGTGCAGTTTGTGCTCACCAAAACAACGCTTGGCCCCCTGCATCGCTGTGGTCCTGTCTGGGGACCTGAGAAGGGTGGCAAAGATGCTGCACTAAAAAGATAGAGATCCTAGCCTACAAGTGGCTAGACGCGCAGCTCTGCTGGAATACAAAAACTGTTGCATATTGATATTCCCAGACTACACAGTGCTGACTCAAGGGCAGCGCCCTGCCTTTCTCGCAGTGAAATGCCGGCTCCAGGACTTGAAAGTTCAGTACTCTCTGCGGTATCCAGCAAAGAAGATGATAATGCATGACCAACAAGCCCACTTCTTCACTGAGCTAAACTCTGCCTGGGACTGGGTGGAAACCAACTTTGAGGGAAGCCATCACCCTCCTACAGATAATACCAACTCGTCCCAGCCCGGCAAGTGAAGAGGCCGGATAAACAGACCTCAAAATAGGCCCAGGGGAGCTCCCAGAGTGCCCTCACCACATGCATTTTGCCAAAGTCAACAAGCAGCAATAGATGCAGCATTTGCTCTTCGACAATACTTGCTGACCCAGCATACTAACTCCAGTGACACCATGAGTGAGGACTCCATGGTCCGGGATGGGGTACAGCATGATGGGCTACTTTCAGGCCCAGAAATAACGCTACAATTAGCATCCCCCCTTCTTCCTCATGGAAATTGAACACAGCCCCTGGTTGCCCAGGTCCCCCTGGCATCCCAGGCTCTTCGTCCACATACACAATGACTTGGATTGCATGTCTGAAGCCTCTTTTTCTGCTACTTCTCCAACTTTAGCGATACTCCGCCACCACCCCTGTTTCATGTACTGGGTCATAGAGCAATGGTATAGGCATGTGGCCCTTGGCTGCAGGCTCTGGTTTTGGATATGGTTTAGTTGCTTGCTACCGGTTGTTTTTATTCCCATAGCATGAGCGACACATGATCCCCCCTCTTGCAGACCGGAACAGATAAATAGAAAGGGTATCCGACTACAATTCCCCCTTCCCTCCCGACACACATCTGGTATTTCCCTATGGCCACTAAACGCACCATACGATTTCTCACACCTAGGGGCTGATTAGGATTGTCCGCCCGCCATCCCAGTGGAAACGGGTCCGGCCGCCAGACATGCGGCGGTCTCGCAGCCCTGATTAGGATGCGACCGCCACCCAGGCGGTCGCATTCTGCATATTTAACATTGCGGCGGGTGCTGCTTACTGCAGCACCCGCCGCAATGCCAAATGAGCATGTTGTGCATTCCCATGCACAACGTGGCAGGCACTGCGCGGTGCCTGCCACCTTGTACATGGAACGGCAGGGGGTACCATGGGTAGCCCCCAAGTGCACCCCCCACCTGCCCTGGGGGCCCGCAACGGGCCCCCAAAGCACATCTCCGCCAGCCTTTTGAGACACACATCCTAATATGGATGGCGGTGCCTGCTAGGCACCGCCACCACATTAAGGCCCAATTCCGCCCGGCCGGCAATCGGAACGATTGCCGACAGCGGAAAACCGGCGGACGCACTTTGCGTCCACAGCGGTACCCCCGCCATTGTAATATGGCGGGGGGTAAATCGGGTAGAGATGGCAGGCGTATCGCCACCGCCTGGCTGGCGATGGCGATCCGCCCGCCATCATAATCACCCCCTAAATGTGCAGGGGATCCTACTCAGTCTATGCTTACATCAAAACACAGTAAGCGCACATTAGTTTCCTAAAGGAAAAGCATCTCACTAGCGAAGAACTCCAGTGCCTTGGAAGGTGATGGTCCATGGCTCGACATATTCCGCATACGCCCGTGGCACGCTGGTCTGGATACACCCGGATACTCCCTTTCAAACCCAAAACATAGTCATTGCTAAGGATGGCAGGTACGTAGAGAACGGCGGGGCCGGCATCGGCCACGCCAAAAGTATGGCGGTCGTGCCGGCCCCCTCCGGAGACCACAGGGGCAAGCCTGTCGCGCGCACTGGTGACGCGACGGGCGAGCCTCGCTAGGCATTGGTCCCATGACGGGGGGCGTGCCCCGGAAGTGATTGGAATCACTTCCGGGTCACGCGCGAGGATAGCGCCCTGCCGGTTGGAACCGGCCGGGCAGAGAAACTTTAAAAAGGCTGGTGAGCGCGGGAGTAGGCCTCTTGGCTCCCCGCTCCCCAGCCCACCACACCAGCCTCGCTAGGAGGCTGTAACCTCGATTTGTTTTGTTTTCCCCTTAGGCATCTAATCACGGACTTCACGACGCCCAGACCCGGCAGTAATCGGCGGCTGCAATCGGCAGCGAGGCGCAATCGGCCTGTTACGAGGCAGCGGAGCACCGCGGTTGTGTGTGAAAAAGGCGTGTGGGGACCCTGAATGCGTTTGGCAGCAAGCGGGTCGTCTGGGAGCCGCGAGAGGGCAGCGGAGGACGTCAGGTACCCGGTTGCGGTGGCGCTCGACTAGCGAGGGCGCGCACCCTTCCGGTTGACTAATTGAGGGATTTTGTGGTAGGGAAGGCTGCAAGGGAGACGGATTGTAGTCTTAGGGTTTCATTTGGTGAAATTATTCGTTGTGGGGAGGTTGCAAACACGTACAGTGCTCGGTGAGAGCCTAATCTCGGAATTTAGAACTCATCTGTGGTGTGTGAGTTCCGGATTGGGGGGGATAGAAGCCGGTGTCAGTACGGTAGCAGGGACTGTATAAGGCGGCTTATACTCAGGGACTGGTTAACATGGCTGGGAAAGCAAAGAGGGGGGAAAGCCCTCCCGCATGGAGAGCTTTATGGAGGCGATGCTTAAAAAGGTAGAGGAGTTGGGGCAGGGCCTTGCGAATCTCACCGAGCGGGTAGACGCACAAGGGGGGGCGGAGGAGAGAGAAGAAAGAGCCAGGTACCTGTTTCGCCAGTTGCCCCAGTGCCAGCGCCGGTCCCAGGGCCAGCTCCCCAGCTCCCCATTCCTCCGGTCCCAGTCCCCCAGCCCAGTGGAGGGCCTGGACCAGCAGGGGATAGCCCGCAATTGCCAGCGTTGCCCGGTACGGGTGGGGAAGGCACTCCGCAGGATGTAGTGTCACATTTAGCGGCAATACTCCCGTGGTTGGGACAGGTGGGGATCCTGTCATCAACGGTGGGGGATAAGGGCGGTGATCCGCTGGTAGAGGCGAGGCGAATAGTGGCCCAGTTTCATGGTACACCAAGAGACAAAACAGGTGAGGGTCAGGGTGCGTTGTCCCCTCTCATTCCAGCCGGGGTGGCGAAGCCACTTGAACACAGCGGGGAAGTACCGGGGAGCAGCTTGACGAAAGAGAAACCGTCAGGGTCAGCCGGGTCCGCTGGAGGAGGTAAGCTGATGACACTGCCAATGTTGAATGTGGGTGAGTCCCGCACGGAGCGGGAGAATTTGGGGAGGCATGTAACACAGGACGTAAAGGACAGGATTTGGTCGGGGTCTTACATAAACATGTTCTCTTTACTTATTTGCGAAAAAGAGAGGGAAGAGGCCAGGAAGAACAAGGACTGGATGCTCCCGAGGGAATGGGCAAACGAACTCATGAAGTACAGGGTCGAGGAAAACTTGTTGAATTGGATTAGAGGTTTTTCCATTTTCATGGCAGTCATGGCTGAGCGTTTCCCTAATTTACAGGCGGAGATGGCATGTTACCAAAACAGGATTGTTCTTGCGCATGATAAATACGGGGGGAAGGATGGAAGGAGTATGATAAGAGCTTCAGGAGAACTAAAGCGTCTGACACATCCTTATCATGGGACCGTCTAGACACAATTGCATGGTTAGACCAAATGGGCGGTTGGTTCCAGGACAGGTCCAGGACCCAGTCCTTTCAGGCCTTTCAGTCCTTTCGGTCACAGCCAAATACAGGTTCCCCCAGCAATACAAACACCGGGGGAGGGCGCAAAGGGACATGCTGGGACTTTAATAGACGTACTTGCACTAGACCGCAAGGCACGTGCAGGTTTAAGCATGCGTGTTCCATCTGCGCGAACCCGTCTCACTCCGAGTCCAAGTGCTTCAAGAAACCAAAGGACAAGGGAGGGAAGAAACAGGAATGAGGCTCATGGTCAGCTAAAGGCACGGTCACCTATTGATGTAACGGCATTGACACCATGGCTAAACAAATATCCTTGTCACACCACCGCAAAAATGCTGCTAGATGGTTTCAGGTGCGGTTTTAGGATACTGGCACCTGACTATGTGGGGGCATCAGAATGCAAAAATCAACTTTCAGTGCGAGCCAAACCTAGCGTGGCAGCTATGAAGATTGAAAAAGAACTGCGACTGGGCAGGGTAGCTGGCCCATATAATTCTATACCGGTAGAGAATTTCGTCTGCTCTCCTTTGGGCGTGGTCCCCAAGAAGGAAAGTGGGGAATTCAGACTCATACACAACCTATCCGCACCCAGGGGAAGTTCATTGAATGAAGCAATTGATGAGGAGTTTTGCAGCGTGAGATATGCTTCTTTTGATCAAGCGGTGGAGATGCTTAGGCCCTGGAGCCCTTTTGGCAAAGTCAGACATAGAGTCCGCTTTTCGTCTATTACCAGTTCACCCGTCTGATTTTCATCTACTTGGTTTTCAATTTGCAGGGAATTTCTACATGGATATGTGTATGCCCATGGGTTGCTCTGTGTCTTGCGCATATTTTGAAAAATTCAGTTCATTTCTGGAGTGGGTGTTCAGGCAGGTGACGGGGCACCAGTGGGTGATGCATTACCTGGATGATTTTCTTATCTTGGGGTCACCGGGATCACGGGAGTGTGCGTGGGCGCTGCAGGAGTTTTGCGCACTCATGCGTACTTTTGGGGTCCCCTTGGCCCCGGGAAAGACAGTGGGACCTAATACAACAATCGAGTTCTTGGGGATTGAGTTAGATTCCATACAGGGGTGTTGCAGGTTGCCCGCGGACAAGGTCAACAAGTTCAGGTCCACACTGCAGCAGTGCTTGGTTGGGGAAAAGGTAACACTGCACCAGCTACAACAGACAGTAGGGCAGTTGAATTTTGCACTAAGGATCATTCCTATGGCAAGGCCATTTTCCCGATCCATCTCACAGGCAATGGCGGGGCTCCAAGAAAGACACCACCACACCAGGCTGTCAGCAGAGGTCAGGCAGGACATGTGCATTTGGTTGGCATTCCTGCAGGACTTCAATGGCAGGGTAGTGTGGCCCGGTCCGCCCACTACCTCCGCGGAGTTAGGTTTAATGACTGACGCCGCGGGGAGTGAGGGATTTGGCGCCATACTCGCTACCGAGTGGGTGGCGCAACGGTGGCCAGCATGGTGGGTAGACACAGGTTTGACGGGCAACATAGGTTTTCTAGAATTGTTTCCCATCTGGGTGGCATTGACAGTATGGCCAGAACAACTGCGTAATCAATCAGTGGTGTTCTGGTCAGATAACATGACAGTGGTCGAATGCATCAACCAGCAAGCGGCACGGTGTCGGATGATTCTCCGGCTGCTGAAGGAGATTGTACTGTTATGCATGAAGCTAAATATACAATTTAAGGCTAAACATGTGCCAGGGGTATTAAATCATGCGGCTGATGCACTTTCTCGCTTTAAAATGCAGGTGTTCAGGGCTCACCTCCCGGCGGCGGCGGAGTATGCCACCCCTTTCCCAGAACTACTTTGGCAAATTGGTGCCCCCAACTACCGGACCTCGTGGCAGCTAGCCTAGCACCCAGGACCAGGAAAGCATATGAAGGAGCGTTTGAGGCATATTGTTCCTTTTTAGGAGATGAGTGGGCTGAAAACTGGTACAATGCAGGGGCACTCCTTCATTACCTAGGTTTTTTGAAGGGGGAGGGGCGCTCAGCGGCAGCTGCAAAACGGCATGTGGCGGCAATCTCCTTTTTTTCCCAAACTAGGGACAAAGGCAATCCGACCAACAGCTTCATAGTCAGGAAAGCACTGAAGGGTTGGCAGCGCCTCCAGGGGGCTACCCCAGATACAAGGCGGCCAATCGGGGTGGAACTGCTAACGTCTTTACTGAGGATCCTCCCATTGATTTGCACCACAGCAGAGGAAGTTCTGTTGTTCACCGCCGCCTTCTCATTGGCCTTTTATGGTGCTTTTAGAATTGGGGAATTGGTGGCCCAGAACAAAACAGATGTGCAAGGTGGATTGCAGTTTGATGACGTGAAGGTGCGGGGGGACATTCTAACAATATCAATCAGGAAGTCTAAGACGGACCAAGAGGCACGAGGGGACAGGGTAGTACTCCATCGGGCACAGGACAATCCGTGTTGCCCCCTGTCACAGGTGGAGGCTTTCCTACAATATAGACCTATTAACAAAGGGGGGCCCTTTCTGGTGCATGCTGATGGTGTTCCACTTACACGGTTTCAGTTTAAAAGGGTCCTGGATATGGCAATACAGAGGGCGGGGCTTAACCCAAGCTGTTTTGGGACACATTCTTTTAGGATAGGGGCGGCCACGGAAGCAGCAGCTAGGGGTTTACCTAGCAACAGCGTCCAAAGGATTGGGAGGTGGTCCTCCAGTTGTTACAAGCGCTATGTGCGGTTACATATGTTATGAGCAGGATAATTGCCAGGACCTGATGCATATGTTTTTCCCTGTTTCATCTACAGTTTCTCAAACCTGTCACGCAGGGGGAAACTGCAAACGCTGCAACAGCACCAAGCAACACAAGGAACGTCATCACCAGGGAAGGGATCACAGGTTGCATGGATCATTGGTCACTCGTATGTGAAGCGTTTGTCTGAATTTTTCCTTACAGGGAGCTACAGGACTAAGGTAGAGCGAGCAGGTTTTAGGGTATCATTTCATGGGAAGGGGGCCTGTGCTTGAGCCAGTTTAGGGGTTTCACATTGGGGATATTGGAGAAGGGTGGTCCCCGTCCCAGTATTATTATCTTACACTTAGGGGGAATGATCTGGCAAGCCTCGGTAGAAGGGGGCTAGTGGAAGCAATACTATCAGAAGTGAGTTGGTTAGCAAAGACGTTCCCGGGGTGCACCATTGTATGGTCACAAATGATTCCAAGATTCCAATGGAGGGGGGGGGAGTCGGTAAGAGCACTGAATCATTCTGTAAGGAGAATAAATAACAAAATAGACAGGCTTTTCAGGGCTCCTCGTCTACAGACAATCGCCCACGGGTGTATCAGGGGTGAGTCCTGCTTTGTAAAGGACGGGGTCCATCTGTCAAGAGTAGGCAATGAGGCTTTCCTAGAAAATGTTCTGGCATGGTTCGATCTCCGGGGGCAGGGTAGGACCTCCTAGTGAGCGCAGGGGGGTGGGCCAGATAGTCGGTCAACTATGCTGGCCTGTGGCGGTAAGGTCATGATTGGTGAGCAGTAAATTTAAGGTCCTTAGAGGGCGGCGCCATTCTTGAATGGGGTCGCCCAAGTGGGAGGGACAAGTGGTCTATCCTAGAACTCCAGGGGCAGTTTACAGCCGGTTGGCTGGATGGGTGCGGGGGAGGGGGGAGTCACGCTTTCCCTAGGCTGGTTGGCCACCCCGCACGTGCACAAGGTCGCCAGTAAACGGCGCAGAACTGCAAGGCCCCCTTTATGGAGATGATATACAGAGCGTACGGGGGTAACCGGGGGGAGTACCCTCACGGTAAACGGGCCCTCTGCGCATGCGCACTCCGGCTGGAGGGCGTGGTTAAAAGTTGATAAGGATCTGACACCAGTTAGTGACCTTGCCGTAGGCCCAAATAGGATACGCAGAAAAGTTAAATGCTGTGATGATTATTAAAGATATGTTAGATTCGGATAGGAAAACCTTTGTATTAGAGTCATGTTAAGGTTAGCCAACCGACATATGTACTTATCAATTGTAATCAGTGTAATGCATAATTTTCTGCGTAATTTGTAATTCTTGTATATATTAATAATGTTTTAATTTTGTTTTAATAAATATGGCCGGGGGTTTATGACCCCCACATCCAAACCCTTCTCATGTCATTTAATCGGGGTACAATTATGGGAGGAGGGGGTGTAGGTAGTACCTGGCCATAGAGAACGGCGGGGCCGGCATCGGCCACGCCAAAAGTATGGCGGTCGTGCCGGCCCCCTCCGGAGACCACAGGGGCAAGCCTGTCGCGCGCACTGGTGACGCGACGGGCGAGCCTCGCTAGGCATTGGTCCCATGACGGGGGGCGTGCCCCGGAAGTGATTGGAATCACTTCCGGGTCACGCGCGAGGATAGCGGCCTGCCGGTTGGAACCGGCCGGGCAGAAAAACTTTAAAAAGGCTGGTGAGCGCGGAGTAGGTCTCTTGGCTCCCCGCTCCCCAGCCCACCACACCAGCCTCGCTAGGAGGCTGTAACCTCGATTTGCCCACCCACCGTCCCCTAAAGCAAATGTACTGAAGTATATAAGCAACAAGCTGGTTTAAGTATTCGGCGGTATATGTACCAAATTTGTGTTTTCCCACTAACGTTTTCATTTTACAGGTCTTCAATCGTCGTATTTTAGTGCTACTCCTAGGTCAGGCGGTAAGGTCATGATTGGTGAGCAGTAAATTTAAGGTCCTTAGAGGGCGGCGCCATTCTTGAATGGGGTCGCCCAAGTGGGAGGGACAAGTGGTCTCTCCTAGAACTCCAGGGGCAGTTTACAGCCGGTTGGCTGGATGGGTGCGGGGGAGGGGGGAGTCACGCTTTCCCTAGGCTGGTTGGCCACCCCGCACGTGCACAAGGTCGCCAGTAAACGGCGCAGAACTGCAAGGCCCCCTTTATGGAGATGATATACAGAGCGTACGGGGGTAACCGGGGGGGGGGAGTACCCTCACGGTAAACGGGCCCTCTGCGCATGCGCACTCCGGCTGGAGGGCGTGGTTAAAAGTTGATAAGGATCTGACACCAGTTAGTGACCTTGCCGTAGGCCCAAATAGGATACGCAGAAAAGTTAAATGCTGTGATGATTATTAAAGATATGTTAGATTCGGATAGGAAAACCTTTGTATTAGAGTCATGTTAAGGTTAGCCAACCGACATATGTACTTATCAATTGTAATCAGTGTAATGCATAATTTTCTGCGTAATTTGTAATTCTTGTATATATTAATAATGTTTTAATTTTGTTTTAATAAATACGGCCGGGGGTTTACGACCCCCACATCCAAACCCTTCTCATGTCATTTAATCGGGGTACAATTATGGGAGGAGGGGGTGTAGGTAGTACCTGGCCATATTTGTTGAGGGCTGGTTAGACGGTAAGCCCGTCCTTCTAGGTTATATTTATCCACCAAACTCAGAGCAAATGATATTCTGGAAGACTCTATCAGGAGTCCTAGCCCAAAGGGTAGATATCCCATGGATACTAGATGGTGATTATAGCAACGTACTGGATGTCTCTCTTGACCGTTCCCACCCCCCACTCCTTCATGCCCCAACTCAATAAAATTCTAAGCAGTTCTGTAGATGGGTTATACAGTGGGCTCTTCTCAATGCATGGAGAGCCCATAACCTACACCTATGCCTTTACTCTCATTACTCGGCCACACACAATCTTTATGTCTGTGTAGACCGTTTTATGTGTTTCCAGGACCTAGTTCTATGACTTCTCCAGTCAGACTACCTGGGTCGTGTGTAAACAGACCATACTGCACATATAGTAAACATTGAGTGGGGTACTCCTCACCCATCAGTTCCTACCTGGAGATTATCCAAAGATACACTAGATGACCCAGTATTTTGTCATACCCATTTAACCCACATAGCTCAGTACTTCGAAGAAAATCATGGCACAGCCACCAGTCGTACTGTTGAATGGGATTCCTTTAAAGTGGTCATTATGGGCTTCTGCATTCAAAACATAGCTGGGTTTCACAAGAAAATGACCAAGGCCCTCTGAAATACAGATGAAGCAGTGACTGTATTAGTAAGGCAGGGGCCGGCATCGGACACGCCACATGTATGGCGGTCGTGCCGGCCCCCGATGACGATGTAAAGGCGTGCCCATCCCGCGCAGCAGTGACGCGGCGGGCGCGCCCCCATCAGCGATTGGTTTGTCCAGTTCCCGCCCCGGAAGTGATCATAATCACTTCCGGGGCGCACGTCGAGCAAACGCCAGTGGCCGGTTAGAACCGGCTACTGGGTGGACTTTGGGGTAATAAAAGGCAGGGGAGTGGCGAAGGCTGTCTCTTTGCGCGCCGCTCCCACAGCCTGCACAGGCATCCTTTCGGGCCTCGCTAGGAGGCTCTATTTAATTTTCACCCACCCACCATCCCCTAAAGCAAGGTTTTCAATGTTTTGTTCTGCAGTGGTTTTTCTTTTCAGGTTGACTTATTTGTGTTCAGTATTGTGTGTTGTTTCTCTTTCTCCTTTTCAGGAAGCGTTATTGTTTCTTTTACAGGAAAGGTTTAATTGTCGTATTTCATAGTGCTATTCCTTGGTCAGCGGTAAGGTCATGATTGGTGAGCAGTAAATTTAAGGTCCTTAGAGGGCGGCGCCATTCTTGAATGGGGTCGCCCAAGGGGGAGGGACAAGTGGTCTCTCACGGAACTCCAGGGGCAGTTACAGCCGGTTGGCTGGAAGGGTGCGGGGGGAGGGAAGTTACGCTTTCCAGTAGGCTGGTTGGCCGCCCCGCACGCGCACAAGGGCGCAAGTAAACGGTGCATAACTGCAAGGGCCGCTTATGGAGTTAATCTGCGGGGCGTATGGGGGTGCTCGGGGGGGGAAGTACCTCCCGGGGAACGGGCCCCCTGCGCATGCGCACTCCGGTTGGAGGGCGGGCATAGTTTGATCAGGATCTGGCGCCAGACATTGACCTTGCCGTAGGCTCAAATAGGGATACGCAGAAAGTAAATGTATTTGATTATGTAATGTCTAGTTTCGGATAGGAATGTCTATGTATTAGAGATATGTTAAGGTTAGCAAACATGACATATGTACCTATAAATGTAATCAAAATAACGCAATGGACTTTCTGCGTATTGTGTAAATAATGTATATAAAAATTGTTTTAATTGTAATTTTTTATAAATACGGCCGGGGGTTTACAACCCCCTAACCCAAAACCTTTTGTAAAAAGAAATGATTTTCCACCTTGGGGGTGGTGGATGGGAGGCGCTAACCCTCACACCGGTAAAGTAAAGGGGCCAATGCTAGTGAAGATTTTGTGGTCATAGGAAGAGGGGGTCTAGGCCGTACCTGGCCATATGGATAACTGCCCCCTCCTTGATGACATGATGCGCCAGGACCTGATAGATGCCAAGAAACAACAACAACAACAACTCCGCGGTTATATTTTCACCGAATACACAGCCCGTACGCATGCTTTGGGGGAGAAACCTGGTTACCTACTGACATGGCTGTCCTGACAGGAAACACACACTTACTCAATCACGGAAATCGCCCCTGCCACTGCCCCAGTTTTGAGGTCCCAATCAGCTATTACTGGTAACTTATCTTGGAATGTGGTATTTGGTAATAGGCAGTGACTTAGATGGCATCATGAAGCACCAGGGTGGCTGACCCTCTTCATATATTGGAAGTAAACGGGTTAGTAAAGGAGAATGCTTTGAACAGGGGAGGGCCCTCTCAGACCTTTGTTGTTGTTCCAGGGGTGGAAAACTTGTTCCTTGAGAAATCACTCCACAGGACGGGTACTGGGAGGTATTTGGAAGTTCTAAACACAGGAGTCAGGGTACTGCCATTTTGAATCCCTGCTTCTGGGATAAATTGCAGGTAGACAAAAAGGAACTTATTCAATAGTGGAATTGCTAGCTGATTGCATACTAGTAGTTCCCTGCTCTATTTAGGTTTCATTCTGGCTCCTCCAGCATAAACTCTTGACATAAAGCCCATCTGCCACAGGGAACTAGCCCCATCCAATTGAGGGTGGACTGTTCACTCTTTGTCCCCACCAGGGATCGCCATGTGAGACATGGAGGTCCCAGGTAGGAAAAACACACAATAGGCCATCTGTGCATGCAAAAAACTTCCTGCTCAAAAGGCTATTGGTTTGTTTTTTTGTTGTCTAAAAACAAACTTCAATTTTCAAGAAACCTTTGCTAGGTGGGTGCATCAAATATGGCACCCATTCACAAAAGGATCAGCGCCTTCAGTAGAGCTGCCGCAGTGGTGACTCCACTGAAAGCATAGATATCCCAACCTGCCTGACAGGGATCTCTTAATATGGAAGGCAGATGCAGGATTTGCTAATGGAACAAGGCAATGCAACCTTGGCTACAGAATCCAGTCTTGTCCTGTTTGGAGCTTCTGATGCCAAAACTGATATCTTTAGTGGGAAACCTCCCTGACTTTCAGGCTCTCTTGTTATCTTCAGCATCTTGACTTGCACCACTGGAGAAATTTGATTTCCAGAAAAAAGACTAATTTCCAATGTAAAACGTTTTACTTTAATTTTCTAAAATAGTTGGGAAATTCATTGCATTTTTTCTCCACTTTAATGCCGTTTGGTATTGATGAAGCTTGGTCAAATCCTGCTCGTTGATTGAAATTTCTAAACATATTTAAAAGAAAACATTACTAACATTGTGTCTCGTTGAATACTGAGAGTTCTAAAACTGCATCGTAAAAGCATGCAGAAGGGTCACAAACTGGTGAAGCTGAGAGATTTATGAGAGAGAAAGAAAAACTACCTATGTGTTATGATAATAATGAGAAAGATAATAATGCAGTGATTAATTTCCAGTAGAATATGATTTGAAAAGATTTCTTTATTGAAATGTGTTTTGCTAGGTTTATTTCAAATGTAAATCTGAAACTGCAGGGAGAAACTGTTTGATTATTAATGAAATATGATTAGACTATGTTTATGACAAATAGTATAAAGGTAGTTATATTAGATTCTTATGCATTTATGTTTTCTTCAAGTGTTTTAGCATCAACACTCTTTTGATTTTCCGTGTACGCTTCAAAAATCCTATTATGTCTTTCCACTGCAGGCCTTAGAGAAATGTATTTTGTCCTTCATTATTTCCTTCGAAAAAGAATAAAATGCTGACATAACTTGTATAGTTACAAGTGTAATCACTAAAGTTCCTTCTTACAGTCTGAATATTTTTTCACAGTCAAACTTTGTTGCAAGCCAACTCGGAAGCGAGAGCGTGGACATGTTGAGTTGCAAATGTATTTCCTACTTCCGAGGTGAAACCAGATATTGTACATTCTTAGAAAATTGAGGAACAGAGAACAAAGGTATTACGTGTAGGTTCCGGATGATTTTGGCTGGAGAATGATCATTCCATGATCACACCATGGATTCCAACCAATAGAATATTGAAAATTGTGCAAAAGGCTACATTTGTGGGCTGGAGTTGTGAACATTTCGAGGTATAAAAACGTAGTGAGAAAAAGTACGTGTGTGGCTATTTTCTTGAAATTCTTGGGCGTGACATGCTGTCGGTCCAAACTCTGACTATCCTGAACTGAACTCTCCTGATTTCCCTTGCACTTCCTTGGTTGGTGAAGTTGAGCAGGTTAAACCTTTCAGCTGAAGGGTTAATTATTCCAGACTACTGCACGCTGTGCATAGTCCATCTTGCGTCTTGGTTCTGATCATCTACATCTGAACTTTGGTTTGTATTATTCCTGAAATTGCATACTGAATTGCAATGAATGTTTATTTCTCTCTTTCTCTACTCACACCAGTTATTTGATATGATATATTTTGCTTTGAACTGTGATTATATTGTGTTTTACCTGTATTTCAAATGAAACCTATGTACTAAAAGTTCTAATGTGTTATTGTGTTTTGACCATTCATATTTTGAAGATTAGATAAAAGTGCCTTAATAAATCCACTGAGTTTGTTTGCTTATTGATGAATAATATTGACAAGTATTGATTATTGATTTATTGTTGTTAGATAGGCATTTCTTCATTACAGGTCCTCATGAAGAAATGGCTTCCATCGCTAATTATCTGAGTCCCTATTAGCTCTTACAAAGATCTATCGGAGGAACTCATGATTTGTAAGTGGTTGTAGAGTTTCTATGGGCCCGAACTCTATGTTGTTGTGAATTATATTACTAAGGTTGGAATTTATTGTGAGGTGGGTAATCTGTGTCTATGCCCGCAAAAATGTATAACGCTTCTGCTGGATCAGTATTGCTTGAACCTATTGCATATTTCTCTGAGAAAATCCTGAGACTTGTGTCGTAGGTACCTGGAGTTGATCAAGGTGTTTTTCAGTGAACGGTGTTAATTTGCTAATATATTTTTTTATTAAGTCAGTAGAATCTCCCTCCAAATAAATAGTTGGGTTTCTCACAGCCCTCCTTTAAGGAAATTTCAGAGAATTATTACATTGATCATTTGTGCTGTTTGATTTGGAAGGCTTCTCCTGCTTAATCCCAAACATTTTGAGACTCTGAGCAATGGGTGCAGAATTGTTTAAGGTGGAAGTAGAATCTCAATTCACTGAATCCTATACAACAGATGACTTCAGGTTGTTTGGCTTTGATTTTGAGGGTTTTTTTCTTTTATGGCAAGGGCATGTTATTAGGCTTTGCCATGTGCTCTGATTAATATGCGGGATTTTATGTTTTCATTGAGTGAGTGTCCCAACAGTTAATATTTTCATCTCATATCATTTATTATCTGGACAATTTCCCTTTGATGGGTATACTGGTTCAGTTTAGTGTGCTGCAGCATTGAAACTACTTGACAGATGCAAAAGGAATTAGGGACATAGTTACGAGCCACTTTGTTTTGTTCTTGCACCACAAAACGTGATACAAGAGTGACACAAATTAAAAATGAAATTTATGAAGCCACCAAGGCTACCCTGCATGGCGCTGAGTGGCTTCATAAGTCTAGAGTAATGCAATGCAGCGCAAATCGCGGTGTTACTTTACTCTGCGCCAGGGAGGTGTTTCCATGGACGTTGCATGGGTGTTTCTATGCAACATCCATGGATTTTGACGCATTCCCAGATTTACCAGAAATTGTAGACTTGGGAATGCGCCAAAAACGTATGTCTCACCCAGATGAGGCATAACAAGCAGAAATATGCTTCTTTCTCCTCGTTTTTCCTTTTTCTATGTGTGCTGCATTCTGCAGCACACATAGAAAGAGGAAAAAGTCTCAGGGGTTTGTTGTCATGCAGGAAGGTGCCTTTTCCTTCACAAAAAAGGTGCCTGCATTGGCGCTAGACAGCCAAAAGGGTGCCAGTGCAGTGGAAAAGGCAGGAATATGCCGTATTGACATAAATACAGAACATGCCTTCCCTTTCCCTGTCATGCATGCAGCGCAACAATGTGACTTGCTGTGCTGCACTGAGTGACTTGGCCATGAATATGGCCCTGGTAGTGTTTCTTTTAATGATGGGGCAAGAGTTCCTGGTGCCACTGCAGCTACTGCTGTGTGGAAAGCTATGCTCCTGCCTTTGGTGATAGAAAAAATACAGGGCCTCCTTCTTTCCTTGAATTCCTTGCCATTGACATTGACTTGATATCTGTGTATCCTTTGGCAATGAAATAGTGCAGTCTTTTCATGAATGTGTAAAGCTTGGCCTCCAAGCTGAAAAAGTAACAGTAAATCAGCTACAGGTGTTAGTTGATCAGTTGCTCTCTCTGTTGCCCATCATTCCTATAGGTTGTTCTTTCTCTTGATGAATTATAAATTGTATGGCCAGATTGTGTGAATAGCCTTACAGCACTAAGGGGGGGGATACTTACATGAAAATGGCACAGCGCTGTGCCGCAAGCTATTTTGCTGCGCCAAGCTGCGTCATTTTCAAACCACAGGAATGTGCCATATTAGCAAGAATAGAGCACATCCCTGTGCTCACGCCTGCGCTGTTGCTAAAAAAGCTGCCTGGCACCAACGTAGGCACCCTTGCACCATGGTGCAAGGGTGCCTGCATTTCAGGAATGATTGTTTGTGTGCAAGAAGGGAAACCTTCCTGCACAAAAACAATCATTAATGGCATTTTGCTCCTTCTTTGTGTGCTGCAGAATGCAGCACACATAGAAAGAGCATTAAGCAAGGAGAAGAGGAGTTGGCCTAACGGCTACGGCGGTCGACCTCGAATCCGGGGAACTGGGTTCGAGTCTCGGCAATGACGATGAACATCCTGTGATTCTGGGTAAATCACTTAATCTCCCCGTGCCTAACAAAAAATGATGAATGTGTCCTCATGTAATGCAATTGGTGCTACGTAAAGTGCTCTGATACCCGATTCGGGTCAAGTTTGCACTATATAAAACTCTGTAAAATAAAAATAAATAAAAGTATTTCTCCACATTGCGTCACATTAATGCCTCTTTCTGAAAGGCATTCGTTTTTGGTGCTGCCTCAGATTTACAGATCCTTGTAAATCTAGAGCAGTGTCAAAAAGCCATGGATGTTGCTGAGAAAGTCCACAGCAACATCCATTGCACGGCCCTTTGCAGCAGAAAACTGCATCGCAGAGGGCCATATTTACAAGGCTGTGTTCAGCCACGCCAAGCTGCTTAGCATGGCCTTGTAAATATGGGCTTGCATAGAAAGCCACCAGAGCGTCAAAAAAGTGACGATCCAGTGGTTCTAGGGGCTTGTAAATATGCCTCTAGCTTCTTGGTGGAAATGAGAGCGGATGTGATTCTATTGGGTTAGCAGCCTGACAAGCGGTACTTTCTTCCAGCTGAAAAATTGCCCTATTTACAGATGCGTGGGTTTCAGCATTATTGTAGGGATGGATTAGCACTTGCAATGGTGGCTCGATGACAGGTGTGAGTCTGCTTTGTTTGGGAGCATTTCCTTTCTTGTATTGTTCCCGATTGTTGTGACTTTATCCATCTGGCCTTTATATTTGGCGTAAAAGCTGTAGTCTTTTTATCTAATATTGTGGTGAACGATTTTAAGTGCCCGTAGCCACTGCGTAAGTTGGTACTGAGTTTCCTGAAGTGATTGCTTTGGATATGCTTTAAAGGGAACATCATATTTAAACTGATGCATATCCCAGGTGTGATCAATAATCATCATGATCTTTTCTCTCAATTTAGGATGCAGGAATTCCTGTGCAAATCACTGCTAACTTCCGAGAGAGCCTGGGGAAGCTTGATGACCAGTCCTTCCCGATTTGGTCATGACTGTATCAGGTCTGAAAATCATGAGAGTTTCTATAAGCTAGAGGCTGAATGTGCACATTTCCCTTAGATTCATGTGTAGCTTACAAAGTTTAAATTCACACAGTGGGACACTCAGCAGATTTGACACGGGTCACTTGCCTGCCATCTCTTTCTTCATAAAGACAGTTCCGGCAACTGGCTGTGTTCCAAATGTCTTGATTCGCAAGCATGGTTGGAACCTTTGGCATGCTTCCGCTGATGTGAGGAGGACTCTCAGTAGAGAGAAAGGGATTCAAGTAAGCACAGTCCCCAGCAGTTTGTTCAATGAACAAGGAGCCATTTTGCCTAAGGTTTGCCTAAGATATTCATTGGCTTTTCGTGGTCATTTTGTATTACGGGATTGCTAAGGAAATTTAAGACATACTACTTGCGGGTGGACTCCAAATGGGACATTTTTACATTGAGAAGTGGATCTCACTTCATCATCTCACTGCAGGGCCCCAAGGCTGACTAACAAGGAGCCTAGAGGTAATTAGCATTTCAATTAATTGCACATAATTTTGCCGTAATTTCATGTAATTTTCTGAAAGCACATTATGCAAATTTCATTCACATGTAATTACAAGTGCATTATGGCCTATGGCACTTGTAATACAGTGGGTGGGATATCCTTCATGCTTTGACAGAGTATCTCTTCCGCCAAACTCCAAATAAGGCCCTAAATCGTTTTTTACATGACAAGTAGAAAGGCGGGCCGGCATCGGCCACGCCGAAGGTATGGCGGTCGGCCGGCCCCCGATGACCATGCAGGGGCGGGCCTGTCGCGCGCAGTGATGACGCGACAGGCGCGCCTCGTTATTCACTGGTCGAAGCCTGGGGCGTGACCCGGATGTGATTGTAAGCACATCCGGGTCGCGTGTTTGGGCTTACACCAGGCCGGTTAGAACTGGGTGACCTGGGGGGGAAGTACCCTCACGGGAAACGGGCCCTCTGCGCATGCACACTCCGGTTGGAGGGCGGGCATAAGGGCGTACAGGGGTGACTTGGGGGGGGAAGTACCCTCATGGTAAACGGGCCCCCTGCGCATACGCACTCCGGTTGGAGGGCGGGCATAATTTGATAAGGATCTGGCGCCACTTATTGACCTTGCCGTAGGCTCAAAATAGGGATACGCAGAAAATGAAATGTGATTATTATGATTATTGATTATGGTATGTTTAGATTCGGATAAGAATACCTTTGTATTAGAGATATGTTAAGGTTAGCCATCTGACATCTGTACCTATCAATGAATCAATGTAATGTAATGGTTTTCTGCGTATTGTGAAAAATATTGTATATTAATTGTGTTTTAAATATTTTATGTAAATAAATACGGCCGGGGGTTTACGACCCCCTAATCCAAAATCTTCTCATGTTATTATCTTGATATTGATAAGGGAGGAGGGGGGTCTAGGTAGTACCTGGCCATATGGTTCTTGACACTTGCAACCCCTGTGGGCTAAGGTGTATGGTGGACATATGCTTCTGACAGGCCAATTGCAACTGCTACTTCTAAGAAGTGGCCTGCAGGTGTTTTTTCTAGTCTTGAAAAAGAAAGCGTTTGTCCGATAAGGTAAATGTTCATGTTCTCAGGTCTTATGGAATGATAATTCATTATTATTGTTATTTTGACCAATTTTTTTTATTTAAAACTCTAAAATAAAGAGCCTCCTGAGTAATCTCTAGCACATATGGCAGAATAGGTTATGTCTTGACACAAAAAGATCTACTATGGTCAATAAGTATAAAGAGCACACTACAAAACTATGGAACAAAGCCACCGAATAAGCGTGAACGTACAACCAGCCTCTTATAAAAAATATATATGTTTTAATAAAACAAAGAAATCTTTACATTCAGAAAGGAGCCAACTTCAAGATGTAAAAAGTAACGTTACAGAAAATAAATGATAAACCATGTCTTATAAACTTTTACTAAACAGATGCACTTTGATTTTGTCATGCAAACATTAGCAGCAAGCACACTGTTCCCTGGATTCTAATTGTGGGGCCTGCATTGTGTAAGAGGACCCCATAATGGAGACCCACCCATGGTGCTGTAGTGACTAACAGCTTGGGGGCAGATAAAGCAGCTGTGCACGGATGGGCCTCTGCCTAGGAGGTGTGTGGAGGGAAAATAAAACAGACTGTAGTGTGTATGTCATTGATGACCATGCAGTTGCCTCAGAGCTCCTCTGTACATTCATGGGTTAATGTCGCTCATTACAACCACATAATGTTTCAATAACATTACAGAAACAAATTGCACATGGATATAAAAAGCAGCGTATGCTTCAGTAGGGAGTTGTGGTCTTTGAAAGTGGTGAGGCATAATACCTGCCAGGAGTCACCCCATTTGTTTAGAAATTTGTCTCACTCATAATCACTCGCTCTCACTTATACTATATTCCCCCTCACTCACTCTAACTCACAGTCTCTCGCTTACTCATTCTCACTTCCATTCACAAAAATACTCATTCTCATTGATTCTCATTCTCACTTACAAGCACACTTACACACAGTCCCCCCTTCAAACTCCCTGATTCTGGGCCCTGGTTCAGCTGTGCCTGCTGCACCATTGATAACTACACCCAAGACTCACTTCCACTTCCACTCCCTCTCACAATCTCCAATCACTCACCACTTTTAACACACTCACACTCCTTTACTCACTACTTCATACTCACTTTCATTCATTCACACACACTCAAACTCAGATTCTCACTCACTTTCGCTCTCATTGACACTCGGAAGCACACTCACATACACACTTTCACTCAATCCCATTCACTTTAATTTACTTACAAACACAATCACAACACACTCACAAACACATACATAACTTACGTGCTTCCTTTGCAGCAGAGCAGGAACCTGGTGCTGGACACTTGCACCAGCAAGCCATGATTCCCAACAAGGAGCCAGCTTGAGCAGCAAGGGTGGGTTTGAAAAGCGAAAGACCCACCTCAATCCCTCTCTCAGCATCTTGATAGGTCTAGAAGGCAGCCATATAAGAGGCTGGGACAGAGCTAGGGATCCTGCCCCTGCTGCTCTGTATGGCTTTTCATAGGCCTCAGTGATGCACTGATGTGTGCCCTGACATCCACATTTTAGCTGATATGCTATGCTGCCTGAGGCTTGTGCAGTATGTCTTCTAAATAAAATGGACTGTGCCTGTGTGAGGGGACCGTAGTTGAACTATACCCCTTGGACATGCGCCATCCAGACATTCACCTACAGAGTCGTGTTTTAACAGCACTCTGTAGCTGGATGTGTCTCAGCCCTCTCAGCCTCCTACTCCTCCTCCTAATCCTCCTCATGTGGGGCCTGGAGACCAGGCCAAGAGGGCTGACCTGCGTACTGGCAGTGTCCATGACGAGACGAAAGTTGTATTTCTCTTGAATAGTTATTACCTGGATATTAACTCTACAGGTTTTACAAAAACTATAATTATCGCTTAAACAACAATAACAAATGTATCTTTACAAGTGAGGTAACAGAGAAAACCCCTGAACGATTGACGGGGGTGAAATCTACAGATGATTCTATTTCCTAAGGGTCCTCCCACTTAAAAGACTTCAGAAATGTAGAATGACATGATTGATAAAGGGGAACCGTGAGAAGCTAGCTGCTACACGGAGCATCATTTTCCACGTTTTCATTTGCTCTGGACCAGCAAGTTGCAAGAGTAACACAACTTTGTATACATTATCTAAATTCCCTATCAAGTAAAACTGGTTTAGTGAGATAATGACTATCATTTCACATTGATAGAGAGTAAGGATTCTAATCCCATTCTGTTATTTCATAAATACTTTCAGAAGGTCCACAATTCACAACAAACACTCAATAAGGCATGCTGAACTGAGACGTAAAGTCAGGATGGCCATGGTACAGCAGGGTCCTATATTTTTCCTACGGTGTGAATAAATAAATTCATTCAAGTTCATAGTGTCATTGTAAGCACGGAATGCTCAGGCTTGCCAGCATGCTGTTTGCAGAGCTCCGTCTGGGAGTTCTCACCACCCGAGAAGGATCATGGTGCTTCGGTGTCGACTGGGCACTTGGTATTGGGTCTAAGGAAGACGAGCCGTCCATCTGTGAATGTGATGAAGACAGATTTTTTAAAATTTATTTAGTAACGTATCATTGTGCAGAATGTTGTCAAAAAAGGAATTCAAGATACATGCATCATATGTCTACAAACGTTTCAGCACATATTGAACACACGTTTGAAAGAAAAGATCCTAAAATGGAATCCCAAACCATCTTAAAACAGAATGGAAAGGCCGCAATGATGACCAAGACATATTTCATCCACCTATGATGCAGCCTGCACCAACAACGTTCAGCCCTCAAGCCACTGGACAAACAGTAAGGCATTCTAGAATAGACACATTTGTTACCCCATAATGTGGTCATGGAATAATAATCTAAAGTAACCTGTTTTAATGACAGAAATGACCCATACAGATGCAAATAACATGCCATGCTCATGAAAGCCTTGGCACCGCAGTGTGCGGCTTTCCTGATCTTTACCTGTTACTATTCCCCTCCTCAATTATTCTTTTTTACTGTATTAACCTTTTTGGGAGTCTCAGGTCATCATAATATGCTGTACTCTCGGAAACACTAATGGTGCTGACTGTGAGAAAAAGAGACTACAGAGTAATTGCTGTTCTTAAAAATGTATTTTCATTTCTGAAAGAAATCATCCAACTTTTCAATAAGTAAATTTTGTTAGCTCTGCTTTTTAACAGTACAGCTGTCAAACAGACCTATTGCTAACAATATACATGGAGTGGGCATTGGGTTCACCCTTTTCAGCCAATGCCTTTTTGGACTAGCCTCTTTTAGCCATTTGCTTGAGACAATGTTTTTGGCTCTTTGGAAGTACTTTTTCACCTCCACTTGAGGGTCTGCATTGAACTGCATGAGGGTCTATTTTATAATTATAGCCGTCTCTGCCCTCTCCTGCTGGCTCCTTCCTGTGTGTCTCATTCTGATGTACCAACACTGCTTGAATTGAGTTATTAAACGCAAAGCTACTAGCTTTGCCAATGCCTGTCTTCATTGTATTTTCACTCAATATGTAATTATTCCACCATTCATAAAAGAACTTGACACAAGTGGCAAGAAGCTTAAGAACAAAAATAAAGTTTTATAAATACACAGTATACATAAATTACCTATGGACACGTTGCATGCATTTCCTGATTTATTGGATCTTTAGCATTGTTTGCTGTAGAAGTCAGTGACATCTCCAAGTATGCTGTATAATTTTCATTGCATTCTATACACCTTCCCCAGTTTAATTCCAGGATAGCAAACACTTTAAGCTTTCCAGTATATTACATAGTTTCGTTTTCTATCTAACTGGAAGGCCTTTATTAAAGGCACAGCAAAACAGCAGGATGTGGAAAGTCATATTCTGACAACTGACTGGGAACATTACATTTTTCACTTAAACTTATACAATGGTATAGGTGAAATATTTGTTATGATTCAAGAGAACTAGGAGGTAAAGGTTTGGTCCCACGATCCTTCCGGTTTCTACAGGTGCAGCAAGATTGTCTATTTGTTAACAGCTGGGAGCTCATAGCAGATTACAGATCATGTGTATTTGTGACCCTAACCTTTGACTCTGAAACACATCCCTCTATTTTCTGGTAGTGACTGCAGCCTGAGGGAGTGTCATCTCTGGAGCCTGAATTCTTCCATGTCTCATAGAGTGTGGTGGTTACCTAAAAAGCATATTACGACTTTCTTCCCTCCCATGGAGACTACATGGGGTAACCAGTCACCACCAGAAGGTGAAGGTATCTGCTTGCTTCCAATAGATTATGGATTCGAAATGCTGACATGGTTGACTCAGTCTTTTATGGTCCTGTGGTCGGTAAAATGAGTTCTATTGGCTAGGGCTATTCTAGCACCTTGTTTCACCTCAGCATACTTCAGTGAGTTAGGCTGTTTAACGATTGAATATTAACACAATCTAAACACCTATTAGTGCGGTACCTGCATCTTCTTCATTATATCTGCTACCAGATTGATGTTCAGATGGAAATCTAAATAGTTTTCCGATAAATGCGACATTTCTGTTTCGTTTCCTCCATAACATTTTAAAAATTGTCTTTGGCAGTTTTAGAAGTGACATTTCCCCCCAAAATAAGCACCAGCCGCTGCAAAGGCAGGAACCCACTATTCGCTTTCATACACACGTTCCAAGGCAGCTGCCACAGTGATGTCCATGCATGGCTGATGGCAGACTTTAGTTTGTGTACATATTTTTCGGGAGTAGACGTTCTAATACATAATTATGGATTCTTAACCATGTGTGGATATCCAAATGGGAATTCATTTCACTAAAACAGCAGAAGTGTTTGATTAGCCACAGAATCAAAAAAATACAGCATCATCCTGAGCCTTCCCACTATTTGAACACAATTTCAATTTGTTAAATTTAACTTTTAGAAGGAAGTAACATAAAATATGGTGTATTTGTAAAACGCATGTTCACAGCGAAGGGTATCTTGGTGCTGATTAACAGATATTTATTGTTATCCAACGATACTCATTTTATCAACCTCAGAAGGATGAAAGTGTGATGGAATTGCTATGATTTGAACCTGTGACCATGAGGTCAAGCAGAGAATCCTAAAGTGGTCGCATTAGTCCACTAAACCATTGGACCCCACAGTAAGACTGCTGGTTTAAATACTAATTTTAAGACCATGTTGCTTCCGTGTGATATACATTTTCTGGCGTCAAACAGCCCCGTGACCATGGGCAATGTACGTTATTTCTTCATGATGTGACTCAGAGCACGGGAACCCTGCTTATTATGAGAGTCACAAAGTGACTCGTAATAAAATAATTGCAGATAGCGATAGATGCAAAACTGTATAGCTATTTAGTGCTTTGTTTTGTAATTATTTGAGTAAAGGGGTGCATTCTTTAGGAATTAATGGCAATTGCTTACCTGACAATGGTAGAAATGTGTCAGCTTCGAGCACAAGGATGACGTCAGCCAGGTGTCAGAGTGCGCGAAGCCTGCATCTTGCTGCGTCGGTGCGCTCCGCATTACACAGGAAGAAGTTGGTGCCAACCAGGACTCTGCGTGCAGGTGCTGGGTACCTTGGTGCGCTGGAGGGGTACCTCCTTCGCAGCAGTGAGGAAAAGAAAGCCAAGACCTGTCATCCTGGACTTGACAACCTGGCGGGGTTGGAGATGCTCTTGAAATGGCGCATTCAGGAGAGGAAACATAGAATGTAGAATGTTCCTCTGCAGCCGAGGGGGGATGAGGGGGGCTTTGCCTCGGTGCCTGGAAGCAGTCCTCTCGCTTCATGCACAGGTTGTACTCTCGAAGTTCGTCCTGTCTTTGCTGCGCCAAGGCCTCCTCGCTCAGCCCCAGCAGGTCTGACAAGTGAGAGATGTAGTGGATGGCAAGTCTCAGTGTTTCGATTTTTGTCAGGTTCTGTCCGGTAGGCACCACCGAAGGGGGCAGGTACTTCCTCAGGTTCTGAACAGCTTTGGACAGGTTCCGCATCCTCAGCTTCTCTCTCTCGCTGGCGCTGTGCCTCTGGGTCCCAGCCACTCGGAACTTTTCTCTTCTACTGGCGGGAACATTTTCCCTTGTCGTCTGCTCGGGGGGCAAGATGAACGTCTGTTGTTTGAGACAACTGTGGAAGACTTTATTGGAAAAGCTCGGTAGTTCTTCGACCGGAGACCAGCTGTACGAACCCGGGGAGGATGTGGACGAGTGGGAGTCCGAGGCGGCGCCAGTCCATCCTGAGATAGGGGGGCACTCTACGGGCAACGAGCGCTCCGGGGCCATGAGCTGGGTTGGAGAGCTGGCCATGGAGTCAGTGTCGGGGTCAGTCAGACAGAATCTGTGGAGATGTCCAGGGAGCAGAGGCCAGTCAGGCTTTATCCAGAAGGCCGAGGTGTGAAGAAGCCGCTTCCCAGGCCGGCGGAGGTGTTAAAATCTACAGCGCGCCAGAATCTGCCCAGGGCAGGGGGTCTCTGGGAAAGTCAGTGAAGTCCATTTGCAAAGGTGTGAATTCTGACCCTTTTGCTACTGTAATTGATGCTGCATTAGTCTCTTAAAGTGCGGTGGGAACAATTCATATGAACGTGTTATATACCCTATTTCATATCCTACTTTTCTACTTTTCTGACCCCTACGTGGGCACTGCAGGACAATTAGTTTTAGTTTTAAATTTATCGAATTAAGTTGGACTCATTTTTCCAAGAAATTATAGTTTTCTTTGTGGTATACGCGATATCGGAAGAACTTGGACTTATCGTCCTCTTAAATGCGGGATCTGTGGGCCCGCATACTCATGTAGACCCCTAGGTCTGAATAGAAGCGGTGCCGGGGATGCTTGGAGCCTCCTAGTAAGTAGCACAGCTAATATGCTTCAATGACATCTTGAGACTCGGTATTCAGTTTCGCAAGCAGGTCCCCCTTGTAGTTTTGACAAATGTTGCTAATTATTTTTATGAGGTAGAATGTACAACGCTCTCTTCCTAAAAATCACTGAATTGAACTTTACATCCCTTTCATATCGAGATATCATGTACATTTTCATTTTAATAATAATGTGTTTTCTATTTCAGTGCTTCTGACTTATGCAGTTTCCAAGCGCAGTAAAACACAGATGGCTCTTTTACCCGATCTATGCTTCTCAGTTGTTTATCGACCTTGGAAAGCTGGAAGGCTGCGCCTGACTTGTCTGCACTGAAACTCATTGCCTCCTCATCGCTTTCCTCATCCCACTACTTACTCTATGAGTGAATGGGCGCACTCACTTCCAACCTCTCCCTGCTTCCCAACCTGGTTCTCTTGCTAAGGTTGGGAATCTACCCATAACGCACCTCTTCTCGCCCAACACATCTTGTTCTTTTTTGTGTGCCCTTCTTGCTTCTTGAGGATGTTGGGGAGTTTGCTGGGGCAACTTCCTTGTGAAATGAGGGTGTGGGGCCCCTCAGTTGAAGACTTTATTAAGGTAGGATATTTCCATTTTTACAGGACTGGTAATCTTTGAGTGGGCTCATTATTTATCTTGAAGTGTAACTTTGGAGTATCATTCCCAGTGTGTACTGCTTGGAAAGTCGAGTTTAATTCCTTCTTCCACTTTGCCGGGAAAGCCTTCAAGCCTAACATGCACTTAATGCAAAAAATAGCAAGCAGCATGCCAAATAATCAAAAGATCATTTTTAGGTCGAGCCTGAGTCTGCACGATCTGCTGTAGTAGAGTGTGGAAGATACGGCCCGCCCACTCTTTGCCCATATTTGTCATTGGCTTCTGTCTTTGTCCTTCGTAAACGCAGGCTTCTGATTCAGTAATCGGTTTGTTAGTCCCTCCTTAGTACCACCTTTTCTTCATTTGTAACCTCCCATGGCTACTGGCCCCTTTACTTCTGTTGTTACACGGTACATGTTTATTAGTCTGTTAGCACTTTTTTCTTTTTTCCTACTGGTCTGCCGCCACAAGAGGAAACAAGAGCGGTTCCCCCCATTCGCATGCATGCCAGCCATGCTGCTCCTCCTCCGACACCCAGAGGTAGGGCTTGGTGCTCCGGAATATGGCGCCGACCTCAATGCCGCCGCCAAAAACTGAAAACCAAGCAGGCTGCCCCAACTGCTGGAGGAATCACGTAAGGTGCGATCTTGTTTGCTGATATTCATATCAAGTTCCCCAATTGTCACCAGCAGCAGTGGCGGCTCGCATAGGGCGTGCTGCGGGGCGGTGAGGCGGGGAAGGGGCAGGGTGGGGGGATAGTAAACTCGGACATACGATGGAACGGAGGAACGTAATAATTACTTTCCTCCGTTCCGTCGTATGTCTGAGTTTACGACCCCCCCACCCTGCCCCTCCCCCGCCCCGTCCCACCGCCCCGCAGCACGACCTATACGAGCCGCCACTGACCAGCAGTGGTTTCAGTTTTAACACAAGATCACGCCTTTACCTTGTAGGCAAACACGAGAAGCTGTTCCTTTCAGCCCATTTGCTTTCATTGCCCCCAGGCTTTTGGGATTCTGCGGTGGTTTCAGTGCTCCAGAGCTTTTGTCAAAATGTTTCTGCTGAGTTGCTTCTTGGTGCAATTTCTTCATATAATGATCCGGTTGAGTGGAAGAAATGGCTCTGAAATGATAGGTAATCTTGCGCTTAATTTTCTTTTCTACCCAAGTCTTGCGGATGACTTGGCTTTCAGGATTGTGGTGCAGCTCTTCGCCTCTCGAGTTCAGCGGGGGCAGTGGATGGCTTCTCGTTCTCGTCGGGGACTTTCTGCGCCTCAGTTTTCACAATTTCAACTGTATGGTGAAATACTGATGAGAGAGTAAATTGTGGTGGGCTGCCCATGTTAATCATCGGGGTAATTGCATGTTCTTAAGAAAAACAATTCGCACATGCGGTGTGCATTTTAGCTGTTGTTGGAAAATATAATTTGCTGACGTTGTTGAAAAAATGGTTCCTTTATTTCTAGCAAACAATAATAAAGAAGTTAATATAAAGCATTGCACACCACACCTCTGCAGTTTCCAAGCGCCGTCACAGATGTTACTATTGCTAATAGTTGGTAAGTGGGTTATTAATTTGGTGCAGGAGGAACCCTTACCTACACAGTTCTTGGTTAAAAGCTGCTCACCCCTATCTGTGGCACAAGCAGCAGGCAGTGCCCAAGAAATGTGTTTGAAGTTCCAGCTGACTGGGGGTTACTGATCTGGGGCCTGACCAACGTGATATGATATGCTGGTGACTTCCTTTTCTGTGTTCATGATGCAAATATGGACTTGTCTGTCATAGCACAGGTGTTTTCTGACTTCGCATCTCTTTCGGGCCTTAAGGTTAACTTGCCTCAATAGTGTATCTTTTCTCTCCAAAAAATCTGTAGGCTTCCCCTCAAAATGCAGCTAAACCCCAGGCTGCAGGTAAAAATGGTTACATTCAGATAGCTAGAGGTCAACATTTATCACTCTCCGCAGATTTGTGTGATGAAAACCCAGGCAAAGCAATGCAAGTGCTCTGGTCTTATTTGACTTTACCTCTTTCGCTGACTGGGCATGTGGCTTTGGTAAAAATGTTGGTCCTCCCTCGTATACTTTATTATTCTACAAATCTTCCCCTCCTCATCTCGTTCCTTCTTTAAACAACCAGATTCATCCGTGGTTGCTTTTCTTTGGGTCTCTGGGCAATGCTGAGTGGCCCTTACTACACTGAAACTCCTGGTGGAGGCGGGAGAGCTTGCCCTCCTGGACTTTGAACGCTGTTATCTGGCTGCGCAGCTGCAATGGATAGCCCGCTGGCTCTTCAGGCACTCTCTTTATGAGACAGGGCTCTCCACGGCTGACTTTCAAGATGGTTTATTACACTATTTCTTGTTCCCTTCCACCTGCTTGTATCCCCGTGCTACGGGCTTGTTTCACACAGCAGTGTCCTGTTTAGCTATAACGAACATACTTACTAGCGCATGGACTGCCATCTCCCAAATAGGTCTACAGACCACAAATTGGACGCTTGAGACCCGGACACTCAAGATTCTGGCATACTGCTGGAATCCCATTATACTTGGCCAGGTAACCTGAATGTTAGTGGTTTGCTTGATTAACAGCAATACTTTTTACATAGGGTACAAAGAGTAATGAGAACCTGGACACGTGGTGTCTTCTCAACCATGCAGCAAAAATAATTATTTCGAAAGTCAAAACGACCATTAGGGTTAAAATGCAATTTCTATTATAATGGTAGTCCTTCTAATGGTTTGTTGCTTAAATACGCATAGTTGCAACATTTGTGCCCCAAAAGAGGTTTGTTTATGCAGGCTAGCAAATTAATTATGACATCCCCGAAATTGATATCACATGAACAGACCTGACTTTCTAGATTATTAATATATCATCACCAGGCCAACACGTAGCGTTGTCACAGCTGGTGATGCCATCATTAATAGTCCTTATTAGCAGTTGGCAAGCACAAATAAAACCAGCCTCATTGCAGTAATGTGCAATAATGTCCTGCATCGCTAAATACTTATAAGGTCCCAAAAGCGAGACCGATTTCATTGCATTGAAAATATCCAAAATAAACTCATTTATTTGTGTTCACATCTTCCCAATAGGCTGAATGATGTTTTCAAAATTTTGGCACTAAAAATATCAGATATGAATTTGGTAATTCGTAAGGCAACCGACATTTGAATTCCAAATGGGCATCATTACAATGTATATTTAAGATGCAATAAAGGAAAGAGTACAAGGGGACTAAAGCACTACATAGGAAACACCTCGCTGATTGGATGACTACAGGGATAATGTCTAGGGATTGACATGACTACATAGCAAGTGACTGGGTGATTTTATAAGTGCATGAGTACCTCTTGGGTGATTGCAGGACTACTGGGGCAGAGCCTGAGTAAATAAAAGAGTGCAAAAGTAGTGCCTGGGTGATTTCATAACACCATGACTACTGGCTGAGTGATTACATGAGTACAAAGGTAGTGCCTCCATGATTCAAAGAGTGTAGCAGTAGTGCCTGGGTGATTGTATAAGTACATGAGTAATACCTTACTGATTTCATAATTGCATAGATAGTGTCTAATTGATTGTATCAGTGCAGCAGTAATGCCTGAGTGATTACAGCACTGCAAGTGTAGTGGCTGCATCATTTCAAGACTGCATGGAGAGTACTTTGTTTTTTTTATAAGTGCATGACAGTTGGGCCTAGCCAAACATAAAGCAGCACACTATTACATGACTCAACTATAAGTCTCCCCATATTGTTAAAAGCACGCATACATATGTCTCCACGTATTCAAATCATCATGATAGGTCAAAGAAATATGGATACAATATTTCTGAAATAGAGCGAAACCTAAAAACTGAGACATGTAATACATCTGCCGGAGTGATTCCAAAACTCAATGGGTACTCCTTGGGTGATTGTATAAGTGCAAGGGTAGTCACTGGATAATAGCACAAAAGAATGGATAGTGACTAGCTAATTGCATGAGTGGAAACATACACATTGAGTGCATGGATAAGTGTATAAATACCACCTGAAGGCATAGATGAGTCATTGAGCACTGCCTAGATGAATAGATGAATGCAACAGAAGGGCATGGGTGATTCTACGACTGCAAGGGTAGTGTGTAGGTAATTACGTGACTGCATACGTACAGCCTGCATGATTGCATGACTGTAGGGGTAGTACATAACTAGACCCAGAGTGATTCCTTGCATGCTAAAGTACATAGCAAGTGAGTGGGTGATTTTTTAAGTTCATAAGTACCACATGGGTGATTACTAAACTACTAAGATACTGCCTGAGTGATTACAGGAGTGCAAAGGTAGTCACTGTGAGTTTTTAAAAGTACATGACTACTGGCTGAGTGATTACAAAAGTACAAGAGTAGTCCCTGCATGAATGTAAGACTGCAAAGATAGTGCCTGGATGATTGAAGAACTGTATAGCTAATGCATTGGTGATTGCATGAGTACAGGGATAACGTCTGGGAGATGAAAGCAGTACATAGATAACACCTGGGTGATTGCATGACTACAGAGGTAATATCTGGGGATTTACATGACTACATAGGAAATGACTAGGTGATTTTATAAGTGCATGTGTACTTTTTGGTTGACTAAGGTACCATCTACCCAAACACAAATAAGGAAAACTTCACATATCTTTAGTAAAAGTCTCACCATATTACTATAACCATACATAAATAAATATGTATCATAACACTATGCAAACCTTAAAAATTCAAAGAACAAACTTACAATTACAACCAAACATCTAAAACTATGCGGCATCTTTCAACTATACCTTTCTACAGACTAGAAAAAAAGAAGCTTAATTAATAACACCTTATGTGAATATCTTTCAAACAACACTTTTGTGCTGCATCTTCACCCTTCTATCTAAAATTATGCGGCATAATTCAACTATACATTTCTACAGACTAGAAAAAAGAAACCTAATTAATAACACCCTATATGAACATCTTTCAAACCACACTTTTGTGCTGCATCTTCACCATTCTTTCTAAAATTATATGGCATCATTCAACTATACCTTTCTTCAAACATGTAAAAATAAGCCTTATTAATAATACCTTATATGAGTATCTTTCAAACCTCACTTTTGTGCTGCATCTTCACCATTCTATCTAAAATTATGCGGCATCATTCAACTATACCTTTCAATAAACTAAAAAAAAGAAGCCTAATTAATAGCACCTTATGTGAATATCTTTCAAACAACACGTTTGTGCTGCATCTTCACCATTCTATCTAAAATTATGCGGCATAATTCAACTATACATTTCTACAGACTAGAAAAAAGAAACCTAATTAATAACACCCTATATGAACATCTTTCAAACCACACTTTTGTGCTGCATCTTCACCATTCTTTCTAAAATTATATGGCATCATTCAACTATACCTTTCTTCAAACATGTAAAAATAAGCCTTATTAATAATACCTTATATGAGTATCTTTCAATCCTCACTTTTGTGCTGCATCTTCACCATTCTATCTAAAATTATGCGGCATCATTCAACTATACCTTTCAATAAACTAAAAAAAGAAGCCTAATTAATAACACCTTATGTGAGCATCTTTCAAACCACACTTTTGTACTGTATCTTCACCATTCTATCTAAAATTATGCAGCATCATTCAACTATACATTTCTACAGACTAGAAAAAGAAGCCTAATTAATAACACCCTATATGAGCATCTTTCAAAACACACTTTTGTGCTGCATCTTCAACATTCTTTCTAAAATTATGCGGCATCATTCAACTATACCTTTCTTCAAACATGAAAAAATAGGTCTAAATAATAACACCTTATATGAGCATCTTTCAAACCTCACTTTTGTGCTGCAACTTCACCATTTTATCTAATATTATACAACATCATTCAGCTATACCTTTCAACAAACTAAAAAAAAGAAGCCTAATTAATAACACCTTATATGAGCATCATTCAAACCACACTTTTCTGCTGCATCTTCACCATTCTATCTAAAATTATGCGGCATCATTCAACTATACCTTTCTACAGAATAGAAAAAAGAAGCCTAATTAATAACACCTCATTTGAGCATCTTTGAAACCACATCATAATCAGTAACCCATCTTCCAAAATACACATATTACTATACAGAATCTTTTTTAAACAACATTTAAGTACAAAAAAATAAACTACAATACACATCTCTACATTTAATCATATATTTCAAACAACACAGTTTTTAAATTGTTTTAAAAGGTTAAAATTAAACCTCACAAATGTATAACTCACCTTCCAAATAGATTTGTTGAATTTAAAATATCACAAACTCTTAAAGGATTTTCTTTTGCACACAATCAACATAATGCACCAGTCTCAGCAAGGTAAAACCAGTAATGGCAAGGTTTCCCTCACTTTCTCCACACAAATACATGTAAGTAACAAATCACATTGCTCCCTAGATTATTTCAAATTGTAAAACACATTTCTATTGGTTACACATATTAACCCTTAGCAACTGACTTCTAAAAGTGCCCAAACTGTTTCTTAATTTTTTTGGGAAGTCGCGACCCCATCGTGCACCACCGCGATGGAGCAGCGAGTTCACACGGGAGTTCAAAAAGATATTACAAATATATTTTCCACTATTTTTTAATAACACACCACTTCTGAAGATAGTACTGACGTGGGAAATGTCACTGTAATAACATATTACTTTTATATAAATTACAAATTTACATTTTAAGTCCACAGTTAAGTTTCAATCCTACCCCCATTCTACTTAATGCCTGTTTCCATAGAAACAGTTCATGGAACACTTAACTTAACTGACAGGTCACAAGTTCACCACATTTTCAAGTTCACCACACAATGTTGCAAATGCAAACAGCATGTGTGGTTGACTTTGCAAAATATGACCTTATTCTTTCTTTTGTACCTTTCAAATATTTGTAACTAACCAATAAGAAACATGCTTTTTAAAGAAAGTAAAATGCACCCTATTTTTGAATGTACTTAAGCAGCCAATCAATTCTCTACTTTTTTAAAAACAGCATCTTGTCTACCATTTTACATACCTCTCATTCTACCAAGTGACTACCTCACCTACAGACATCTTTTCATTACTTCCAGACATCCCTTCAAGATGCTTACAGTGTGGATTGTTGGACACAGCTATGTTTTCTGGTGCAAAAGGTATGCTGAACGCAGAGGTATTGACAAAGACCTAGCTTTGCAAAATGTGGACATTAAGTGGATTGCACAAAGAGGATAAAGTGCCACCAATTGATGCCTTTGGTTAAAACCTCTCTGCATCTCCAACCCCCTGACCTCATGATTGTGCACTGTGGTGGCAATGACCTAGGCACATTGACTGGGGTAGGTCTGGAAATGCTAATGAAGGACACCTTTGCACAATTGATGTTGCTTTTTCCTCAAACTGTCTTTGTATACTCTAACATATGCCAAAGACACAAATGGAAGTGGTCAAATCAATTCTGTCCACAGATTGCGAAAGCTAAAAAAAAATGTCAATAAAGCTGTTTCTGCTTACCTCAGAGACCATAGGATTGGCTCCATATATAACAACAAATCTATGTTTTGATATGGATGGCATCTACAGGAGTGATGGAGTACACTTCACAGATCAGGGAAACAGAGTCTTTCTCAACAACCTAAAGCTCTGCATCAGCACTTACATGTAGCTACAACAAACCCAGAATGAAAACAAGGGCTCTTTTTAGAGCCACCTTATAAATGAATACTGATTTTTTTTTTTTACACTTACAATTTTTTTCAAAATGTCGGAGGGATTCGCGAACCCATCGCGTTTACACAGGGGGGCTGTGCTGAGAGCCGCGTTGGGGTAGCGACTCCAAACTCCAAACTCCAAACACAAAAAAAAGTGATCTCATTTAATTATTACGTATTCGCCCCGGGTACCCCATCCCCCGGGGCCTGCCACCATTCTATCATTAAAAAAAAAAAGAAGGGGGACCGCGTGCCCCCCTACTCAGGCCAATAATGGCCCCGGGGACCCCATCCCACAGAGCCTGGCCTCTTTGAAAAAAAATAATTAAAAGAGGGGAGCCGCGTGGCCCCCCTCCCGGGCCACTTCTGGCCCCGGGGACCCCATCCCCCGGGGCCAGCCCTTTGCATTGGAGACCGTGGGGGGAGCCCCAATGCCCCCAAGGTCCCGCCGGCTCCCCGCCTCCTGCGGGAGCCGGCATTGCTTTTGAGCAAGGGGAGCTGCTGACATGCAGCTCCCCTTGCTCAAAAGCAATTCTGCTTTGCTTCATTGAAGCGAGAGCAGGTTTTCCTGCTCTCGCTTCAACGAAGCAAAGCAGAGTTTGCTATGGCAGGGCGGGAGCCGTGTTCCCGCCCTGCCATAGCAAACAGCTATGTCCCGGGGGTGGGTACCCTGGGACATTGCAGGAGCCGGCCCTGAGGGGTGGCGGTCCCCAGGGCCATCATGGACTCCTGGAGGCGGGCCGTGTGGCCCCCCTCCCTTCATTTCTAAAGCCCCAGGGAGGTGGTGGTCCCCAGGGCCGGGGGTCCGTAACGGACCCCCGAATTTGAATATTTAGTGCCCCGGGGAGGTGGTGGTCCCCGGGGCAGTGTGGGGGGGCTCGAGCCCCCCCACACTAATTATTCATTCTAGCCCCGGGGAGGTGGCAGTCCCCAGGGCTTGGGGGGGCCCGTGAGGCCCCCCACCCTTATATTAATTATGCCCTGGGGAGGTGGTGGTCCCCAGGGCTGCGGGGGGGCCACTTGCCCCCCGCACATAAATCATAAAGCCCTGGGAAGGTGGTGGTCCCCAGGTCTGTGGGGGCCCCCACAGGCCCCCACACCATAAATAGTATTGCCCCCGGGACCTGGCCCACCCGGGGGCTTTTTAACAAATGAAACGCGCTTCATTTTTTAAAAATAATTTCACCTGGATTCGCGCACTCAGCGCGACTTCGGCCGAAATTATTTTAAAAAATGCTGTTTTGGGCCCTGGGGGTCCTTGTGGGACCCCCTGAGCAAGCCTAGGGGGTCAGGGTATTTCTACCCTGCCCCCTTTTCTTCATTTTTCACTTTTTTTCCTCCTTTTTCTTGTGACTCGGTTACCGAGTCACAAGATGGCTGCCAACACTGCCTGGTTTGGAGTAGGGGTAGGTCTACCGCTCGCAACGCGGTCAAAAAATCGACACTAAATCCATGTGTCTTGAAGCTGTCGGATACTGATGGGGCCAGGCTACTTCAGCCTTTTGGTCATCCATCACATCTTTAGGTAATCCTTTTCCCTTTAGATAATTTTCGTGGTAATTCAAGGTTAGTTATGTCATGAGTGATGTCACTGACCATGTCATGAGTGATGTAATATGTGAGGTCATCAGCAGTGCATTGCGGGCGCGCGAGTTATAGTTAGCTGAACTAACTATAACGGGGGAATTTCTATGGTTTTGTACGAGTGAAATGTCCAACTAACTATAACGCCCCTGAAACCTATGGTTTTTTCAGTGAATTTCTAAGGTTTTTTAAATGCTAATTTCTAACTATAACGTGCCTGAAACCTATGGTTTTTTCAGTGAATTTCTAAGGTTTTTTAAATGCTAATTTCTAACTATAACGTGCATGAAACCTATGGTTTTTTCAGTGAATATATATATATTTATTATACTATGTATACATGTGAAAATGTCTCGGTCCCCTGTTTGCCTCGGTGGCACGGAAAAAATGGGTGGAACTGACGTCAGCATGCCAACGAGGTCCTCTTATGGCACCGATGACGTCATACGGTGTCGCGAGCGGAGCCGTGCTCGTTGACGTGGGAGAGCTAGGAAAGAATTTCCGTGGAATGCTGGTGTAGGGGATATTCACCTAAGTGTTCAGGCTAGTCCTTTGGGAGCAACTGTTTATGTTGCCACTCCAGAAACCGAAACCAGTGATCCGAGGGCAGAGGCCCTGCAGATGGCACACGAGGTGGGGTGCCCAGTCGTGTGCACCGGTGGGGCAGCGAAGTGACAAGCACCACAACCCACAAAAAAGGTAACGAGGGCACTGAATAACACAGGATCTTCTCTTTGTATCTGGCAGGAACAACGAAGTTAAAATGCCCTAGTACCAAAATGTAGAATTAGTGCTACAACGGTCTTCAAGAGGACCCTGGAGGCGGCACATGGGTCACGCGGTACGGTCATACTGCGGTGGGACGCACACTCGTTGACCTCTCATGGCACTGCTCCACACTTCAGGGAGGACGCTTTCCATTAGCTATGTTTTCTGATGACATGTCGCGCCGGCCCGTCCAACAACAGAACTCCTTTAGATCCAAACAGACTCTTCCACTCTCTCACCGGAAGTGAAACCAGGCCACGCGGACACTTTCACAATACAACAGCCGGGAATGCACTTTTCGGTAAAAAACCACATTCCTTCCTCCTAATTAATCAAATAAACGTCTCACTGAAGAACAGGGGCCAGCTTCGATCGGTAAACAGCCGTTACAACGACTTTTTTACTTTGCGATACCATTACAATGCATGCATTACCACGCATGCGTTGTACATCATGAAGTCATTACTATGCATTTTTTTAGAACGCATGGTCATTTACCACGCATGCCTTTACAACGAATTTTGTTGAAAAGGTATGTATGGTAAATGACCATGCGTTCTAAAAAACATGTAGACGATCCATGTCATTGTAAGGAAGCAGAGGCTGTTCCGTTTCCTCACAACGACGTGCACCGCCCCTCAGAGATGACGTGAAACAGGAACCACGAGGAGAGAGGAACCATGAGGAGTGAGAGGTAAGGGGGATTGGGCATGGGGTGGGGGTTTCTTTTCTGGGGTTTAGGGTAGTGCAGTGGTGTTTGGGTGGTGTAGGGGGTCGTGCTGGGGGTAGGTTTTTAGGGTTTAGGGTAGTGCAGTGGTGTTTGGGTAGTGTAGGGGGTCGTGCCGGGGGTAGTGTTTTAGGGTTTAGGGTAGTGCAGTAGTGTAGGGGGTCGTGCTGGTGGTAGTGTTTTAGGGTTTAGGGTAGTGCAGTGGTGTATGGGTAGTGTAGAGGGTCATGCTGGGGTAGTGTTTTAGGGTAGTGCAGTGGTGTTTGAGTAGTGTAGGGGTCATGCTTGTGGTAGTGTTTTAGGGTTTAGGGTAGTGCAGTGGTGTTTGTGTAGTGTAGGGGGTCATGCTGGGGGTAGTGTTTTATGGTTTAGGGTAGTGCAGTGGTGTTTGGGTAGTGTAGGGGTCGTGCTGGGGGTAGATTTAGGGTTTAAGGTAGTGCAGTGGTGTTTGGGTAGTGTAGGGAGTCGTGCTGGGGGTAGTGTTTTAGGGTTTAGGGTAGTGCAGTGGTGTTTGTGTAGTGTAGGGGGTTGTGCTGGGGGTAGTGTTTTAGGGTTTATGTTAGTGCAGTGGTGTTTGGGTAGTGTAGGGGGTAGTGCTGGGGTAGTGTTTTAGGGTTTAGGGCAGTGCAGTGGTGTTTGTGTAGTGAAGGGGGTCGTGTTTTAGGGTATAGGGTAGTGCAGTGGTGTTTGGGTAGTGTAGGGGGTCATGCTGGGGTTAGTGTTTTAAGGTTTAGGGTAGTGCAGTGGTGTTTGGGTAGTGTAGGGGGTCGTGCTGGGGGTAGTGTTTTAGGGTTTAGGGTAGTGCAGTGGTGTTTGTGTAGTGTGGGAGGTCATGCTGGGGTATATTTAGGGTTTAGTGTAGTGCAGTGGTGTTTGGGTAGTGTAGGGAGTCGTGCTGGGGGTAGTGTTTTAGGGTTTAGGGTAGTGCAGTGGTGTTTGGGTAGTGTAGGGAGTCGTGCTGGTGGTAGTGTTTTAGGGTTTAGGGTAGTGCAGTTATGTTTGGGTAGTGTAGGGTGTCGTGCTGGGGGTAGTGTTTTAGCACTAATTTTTCTTTCTACAGCACTAACCATAATTTCTATGACAAAATGAACCCCTCATTTTGTTCCTTTTTAAATTAAATGTTTTAAGAGTTACCAGTTTATTCCAATCAAGATGGCTTCAGGTGTGCCATAATTTTGTCATAAGTAAGGCTGTTAGCACTCTAGTTGTTCTTTAGAACACTCTGGGAAGCTGCAGTAGAACACAAAGGCATCAACTGACAGCCTGCTCCTGTTGAAATATAACAGGAAGATATTTGAGATCTCACTTAAAACATGTCCTAATTTTTCTTTCTACAGCACTAACCATAATTTCTATGGCAAAATGAACCCCCTCATTTTGTTCCTTTTTAAATTAAATGTTTTAAGTGTTACCAGTTTATTCCAATCAAGATGGCTTCAGGTGTGCCATACTTTTGTCATAAGTAAGGCTGTTAGCACTCTAGTTGTTCTTTAGAACACTCTGGGAAGCTGCAGTAGAACACAAAGGAATCAACTGACAGTCTCTGCCCTTGTTGGATGTACATGTTTTACTGAGAATGTCAGACTTCATTCTCACATGACTGAGAAAGATAATGTGAATTTACAGAAAATATGCTCTCATTTTAGCTTCTGGAGCACCTTCCAAAACTGTATGGGACAAGCATGTGAAAATAGTTCTCTCAAACATGATTCATGATATCCCAGCAGAAGGTTTTTCACAGGGTAAAATCATCTTAGAACACACCACAATTCCTGAAATTAGTATGGTACCATCAACAAATGAATTCTAATGTAACTAAAGTCTGTTATCACCCTTTATAGTTCTCCTTTTGGTAACCCTCAAAATCTTCGATTCACTACAATGCATTTCATTGGGGTACTATCATTTATATTGGTCCCAAGATGGCTGCCAGCAATTCCAGGATGAAGTGCCGACAGCCAATCAGATCTCACGATGACATGTGTGGTTAGGCTCCACCCAGATATATATGTGTTTTCTTTTTCAGATTTCTCAGGAACTACTGAACGGATTTACACAATTTAAGCAAAAGGCACGACTCTGTACCAAGGGCTACCTTTTTGGCAAATTTGGTGTAATTCCGTTCAGCAGTTCGGGCTGTAGCTGCGACTAAAGGTTCCTATGGAAAATTGCATGGGCAAAACACGTTTTGGGACCTCCCTTTTTTCTCGGCCCCCGCTTGCCGAATCACCCCGAGACTTTCAGGATAGGAGCGGACCGGAGCGCCCCAACAAGTTGGAAAATTTCGCGAAGATTCGTCAACCGGCGCCAAAGTTATTTCAAATAGAATGTTGCGGATTTCCTATGGAAAATAGGTCCTAACTATAACTATCTACTGGCGACCGCCAGTAGATAATATATATATATATATATATATATATATATATATATATATATATATATCAAAACAAAACCCTTTCAGGCATAAAGTGACGAATAAATTATGCAAAAACAGAAGCAGAGAACTCTGGGTAGTTCTCAAGTTTAGGTGGAAAGCAGCTCCAGTAAGAGCACTCTCAACACCAGCAACACTCTAAACTTGCTCACCTCAAATGTCTGCTTTTCTATTAAAGTCTTTAAGCATAGGATTTGCGCAGTGCTATCCACGCCGAGATAGAAAGGGACAAAGTCTTTTGCCATTTTTACAGCAAAGTCTTTAAGCATAGGATTAGCAAAGTGCTATCCTTGCCGAGCTGTAAAATGGCCAAAGCCTTTTACCACTCCAGGCACAGTATTACAGCTTTGGATTGGTAAAATACCATCCAAGCCAACCTGAAATGAATAAAAGCAACCCCTGACACATGTTTCGCCCTCGTTAGAGCTCTTCAGAGAGTTATAGCT
This sequence comes from Calotriton arnoldi, assembly GCA_963921515.1. Lineage (NCBI taxonomy): Eukaryota > Metazoa > Chordata > Amphibia > Caudata > Salamandridae > Calotriton > Calotriton arnoldi. The sequence goes on from CAWUFW010008339.1 coordinate 155,962, forward strand.
TTGTCCAGACACAAGGGAGCACCCAGTATAAGTAAAAACAAAACCCTTTCAGGCATAGAGTGACGAATAAATTATGCAAAAACAGAATCAGAGAACTCTGGGTATTTCTCAAGTTTAGGTGGAAAGCAGTTCCAGTAAGAGCACTCTCAACACCAGCGACACTCTAAATTTGCTCACCTCAAATGTCTGCTTTTCTATCAAAGTCTTTAAGCATAGGATTAGCGCAGTTCTATCCACGCCGAGATAGAAAGGGACAAAGTCTTTTGCCATTTTTACAGCAAAGTCTTTAAGCATAGGATTAGCAAAGTGCTATCCCTGCCGAGCTGTAAAATGGCCAAAGCCTTTTACCACTCCAGGCACAGTATTACAGCGTTGGATTGGTAAAATACCATCCAAGCCAACCTGAAATGAATAAAAGCAACCCCTGACACGTGTTTCGCTCTCGTTAGAGCTCTTCAGAGAGGTATAGCTTTGTCCAGACACAAGGGAGCACCCAGTATAAGTCAAAACAAAACCCTTTCAGGCATAGAGCGACGAATAAATTATGCAAAAACAGAAGCAGAGAACTCTGGGTAGATCTCAAGTTTAGGTGGAAAGCAGCTCCAGTAAGAGCACTCTCAACACCAGCGACACTCTAAATTTGCTCACCTCAAATGTCTGCTTTTCTATCAAAGTCTTTAAGCATAGGATTAGCGCAGTGCTATCTACGCCGAGATAGAAAGGGACAAAGGGGCATATTATCAAGAACGGCGTTAAAATTATCGCCGCTTTAGCGGCAGAAAACTGCCGCTAAAGCGGCGATAATGGGCTTGATAATATGCCCTTGAGAATTCCAATAGAAGCCCATGTTGACACCAGAACATGGGCTTCTATTGGAATTCTCAAGGGCATATTATCAAGCCCTTTATCGCCACTTTAGCGGCAGTTTTCTGCCGCTAAAGCGGCGATAATTTTAACACCGTTTCTTGATAATATGCCCCTCAGTCTTTTGCCATTTTACAGCAAAGTCTTTAAGCATAGGATTAGCAAAGTGCTATCCCTGCCGAGTTGTAAAATGGCCAAAGCCTTTTACCACTCCAGGCACAGTATTACAGCTTAAAAATGCCAAAAGACTTTGTCCCTTTCTATCTACCCAGAGTTCTCTGCTTCTGTTTTTGCATAATTTATTCATCACTCTATGACTGAAAGGGTTTTGTTTTGACTTATACTGGGTGCTCCCTTGTGTCTGGACAAAGCTATACCTCTCTGAAGAGCTCTAACGAGAGCGAAACACATGTCAGGGGTTGCTCTTATTCATTTCAGGTTGGCTTGGATGGTATTTTACCAATCCAAAGCTGTAATACTGTGCCTGGAGTGGTAAAAGGCTCTGGCCATTTTACAGCTCGGCAGCTTTTTTGCAAATCAGCCCGTAAACAAGGGGCAGCAGCTCCGAAACTCGTAGGCCTTCAATAACTTTCTGGACATTGTTTGCCGGTTTACCTGAATAAAGAAGACTGCTACAAATGGCAGAATTCGGCTGCTTTTGAGTGCGTCCTTGTTTGAGGGGCAACCTTTTTGATTATGTTAATCCGGCCGGTCCCGGTCGGAAGGATTGCACCGCCACGGAAAGGAGTGGGCTGCTGGTCACAGACTGGACTGTAACCAACGCAGAAGAGCAGTTATGGTAAAAATGAACCGGAATAATGTGCTGGAGACTCACTGGAAAGTATGTATTTTTGCAAATGTTATGCGTGATTGGCAGAACCCACTGAAGGGCTTAATTTAAAACGAGCGTACTACAAGTCCCAGAATTGCTGACATCAATCAATACTGGATGGAGGGCCACCAGAGGGCGATATAAATGAATAACAGACTAGGTACTATCGTTTTCAAACTGCCGGTCCGCATGCAAATCAGCCCGTGAACAAGGAGCAGCAGCTCCGAAACGCGTAGGGCTTCAATAACTTTCTGGACATTGTTTGCCGGTTTACCTGAATAAAGAAGACTGCTACAAATGGCAGAATTCGGCTGCTTTTGAGTGCGTCCTTGCTTGAGGGGCAACCTTTTTGATGATATATATATATATATGTGTGGTCATGTGATCAAGGCTCGGACGAGCCGAAACGTTATGGCGGCATCGCAAGAAATAAATCAAATTTAATGCACTGGAAATTTGGTCCGTGTCCGTGTTGTGGCAGGATTGCTACGAGGGAAACGCGGAGTGTGGTGATATATATATATATATATATATATATATATATATATATATATATATATATATATATATATATATATACATATATATATACATTTATATATATATATATATATATATATATATATATATATATATATATATATATAGATATTATCTACTGGCAGTCACCAGTAGATAGTTATAGTTAGGACCTATTTTCCATAGGAAATCCGCAACATTCTATTTGAAATAACTTTGGCGCCGGTTGACGAATCTTCACGAAATTTTTGAACTTGTTGGGGCGCTCCGGTCCGCTCCTATCCTGAAAGTCTCGGGGTGATTCGTCAAGCGGGGGCCGAGAAAAAAGGGGGGTCCCAAAACGTGTTTTCCCCATTCATTTTTCCATAGGAACCGTTAGTCGCAGCTACAGCCCGAACTGCTGAACGGAATTACACCAAATTTGACAAAAAGGTAGCCCTTGGTTCAGAGTCGTCCCTTTTGCTTAAATGGTGTAAATCCGTTCAGTAGTTTCTGAGAAAATCACAAGTAAAATCACATATATATCTATGGCCGCGTCGGATCCGCGCACCCTGAGCGCACCCTGCGCGCACCGTCCCGATCACGAGCTGCATGCTAATTGGCTGTCAAGTGGCTGTCAACACTCCAAATCAGGAAGTGTTGGCAGCCATTTTGTCCCTCGGTAGAACCGAGGCAGAAGAAACAAGTGCGCAAAATGCACAAAAGGGGCAGGGTAGAAACACCCTGACCCCCTAGGTCTGCTCAGGGGTCCCACAAGGACCCCTGGGCAGAAAAAGCATTTTTTTTTTAAATCGGTGGGATGCGCTTAGGGTGCGCGGATACCGCCGATAAAAAAAAAAATCGAAGTGCGGTCTCCCGCGCTTCAATGCTATTTTGCCCCCGGTTGGCCCAAGTCCCGGGGGCATGCTGGGGGTGGGTTTATATTTTATGTGGGGGGCCTCTACGGCCCCCCAAGCCCCGGGGACCGCCACCCCCCAGGGCTTTAAATGAAAAATGGTGCGGGAGGGCTCTCCGCCCTCCCGCAGCCCCGGGGACCGCCACCCCCCAGGGCTTCTTTTTTTAAATATTAATAACCTGTGTGGGGGGGCTCGAGCCCCCCCGAAGCCCCGGGGACCACCACCTCCCCGGGGCTTTGTAGATGTTGGGAGGGGGGCCGCGTGGCCCCCCTCCTGGAGCCTGTGGTGGCCCTGGGGACCGCCACCCCCCAGGGCCGGCTCCTGCAGTGTCCCGGGGTGCCTACCCCAGGGACACTGTAGTTTGCTATGACAGGACGGGAGCCTCGTGGCTCCCGTCCTGTCATAGCAAACTGCTTTGAATTTTGGAAGAGAGAGCAGGAAACCTGCTCCTAAACTGAGAAAAATCCTAACTTTAAGACTTTCGGTATTCACAGAAGGCATTTAGGAGTCCTAAATTTAGGACTACTAACTTCTGTGAATACCGAAATGAGTAAGTTCATTCTGTGAATACCAAAAAGTACTAACTTTACGTTTTTGACGTAAGTTAGTTCTGTGAATCAGGCCCGCTCTCTCTTCCAAAATTCAAAGCAAATTGCTTTTCCACATGGGGAGCTGCATGTCAGCAGCTCCCCATGTGGAAAAGCAATGCCGGCTCCCGCAGGACGCGGGGAGCCGGCGGGACCGTGGGGGAGTTGGGGTCCCCCCACGGTCCCAAAGGATAGGGCCAGCCCTGGGGGATGGGGTCCCCGGGGCAAGTAGTGGCCCGGGAGGGGGGCCACGCGGCCCCCCTCCCCAAATTAGGAAAAAAAAGGCCGGCCTCAGGGGATGGGGTCCCCGGGGCCTAAGGAGGCCTGAGGTGGGGGGCAACGCAGCCCCCTCCATGAAAAAAAAAAAAAAAAAATGTGCCAATGACCCGGGGGATGGGGTCCCCGGGCCAAAATTGGCCACGGGAGGGGGGCCCATGTGGTCCCCTTCCCGTTCCATTTTTAAAAAAACAATAAAAGGGGGTCAGGCCCTGGGGGATGGGGTCCCCAGGGCCCAAAATAATTAAAAAGAAGTGGGGCCACACAGCCCCTTTTTAAAAAAAAATCAAAAAAAAAAATCCGGCATCACGCCGGAGGCCACGCCCCTCCTTGGCAGCACTCTGCAAACGCACCCCTGGCGCGTTTGCAGAGAGGGAACGAATTCCCCTTGAATACTGGGGGTCCCTGGGGCCAACTAGCCCACCAGGAACCTCCAGTATGCGCCAGGAGGCTGCGTTGCAGAGAGGTGTTCTGAGGCCACGCCCCTTTTACACCTCTCTGCAACGCAGCTCTGTGGCGCTTAATGGAGGTAGCTGGTGGGCTAGTTGCACCCCAGGGACCCTCAGGATTCAAGGGGAGTTAATCCCCCGACTTAAAACATGCCACGGGGCGTGTTTGCACAGTGGTGAAGGGAGGGGGCGGGGCCTGAGGTGACATGTGTGCAAACAGGCCCCGTGGCGCATTTTAAGATGGGGAATTAAATCCCCTTCAATCCTGAGGGTCCCTGGGGGCCAACTAGCCCACCAGGTACCTCCAGTAAGCGCCACGGAGCTGCGTTGCTGAGTGTTGTAAAAAGGGGCGTGGCCTCTGAATACCTCTCTGCAACGCAGCTCTCTGGCGCATACTGGAGGTATCTGGTGGGCTAGTTGGCCCCTAGGGACCCTCGGGATTGAGGAGGAATTAATTCTCCAACTTAAAACGCGCCACAGGGCGTGTTTGCAGACATGTCACCTCAGGCCCCACCCCCTTCCTTCACCATTGTGCAAATATTCCTCTAAAATCAGCCGAACTACGAATTCCGATTTACTCACCTGTTATCAGGAGAGACCTCAGTGCTGCATCTTTGAGCCCAGTACTGATCCTGAAAAGTAATTTTAACCGTACTTACCAGTAACTTGAATTTCCTTCCGTAGGCTAACATTGACTGGTTTCACTTGGAAATTCTTCTAAGTGTGGAGTTTTGGAACTTTATAATATTCCTCTAAAATCAGCTGAACTACGAATTCCAATTTACTCTCCTGTTATCAGGAGAGACCTCAGTGCTGCATCTTTGAGCCCAGTACAGATCCTGTAAAGTAATTCTAACCGTACTTACCAGTAACTTGAATTTCCTTCCATAGGCTAACATTGACTGGTTTCACTTGGAAATTCTTCTGTGTGTGGAGTTTTGGAACTTTATAATATTCCTCTAAAATCAGCCGAACTACGAATTCCGATTTACTCACCTGTTATCAGGAGAGAACCCAGTGCTGCATCTTTTAGCCCAGCACTGACCCTGAAAAGTAATTCTAACCGTATTTACCAGTAACTTGTATTTCCTTCCATAGGAATCCATTGTCTGGTTTTCAGCAGAAAAGTTTCAAAGTGTCGATTTTCACAAACTACAAATATTCCTTAAAAATCGCCTGTATGACTTAAACGCATTCTTTCAACTGTTTACAGGAGATGCACCAGTGCTGGATCCAGGATCCACCACTGAGTAAGAAAAAGTAACGATAACACTACTTACCTGCTAAGTGAATTTCCTCCCATAGGATAACATTGGTGATTCTATGTGAAAAAGTTTCTAAGTGTCAACTTTTAAAATACAATAATATTCCTTAAAAATCACTACTGTAACCAAAACGCTTTTACTCAACTGTTTACAGGAGATATCCCAGGACTGAATCTAGGATCCAGTCCTGTGGTTAGAAAAGTAATCCATAAAGTAACTAATTGCATTTAACTAGAAATTCACATTGAGCTCAATGTTGCATTGTGTTTGAAATTGTGTTGCCCATTGCAACAACTGTAACTACTGTACTTAAAAGTCTATTGCCTATTTGCAAAGTATTTAAACTAAAGTAATTCATTCTGAGAAAGTATATTTTGTAATGTAATGTATAATGTAATTACAATGTAATTTAAAAAATAAAATATCTAAAAATAAATAGTTTAAAAAAATGTAGTAAATCAGTATCAAAAAAATAAAAATAACAATTAATACATTTAAAAATTGTCATTTACAAAACCTTTGAAATTCACTGAAAAAAACCATAGGTTTCAGACATGTTATAGTTAGGAATTAGCATTTAAAAAACCTTTGAAATTCACTGAAAAAACCATAGGTTTCAGGCACGTTATAGTTAGAAATTAGCATTTAAAAAACTTTACAAATTCACTGAAAAAACCATAGGTTTTAGGGACAGTTATAGTTAGTTGGACATTGCACTCGTACAAAACCCGTGAAATTCCCCGTTATAGTTAGTTCAGCTAACTATAACTCGCGCCCGCAATGCACTGCTGATGACGTCACATATTACATCACTCATGACATGGTCAGTGACATCACTGATGACATCACTGATGACATCTCAAATGACATCACTGATGACATCATCCAGTGACTGTGTGTTTCTGTAAAGTTTAAATATTTTTAATATATATAGGGAAAGGCGTATTGAAGAATGAGTGGGTGTATAAGTGTCTGTATGGATGATTTAGTAGGTGCGTGACTAACTCTATAAGTGAGTGATTAAACGTATCTTACTGAATGCATGGGTTAGTGACTAAACTGGGTGAATGTCTGTATCCGTCTGTCTGTTGCTGTGTAAGTGGCTGCATGGGTTTGTGAATAGCTACATGAGTGGCTATATGAGTTATTGATTGGTTGTCTGAGTATCTGTATGGGTGCCTGAGTGTTTGTGTGGGTGGGGTGTGTGCGACTCTGTGCATAGATGTGTGAGTGGGTGATTCACTGGGTGGATGGTTTCAAGAGTGCATCTGTGATAGACTGTATGGGTGGGTAAGTGTGTGTAAGAGTGTGTTAGTGAGTGAATGTATGTCCCAGTGGTACATGTGTGAGTAACTACATATGTGAAAGGCAGTATATATGTGTGTTGGAGTATATAAATGGCTATAAGTGAGAGTGTGTGATTGTGAGAGTGGCTGTGTGGATGAGTGTGTGCTTGTATCAGTGATTGTATAAGAGCGTAAAATGTGCTAGTATTTGTATGAGTAAGTGAGCTGGTGTGTGTATAACTGTATAGGTGAGTAAATGGCAGTGTGTTTAATTATTTGCATGACTGACTAGGTGTGTGAGTACCTCTATGGATGAGTGGCGGTGTTTGAGTGTCTATATAGGAGTATGAGTGCATATGATAGTCCTGTACTGAGTCACCGTAAGTATGAGTGACTGTACGGGTGAGTGAGTGGATGTGTGTGTAGACCTAAGAATCAGTGAGTGGGTATGTAGTTATTGGTGTTGGAGTGTCTATGGTTTTGCGAATGGCAGTCTGTAATTTAGAGTGGGTGTATCAAAGGTTATATTAGGGTGTGAGGAGGTGCATTAAATTATCACGTGGATGATGTCATCAGTGATGTCATCAGTGATGTCATTTGAGATGTCATCAGTGATGTCACTGACCATGTCATGAGTGATGTAATATGTGACGTCATCAGCAGTGCATTGCGGGGGCGAGAGTTATAGTTAGCTGAACTAACTATAACGGGGGAATTTCACGGGTTTTGTACGAGTGCAATGCCCAACTAACTATAACTGTCCCTAAAACCTATGGTTTTTTCAGTGAATTTGTAAGGTTTTTTTAAATGCTAATTTCTAACTATAACGTGCCTGAAACCTATGGTTTTTTCAGTGAATATATATATATATATGTATATGTATATATATATATATTTCACCAGACGCTGCGTTTCGCAGTTCCCTGCCTCCGGCGTCGGTGCCAGCCAGCGGCAGCAGCAGCCACTTAAATTTTATAGGATTTCCTGAGAATCGCCCCAATCGACGATAAAGCAAGAAGCGGCACACCTAGACGATGTGTCGTCCTTAACTTGGTGCACAATAAATCATTGTGCTGTCTTCTGGTGTGCCGCTTCTTGCTTTATCGTCGATTGGGGCGATTCTCAGAAATCCTATAAAAAAAAAAAATATATATATATTACCTACTGGCAGTCGCCAGTAGGCAGTTATAGTTAGTACCTTGTTTATATTCAAAGAGCGTTTTTTCTTTTGCCAATATCTTTGACGCCGTTGGACGACCCTTCAAGGAATTTTCAAAACGAATGGGGCGCTCCGGTCAGCTCCGATCTTGAAAGCTTCAGGGTGATTCGCCAAGTGGGGCCCGAGAAAAAAAGGGTGTCCCAAAATGTGTTTTCTCCATGTTAATTTCCACAGGAAACTTTAGATACCGCTACAGCCTGAACTGCTAAACGGAATTACACCCAATTTTACAAAAAGGTAGCTTTTGGTCCAGAAAGCACTCTTTTCTTTGAATGGTGCAAATCCGTTCAGTATTTTTTGAGAAATTTAAACATTTACAGATATCAATATTTGAGAATTGTGAGATCTGATTGGCTGAACCCTTCCGATCTCGAGCTTGTTTCTGATTGGCTGCCAACACTTCAAACCAAGAAGTGTTAGCAGCCATCTTGTGACTAGGTTGAACTGAGTCAGAAGAAAAAGGGTGAAAAAAGAAGAAAAGGGGCAGGGTAGGAACACTCTGACCCCCTAGGGCTGCTCAGGTGGTGCCACAGGGACCCCAAAGGTAAAAAAAAAGCATGTTTTAAAATATTTTCGGTGGGTGTCCCGTAGGGTCCGCAAGTCACGCAAAAAAAAAGAAAATGAAGCGGGTGTTGCGCGCTTCATTTAATTAAGCCCCCTGGTGGGCCAGTTCCCCGGAGCAATGTTTAGTTATGATGCTCGGGCTACTTCTGTCACGGGAACCGCCACTTCCCCGGGGCAAATATAATGAAATGGGGGGCATGCGGCCCCCCTCTGCCCCGAAGGACACCACCTCCCCGTAGCTATAAGTAAAATTTAAGTGTGGAGGGGCTTAAGCCTCCCCCACACTATCCTGGGGACCACTACTTCCCCTGGTCATTCATCAATTAAAATGTGTGGGTCCATTGCGGACTGCCGGCCCCGGGGAGCATGATGTGCCCGGGGGTTTAAATTTGATTGAGGCGGATCACGCGGTGTCTCTTGAGGAGCTTTCCATGGCCCTGGGTATCGCCATCTCCGAGGGCCGGTTCCAACAATGTCGCGTGGTGTCTACCCCCGTGACTTTGCAGTTTGCAAAATTAGCAGTAGTATTATTGGAAATAGGTTTTTGAACTCTCGTAAGGGTTTGGGGGTCCATGGCGATGCGGCAGCGTGGTGGAGTCTCCACTTCACAAAATTACAGAACCAGTTTGGGCACTTTTAGAAGAGAGTTAGAAAGGGTTAATATGAGTAACCAATAGAAATGTGTTTTACAATTTGAAATAATAAAGGAACGAATTTGATTTGTAACTTACATCTATTTGTGTGCAGAAAGAGAGGGAAAGTTTGCCATTACTGGTTTTATCTTGAGAGTGCTGCATTACATATATTGTGAGAGAAAGAACATTTTTCATGCGTTTTTGATATTTGATATTCTGCAGTACCATTACAGAGGTGAGTTACAAATTTGTAAAGTGTGTTATGTATTGTGTAGTAGTAGTTCTGTCTGTGGAGTGATATTTTTAAGTTTGAAAATATTTTTTTTTTAAATAAGACATTATTGCAGAAGTGTGCTGTTTGACATATGTTACGAAATGTACAAATACTCTGAGTAGTTGCTGAATAGTCAAGCTGCAAGAGAAAAGTGAGGGTTAAGACATGCTGGCAGAGGTATTAGTGATTAGGCTACTTTGCAGTAGCGGTCGGTGGTGGGAGTGCCGCCGGGCGCTGACGTGGGGCGGGGGAGGGGCAGGGTGGGGGGTAGTAAACTACGGATTACGGGCAATTACAGGTAAGTACACATATAAATAAAACAAATTTCGTTTCTCGCGCTGCATCACATTTGGCGATGCAGCGCGAGAAACGAAATTCGTTTTATTTATTTATATGTGTACTTACCTGTAATCGCCCGTAATCCGTAGTTTACTACCCCCACCCTGCCCCTCCCCCGCCCCACGTCAGCGCCCGGCGGCACTCCTACCACCGACCGCTACTGCTACTTTGTATGACTCTGTGGGAAGGTACGCTTGAAGTACCCTGTGTACATTTAGGTGTCTTCGAGAAATGAGGAGTGCAGTCTGTCTTGTTGAAAGGACTGCATGGTCTTGGGAGAGAGGTATAGGGTTGAATTGGTAACCAAAATCGGCCCGGGCAACGTAAAAGAAATGGCCCACATTTGCAGATTGCGCCTTGTCGCAAGATAGTGGGGGGGGCTTTAAAACAGCCATGTTTTATTAACTTCAGGGAGATAAAAAAGAAATGTAAATGTTGCGTGCAAACTTTGTGTACAGATTTGTTCACACTGGTGAACCACACCTGAATAAAAGTGAAGGTAATTCTGAGGCTCCCTGTCCCTGCTCAATCTGCGTACATTAGAGGGCCGGTAGATCGAGAGACTGGGAATGACACCTCCCTTGACTCCCACCCTCCACCCTCCCAATGCTTCATCTCCCCCCGTTTGTAATAGGAAGGTAACAGAGGCTGATCTGCGTCGAAAAATACCACTTAGATCCTCACTGGCTGCTGGCGGTATCTGAACAGTACAGAAAAAGTCCCAATCGGCTTCCATGCCACACAAAAAAGCGTCACACAGTTGCAACTTACATACCGGCCCATTGTACATTGCCCGAGTGTTCGTCTTAGCAGTCTGACTTTGCTGAGGTATGTCTATGTTTCTACCTGTATTTTCACACTTGTTATGCATTGGAAGATCCGATACCTATAAAACACAGGTATACATCTATTTGTATGTTTCTTTTAAGTATGATGCCACTAGCAAAAGACACAGACAGATGCATGTATGCTTTCAGTAATATGGTAAGACTTACAACTGTGACATGTGAAGGGTTGCTGCTTTACATTTGGCTAGGCCCAACACTGTTAGTAGTTGCTGAGTAGTGAAGATACAAGACAAAAGTGAGGTTACTGACATGCTGGCAGAGGGATTAGTGAGTATGGTACTTGGTATGAGTCTCTGGAAAGGTATAGATGAAGTACGCCTTCTACATTTAGGTGTCTTCGTGAAAGGAGGAGTGCAGTGTGTCATGTTGAAAGGACTGCATGGTCTTGTGACTGAGGTAGAGGGTTGAATTAGGATCCAAAATCGGCCCGGCCAACATAAAAGAAATGGCCCACTTTTGCAGATTGTGCCTTGTCGGAAAGTTCTTGGGGGGGGGGGCTTTACAAGAGACATGTTTTATTAACTTCAGGGAGATAAAACAGAAATGCAAATGTTGCCTGCACACTTTGTGCACGGATTTTTTCACACTGATGAACCACACCTGAATATAAGTAAAGGTAATTGTCAGGCTCCCTGCTCGTGCTGAATCTGCATACATTACGGGGCCGGCAGATCGAGAGATTGGGAATGACACGTCCCTCGACTCCCCCGTCCTCCCCTCCCAACGCTTTCTCCCCCATTTGTAAAAGGAAGGTAACAGAGGCCCAAGTGCGTCGAAAAATACCACTTAGGTCCTCACTGGGCTGTTGGTGGCATCTGAACAGCACAGAGAAAGCCCCAATCGGCTTCAATGCTACACAAAAAGGCGGCACCCAGTTGCAACTTACATACTGGCACATTGTACATTGCCCGAGTGTCCGTCTTAGCAATCCAACTTTGCTGAGGTATGTCTATACTTCTACATGTATTTTTACACGTGTTCTGTATCGGAAGATCCGATACCTATAAAACACATGTATACATCTATTTGTATGTTTGCATGCATGGTTATAGTAATATGGTGAGACTTACAACTGTGACATGTGAAGGGTTGGTGCTTTATATTTGGCTTGGCCAAACAGTCTGAGTAGTCACTGAAAAGTGAAGCTGCAAGAGAAAACTGAGGTTTATGACATGCTGGCGGAGGGATTAGTGATTAGGCTACTTTGTATGAGTCTTCCAATCACCCAGGCAGTACCAATGCACTCATGCAATGAAGGAGACTCTACTTATACACACATCCAATCAATCAGATATTACCTACGCAAACAAGCAATGACCCAGGCAGAAGTCTTGCATTCAACCATTCAGTAAGCTACTACCTATGCGCTCATCTATTCTGTAACACTGAAGCAGTCATCGAATGATACAGGCACTACAGTTGCACTAATCCATTCACTCGGGCACTACCCATGCACTCATCCATTCCCTGAAGCACTATTCATGCACTCATCCCATGACGAAAACATTAGCCTTGCATTCATACTTTCACTCAGGTACTTCCAATGCACTCATACAATCTCATACAATCTCCCAGGCACCACCTTTGCACTGATGCAATCACGGAGGCACTATGCATGTACTCATGCAATCAGTAAGGCACTAGTTTTGCACTCAACTGTTCACTCAGGCACTACTTATGCAGTTATCTATTCTCTCAGGCACTACTGTGGCACTCATCCAATGACCCAGCCATTACTGTTACACTCATGATTTTCCTGGGCGCTATTCATGCGCCGATATAAGCATTCAGACGATACTCTTGCATTCATGAAGTTACTCAGGCACAACTTATGCATTCATGCAATCATACAGGCACTACCGTTGCACTCATGCTATCACATAGGCACTAGCTATGGACTCATGCAATCAGTCAGGTACTACTCTTGCACTCAGCCATTCACTCAGTCAGTACCTATGCAGTCATCCAGTCACTCATGTAGTACCCATGCAGTATGCAATCAGAGAGGCTCTATCTATACAGACATCGACATAATGAGGCATTACCTACACAGCAATGCAGTCACCTAGCCACTACTCTTTCACTCAAGCATTCACTCAGGTACTACTCATGCACTCATTCATTCCCACAGGCAGTACGTACGCACTCATCCAATGACGCAGCCATTACCCTTGCATGGATTGTTCCATTCAGGCAGCACCCATACACTCATTGAATCACGTAGGTACTACTGCTGCACTCAAACAATCACACAGGCACCATTCATGCACTCATGCAATCAAGGACGCACTACCTATGCACACATTGAATTAATAAGACATTACCTACACAATAGTGCAATGAATCAGGCACTACTCTTGCACTCATTCATTAACTCAGGCACTACCCATGCACTGATCTATTCTGTGAAACACTACCCATGCACTCATCCAATGACGCAGGCACTATAGTTGGATTAATGCATTCACTCAGGCACTACCCATGCAGTGTTCTAAGCAGCCAGACATTACTCTTGCACTCATTAATTTACTGAGGCACTAGCCATGTATTTTCATACATGTTATGAAAGTGAAGATCATAGACTTATAAAACACAGGTATACATGCATTTGTATGCTCTTTTATGTATGATGTCACTAACAAAAAGCACAGACACATGTATGCATGTTTTCAGGAATATGATGACACTTACAACAGTGACATGCAAACGGTTCATGCATTATGATTGGCTAGGCCCAACACTCTTAGTAGTTGCTGAATAGTAAAGGTGCTAGAGAAAAGTAAGGTTTAACACATGCTGGCAGAAGGATTAGTGATTAGTCTACTTTGTTGAATTGTTAGTGACATGCTACATGAAAGAAGGATACAAAAACATGTATACATGTGTTTTATAGATGTACCATCTTTAGATGCAAATAGATGTAGAAGTAGAGATATAACTCATTCACAAGACTATGCACTCTTTTCAACTAGAGAGACTGCACTTTCCATTTCAAGAACACACCAAAATTTATACGGCGTACTTCAAGTGTACCTATCCACAGACTCGTACAAACTAGCCTAATCAATAATTCCTCTGCCAGGATATTTTAAACCTCAGTTTTCTCTTGTAGCTTCACTATTCAGCGAGTAATCAGACTGTTTGGACTAGTCAAATATAAAGCAGCAACCATTCACATAACACTGTTGTAAGTCTATGCATATTCCTGAACACATGCATTTATATGTCTGTGCCTTTTGCTAGTGGCATCATACATAAAATATACATACAAATAGATGTATGATGGCACTAGCAAAAGGCACAGACACATGCATGCATGCTTTGAGAAGTATGGTGAGACTTACAATAGTAACATTGCAAAGATTGATGTTTTGAATTTCTGGAGTTCTCTTGCTTGTTTGTGTACCTGTCTGGACTGTTTCTGCATGTCAGTTCCTTGTTTCTGCACTTGTCTTGTTTCTTTGTGCATCCTTCTTGTGTGTTTCTGAAGCTCTGCTGCTTGCTTTTGTACTTCTCTTCTTTGTTTCTGCACCTTTTCTGCTTCTTTTTGCAGGCCTCTTTCCAGTTTTTGCAGCTGTTTTGCCTCTTTCTACACCTCTCTTCCGTGTTTCTCCACTTCTGTTCTGTCTTTCTTCACCACACTGGAGACAGTGGACGATTTGATGAGCGACCTGTACAGATTCCAGCTTCAGAATACCGCTCGACAAGATTGTACTCTGAAGATCCTAGATTTCAACAGTGCATTCCATATATATTTCATCTTCTGTTTGAAAGTGATCTGTCTTCTCTTTCATATGCAGTGAACCACATATTAAAAACAGGAGTTCATCAATCACATGTTTCTGCAAAAGAATTCATGGACAAAGTTCAACAAAGAGATGAATATTTAGAATCACAGTTAATTAATTTGATGGCGTGTCAACGTGGTACCAATGAATATTGGTTTCATCGTCATGGTGAACTTAAATGTGTGTTAAGAAACCTAGGTACACCAACATGGTTTGTAACACTTAGGGGCCGATTCCGATCTCGGTCGGAGGCGCACCCAATACCATTCGGTCGGGAAAAAAGCCATGCGAATGCCTGTTTCCCGACCGATCCGTACAGCAGACCGAACGAGTAAGTACGATGCGCACAACAGCACAGAATCCGGCCGAGTCGTACTCACCCAATCCAGGTCCTGTTCTCCGACCGAGGCGAATCCGGAAACGCTGAATCGAGTCGCACGGAAGGGAAAATGCAGCTCCGCCCGGACGAACAAGTACGCTGCGCTTTCCGTACGCGCCGAACCCGTCGCTACGCACGGCACGTCAAAGCATCCGAGAGAGGCGCACATAAGCTCCGATTCGGGCCACAACACGATCCACGGCTACGAGGCGAACACGCCAGCGACGAGGACGACGCGAAGCGACGAGGACGACGCGAAGCAACGAGAAGGACGAACGACACGAACCAACCATGAATCCCTTCGTCCCGATCATACCAATATTCTACATTTACTACCGGAACAGGCACGGATGCCTACGGCGCAGAAGGTAAGTCAGACACCAACCACAAAACACATACAACACGTACACGACACATCACACACACACAGAGGGATGCAGAATTTACTTACACCAGCAACAGCAGCACCATAGGGGCGGGATGCCCATCACCAATGCCACATATGCACACAGGGGCCTGAATGCGCACCACCACCCCTACCCAGGGGGGGCCGGATGCCAACCACCACTACCACCCTTAGCCAGGGGGGTGCCAGATGCCTACCACTACTACCACCCTAAGCCAGGGGGCTGGATGCCAACCACCACTACCACCCTTAGCCACGGGGTGCCAGATGCCCACCACCACTACCACCCTTAGCCATGGGGGTGCCAGATGCCAACCACTACTACCACCCTTAGCCAGGGGGGGCTGGATGCCTACCACTACTACCACCCTCACCCAGGGGGGGCTGGATGCCTACCACTACTACCACCCTTAGCCAGGGGGGTGCCAGATGCCTACCACTACTACCACCCTTACCCAGGGGGGGCTAGATGCCTACCACTACTACCACCCTTAGCCATGGGGGTGCCAGATGCCTACCACTACTACCACCCTTAGCCAGGGGGGGCTGGATGCCTACCACAACTACCACCCTCACCCAGGGGGGCTGGATGCCTACCACTACTACCACCCTTACCCAGGGGGGCTGGATGCCTACCACTACTACCACCCTTACCCAGGGGGCTGGATGCCCACCACCACTACCACCCTTAGCCATGGGGGTGCCAGATACCTACCACTACTACCACCCTTAGCCAGGGGGGCTGGATGCCTACCACTACTACCACCCTCACCCAGGGGGGCTGGATGCCTACCACTACTACCACCCTTAGCCAGGGGGTGCCAGATGCCCACCACCACTACCACCCTTACCCAGGGGGCTGGATGCCTACCACTACTACCACCCTTAGCCAGGGGGCTGGATGCCTACCACTACTACCACCCTTAGCCATGGGGGTGCCAGATGCCAACCACTACTACCACCCTTAGCCAGGGGGGGCTGGATGCCTACCACTACTACCACCCTCACCCAGGGGGGCTGGATGCCTACCACTACTACCACCCTCACCCAGGGGGCTGGATGCCTACCACTACTACCACCCTTAGCCAGGGGGTGCCAGATGCCTACCACCACTACCACCCTTACCCAGGGGGCTGGATGCCTACCACTACTACCACCCTCACCCAGGGGGGGCTGGATGCCTACCACAACTACCACCCTCACCCAGGGGGGGCTGGATGCCTACCACTACTACCACCCTTACCCAGGGGGGCTGGATGCCCACCACCACTACCACCCTTACCCAGAGGGGGCTGGATGCCTACCACTACTACCACCCTTAGCCAGGGGGGTGCCAGATACCCACCACCACTACCACTCTTACCCAGGGGGGCTGGATGCCTACCACTACTACCACCCTTAGCCAGGGGTGGTGCCAGATGCCTACCACTACTACCACCCTCACCCAGGGGGGGCTGGATGCCTACCACTACTACCACCCTTAGCCAGGGGGGTGCCAGATGCCTACCACCACTACCACCCTTACCCAGGGGTGCTGGATGCCTACCACTACTACCACCCTCACCCAGGGGGGGCTGGATGCCTACCACAACTACCACCCTCAACCAGGGGGGGCTGGATGCCTACCACTACTACCACCCTTACCCAGGGGGGGCTGGATGCCTACCACTACTACCACCCTTACCCAGTGGGGCTGGATGCCCACCACCACTACCACCCTTAGCCATGGGGGTGCCAGATGCCCACCACCACTACCACCCTTACCCAGGGGGGCTGGATGCCTACCACTACTACCACCCTTAGCCAGGGGGGTGCCAGATGCCTACCACTACTACCACCCTTACCCAGGGGGGGCTGGATGCCTACCACTACTACCACCCTTAACCAGGGGGGGCTGGATGCCTACCACTACTACCACCCTTACCCAGGGGGGGGCTGGATGCCTGTCACTACTACCACCTCTACCCATGGGGGGCTGGATGCCTACCACCAACACCACCCCCACTCATAGGATGGACAATGCATGACACAACCAGCCCACCACAACCTAGGGAATGCAAGAAAAAGACATCCCCCCAACACCATGACAAGCGTGTGTAGACTGTGTCAAATGCCTACAACACTGAACATGACTTTGAACATACAATGTGACCCCCTAGCACATGTGCCACACATATATGTGTGTGGCCCCCACAATGCAAGCAGGCCATGACCATAGTGGCAATGGGGTCCAAACCCCCATCATCACAGTGACCAAAAGGTAAGTGTGGGGTCCATAGCTGAAGCACATTTTGAACATTGTGGCAATGGGGTCTAACGCCCCATCACCACAGTGACCAAAAGGTAAGTGTGGGGTCCATAGCTGAAGCACATTTTGAACATTGTGGCAATGGGGTCCAAACCCCCATCATCACAGTGACCAAAATGTAAGTGTGGGGTCCAGAGCTGAAGCACATTTTGAACATTGTGGCAATGGGGTCCAAACCCCCATCATCACAGTGACCAAAAGGTAAGTGTTGACAAAGAAAGAGCTGCAACTGCCAAACTGCATGGATGATTCCTGGTCACAGAACATAAAACACATCAGTGGCAAAGTAGTGCATGTGTCCCATTGCAACATAAATTGGGGGAGCCAAATACTGCAGTGCAAATAAGACATACCTTTGGCCATGTGCAGACAAACAACACCCATGGGGGCTGACACTGTCAACATTCATCAATGACACAATGACAGAAGTGACCATCAGAATGCAGACCCACATATTTGCACCAATGGGCACACAAATGCAGATACCCTGTGGAGACTGTAGATGTGAGGTGAACAGATACCATACCATGGCAGCAATGGGACACACAAACCATGATCATTGTGCTGACCGATGACCTAGGAGTCCCAGGGACAGCAGGGGAAAGCCACCAAACTACATACAGCCAATGGCACACCCAAGATATGCCAATGCAGTGGTGCAGATGCACAAACACAAACAGGCAGACCCACACTGCACATCATACACAACAGGTGAGGGGGGGTGCCAGTGTCCCCAGGCAACCACACAACACATGAGGAGACCTGAATACCAATCATACAGATGTGCATACAGTGCCACACAAAGGTAACTCATGGATCCAAATCCCCTATGTGGGCAAGCAGGCATTGTCAGATGAGAGGGAGCACAAATCACACATGTCACACAGGCACGTAGGAACAGCAACTGACACAGCAAGACACAGACACACCACAGCACTACCCCCATAGCCCCCACAATGTGGTGACCCTGGGCTGCATTACAATCCCACTGTGATGACAAAGCTAAATGTCGTTCACACTGTGAACCACAGTCATGTGTCCTGAGCAACAAACTACCATCACACCTACACAAGCACAAATCAATCAGCATGGCCAGTAAGCCAAGGCCAACATGGAGGCAGGGGCCTAGCCGGGCAACAACTCTCATCTGCACACACTCAACACCACACCCCTCGACCTCCAACAATGTGCAGCAGTGAAGCACACATGCACTGGTGACATTGCACATGCAACCATGACTATTCCAGGGTGGTGGGTGGGAACCAAGGTGCAGAAACACATCACACATGGCCACTCAACAAGACTCCTGAATGTCTGACACACTGCACACTACGCTGTAAATGGACATGACGGCAATACCACACCAACCAATGGGATCCCAGCCACAGTCACACACCAATGAAGAAGCCAAGGTCACCCACAAAGAACACACATAGACAACAACCAACATTGCAGCCCGGACCCTGAGGAGTGCCAGCAGTCACACACACAACGTGTCACAATCACTGAAAGATAACACAAACTGGAAATCACATGACAGGGGCAAACAACAAGTGCCAAGGGGAAACCTGACTGTGAGCCATCTGCTTCTGCACACAAACTCAGCCCTGACAGCAAACACACCTATGGGTGACACCCTGATGACCAGTAATGTGCCATGCACCCACATCACAGAGAACCCAGGGAGAAGACTTTGGGGGAACATAGGTCAACTCAGCAAGCATCACAAACAGGTACAACACTAGGGATCACAGCATGCACAGCTAAACGGAAGTGAACACACAGACATGCACATACAACACACACCTTGGGCGCAGGCAATGTCACAGGAGTACACACTGCCATGAGGGGACTCCACTCCTGTGTGAGGAAAGCTGTGCCATATGTTGCCTCAGTAGGGCCCCATCATGTCAGCTGAGCACTTGGTCACACAATCAACAATTAGCACCAAATGAGGGCTCCCGTCACATCAGCCTGGTCATGGAAGTGCCAACGAAATCATCAGCACAGATCCAACACACTTGTATAGCAATGTTGCACCGATAACACAGATGAGTCCTTCCCCATTGATGCCCAAACCTGCATGTCCAGTGGAGATGGCCACACGGTCAGGGAAGTAGACGAATTAAACAATGGCAGGCACAACAGATGTGCAGGGGTGGAAGCCACAGATGTGAAATAGCTAATCTAAGTAGGAAATCCCATTGCCAAATACTGAACACATGACACCCTCAGATGCTGCTATGGATGACATGGATACACCACAGGATAGGACACATTCCCCCTGGACCACATGGGTTCCTGCACAGTAACACTTCATTATCATGAGACCAAATATCACCATCACTGCAGCAAGGGCATGGTTAGCATCATCAACAACATGTACATCAGAAGCATAAGCACTAGAGAACAGAAAGTTGCTTTATTCAGCATATGTGTGTAATGAAAACAAAGTCCAGAAAAAACACAAAGGCCAATGGCCAGTCCATTGTCAAAGTCCAAACAGGGTGACAGTGGCAGATGTCACCCTACGCATGCCTGCACAAAACCAGGGACAATCCACTAGGAGGGGCAACCGGGGGCAGGCCAGGCACCGCAGGGACAGGATCAGGGCTCACCAGGAGAAAGCAGGGAAGGGGTGGTGGGTGCTGGAGAGCCACTGACAACTGCAGTGGAGGTGTCTGACATGGTGTCTGCCGGCACAACTGGGGGGCATGACTCAGATGTTGTGGGTGCCGGCACGACTGCAGTGGACCCGGCAGATGGAGTGGACAGGTCTGCCACTGCAGTGCCCAAGTCAGACAGGGTGGTAGTGGACTCCACTGCAGTGCCTACCACCAGGGGAGGAGAATGGGGAACAGGCAAGGTGGGCTGGACAGAGGGGGAGGACACCCTCACCACATCAGTGGCACAGACAAGCGCAGCGGGGGTGGTGCCGGGAGAGCAAGTGGCAGGGGGAGAAGGCCGGATCCTCTTGGGGATGGTATATCTGTGGGTGGGGGAACCTGGGGCAGGGTGTGGTGGGGGCACCTGTGGAGTGGGGGCCTGAGGGATGGAGGAAGGAGACCTGGTGTCTGAGCTGCAGGGCGGCGGCGGGGTCTTGCTCTTACG
Organism: Calotriton arnoldi; assembly: GCA_963921515.1. Lineage (NCBI taxonomy): Eukaryota > Metazoa > Chordata > Amphibia > Caudata > Salamandridae > Calotriton > Calotriton arnoldi. The sequence goes on from CAWUFW010008339.1 coordinate 176,807, forward strand.
ACTCCGGGGGGACTTGCGGGTGGGGGCCTCAGTCTGTCTGCGCCTGGGGGAGGGTGTCCGGGGGCGAGGGGCACTCTGCTCCATGTGGGTGGGCTTCCTCTTCCCCCTGAATGCTGTATCAGCTGGATCGGAGGGGAAGAGGCCGAGGTCACTGAGGAAGAGCCGCTGGATCTTTGGGGTTGCAGGTGAGGCAAGGGAGGGTGCTTTGGAGGGAGAGGCAACTGAGGACTGCGCAGTGCTCGTGGATGCGTGTGTTTGTTCCAGGGCCCCATCCCCTGTGAGTCTGGTTTCAGTCCCCTGACTGTGCGTGCGTGTGCGTTTTGTTTGTGGCGTGTGTGTCTGTGTGCTGGATGTGTGTGTGCTGGTGTGTGCCTGTGCCGGTGTGTGTGTGCTTGGGACGGCTAAGGTGCTGGGGAGTGTGGATGGAGCAGAGGCAGGAGGGGTGAGGGACTGTCTGAGGAGGGACACTGCTGCCGTCAGGGAGGAGTCCATGGACCTATTGCCCCTCTGTAGGTCAGACATGCCCGATGAGATGCCCTCCATGAACGACACCAGCTGAGTCAACAGAGCGGTGTGCGTATGGAGGACACTCAGCATGGCTGTCTGCCCTACATGGAGCTGGCGAAGGAGGTACACAGACTACTCACTCAGGGCAGCAGGGGACACAGGGGCAGGACACGCTCCCGAACATGGGAGCCTCCACGGACCTGGGGAATGGGAGCCGATGGGAGGGCGGTGGTGGTGCTGGTGATGGCGGGGACAGCAACACTAGCTGGGGTGTGGTGGCTGCTGACACCCGCCTCCATAAGGGAGTCATCCTCCGAGTTGCTCTGGTCCTCAGCTGAGGTGGATGGTGCTGAGGACTCCTCGGTGTGGCTCCCCTCGCCCTCCGTGCCACTGGGTCCCTCCGACCACTCCTCGGCTGCTGACCCAGTCTGGCTCTCCGGCTCCTCCTGGTCCGTGGAGCTGTCCCCTTCCGTGGCCATGGATGTATCTGCAAACAATGGGGAAACAGACAGACATCAGTCACCTGCACCAAACGCACACACCACTGTGAGCACAGCACATTACAGAGCAAGCCCTGGCATCATTAGTTGTACACTGCTAAAAGTGCCCTAACTGAACAGGAGAAGCCAATTGTCAGTCTGATGCCAACCATGGCACTCACATCCCACATGGCCTTGCACCCATCTGTCTGTTGTCTGTTGGATAGCAACACCCCAGTGTGGACACATGCACCAACTACACAGTAGTTGGACAGTGCAGAGGACACGGTGTAGCATGGGACATGCACACATCACAACTCTTGCCACTGAGTCAGTACAGGTTTCCGGATGAAAGGGACGCCCAGAGTCAAGTAGGAAATGCATGTGATGCATACCAGCGACAGACACCATGATGCACCCATGTCCTGATAGCCATCGCCACAATGGTGTGCATGTAGCACATGTCACTCCCCTGCAGGATCACCAATAAGTAGACACATGCCATGGCGGAGGCATGACTGCTAAGTCATACATCACTGTCTCAGTGATGTATGACTTGGCAGCCAGACAACAACACTCTGCACTGTGTCACAATAGTAGGTCATGGGGAATGCAAGTCCTGGAGCTGCACAAGTGCACATGTACATCCCCCACACAACACATCATCTTAACCCTCATCTGTCCAGGTCATACCGATTGGACATATGGGAGACCTGTGACACTACCCTCTGAACCTGAGCCCCTCACAAACTGCTGTGAATGGGGAACAGCTGCCTGAACTTCACATTCGCATACCCCAGTCTGCACGGGCAGCTGATCAAACACCTATGTGACACACAAGTATCGTCTCCTATGGTCACATCTCCAGTGGCATGCTGAGCCCCTACCGAGAAACACCCCAGCAGTCCTGGCAACAAATCCACAGCACACTGACACAGAGGCAGACACCTGAGGGGTCAAATCACTGCGCACAATGTGTCAGCTGATACACGGGAGTGGGAGTACAGAGTGCATTGCATGGCCTGGAGTAGGCATGACTGTCTTGCCCCACATGAATGAGGGATGAGCCCTGGACAGTGGATAGCTGGCTATGTATGTGTGACACACGTAATCTGCATACTCCTGGGGCCCAAACATTGTTCCCACCCGCTGCATGGGTGTGTGCCACATACCCCAGGCACATGTGGTGGCTCAGGTCAGCAAGTGGACCACATATCAAAGCAACACGCAGATTACATGTCCGAACACAGGCGTTGTGTGAACAATGGACCCACCCATGATGCCCACAACAGAGTTAGGGAAACAGATGCTGTCCCCCACCTTTAGTGAAGCAAACTGCAAGGACACAGTCCCAAGTGACACAATTCCCTGAATGTAAGGGCCACACCTGGGTATCAGATGAGGAGTGGGCAGTGCACAATAGAGGGACATGGCTCCTGGACATCATGACTGCTGTACTGTGGCAGTTGAACCAGGCCAGAGGAGGGCACATAGCATGTAATACAGAGTTCACAGTGCAGTCTTTGACTCACCCCCTCCTTGCTGCTGTCTGGCCTTCAGCTGCCCATCCAGGTCTGGAAACACCACCGCCAGGATCTGGAGCATGTGGGGGTCAGGGTCCGTGTTCCGCCCCTCCTGCGAGGAGGCGACAGCTTCAGCTGGACCCGTGCAATCCTCCGGGTCCAGCCCCGAAGGTCCTGCCACCTCTTCTGGCAGTTGCGGATCCGGCGCTTGTAGACCCCCATGGACCGGACAGCCCGGACGATGTCCTTCCAGATCTCCTGCTTCCGATGGGCATTAACCTGTCAGGATGACAAAGTGAAAAGGCCATTACTACACATGCAACATATCCGTGCATGACACAGTTGTATATACATGTCTCAATCACAGGGGCACATGATGTACACAGGCAGTGCAAATCTGCCCATGGACAGTTTGCCAGAAGTCACTACATGGTATCATTGCATGGGAAGTAAAACCTTGTTCAAATGCACTGTCACTGCACCATACCTGTCCAGTGCATGTCACTACACACTATGGGGGTGACAACTACTCAGTGAGCCTGCTAGCCAGTGGCGTGCAGACTTTCAGCCTTGCTAGTCAGACAAAATGCACATTCAGAAAGGCAGTGCACAGAACACTCACCTGCTCCCCTGGTGTCCCATACAGCTTGCTGTACTGTGGAAGTAGGCTGTCCAGCAGGGCCTGGTTCTCCTCAAGGCTGAAGGCTGGGGCTCTCTCCACAGTACGTGCCATTGCAGGGTCCAGAGGGGCAGAGACAGCAGCAGTGCAGTGGCAGAAGTCGTCCTGGAGCATGTAGTGCAGGCAAGTGAGCTCTCAGGGGAACAGCCAGCAATATATATGTGCTGGAGAGGCAGATACTGTCCCTTGTGTCCAAAGTGATAGGTCCAAGTTGTTTGCATCTTCTGAATCTGGCCAATCCATGGAATAGCAGCACCAATACACGCCCACAGCATCCTTCAAATCTTCAACTTCATGACATACATGATTTTGCAACATTGTTGTGGGTGACCAACTGAATTTCCAGCAACCGACTCATTCGAATTTCGAAAACGCGTCCGTTGCCAGGCTAGGCCATTGTCAATGGGTGCGCACCGATCGGTCCATTGCTGATCAACGCGTACAGGGGTACAACGCGTACCCGCACACATTGAATGCAATGGGCCGGCCGGGGGCACCGATCGGTCCATTGCGGTACAACGCGTACAGGGGTACAACGCGTACCCGCACACATTGAATGCAATGGGCCGGCCGGGGCACCGATCGGTCCATTGCGGTACAACGCGTACAGGGGTACAACGCGTACCTGCACACATTGAATGCAATGGGCCGGCCGGGGGCACCGATCGGTCCATTGCTGATCAACGCGTACAGGGGTACAACGCGTACCCGCACACATTGAATGCAATGGGCCGGCCGGGGCACCGATCGGTCCATTGCTGATCAACGCGTACAGGGGTACAACGGGTACCCGCACACATTGAATGCAATGGGCCGGCCGGGGGCACCGATCGGTCCATTGCGGTACAACTCGTACAGGGGTACAACGCGTACCTGCACACATTGAATGCAATGGGCCGGCCAGGGGCACCGATCGGTCCATTGCTGATCAACGCGCACAGGGGTACAACGCGTACCCGCACACATTGAATGCAATGGGCGGCCGGGGGCACCGATCGGTCCATTGCGGTATAACGCGTACAGGGGTACAACGCGTACCTGCACACATTGAATGCAATGGGCCGGCCGGGGCACCGATCGGTCCATTGCTGATCAACGCGTACAGGGGTACAACGCGTACCGCGACACATTGAATGCAATGGGCCGGCCGGGGCACCGATCGGTCCATTGCTGATCAACGTGTACAGGGGTACAACGCGTACCCGCACACATTGAATGCAATGGGCCGGCCGGGGTCACCGATCGGTCCATTGCGGTACAACACGTACAGGGGTACAACGCGTACCTGCACACATTGAATGCAATGGGCCGGCCGGGGCACCGATCGGTCCATTGCTGATCAACGCGTACAGGGGTACAACGCGTACCGCACACATTGAATGCAATGGGCCGGCCGGGGCACCGATCGGTCCATTGCGGTACTAACGCGTACAGGGGTACAACGCATACCCGCACACATTGAATGCAATGGGCCGGCCGGGGCACCGATCGGTCCATTGCTGATCAACGCATACAGGGGTACAACGCGTACCCGACACATTGAATGCAATGGGCCGGCCGGGGGCACCGATCGGTCCATTGCTGATCAACGCGTACAGGGGTACAACGCGTGCCCGCACACATTGAATGCAATGGGCCGGCCGGGGCACCGATCGGTCCATTGCGGTACAACGCGTACAGGGGTACAACGCGTACCTGCACACATTGAATGCAATGGGCCGGCCGGGGGCACCGATCGGTCCATTGCTGATCAACGCGTACAGGGGTACAACGCGTACCCGCACACATTGAATGCAATGGGCCGGCCGGGGGCACCGATCGGTCCATTGCGGTACAACGCGTACAGGGGTACAACGCGTACCCGCACACATTGAATGCAATGGGCCAGCCGGGGGCACCGATCGGTCCATTGCTGTTCAACGCATCCCTGTACAAGTGACTGGCATATGTCACCATGCCTGTCTCAGATGGACATATGCCAGCCACAGATAGCTCCCAGGGAGTGAGGGGCACACCTACAACACGACAGCCTGTCCAAACTGTATGATAAGGCATGTAAGGCTGCATTTCCTATTGTGTGTATGTTGGTGTACATGTTGTCCTGTGGGTGTCACCTGGGGGCAGCCACCCCCAGGCTGGGCACGTGTTCATGGGGACAGGATCCTGGGTGTTACGTGTACATGACCACTGTGATGTGCAACTGTTCATATCTGTGCATGTGCCATGGTCACATTTCACGGTGGTGTATGTGTATGTCATGTCACATACCCTGTGAGTCCCATGTGGGATGGTATGTTTGAGCCAGGGTGTCCCAGTGGCACAATAGTGATGGTCCTCCACAGTCTGTGTGCATGTAGTGTTTACAATGTCTCTGATTTCATGTGCACAATGGGAGACAGTCTCCACATCCACGTTGTGTGTGCATGGACTTTGATGTTGTGCGTGTGTGTGTCACAGACGTCCATGTCTGTCCTGCAGTGGCAAGTGGGACCACTACATGTGGGGGTCATAGTTGTTTTGCTGTGGTGTATACATGATACTCCATGTAATGCCAGTGTCCATGTGGCAATACATGGTCCCTGGGAATGTACCTGTCGTTGAGCTGTGATGCCTGGGGCACATCTGTCCTCACATGTCACTGTGGGGGGTGATTGTGACACGGCAGCAGGAGATGGGAACTGTGACACAGCCTCATGATATCCAATGGGCCAACCTGGGACTTATTGATGCCACTTGTTGAACCGTGATGACAGATGTTGGCCATGTATGTACTATACATGTCCTTACGGAACTGCACACTTCATGTAGTTGTGCCTCATAATGATGTATGTTGGGATATTGAGTGTGTTCAATGCCGCATATGTGGGCTGACTGACAATCTTGCTTTCTTCTCCTCTGCACTGCAGGGCTCCTGCTGTCCATCGACCATTCCCAGACCTGGCAACGATGGTGGAACGGGACAGCATCCGACGGTACCGCTTCACCAGGCAGCTGATTGAGGATTTGGCAGTGCAGTTGGCCCCACATTTGCAGCCTGGCCGGCCGTATCCTACAGCGCTGACCCCCAAGGTGAAGGTGATGGCAGCCCTACACTTCTTTGCCACCGGTACCTTCCAACATACTGTGGCGACTGCTGGTGGGATGTCACAGACCATGTTGAGCCGTGTGCTCCGCGATGTTTTGGTGGCAATGTTGCTATTCCTGAACCGGTACATCTATTTCCCTAGACTGCAACGACTCACTGACGTGAAGAGTGACTTCTATGCCCTGGGGAGGATGCCGCATGTCATTGGCTCCATTGATGGGACACATGTGGCTTTGGTACCACCACAGGCCCAGGAGCAGGCCTACAGGAACCGCAAGCACTACCACTCGGTCAATGCACTGGTGGTGTGTCTTGCAGATATGACCATCACACACGTGTGTGCCCATTTCCCTGGTTCAGCACACGATGCCTTTGTGATGAGGAGTAGTCGCATCCCCTGGATGATGGCACAGATGCAGAACCAGCGTGCCTGGCTTGTCGGTGTGTACTGACTTTGTGCCATTGTGTGTGATCTGATCTGTAGTATTCCGCCCACTTTTCCAAGTCAGCTAATGTGCACTTGTCTGTCCGTAGGTGACTCGGGATACCCCAACATGCCGTGGTTGCTGACACCCCTCAGGAACCCTGTGACACCAGCCCAGATGCGCTACAATGAGGCACATGGTCGGACCAGGAGAGTGATTGAGCGGACCTTTGGTCTCCTGAAGAGCCGCTTCCGCTGCCTGGACAAGACCGGAGGGTCCCTCCCATATGCCCCTGCGAAAGTGTTCAAGATTATCATCGTCTGCTGCATGCTCCACAACCTGGCAGTGCGGAAGGAGTTGCCTCTCATCCAGGATGACAATGACCAACATCCGCAACCTGTGGAGGATCCTGGCCTGGACCACGATGCCAGTGATGATGATGATGAGGGTGATGTCCGCACACAGCTCATCACCAACTTCTTTAGCTGAATGTGAGTATCCTGAGGTGTCATGTCAATGATGTGAGTTGGCATGATATGTGTAGGTGGTGCTCTGGTGCTGTTGGAGTGTGTCCATGGGCTACTTGACTGGATGTGTGTAGCGATGTGTGCTTACAGGTGGTCTGTACTCCCCAACAGTGTTGACATGCTAACTTGGTTCTGGGTGGGTATCTTGTAACATGTATTGTGCATGAGTTTTGCTGTTCTGTCCTGTTCTCCATTGCTTTTGACTGTGTGTCATTTCTGTCCTTCACAGGGTACTTTCAGATTCGTTTGGTCAACTGTGTCCACCGACGACGTGATTGTACTTCCAGGGTGGTAGCTGTTGTGTCCCTACAGGTGATGTGCGCCACATCCATGGACTTCCTTCCTTCTACAGTTGTTGACTGTGTGCCCGCTGCCAGGTGGGATTACCTTGCATCTGTAGTGGTTACGACATGTTGCAACTGTGTAATAAACCTGTGCTTCACTTTGTGATGTGCGTTGTCTGTGGTCACACATTTGACTGCCATTTGCTTACTGCACCTGTGGGCTACTTGACTACAACTGGGAATAGGTGTGGTGTCTGTGCATTGCACCGTCTTCCCTGGCAACATCAGTGTAGGCAATGAGTCAGATGGCCTAGGTGTGTATGGGTTGTGTAGCCCTGGTGGTGTGTCTCCCTCATATGTGTCACGTTGCCTTTACTCACATGCCTGTGTTGTACTTGCTGTTGCAGTTCGCATACACAGTGTAATTTTGCAGTTCATCATCCCCATAACAGCACCCACGTTGGAATCACAACAGAGGCAAGTATGGTGTATTAGTGTGTTTATTGTGATACATTTGTGTGAATAGTGCATAGGATGGGTAGTGCTGTACATATATCTTGCAATCAGAAGTTCCTAGGTGAATTGAAAGTCCTGGTAGACAAAATCCCCGGTATCGGGGCCACAGTTGTCTGAGACATTGGTCCAACTTGTACTCCCCATGCAATGTGTGGCAGTTGTGTTGCCGTCAACAGGGTGAACAGTCTGTGCACAAAGGTGAACATCCAGAACAGGTTCAGGCTTCCTGGGAGTTGCGCTTGGCCATCGGCCTCTCACTTGCCCCTCCTCGGACGACCCCTCTTCTTTGGGGGGGCCCCTCAAGTACAGGCTGCTGCGGTGCAGGGGACTCTCCGCCAGAGTCATCCTCCCTCCCTGTGGCAGTTGCAGTTTGTTCAGCACCAGATGTTGTTGGCACACAGGGAGGTGTGGACTGGTTGCTGTTCATCTGGCGGAGGCATTGTAAAATGTCCCTGTGCACCGCCGTCATCTCATGCAGTGCGTCCCACTTGGACTCCACGCGGGACATGTGTGAGTCCAAGCGGGCATGATGGGCAGCCTGCTGCTGTTTCATGTCTCTGAGGAGCCCCACTACCTGGCTGAGATCTCCGGTGCTGGACTGGTACGCATCAGCTATGCGTACAAGTTGTGGGTCATCATGCACACCAGCAACCTCTGCAAGCAGCGACCTTTGTCTCCCACCCCTCCCACCACCCCTGCCGACATGTTCAGTGCGTGCAGTGGCACGCACAGATGACCCTGGTCCACCTTGGGGGTTGGTGGTGGTGGTGGTGTCCATGGCCCCACGTTGGTCCAGGGTCCCTGTGCTGGTGTTGCTCCTTGTTCTGTCCATGTCGGCGGGGATGGTATTTGTGGTGACAGTCGTTGGAGGGGTGGGTGCAGGGGGTGCAGCTGGTGGTCCTGCTGGTGCTGCAGCTGGTGGTCCTGCTGGTGCTGCATGTAGACTTGCACCGGATGTGCCAGGTTGGTCTTCTTCATCCGAGGAGGACAGAGGCTGTACGACACCAGTGAGCTCCGCATCCTCTTGAGCCTGGGACTGGTACTCCTCAGCGTCTGCTGCTGTGTCCCCATCATCACCTGTTTTTGGGAGACACACACAATGTATGTTATGTTTCTGCAGGCATCAATGGTTGACACACCTGACAGTTGTGACTGTGCCTCTGGGTGCGGGCCTGTACATTGCATTGTCCTAAGTCGTCACAGTCAGGGGTTGATATTGGTGTGGCACATTGTCCTGCATTATTTGGGCATTTCTATGTATTTGTTGGGGTGTGAACATGGTCTGCATTGGTTGTATTTGGTTGACAGCCGGCCCTCCTTCCCACCCAGCCAGTCAGTTATCCCACCATGGACTGTGCTTGCATTGCAGGGAGTGGAAGTTGTCTCTCAGGATGTCAGTCAGTGGTGTCCTGCTGTTTGTTGGTGCACAGTTGCCAGCAGGGCCTTGTGCTCCCCACAGCAGTAGCCAGTGTCAGCCATCTTGTGAGTCCTTCTCCACTCCCTGTGATGTGAGCATGGTTCAGGGTGGTGTTGATGGGACAGTTGTGGGGGTGAGCTATGTCTGTGACTGTGACTCCCATCATGCTATTGCCTCCACCCCACTTCCCAGCATTCCCATACTTACTTGCTTTTGTGGGGAGTTCAGTGTGTGTGGGTGTGAGGGCAATGGCAAGATGGCTGACAGTGGTGTCCTGCTGTTGGTTGGTGTGCAGTTCCCAGCATGCCCTTGTGCTCCCCACAGCAGTAGCCAGTGTCAGCCATCTTGTGTGTCCTTATCCACTCCCTGTGATGTGAGCATGGTTCAGGGTGGTGTTAATGGGCCAGTTGTGAGGCTGAGCAATATCTGTGACTACTACTCCCATCATGCTATTGCCTCCACCACCCTTCCCAGCATGCCCATGCTTCCTTCCTTTTGACTCTGCTTCCCTGTGGGGTGGGCTGGCTGTGCTGACAGGATGGCTGGGAGTGTTTTCCTGGCAGTTGTTTGGCTAAAAGTCCCAAGAGTGTCCCTGTGCTTCACACAACATAACCCAGGGTGGTGGTTCTTTGTGGGATCTTGAGTTAGGATGTGAGGCATTGCATTCTCCCAGGTGGGTTCTGTGGAGTTTGTGTTGAGGGGGGGTGTGAGGGGAGGTGCTTGTGACTATGGTCAGTGCTGCAAGTCCTCCTTCCCACCCAGCCAGCCAGATATCCCACCATGGAACGTGCTTCCATTGCAGGGAGTGGAAGTTGTCTCTCAGGATGTCAGTCAGTGGTGTCCTGCTGTTTGTTGGTGCACAGTTCCCAGCAGGGCCTTGTGCTCCCCCAGCAGTAGCCAGTGTCAGCCATCTTGTGAGTCCTTCTCCACTCCCTGTGATGTGAGCATGGTTCAGGGTGGTGTTGATGGGACAGTTGTGGGGGTGAGCTAGGTCTGTGACTGTGACTCCCATCATGCTATTGCCACCACCCCACTTCCCAGCATTCCCATACTTACTTGCTTTTGTGGGGAGTTCAGTGTGTGTGGGTGTGAGGGCAATGGCAAGATGGCTGACAGTGGTGTCCTGCTGTTGGTTGGTGTGCAGTTCCCAGCATGCCCTTGTGCTCCCCACAGCAGTAGCCAGTGTCAGCCATCTTGTGTGTCCTTATCCACTCCCTGTGATGTGAGCATGGTTCAGGGTGGTGTTGATGGGCCAGTTGTGAGGCTGAGCAATATCTGTGACTACTACTCCCATCATGCTATTGCCTCCACCCCCTTCCCAGCATGCCCATGCTTCCTTCCTTTTGACTCTGCTTCCCTGTGGGGTGGGCTGGCTGTGCTGACAGGATGGCTGGAAGTGTTGTCCTGGCAGTTGTTTGGCTAAAAGTCCCAAGAGTGTCCCTGTGCTTCACACAACATAACCCAGGGAGGTGGTTCTTTGTGGGATCTTGAGTTAGGATGTGAGGCATTGCATTCTCCCAGGTGGGTTCTGTGGAGTTTGTGTTGAGGGGGGGGTGTGAGGGGAGGTGCTTGTGACTATGGTCAGTGCTGCAAGTCCTCCTTCACACCCAGCCAGCCAGATATCCCACCATGGAACGTGCTTCCATTGCAGGGAGTGGAAGTTGTCTCTCAGGATGTCAGTCAGTGGTGTCCTGCTGTTTGTTGGTGCACAGTTGCCAGCAGGGCCTTGTGCTCCCCACAGCAGTAGCCAGTGTCAGCCATCTTGTGAGTCCTTCTCCACTCCCTGTGATGTGAGCATGGTTCAGGGTGGTGTTGATGGGACAGTTGTGGGGGTGAGCTATGTCTGTGACTGTGACTCCCATCATGCTATTGCCTCCACCCCACTTCCCAGCATTCCCATACTTACTTGCTTTTGTGGGGAGTTCAGTGTGTGTGGGTGTGAGAGCAATGGCAAGATGGCTGACAGTGGTGTCCTGCTGTTGGTTGGTGTGCAGTTCCCAGCATGCCCTTGTGCTCCCCACGACACAGCAACAGTGTCAGACATCTTTGATGGGCCTTTCCACTCTCTGTGGGATGTGCATGCGTGAGTGTGAGCTTGCTGGGCCATGTGGTGGGGGATGTAGAGCTGTGACTACGACTCCCATCATGCTATTGCCTCCACCCCCCTTCCCAGCATGCCCATCCTTCCTTCCTTTTGACTCTGCTTCCCTGTGGGATGGGCTGCCTGTGCTGACAGGGTGGCTGGGAGTGTTGTCCTGGCAGTTGTTTGGCTGAAAGTCCCAAGAGTGTCCCTGTGCTTCACACGACATAACCCAGGGTGGAGGTTCTTTGTGGGATCTTGAGTTAGGATGTGTGGCATTGCATTCTCCCAGGTGGGTTATGTGGAGTATGTGTTGAGGGTGTGTGTGAGGGGAGGTGCTTGTGACTATGGTCAGTGGTGCGAGTCCTCCTTCCCACCCAGCCAGCCAGATATCCCACCCAGCCAGCCAGATATCCCACCATGGAACGTGCTTCCATTGCAGGGAGTGGAAGTTGTCTCTCAGGATGTCAGTCAGTGGTGTCCTGCTGTTGGTTGTTGCACAGTTGCCAGCAGGGCCTTGTGCTCCCCACAGCAGTAGCCAGTGTCAGCCATCTTGTGAGTCCTTTTCCACTCCCTGTGATGTGCGCATGGTTCATGGTGGTGTTGATGGGACAGTTGTGGGGGGGGCAATATATGTGACTACAACTCCCATGATGCTATTGGCTACACTGACTTGCCCAGCATACACAGAATTCCTTTCTTTCAGTGGTCTTCACTGTGTGTTGGTGTTGTAGTGGTGGCTACATGTCTGGATGTGTTTGTTAGTTCTATTTGTGCCACTGCCTAGCTGTAGTTGTAGTTGTGTTTGTACATGTGATGGCACGGTTAAATGTAACTTTGAGATGGCATGTGTTGTGTTTATCTGACTGACATACACATTTTGGGATGATTCTGTTCTGGTTGCTGTGTAATTGCTATGAGTGCATGGTTTGACTCTCCCCTTGACAGTGATGTGTGTGTGTATTGTGGCAGAATATTGTGTACATTTGTTGTGTACTCACCAGGCTCTGGGATGTTCTCTAGTCCATATACGCTCACTGGCGGAAGGATGGCTCGCACCTTCTCCTCCCAGGGCCTGAGATATACTGGCTTGGCAGGAGGGCCACTGCCGGTGTATTGGCTCAGGAGGTAGTCTTTCTTGAGCAGCTCCCGGACCCTCCTGCGCACGTCATACCACCTGTTCTGGATGTCGGTCTTTGTGCGCAGACATGGTGATTGTGCGTTCACCCTGTTGATGATCCTCTCCCACATCTTGGTTTTCTGGGAGATGGGGGTCTGTCGGACCAGTGTGCCAAACAGCTGTGGCTCTACCCTGAGGATCTTGTCTACCAGGACTTCCAATTCACAATCTAGGAACTTGTGATTCTTCTTGGAGGGCATGGTGATGGGTGGTGATGGTGAGTGATGTGTGTGTTGGTGTGCAGGTGAGGGTGTGTGGGTGTGTGTTTTGCTGGGTGTATGTGAGGTAGGTATTTGTTGGTGTGCTGATGGTGTGTGGCTTGTGTGAGGGATGAGATGTGGGTGTGTGGTTGCTGTCTGTTGGGTGCTGGCAGTAGAATGGCATTTGCAAAGGATCATGGTTGGGATTTGTGTCCTTTATATGGGTGGAGTTGTGGGTGTGTCTTTGTTCTCTGTCCCCACCCCCCCAGTATTTATTGGCTTTGTAATTGCTTGTTTGGCCTTTTTTTGTGTAATTTTTCCTTTGTACTGTCTGTGCATGTTGGAAACGTTCTTGTGACTGAGTCGGACCCTGCATTTGTCTCGTACGGTGTTCTCCGTTTCGTTCACGCTGTGTTTGTGCAGTTTTCTATGCTGCGTACGCGTCGGTCGCTGTGTTTTGTGTTACTTCGGCTCGGTTTTGTATGCGTGTCGGTCATACGGCTTGTCCTCCGTACGACTCGGTCGTGGTTTTCGCGCCTTGCATCGTACTTTGCGGTTTGGAGTTCGCGTGTACGTTTCGGTTGGATTTGTTCCGGGTGCGTGTCGGTCGGTTCGATTCGCGTGTTTTTCCAGCCGGATTGCTGTTTTCCGTGCGGCTCGGTCGTTCGGCTTGGGTTCGGTACGTGTCGGTCGGATTTTGCACGCCTTGCATTGTACTTGGCGTGTCGGGCGCCACAGGTACGTGTCGGTCGGAATAAATTCCGGCTCCGAGTCGGTCGGTGCTTTTTCCGGCCCGAATCGGAATCGACCCCTTAGCTGTGCTGAATATGCATGGGAAGATTTACTTGAATTTCTACAAGAGGCAAATTCAAATCTAAAAATATTGAAATGAAGACACCTGGAGAACTCTGTACTTTGGATCCTGTAAATGTGTGCAGGTATTTTAACCATAGGTTTCAAACTATGATGTCATTTATCTGCAATAAAAATAATTGTCCTCTTGGAGAAGTTACTGATTTTTTGGGGCGAAAAGAGTACCACGCCAGAGGTGCTCCTTATATACACATGCTATTACGGATAAAGAATGCTCCAAAATTTGGAACTAATACTGATGAAACTGTATTGTCTTTCATCGAACAGTATGTTGCCTGTGACATTCCAAGACAAGGAGGAGAAAAGAGCTTGAGACACAAGTTTTACCGCTGTGGAAATTACTGTTGACGAAAATACAAGTCTGAAGGGAAATTTTATACAAAGAGTCGTTTTGGATTCCCAAGTCCAATAATTTCTAAAGGAAGAGTAAATTCTTTTTTGTCTCCCAAGAATACATACAACTTAAAATGAACAGAATAGTCAAGGTATATTAATGACTACAATCCAGTTATTTTGAAAATGTGGAATGCAAACATGGATATTCAATATGTTGCAGATAATTCAATTGCCGTTGCACGCTATGTTACATCATATATAACGAAATCAGAAAAAGACAGAGATGAAAGGAATGTGGGAAGAAATTTCACAAGAGAAGAGTCTTACCGAAAAATTGTACAGCTTTAGCTTGGAAATGCTTTCCCACCGAGAGATTGGATCCTATTAATGTTTGGATCGCTTGTGCTCTTCCAGTTTATATTCAAAGTCAAGAGGAATCATTTGGGTAAGTTTAGGTCTTGCCTGCAAGTGAAATAGAGTATTGAAAACATTAGAAGAAATCGAGTACTTAGCACTAAATGAACCAGAAAGTACAGAAATTCTTAAAATTAATATGTTGGATACATATTATCCCAAAAGGAGTCCATATCTGGAAAAGCTATGTCTGTATGAAATACTTCAACATTACAGCTTTAAAAGAAATGTTACAGAAAATATAAAACAAGGAAAATATGCAGTAATTGGATGTGATGGATGTTTAGTAAAACATGCCAAAGGAAATCTTATTAACCACAGAAAACTGAGTTGCGAAACTTCAGATAAGAGAGAATTCTTCTATTTTGCACTTCTGCAACTGTTCAAACCATGGCGTAATGAAACAGAATTACTTGGAGATTTCGACTGCTACGAAGATTCTTTTAATGCATGTAAAGATAGCATTCAATGTACAATTTTCCCTACATATCTATACATGTTAAATGATGAGATTGAACAAGAAAACACTATTGTGGCTGAAATAGCTAAAGACAGTTCTCAAGATAGTCAAAGTTCTGGTCCACTGAGTTAAGATCCACAGGGACAACCAATAATCGAAAATGAAGCAGCAATAGCCATGAATGAGGTAGAAATTGCAATGCAACAAGCACAACAGGATAATATTATGTTGGAAAACTTAGAAGAACAAGTATTGAACAAAAATAAAAATATATGTACAAGTGACACAACAGATACAACATGGCTTGTTGCATGAAAAAAAGAATGCCAATGTTTATCATTTAAACCTATTCTTATGTACATCAGTGGTCAAGCTGGAACAGGTAAATGTTTTTTAATTAAAATTTTGACCAGTTATCTACAGAAAACTACAGATGCACATTTATCTTGTGTTGTAACAGCTCCAACCCGATTAGCAGCACACAATATTAAAGGAATGACTTTACATAGATTACTTATGCTACCAGTTGAACATGATAATAAATTGGAATATCAGAAGCTGTCTGCAGAAACTTGTTATGAAGTGTCAAGAGTACTGAAGAAAATGAAACTTGTAATCATTGATGAGGTGAGCATGGTCTCAAACTTAATGCTTGCCTTTACACACTTGAGAATGCAACAGATTTTAAAAATAGAATACAATGTTCTGTTTGGAGGAAAACATTTAATTGTATTTGGAGATCTACTACAACTAACTCCTGTAAAAGGACAACCAGTTTTTAAAACACTTGTGCATGAAGACACTAGAAAAACTTTGGGGAGTATTGGAAATATGAACATTTGGTTACATTTTGAATATAAAAAACTTATAAAGAATATGCGACAAGCAAGTGATGAAGATTAAGGAAATATTCTTAAAGATATAAGAATTGGTGTCTTGACAAAACGTGGTAATCAAACTTTAGAAAGTCGGCTTCTAAGGAACTTGTTTACAAATGAAAACACAGTGGCTGAAGTAATGTACAAGAAAATTGGAGAAAAGAAGTCTATAGTTTGCCCAATGCCTACACTGCAAGAGTGCTCTACATTCAATCAAGAGCTTCTGAAACTGGAAAAACAAGAAATAGTTGAAATTGAAGCTATGGATAAAATTGAACACCAGGGAGTGACTATTCTTCTTACAGAGAAACTACAGACCAAATTGCACTCTTTGGAAAAGTCTGCATCTAAAACTGCAGGCTTAGAAAAAACTTTACATGTATGTATAAACTGTCGGGTAATTTTACGGCGTAATTTGAATGTAGAAGAAGGCTTATTAAATGGAGCAATGGGAAAAGTTGTTGATATAGTAAAATTTCAAAACAGAGATGGAATAGAATTTTTGAAAATAAAATTTGATCAGATTAAAGACAGATTGGGCGTTGTGTTGTACGTTTTTTCCTTGTAAAGGACTTGTATGTTCGCAGAAAACAGTTTCCTCTGTCTTTAGCATATGCTCATAAATCTCAAGGTTTAAGTATAGACAGTGCTTTGGTAAATATTGAAAGTACAGTGTTCAAAGAGGGAATGGCATACGTTGCATTATCCTGAGTAAGAACATTGTCTGGTTTGTAATTGATTGGTTTCGATGAGAAAAAGGTTAGTGCTGATGTAAATTGTGTAAGAGAGTATAATCGTTTAAGAAGACTTTACACACCAGATTTAGGTGAATATCCCATATATGAGAAACGTGTAGTGTGTCCAAAACGGAAATATGTCAAAGATTCAAGAGAGGTTGAAAAAAATAAAAAAATTGAAGAGAAAGTTGTAGGTGTAAAGAAACAGAAAATGGAAACTGTTGATGACATTGTAGGATGCCAGTTGGAAAATAGTTCAGGTATCAACTGTTATGCTAATGTGATTCTGAATGTTGTGTTTTATCTACAAGATCTTCATCATGAAATCATGGGAAATCGTGGAAAAAGATTCTGTTCTGCGCTACATCATGTATTTCAACAGTTGGTAACTGACAGAAGTAAAATCCATATTCACCACCTTTTGGATATATGTACTGGTTCTTTGACCTTTACTCTTAATATACAACAAAATGCACAAGAATTTCTAATCATTATGCTTGGAGTATTAGAACATGAAGGAATACAGATTGAAAACTTATTTGGACTAAGTTACAGATGGGATCATAAATGTGAACAGTGTTCACTTACTTCCAGCAAGAAATAGACACAGAACGATTCATTTACTTAATGATACCAGAGTGCAAATCAGTACCTTTTAACAAATTAGTAAAAGCAGCCAATTATGAAATGAAATGTTTGCATTGTAAATCAGAGATGTTGTCTACATTACATATAGAAAGATATGGAAAATATCTCATTTTAATGCTGAAACATTGTAGAGCAAAAGGAAGAAAACTGGAAAGCAAAATTAAACATTTTGTTGCAAGTCAAATATCTATTTCTGATAGAACTTTTACAACAGTGGCTATTATTTTCCATGCAGAACCTACTACCACATCTGGACACTATACTGTGTATTTAATGTGTAATAAAGGATGGACACATTGCAATGATGCCCACTTGGAATTTAAACCTAGATTGCCTTATGAATTACCAAATTCATATTTGATATTTTTGAAGCCATAGTTTTGAATACATAATTCGGCCTATTGGGAAGATGTGAACATGAATTAACAAATTCATATTGGATATTTTGGAACCATAACTTTTGAATACATCATTCGGCCTATTGGGAAGATGTGTTCAGAAAGTAGACAGCACTGGAAACAATTACTAATTATAATTAGTGTTTGGAGTATTATTTGTGCTAATTGGTATTGCATTTGGAAAAATTATGTTGAAAAGCAAATAGTTTAAATATTTGTGCTGTATATTGTACAAGATGTAAATGAGAGTGTACATTTCGGAAATGTCCTTGAGATAAATAATAGACGTACTGTACAAGAAGGATGTAATAAAGAAACTGTAGTTAGGAAAATACATAGCTTCACAAATTGAAAATAATGCTCTACGCTGATTTTTTTTTTTGTACAATCTAGTTGATTGTTTTTTGCCCCGCTGTTCCATGATGATACTGCTTTGAAATTACTGTGTATGATGAAGTTAAGTGGAATCTGAGAACAGCAAAAAAGGGAAACTGAAAATGTTATGTAATTCTAAAATTATGTTGTCCTCTTAAAAATGTAATAGTATAATTTCTGTAATACATTACATAACTTTTTTCTTTTTCTTCTTTATAGTAGGTAGTGGTGAACTTTGAAAAAAGTTTTAATCCTGTTTAGCACAATACTACTCTAAAATAGTTCAACAGAGTCATGTTTCTAAATTACCTAAAAAGGTAAGAATACATAAGATAATGTGTATGATACCCTGAAACAATGTTTGAAGTTCAATTATATGTTATTTATTTGTAATAAAAATTATTGTTGATCCTTTATACTATTTGATAACTTTGGTTGTGTTGCTGATGTCATCAGCCAGGTAGTCATTCTTTTACACAAACGCTACCTATGCTCTCATGTAATCTCTGTAGCACAACTTTAGCATTAATAGGATAACCCAAGCATTATCCTTGCATTTTTCCTTTTACACAGGTACAACCTATGCACTCATGGTATCACCCAGACAGTACCCCTGCACTTATGCAATCACCAACGAACTACCCATGCACTCATACAATCACCCAGGCACTACTCATGTACTCATCCATTCACTCAGGCACTACCCATGGATTAATCCATTCACTCAGGTTGTTGCAGGGATTCAGCCTAAGGTGACAACTATGCATATGACCATGGGACCTTAGTAGGTAGGTACTGAGCCATCCTATTACCTGAGTGCCCATAAGCCCCGGACCAACTTGCTATATTGTCTCATTTGCTCTCCTAATCCCTTACAGAGAAACAAGTGATTAGACAACCCAGAACACAATACTCCCACATCTCAGGAATTGCGGTAACAAGACACACCCTTTCACTGTCACTCTTGTACTTGTAAGATCTGACACAGACACGAAACATTTTAAAATATTTAGTTTAAGTAACGTGCAGTATATGTGCCACAACAAGAACAAAATTGTATGATAGAAATATATTCAGTATAGCAGTTAGTCCATATATTTGATAAAGGGAGATCTCATCATAAAAAGACAATGGAGAAAAGACTATACTGCGTAACTTCCCTCTACCTTGCTAAAACGAAGTATTATTATATAATAGAAGATCTCTGAGCTTTGTCTGCAGACAACATAACTTTGAATATAGATGGTAAATCTAAATTATATGTGCTGTTTCGCTGTTCTCCCTGGAAACATTTCTGTCCAAGTGTGTGTGCCACCTATTTGTGTATCCCAATTGTATCACAGTATGGGTGTTCAACAACAATGCATTGGTATGTTTTATGTTTTTGCCCAGAATGTTGAATTTATAGTTCCGAAAGATGGTCAGAAGAATCACAGCAGACAGTTCTCATGTGAAAAGTACGAATGAGGTATTTTGCTAAAATAAAGCCTTGTGTTATTGTGCGCACAAGCTGGATAACGGCTTTAGGGCTCATGGTAACTTAGTGAAGTTGATAATGTCCCCAACAGCCAGGTCGCCCCCTCCCCTTGGCCAGCTCTGTAGCACCCAGGCAAACAGAGCGCAAAGATAAGCAGAGCCAAACCGAATCTGTAAAGGCGAAATCGTAGAAAAATTAAATATATGAAAGTTCCCAAGGAACGAAAAGGAAATGAGAAAAAGTAAACAAAACAGTCTTTTTGAAGTGTAGAAATAACAGGCCATCAAATCGGGTTCCCATGCGCACTTATGGAGATCCATTGAAATGCAAGAATTCACAAGCACCGGGGAATGCAATCAGCTCCAAAAGGTCATCCGCACTTCTTCAAGCAAAGAGGGTCGCCATCCAATTGAGCAAGCCGAAAGAACAGATATGGTCATCGTAATCTTGTGCAACCTGGAGCAACCTGCGTGATATTCGATGATACTGCGCTGCAAGAGGTGCTGCGCATGAGCGCACGTACTCCAGCTCCCCCTTATTGAATGATTAAACACATCCATCAAGCGTGTCTCCGGAACAGTCGTGGTCATGAGCCAGCAATGAACTCACCAACAGTTCATAATCCAGGTCAGCGCTTGAAGTAGTGGAGAGGCAGACATCCAGGTCGCACTCAAAGGGGCACCGGAGACAGTAGCACAGGTTGCACGCAGGTAAAATAGACGTTGCGGAAGTTCAGCCTATAGCTGATGCCAAAAGTCACCAATGGCAAGCATCCAAAAAGTTGCACCATTCGTTCACGGTACAGCCACAATTGGCCTTGATGGGGCTCAGTGAACGGCGATGCAACAGGGTCAATAAACTCTGCCCAAATCATATTACGTCATTCAAAGTTGATTTGTTTTGTATCATTGACCCTAGTATTATCTGTTTTCACAGTTTTTTCGCCGTCCACGCTGTTTTTTTACCCATTTGTGTCACTGCGCCGTTCACTCACACTAGCACATTCAGGACACTCCTGGCTTTTATGGTTACTTTTAGTTGAACTGTACTGTAGTGCTGATATAACTACTTACAAATAATAATATTCATTCTAAAACTCTCCTTTTGGTCTCCTTCCCTTTTTTTCCTTCCTCAAGTGATTTATACACTTCATGTAATTGCACAAGAGAGATATGGCACGATCGAGGAAGTGGGCCATGCTGGATCCTGCAACCAGTGAATCCACTCACCACCAACAAGATGCTTCTTTGTGCCAAGGTCCTCACGATGCAGGGGTCACATGCCTTAGATGCAGGCAAGACCTTGGGGCTCCACAGAAGTCAATCCGTTCTCCAGGCACAATTCTTAGATCCATGCTCACACTGCGCTACCAGTTGGGAGCCAGGAAATGATGTGGGCGCTTGAGAGGGCACTGCTCTCCAGGTGTCACAAGTAGACGGTGTGGGTCCCTCAAAGATCTTTGATGTCCCTGAGACCTCCGAAAGAACAGGTGGCAAATCAACAAGCCCTTAGAGAGCACACTTAAGGGTGCCATACAGCAGCAGGTTGTCCCTCCAGACCACCCACTACTCAGGAAGGGCACGTGGTCCCTTTCAATGTCAGGAATCCTCTTTGTGCACAGTAGATTCATCTGGCAGTGTACACCTCACAGTTCCAGGTTCTCTGATACCACTTCCCCTCAAGTGTAACTCTACCCTGCTGATGTATGGCACCAGTAGTTATACTGTAGTGTGCCTTTGAAGTTGGGGGTGGTTCAAAGGGAGACGTTTCCCCTAAATTTCAGTCCTGTCTGCCATGAGACTGTGGAATGCAGATCTTAATCTTTAATGGGGCCATGATCTGGCTCCAGAGGCCAAATGTCAAAACCTCTTCTTCCAAACTCTCCAGCCAGGCCCGCAAATGCAGAGGTCTGTTGTTCCAGTTGCATGTCCACTGTTTTATAACTGTCGCTGGGAAATGCCCAGGTGTGCTCCCCGACCTCCAGTGTGGACTGTAGCCTAGCATCACAGCACACAAAGAGTTTTAGAGCAGAGAAATTCCCACTTTCTAGTAGTGGTATTTCTACGCTAATCATGACAAAGCCACCTTTACCACTGGACAGGGGTTTTCATTGCGAATCCAATGATAGGAAACATCATGAGGCTACTCCACTGCAATTCACGGTTGCAGCCTGAAGTAATTTCAACCATTCCCCTCTGTTAGCCTGTGAGAAGAGTAAACCTCATAGGTAGTGAAAATACACATGGGTATTCCTCACTACCTGTGGCAGGGAACACGCAGGCGCACCTGTCCTGCCTCTCACCTGCCACTCACTTCACCCTTTTAGACGTATCCTCTGGGTGCTCTAGTGGTAGTAAAAGGTTCTCTCACAATGGCTAGTGACTTAATCAGACCAGCCTGAGTAGACTCGCAATTGCACACAGTAGCCTGAACTGGCAGGCTGGACACATATTTAGAAACACCATCGGTGCAAAGCGTGCACAAGCCTGCAACGGCGGCTGGGCACGTATTTAGGGACACCATCGGTGCAAGTGTACACACCAGTCTGAAAGGGCAGGCTGGACACATTCTTAGAAACACCATCGGTGCAAAGCACACACCAGCCTGCAATCAGCAGGATGGACCCAGGTTTCAAGATATCTTAGGTGCATGTGTGCTCACTGGCCTGCAATGGCAGGCTGGAAACCGGTGAACAACCATGCTAGGTGTCAATGCGCACAACCTGTCCTGCAATAGCAGGCCTGACCTATGTTTAGAAACCTCATGTAAGCACCACTTCCTAACGGGTGTAAAAAGGGCGGGCCCACTTTCATACTGCATTTACAGTGGTAAAGTGCCCCAGGACCTACGGCCACAACAAGAGAATCAGCCACACCCAGGAAGTGTCCGAGGAGGAGAGCTGACCTCGTAGGTAGGGAAAACACATATGGGGGCTTGTCCCTACTTGGGCAGTGCACACACAGATGTACCTACCCGGCCACTCACATACCCCTATTTGGTGGTAGTAAAAGGCCCCCTCAGGGTAGCATGAGATATTTTTAACAGGCTATTCCAGTTGTTGGCACAATCCGTGCGGCATCCCCCTATTAGCCAGTGTAGCACCCACCCTGGGTGTGTGCACAGGGCACTCATAAGTACAACCCTAAACCAATCAAATTAGCACCTATCCTGGCATGTGTTGGAAGGGCACACACATTTTCCAGTTGCAGTAGAGTGGGAAAGTGCCTAGAGTCCTAAGGTCATGAGGTCCTGAAAAGAGAATTGACAAAAACCAGGAGGACAAGAAGCAAAATGTTTTAGGGAAATCCCCCCAAGAAGGGCCATGTTCAATAGTCTGTCAGTATTGTGGGTGATGTCTCTTGTGCACCTAAAAGCAAACCAGAAAGAAAACCAATTAGTGAAAAGTGGCATTGTTACAGTGTGAATTAGTACAGACAAATGCAATATAATGTAGTGTGGTTCTTATTATCCCAAATAATTAACAACGATAGCCTATCCATCCCAAAGTCAAACAACACCATCACCATAACATACTATTTCATTTTCAATCAAGATAACAACAACATACAGATGTAACTATTTGATTTATGTGCATCTAAGGGAGACACCTGTGGCAGTCAAGGCGGTTGCAGGGGAAAATGAAATAATCACAAAAAAATTCATGCTGGTGTGCGCCTATGGCAGGCAAGGGGGTCCAGGGGAAAGTGGAATAATCCTTAAAATATGAATGCTGGTATGTGTGCACCTAAGGCAAGCAAGGAGTCCAGGGGGAAATAGAATAATGCTTCATAAATGAATGCTGGTGTATGCACCTATGTCAGGCAAGGGGTCCAGGGGGAAATGGAATAATCCTTAAATAATTAATGCAGGTGTGTGCACCTATGGCAGGCAGGGAGTCTAGGGGAAAATGGAATAATAATACTTAAAAAAGGAATGCTGGTGTGTGGCAGGCGCCTATGGCAGACGGGATGGATGAATCTTTTTTTAAAATGAAAAAGCGTTATTTTTTTAAATTGAAAAAAATAAAGAAATTAAAGAAAGATAAATAAATAAATAAAACTAAATTAATTTAATTGCTGGTGTACTAGGGGACTATAGGAAAAACATTGAAGAGACAAGGAGGTGCAGGAGAAAAATGCAAAAAAAATTCAATATAAAACACTGTTAATATACATAAACTAATTGATCCTCAAGTATATTACTAAACTGATATCAGGGAAAAGTAAAATAAATTAAGAAAAACAAAAAGGATTAGCCCTCTCCTATCAATCTCCTTAGAAAATGGCTTTGAAACCTGGAAAAATGGTGGCTGCATAAAAATGGCCGCCGGCCACATGATCAACCAACAACAACAAGCAAGGAGGCATGGCCACACAAAAAAACCCACATGCAGGCCTATGGCAAAAGCACACTGGCGGGTGAGACAAAATGGCCACGGGCCACATGGTCAGACAACAATACTAAGCAAGCAGGCATTGCCACAACAAAGAACACATGCAGGCCTATGGAAAAAGCACACTGGCTGGCTACACAAAATGGCCACCGACTACATAGTCAAACAACAACAGCAAACAAGAAGGCATGGCTACAACAAAGAACACATGCAGGCCTATGGCAAATGCACACTGGTTAGCTGGCTACACAAAATGGCAACCGACCACATGGTCAAACAAAAACAGCAAGCAAGGAAACATGGCCACAACAAACAAAACATGTGCAGGCCAAAGGACACTGACTACACAAAATGGCCCCCGGCCAAATGGCATGGAGACAAAGACAAATGGAGGCATTGCGGGACAAAAACTTTGGAGGGTAGCGAGCTCGCTTTTTAATTTAGCTAGGAGGGATGTCAGGACTCCAAATTCCCCTTTTCTTAAAATTTGTAAGATGCAATGTGTTCCCACTGCTACTTATGGAGCTGGGGTTTGGAGATTTCACAACACCACCCCTGTACAGGTGGAAGAAAATAGAATTTGCTGGAGATTGTTGAACCTCCCTCCCTCCAGTCCAAATTTTATTTTGCACTCTAAATTGAATCTAGAGTACATACAGGATAGTATCAGGGCCTCATTACGATGGCGGAAGGCCCGCCACCGACAGCCTGTCGGTGGCGGGCCTTCCGCCATCGTGCTGCTGTTTTCCCCCGCCAAATTATGATGGCGAGGGGAATCGTTGGTGCAGCGTGGCGGTCGTAAAGACTGCCCGCCACGGTTCCGCAAGGCGGTGCCTTTCTGACCACCTTGCGGAACTACACCATAGGTTCACATTGTGGCGGTGCCTTGTGGGCACCGCCGTAGGGATTAGGATATCCCTTTCATCCATTCATTTTGCAGCGGCCAAACCGCCGCAAAACGAATGGCAGAAATGGATTTGGGGGCCCGTAGCGGGCCCACCTTGATCCCTGGGACTGGGTCAAGGGCACTACGGGGCACCTATGGTGCCCCCCTACATATCCCTGCACCATGTGGCAGGCACCCCATGGTGCCTGCCACGTAGTGCAGGGATATGCAAGTGCCTTTAATTTTGCATTGCGGCGGGGGCTGCAGAACGCATCCCCGCCACAATGCAAAATATAGGTGATGCGACCGGCATGGTGGCGGTCGCATCGTAATTTGGATTGTGGGGAGGCGGCCGGTCCCAAATTCGACACGATGGCTGACGGACGGAAGTCCGTCGGCCATCGTAATGAGCCCCTAAGTTTGCCACCCCGAAACTCAAACTCTGCGTTAATGTCTGGAGTAATAAGGAGGCTTGTTTTAATAGGTGAGTTATTGTTGACTGCCTGAACATGGACTGGAGACTTTCTATATGTTGGTTGAATTACATGTATAAATCTTTAGTTGATATTGGGCTTCAGGAACTGTTTAGTGCCCCAGGCTTGATTAGTAAAGCCACTGAAAATGTGGTTAGACAGAGCTTTGCAGAACACATTTCCTCTCTGCGGTTACAGGAGATTGCTCATGAGCATACTGTCTACTATTATTTTTCTATGTTTGCTACGGGCGACATTGCTTTGTATCTTACCTTAGACCCGATGGGACAGATCACTCTTATTGAGATTTAGGTCAGGTCGGTTTGGCGTCTACTATGCTTTTATGATTTGGAATGCGCTTGGAGTAAGGAACTGCCCCCAAGTCCCTGTAACAGCAAGGTGGAACAGTCTTTGCTACATTTTATGTTTTTCTGTGGCTTCTACCGGTGATTTTCTCAGCCACGTCTTATATCAATACTGAACAAATTAGCCTTTCAGAAATGTAGGGTTGCACTAACCTATCTTTAAAATGTTGAATAGTCCAGATATTTGTTTTACTATTTGTTGCTTTCTTAAGTTGGACAAACGCAGTAGAAAAACAATGAAGGGGACATAATGGGGTATTTTAGTTGTTTTATCCATGTTTTATATTATCTATATTTGATGAATTGTTATGGTTTTAATACTCTTATGTATTGCATTGCACTGAGATCAGTGTATTGTGACATAGAACTTACGTATTTATTTTATTGTTTTATTTTATTATGTGCTTTTATGATCTTTTTTAAGACCGAATAAAGGCTTATTGAATTGAATTGACAAATGGAGACCTATGGCAAACACAAACACACACACACACATGACAAAGAAGGCATGGTTAAACACACATTAATTCAGCAATGCTAAAAACGAAAATTAAGTGAGCCATAAAAATTTGACAATAACACACATCCTCCCAAGGCATCAAATATTTCCCCACCACAATACACCTTTTGCAGAAACAAACGAGAAATACCAAAATAAACCCCTTATTTTAAATTTAGTTCAATGTCATCCCTGCTCTAAATGATGGTTTTAAACAACATATACCACAGAAACAGTTGTTTTATGTACCTATGACTAGTATTTGGTCTACCGGTTGGATGGCCCATGAGCAGAGAAGGCTACACATTCAAATAAGTGAATAGTGTAAATTTAACAAGCATGAAGAAAATGTACTGAACTGTGCAAACTTTTTTCCTTTACAAAAGATATAGCAAATAAGTGCAAATAAATAACTAGGACCCTACTGAAACTCGAGGCCACCCACCACAATAAAATTAAAAAATTGAATATAAGTGAAAATAAATACTGGTGCATGCCCACTATCAACAAACAACAAATTGTACAAAAATGTTGAACTTACTTGCAATATCACATAGTCCTTAAATCTAATAGTATATATGCGGCAGGCAAAAATAGTTATCCTTCCATGTCAAAATCCAAATGAAAAGTGCCCAGGAGATGGGCAAAGCACTGGGAGGAGCTTGCTGGACGGGAACATACATTTAAAACCCACTCAAAGAGTCACTCACTCACCCATACATCCACTTACACACCCAGTCACTCACTCATACAGCCATTCAGACACCCACTCACTCACCCATACAGTCACTACACACCAAGTTACCCATCCATAGTGCCACTCACACTGCCACTCACTCATCCTTAGTCACTGACACACCCACTCACTCACCAATACAGCCACTCACACACAATCTCACTCACCCACACAGCTACTCACACACACACGTATACACCCATGCAGCCACTTATACACCTATACACACAAGGATACATACAGTCACACAACCACTTACTGAATATATGTTAGAAGCAGTAAAACTCAGTAGAGTGCACCTGGTATGCTAATTTAACTTTTGCAGTTGGTTAGTATATATGTTAAACACCCATAAACTGTCAAAACCACTTACTCTCACTTGTTGATGTCATCAGTGATGCTGTTTGAGATGTCATCAGTGATTGCTGTAATATGTGAGGTCATAAGCAGTGCATTGCGGGGGCATAATTTATAGTTAGCTCAGGTAACTATAACTGCTGAATTTCACTGGTTTTGTACAAAATCAGAGCGTAACTATATCGTCCCTGTAACATTTGTTTTTTTCTGTGGAATTCTAAGGTTTTTTCAATTCTATTTACTAACTATAATGACCCTGTAACCTTTGTTTTTAAGTGAATCTCTAAGGTTTTTCAAATTCTATTGCCTAACTATAACGTCCCTGTAACCCTTGTCTTTTTAAGTGAATTTCTAAGGTTTTTTAACTAGTAGTCAGATTTGCAGAGTGGTGGAGAAAGGAGACGGGGCTTCTGACTAGCTCTCAGGAATCCTGCTGTGTAAGACTTACTGGAGGTAACAGGAGGGCTTCTAGGCCCCCAAGAACCCTCAGCATCCAAGAGGAACTCAACTCATACCCCAACCAGCAGTGCACCAGGAGGCGCGTTTTCAGAGTGGTGGAAAAAGGGGGCATGGTCTCCGAAGTCTTCTCAGCAATTCCACTGTTTGGGACTGACTGAAGGTAATAGGAGAGGTAGTTGGCCCCCAAGAACCCTCTGGAGCCAAGGGGACTTAATTCCCTAACCAGCAGTGTATCAGGAGGCATGTTTGCAGAGTGGTGGAAAAAGGACCATGGCCTCAGAAGCCCTCTCAGCAATTCCACTGTTTGGGACATACTGGAGGTAACAGGAGGGCTTGTTGGCCCCCAAGGATCCTCAGCATTCAAGGAGACTTCATCCCCAATTAGCAGTGCGCCAGAAGGCACGTTTGCAGAGTAGTGGGAAAAGGTGGCGTGGCCTCCGACCAGCTCTCATCAATCCGGCTGTGTGAGAATTACTGGAGGTAACAGGAGGGGCTTCTGGCCCCCAAGGACCCTCTGGAGACAAGGGGATTTCATCCACGAACCAGCAGTGCGCCAGGAGGCAACTTTGCAAAGTGGTGGAGAAATGGGGCGGAGCCTCTGGCGAGTTGCCGGGAGTTTTTATTTTATTTTATTTTTTTAGGGAAAGGGGCTGCATAGCCCCCCTTCCTGGACCAATTTTGGCCCCGGGGACCCCATCCCCCGGAGCCAGGGATTTTTGGAGTGGGGAGGGGGGCCACATGGCCCGGCCTCTGTTGTGGGTGCCCTGGTCCCACCCAGGGCACCCACTTGTCACTGATGTGGACTGCGGTGGAGTCTCATTTGTCATATTTAGCCCCAGGGCCCCCCTGAATCAATATATAACATTTGACCTGGGGAGGTAGCGGTCCCCAGGACACGGGGTTCTAGGCAACCGCAGCATAAATTAATGAAAATGCCCTGGGGATTGCTGGCTTTTAGGTGCCCCTTCTTACATATTATAGAAATGCCCCAGCCCAGGGCCTGGCCCACCCGGGGGCTGATTACAAATGAAGTGCGGCTTCAGTTTTTTTTTCATTTTCGGGGGGATTTGTGGATCTAGTGCGACTCTTGCGGATTTAAAAAAAAAAAATGCTTTTTTGGCCCTGTGGGGTCTCTGTGGGACCATCTGTAATATTCAGGAGCAGAAACCAGATGAGTTTTGAAAAGGATTTATTAGATAGCGGCACAGTACATCCTCACACAACCAAGGAAAATCTCTTTTATCAACCACCCATTCTACATTCCAGAATCTCTTGAAGGATCCAAGAGATAGACATAAAGGAAAGCATGTAACAACTGTGAATAAGTGATACTTTAACATAACAAAATACAACACATTTCCCCCTTAAAACGGGAAATAAAAAATATAAAACTGCAAATTCAAAAATGCGTTTTACACAAAGTCTTCCAACTTAGCAGGTGCATGCCTCAATCTGGCATTCATTTTTACCCGTGAAGCTACAGAGTCTTCCCTTACATTCGCTTCCAAACCCCTGCTTACTGGTACCACATCAGTGCAATTCTCAGACACAGATGCAGGAACACCTGTTGGTCCGGGCACTGAAGCAGTTTCTGATTGGAGAACAATGGTACAGAACCACAATAATCAGGAACAAAAGTCTCTTTACGCGAAAAATGGCCAGAATTCACTTCTCCTTCTCCACCACACTTAGCCAACCTTCTTACATTCCACACTTTACCATCCTGGGTAACCACACTCTTACTGTACACCTTAATTATCCTGATAGCTTTGCCATACTTGGGTTTGCCTTTAGCAATAAAACCTGGTTTGCGTATCCTTACCCAATCTCCAACAACAAACGTAGGTAGTTTGACTTTCCAACTGGTATCATAAGCTTCCTTAACCTTTTCTTGTTTCCTCTTCACTTTTTCACAAACCCTCTGAACATCTACCTCATCAGGAAACTTCTCCTGTTGTTTTCTATACCACCTAGGGCACAACTTGGAAATCGGATGTCCTCCCCTCAACAACCCGAAAGGACTAACTTCAGTAGTACTCTGTGGAGTAATGCAGTACCTCCATAGTTTTTCCCTAAAATTGTCTCTCCAATTACCTCCACAACTACGCGCCAAAACAATACTTTCCTTCAGCACTCGGTTGAACCTTTCCACCTATCCATTCCCTTGTGGTTTATAAAGCGCAGTGGTGGCATGTCTGACATTACTGTATCTAAGGAAACCCTGCATTTCTCTCGACACCAACTGTACACAATTGTCAGAAAAAAGGACTTCATGATATTCTTCCCTTGCGAAAACCTCTTTAAAGAACTCAATTATGACACCTGTGGTTACTTGTGAAACCAACTTCACCTCTGGCCACTTGGACTGGTAATCCACCAGAACTAACGCAAAGCGAGAATCACATGGCAAAGAATGAAAACGTCCAGAAATATCAAATCCCACTTTCTGCCAAGGTGAAACTGGCCAAGCCATGGGTTGAAGAGGAGCAGGACCCAATTTTAACATCTTTTCACTATTGGCACAAGTATCACATTCCCTCACCCATTTATCAGCCATCCTGTCTAACCTTGGCCACCAAAAACACGTACGAACCAACCTCTTCATGGATGACATACCAGGGTGTCCTTTATGGGCAAGCCTCAAAATGACATCCTGCATCCCTTCAGGGGAATACATTTCCCATTCTTAAAAATCAACTCACCTTCCATTTGTAACTCTTCAGCCACTATCAAAAATGGTAAAATTTCCCCTGGCACCGCCCTTCTAGAAGGCCACCCTTCCAAAACATATTTTTTACACGTTGTAATAACATGTCATTTTGCTCATACTCTCTCTATTTCTCTTCATCAATGCTCTTGAATTGATCAACAAAATATTCCGAAACCGAGGCCACAACATCCATACCAACACCATCCTCCTCATTCTGAGTTTTTCATGAGGCAACCGCGATAGACAGTCTGCCACCATATTACTTTTACCTGGGACATGCTCTACAGTAAAACAATACTCCTGTAATGATACCAACCTCGCAATACGCGCAGTAGTATTCCACCCACCAGAAGGTGAAAGTATTCCAACTAAAGGTTTATGATCAGTGCGAAGCACAAAATTTGAACCCCAAATATAGTTGCGAAAATGTTCAATTCCCCAAATACAAGCTGTTGGACTTGGCCCTTTTTGCAGGGTCATCCCAGAACTTTTTGCCTTCCTCCGGTATATTTTCTGACCTGTTGTTTGTGGTTTAGGACTCTGGGCACTTTATCACTGCTGATCAGTGCTAAAGACACCTGTGTACATGCGTGTGCACACGTGTAGGGGCTGCGCAGGGGAGATTCCTGGCGTGAAATCACAAAATCAAAACAGAACCTCTCCCTATTACAAATTACAATAGGTATGTATCCTACTGTATACCTATTGTAATTTGTAATAGGGAGAGGTTCTGTTTTGATTTTGTGCTTATGTTCCCTGCCTCCCTCTCCCTTCATTTGGACACTCAGGGACCCTCTGTTTGTATTATTAGTGAGATTCCTGGCGTGCGCAGGCCAGGAGCAGCTACAAAGTGAATGGTGTGGCAGGACTTATGCAGAATTGGGCGGTGACATGGAATAGGCTTTATACACTGGGAAGAAACATGCCAGGGAAAGTCAGTGTGTTTGACTGTGTTTTTCACTTCATTATTCCCCTTTGGGGAAGTGGAGCCCATGGGCTAGTGTCACTTTCCTAAGGCCTACAGATTCCAGACACGCACTAAAGTCCACTGTAACGGGTGTGAGAAGAAGTATTCTGCAGAGTCCAAAGTCATATTTGTACTGCTTTTGGGTCATCCAGAAATGTCACATTTCTCTGAGTCAGTCATAACCAGGGCTGAGGGCTGACCTCAGCTGGCTGGATTGATAACCTTTTTTTTCCACAAGCTAAGGCCTCCTCTCCACGAAGAGAAGATGGGTGGGGCTACAGGCCCATCCATCAGCAGCTATCACTGGTGCCAGGCACCAGGCTGCACCAAGGAGGGAAGGGCTCTTGTTTCAGAGACCATGTGGCCAGAGACCCTGGACGCCGCCATTTTGAACCAGCCCAGAGGCTGGACAAGAAGGAGGGAGCAGGGGCAGGGAAGTGATGTGTCGCTGTTTGATAGGACCAACAGAGACTTCCTGCCGGCCCCCTACTCAACTTTTAAAAAGTGCTTGCACAGGAAGAGAAGCTCTCTCTGGGGTGTGGTCTGCTGAGGCGGAAGGTGCTGGAGCCTGGCAATGGGCAGTTGGAAGGAGGTACCCCCTGACTGCCCTCCAGGCCCCTAACAGCGCCAGAAGAAGAGCCCAGGACCGGTGCGCAGAAGCAGGGGCCTCTGCGCAGGGAGAAGAGAGGTCCAGGAGGAGAGCAGGCGAAAGGCTGGCGCAGGTAGCCAGTGAAGACTGCTCCCTGCAGAATGCCCCCTCTTGGAGACCTGGAGGGCGAAGGAGAGTGCTCCCAGTGGCTGGGGGGCACCACCAGGAGCAAGAAGACGCAAAAATGGGGCAGTTTGGACCCCCAGGGGCTTAGATATGGCCCCCGGAAGGTAGGCGACGTTTGACCCCTAAGCAGACTGACGACGAAGTGCGTGGGGCTCCGCCGCCGGTCTCCAAGATGCCCCCGGGGTGGGTCAGGTCCCGGGGAACTGCCCCCAAGGAGAAGTAAAGACGGGGAGCGCCGTCGCGCTCCCCGTGAAGGTGCCCTGCATGGGGGCCAGGAGCCCACCCTGGCCCCCACCGAAGAGGGAGGCGGGGGAGCGCCATCGCGCCCCCCGCGAAGAGGTGCCCAGGGGCCCGGGACCCCATCCCCGGGCCCCAAAGAAGTAAAGACAGGGGGACGCCATCGCGCCCCCCGCAAAAAGGTCGGGAGGGGCCCGGGACCCCATCCCCCGGCCCGAAGCAAAGTCGGGGAGCGCTGTTGCGCTCCCCGTGAAAATACCCCCACCGAAACGGCCGAAGACGGGGAGCACCGGCGCGCTCCCCGCGAGAAGGAGGAGGGGGCCCGGGACCCCATCCCCGGGCCCCGAAGAGTCCGGGATGGGGGGAGCGCCGTCGCGCCCCCCCGAAGATGTCCGGGGGCCCGGGACCCCATCTCCGGGCCCCGGTGTGAGGAGGAAGGAGGGGGGAGTGCCGTCGCACTCCCCCGAGGTCCAGCCGGACCCGCGGAAATCACTGTGTCTGCCCGCCGGAGCGGGCAGACCAGAAGAGACCAGCCGGCTCCCGCGGCAGCAACGCGAGGGGGCTGGCCGGGCGGGGAGCCGGCGGGGGCAGCCGGGGGTGGGCTCCCCGGGCTGCCCTCCAACGATGGAGCAGTGTGGGGACCCCGGGTGGGATCGGGGCTCCCGAAGTAAGGAGGAGGAGCCAGGGGCCCGGGTGGGACCGGGCCCCCGAGAAACGGCATAAGCGGCTGGTGGTGGGCTCCCCGAGCCGTTTTACTCACCTGGGGGTCCGGGTGGGACCGGGCCCACCACCAAGAGCTGGAAATGTGGCGAAGCCGCAGCGCGATCGCGGCTCCCTCCGAAGCAGCGGGGGAGCCGCTACTATAATATGCGGCAAAACCCATAATGCCTTGCAAGCCAGGACCGGCCTGCAAGGGCAACACAGCGTTTTGACGGCTTGTGGTGGCCCCAGGAGAGCGGGGTCACCACCATACATGTGCAAAGGTGCTGGGGGAGCTGCTGGAGAAGCGCAGTCTCCCACCCAGCACGAAGAGGAGTCCCTCCACAAGTCACCTGGGGACTTGAATAGAATAACCCCTCAAGGGCTCAGCTTGCATTTAACACTTTCCAGGCTGGAACTTTTGTTGTACAGCTGAGGGTGTATTGAGAAGTGCCTAACGGAGTGAAGGGCTGAGTTGGGTATGTCTGAAGAAGGGCATCCCCTGGAGGTGAAGAGGTGTAATTGCACCTGAAATGCATTTACTAACGGTTATTTCTTATTAGAGGGACTGAAGGTCACATGTGTAATGTGAAGTACCTGTGTAAGGTGATGTCATAAGCAAAGTGGGTTTATGTTGCCAGACATTCCTGCTAGGGTGTCTGGCTGTATATGCGTAATCCTGTGATTTCATCTGTGATGCCTTTAGGGGCTGTAATTGCAATGCATTCTAATGATCCACAAATGTGATGAGTACTGTCATTCTAAAGTAATGCTTAAACATGTATTCTTGCTGCTGCGCTTAAGTGAGGAACAACACAGACTGGTAGCCCTGAAGATGTAGGGGTGCATACTGTATGGTCAATATAAGATGTTCAGTCAGGGTTATGTGTCACTAGGGCAGGTGAACCTATTTTTAATGCGTGTTGAGGTAATGGGGTGGGTCGCCACTGGGATGGTGCCAGTGCGCAGGGCCCTCGCTCCAGGTTATGTTCAACTAACTGCATTGGGGGCAAGATGATGTGCATACATGGGAGTGGTGGTACTAGACCCCACCCCCTCTGCGGGAGGGGTGGAGATGTTATGCAATGTCACAAAGTAATTCCAACAGCTTATGTATATTTGTAAATTGGTGCATAGTATTGAGTAGTGTGTGTGTTTAATAAATGTACTCTTACTTTTATAAAGCAAAGTACAGACTGGACAATCAATTATTGAGTGTTATTTCTCCGCACCTGCAAATGGTGATTACTAGCCCACACCACCTCCCTTGAGTAAGCCTCAGACTACTCTGCAACGCTACCCTCTGAGAGTCAGGCGCTGCAATTGGGTGTTTGGTTCCCAGTGAAGGACAAATGTAGTCATGTTATTTGTGCAGGCCTCACAGATGCTGCCTCGTTTTCCAACACAATCTATATACCCCTAAACACCAATCTTCTTTGGCGCAGTGCCAACAATTCCTGGCCTCTATTCCTACTCACACCATTGCTGACACGGATATAGAATCTCTAAGTAAACCAATCGAGCCTGAAGAAATTATTCAAGCCATTAAGGCAACTCGATCAGGGAAAGCTCCAGGACCGGATGGTTTTTCTATAGAGTTTTTTAAGAAATTCCTTTCATCTTTAATACCACACCTCCAAAAGGTTTTTGACACTTTTGTCTCCTCAGGTAAGGTATCGGGTTCGGCAACGGAGGCTACTATAGTGGTTATCCCCAAAGAAGGGAAAGATCATTCGGACCCCAAGAACTTCGTCCAATCTCTTTGTTAAACATGGAAGCAAAACATTTTGCAAAAAGTTTGGCAAAACGATTGGAGCGCCATATTCCTATACTCATTCATCCCTCCCAGACGGGTTTTGTTAAGGGAAGACTGGCTAGGGATAATATCCGCACTTTCTGTCATATTTTAGAGAAAGCAAAGGGGTCTAGCTCTCCGTCGGCAGCTATTGCACTTGATGCTGAGAAAGCTTTCGATAAGGTCTCCTGGCCTTTCCTTCAAGCAGTACTTCAATCTCATAACTTAGGAGATGTGTTCATTGGAATGGTTATGTCATTATGTACTCATCCTAAGGCTAATATTAGGATTAATGGAGCTACTTCATCCTTCTTTGATCTTGGCCAGGGCACCCGGCAGGGTTGCCCGTTATCACCACTTCTCTTTTTATTGTCTATTGACCCGCTTCTTCGACTACTTAATCTTAATCAGGACATTCGGGGCTTTCAATTTGGTTCACAGCACATCAAAACGGCCACGTATGCGGATGATGTTCTTATCTTCTCAGAAGATATAGAAAGAGCAATTCCTGCTATTTCTCGCATTATCAAAGAATTTTCTCTTGTTTCAGGGTATACTTTAAACAAAGACAAAACTGAAATGTTTCCTCTTAATCGGTTATGCTTTTCTTCTCACATGGGAGATGCGGGATACAAGTGGCAGTCTGAGCGGCTTAAATACTTAGGGATTTGGTTTTGTGCGACTTTGTCGGATACCGTCTCTTATAATGAATCGCAGGTATTAGATAAAGTGAAAAAGCTGTTGGAGGCCTGGTCGCCTAAGTTCATCTCATGGTGGGGACGTCTCCAGACATTGAAAATGATGATAACTCCCATTGTCAACTTTGTGTCATCGATGCTCCCTATCAATCTCTCCTCTTCTTTTTTTTCATGAAATGGATGTGATCACCTCTAAATTTTTCTGGAATGACAAACGTGCTAGGATCGCGTACAAACAATTGAGGAAATCTTATGATATGGGTGGTTGTAATTTCCCAGATTGGAGCTTATATCAGTCGGCGTTCTTAGCCTCTCAGGGATCTCTATGGTTTTCTTCTGATACTAGGCATATTCCGCCATGGCTGTATATTGAACAACATTTGTGTTCTCCCTTACCTACCTCTGCTTTGATGACTGCGTCTACATTGACTTTCCCCTTCTCTGGACGTATCATATCGGACACCATTTTGGCATTGAAAAAGATTGATAGGAGAGTGTCCTTACACATTCAAAACTCTAGATGGTCCTCTTTGTGGCACAATCCCAGGATTAAGATTCAGGTGGACGCGGAGACAAGGTTACACTGGGCCAACAAAGGCATTACATTGGTCAAGCATTTCTATGATGTTAACAATAATCCTTTACCTTTCTCTTCGTTGCCCTCAATATATAGTCTCAATAATATTGATTTCTATTCATTCCTTAAAATTAAGGTTGCTTTGTCCAAAAGTACTTTTCATCCGGACTCAAATACTGTTTCTCTCCTACAGCTTTGGGGTAAGGCAGGACATGTTGCTTCTAAGATATATAAGTTTTTGTTTATCACTCCACCATCACTTTCTACGGTTACACAGCTCAAATGGATACACCATTTTGATTCTGATGTATTCAAACATATTACACTGGACACTTGGAAAACCATTGGGAAATTTTCCCTACGTAATAAAATTGCTCCTTCTCTGATTCAATCAAAGTTTTTCACCATCAATCTTCTACATTGGACCCCAGCTCGTCTGTATACACTCAAACTTAAAGATGATAATCTTTGCTGGAACTGTAAAAGTGCTGCTGGTACCTCTCAGCATATGTTTTTTGAGTGCTCCCTTCTCCAAACGTTTTGGGAGTTAATCCACAAGCATTTATTACTAATTTTTAATATCCAGTTTGAGCTTTCCTTTCCTCTAGTTTTGTTGGGTCCTTGGGCAGCTTCATCTCCACTTCCTTTAGACGAGTTAGATTTACAACTTCTGGATCTATTGTTATCAATAGCTGATAAGATTATATTGTCAGAATGGAAATCCTTTAATTCCTTATCGTATCACACATGGTGGGCATGGGTATCGTTTCTCCGCGGTGCTCACACTTCGGTGGAGGAGGGACAATATACCCCTTTTATCTCTTCTGGTGTCTGGAGATCGCTTGATAAATATATCCATTTAGCCTCTCAGGGTCTGGTGGCTCAATATCCTTTTATCACTGCTGATTGATTTTCCCTTTTCTTTTAGTAAGGCTGGAGTACCTTTCTCTTTTTCTCTTTTTCTCTTCTTCTTTCTCTCTCTCTATCTTCTTATTCTTTTCTTTTCTTTCCTTTTTCTCTTCTTCTTTCTCTCTTCGTTTTTCTTTTTTCTTGTGGGTCTTTTTATTTATCCTTTCTGTGATCAATTATTCTTACTTAAATGTAATACAAATGAAATGACATGATTAGGTTCTTATCTATATGTTTTTATTAGGGTTTATCCATTATATATATTATTGCTCATATTTATTCTTTTTATTAATTATTTATTGTTCAAGATGGTTTTTTTTATGTATTACATGTTGTAGTACATTAATTATTTATACTCTCTATCTTAAATTAATTTAAAAAAAATTGAACAAAAAAAATAAACTTTCACAACTGCTTATTTATTTCCAGCTTGCCAGTTGTGACATCCGTTTAGGTTGGGTTAAGCATAACTAGTGTTCGTGTACATGTGTTACTAGGTGGAGCACCTAAGGAGTAGAGAATTTCAAGTTAGCAATGGAGTCACTAAAGGGATCTTCCTACGTGATTTTTGTCACTACAAGTGGCACTCCTGCTATGAATGGACACACAGTGCTTCCATTCGACAGCCTAAAGCTTTATCTGCCCTTCCGTAAAGCTATTAAAACGTTTCTGTTCCCTTCGCTATAAGGTGTTCTGTTGTTACCAGCTGCGCTAATCTGGTTTCAGCGCCGGGACGCCCCTTTGCTGGGGCATCCGCGCGCTTTATAAATCAGCTTAACATAACATAACATAACATGGACACACAGTGCAAAACAGGTATTAATCTAACGTAGCATGGTGTGTTTACATGATGCTACATGTATTCTATGTATGATAGAGGGAAACCATTTTGTCTAATCTAGGATGTGTTTGGTGCCACACTGATGGCAGCCACTTATACACTCTCCCTAACACCATTTTGTAGTTGCATCACTGTTGTTTGCTGGTTAGTATGCATGGAAGTATCACCCACCTGGGCAGAAACAACCTTCAGTCTTATCATTGACTCTTTGACAGTTGTTGCACTTCATGCATGTGACCTTGGGTAACAACTTGCTAGTTTAGTAGCAGATAGAGATTGCATACACTATTTCGCATGCACTGTACATATTTATCTCTGGGTCGCACAAACACATTTTCCTATAAATGTTATGTTGTGTCTTAAGAGATTGCACACCCACCATTGTCTACTTGCTCTAATCATGACCAGAAATACAACAAGCTTATTCTGGAAATTAGTTTTATTCACACGTGAACCAAGGCACAAGTGGCAGTCCTTGGAGCATCAGCCCCAACATAGTTTGTGAGCCATTGGATGTCCAGACAGAGTCCATGGGGGATACATGTCATGGAACATGTTGGGGAGAGGAGGGTTCCAGTGAGGAGGAGGATCAAATTGCCATTAGGAAAGAAAGTCGACATAGACAGTCCACACATGGATTAAAACAACAAGTGGGCAAGCAAATGGAGGACAGTACCTGTTGAGAGGTACACTGCCATGGCCATAAGCACAGGCCATTGAGAAACTGGCCATGTGGCACAGAGATATGCTACTGGGCAGACGTTTTTTGCAAAGAGCTGCAGTCCACAAATTCCTCCTCTGATGTGTGTGGTGCCTCCTGTGGGGGTGGTACAGAAGGTCCCGGAGCTGATGGAAGCCCACACACATCAGGGGCTGAAGATGTGGATCCCCTGTTCCCAGCAGCATTTCCCTGCACCAAGAAGTAAGTAGGTATGGTCAAGCCCAGTGTGCGGCCGTAACATCATTAAAAGTGATGTTCTGGCGGCGCACTGGGCTTGTATGTATGCCCCCATGTATTTGGATGCGTTGACACCACAACTATTCACATTGCACCTAATCCCCAGGGAGCCTGCATTCCCTGTTACCAGTACTCAGCCCTTCGCTCCTGTAAAAGTGATGTGGCTTGGGACATTATTTAGTAATGTAGTTGCAGTCTGCCTTTCACACAGTACACCAGGGCACTCTTCCTTGTTGTGCTGTCTTGCATGCAGGCAGGTGGCTATGGGTTCTGTATTTCACACATATCCTGCAACCTCTACACAGCTTCCAACTTTGATAAACTGCAAGAATGTGTGAGTGCATGTTCTTATTATGGTTTTACTAGTGGTGTATATTCATGTGAGTTCATAACAAACACAGTTTACTCCATATTAGTGGACAGTGAGCACAGTGTAGCAACTCTAAGGGGGTGGGCCCAGTGAAACTATGTAGATTGCTAGCACTGACGCTCACACCATTTCATCATTGCAAGAGTAGTTTATCTTCAGAATATCACACATTGTTTGACTCAGGCCCCCTCACTTTTACGTGTACATGTCTCCTCTGGCAATTCTTATTTTGGACCAGGGACACAACTTACTGTCACACACTAATGGAACCCAGATCCTACATTGACTTTCATGTGCCTACAACACCAACAGTATGTGTGACCATATCCAATAGACTGACATGCCAGCCTGTTTTAGAGGGATCTGAGTCAACCTGAACCCCACATGGTAGAAGTGCTGGAATTGGTGACATGTACCTACCTCGGTTTGCGACACAACTGGGCCATCCACCTCAGCCTCCTACCATTCCTTGCCCAAATGCTTTGCGGTGGCAAACTAGTTCCTCCTATACCTTGACTAATCCCTGTTTCACATCCTCCGACTTTGACATATGTGGCATGGTGAGACACTTTGCCTCCAGACTCCCTCCTGTTACGTGCTACATCTTCACCCAGGCCCACATCACATGTAGGATGTAGTGCTCCAATGGGCTCCTCTCTGCCATCCCTTCCCAGCTACGACACAAGTGTAACACTGTCAGACACAGCAGTGCATGTGTATTTGTCAGGCTATCTTGCTGTACACATATGCCTTCTCACCTCCTTCCAAGGCAATGTATTCCCATCCACACATAGCGGCAGTTGTACGTGCTCAGCCAGTGCCTACAATGCACTGACCTACCAGAGACCCACCGGAGCCACACACCATCTTTAGTTTCAACACACATGGTCCTCTGGTGTGCATCACTTGCATTCACTCCCACACTCATGTCCTTTTTTACAAACCCAGTGAGTGCCAGAAGGTCACTTCTCTTGATGCTCCAGAGGCACACAGTGCTGATCCATCTCTGGGAGGCCAGGTTAAGCCACACTGACCTAGAATAAGACAAGGTAGCACTTTGCACTGCTTTGCCTTAATCCATACCTATGAGGACATCCAAGGCCACACAAGGTGGCTTAGCGTCACCTCATGGATATGATTGAGAGGTCTGCACCACCAGAGTGTCATTAAAAGTGAGAGTCCAGCAGCACAGGCCTCTTGTAACTAAGGCCCCATGTTTTTTGCTTTGTATTGTGGTACTTGTAATTCTGGTGACTCATGTTGTACATACGACTACAAGTGCCAGTTTACAGAGGTGACCGTGGACCGGTGCTGCACTTCACATATGGAAGGTACAAACATGACAGAGCTGGAGTGAGCTGTGCAACATGCAACTGGGCAGTGTTACTTACATTTATGCAATGCTTAATGGTACATGACTCACATACCTGCCTTTTGCCCTGCACACAGCGCAGTGGAGCACTGGTACTTAGATATCTGCACTTCACAACATTACCCTTTTGCCCACATTGCCCCTTGTTGCGGATTACCCTTATGGTCTTGTTCTTCCTCATGGGCTGCACTGTCTTGTCTGGAACTCCTGCCACCAACTCCTCTGGGATGACAGCTGCCACCAGCTCCTCCAAGACATCCATCTCCTTTTGTTGCCCTGGACTTCGGGTCTGCTTTGCTGCCTTCAGGTTGTTGGCTAGTTTCTCCTTTGTTCTGTGCTGTGTGTTGTGCCAGTGTTTTTTTAAGTTGTTTACTGTTCTCTTTGCTTGTCCTATGCTGTTGATCTTGGACAATATGGACTGCCAAATGGCCTCTTTCTTTCCTATTGGCAATTTTGAGGTGGCAAACAGCTGATGTTGGTGGTCTGTCACCTCAGTAATCAGGGTCTCATTCTCCTCCTCATTGAAGTTGCACTTCCTCTTCCTCTGGGAGTCTGTCTGGACATCCTGGCTGGTCCTGGGGTTGTTAGGGTTGTTGTCCTGGCTGCTGCTCTCTGCTCCTGGTCTATGGCTTCCTTCTGTGAAGTGCAGCACTTTTTTTTAAGAATGTGGGTAATTTTTAACATTTGTATTCAGGTTACACACAGTGAAAAGTAACGCTAAGGTAGATTGGATTGTGTTACGTGACGCAAATCTGCCTTATGCCACATTTCCGTCTGATACATCAGTTTTCGCTACGCCATAACATACGTTGTCCATGTTCAGCACTCAGAGGGTGAAACAAGTGCACTACCTAGGTGATCTCCTTTTCATGGGAAAGCCCAACTTTGATTAAGGTTAAGTCTTACTAACAGTGTTTGATAGACTAGCTAATAATCTGGGAGTGTCACTAGCTAAGGACAAAAGTGTCGGCCTTTCTGCTTAAATTCATGGGAATTTAATTGGATTGGGTACAGGGTGTATGTAAACTCTTCGTAGAGAAGCTACAGGATTTGAAGGTAGCAGGCTACAAAACAGTCACCAAAGAGAAGGCCAAATTAGACCATACTCAAGAATTGCTGGGCAAGCTAACCGTTGCCACTTAAATGATACAGAGAAGTAGGATGTTTCCTAGACTCCTGGCCCACTTCACCATGGGGGTGCAGAACAAACACCACCACATAAGACTGGGGAAGGCACCAAGCACACACATTAAATATGGATCAAGATCTTAAACCAATGCAATGGCTTTCTGATACGAATGATGTAAGTAACCTCACTCCAAGTATAGATGTTTATGGGCACTGCTGGTAGTGAAAATTTTGGGGCCATGCTGGACTTAGCATGGTGTATTAAAAATGACCAGTGGCACGGAGGGGTTGCTGAAGAATATCACTCTTCTTGAATTATTACCAATATGTATCTGTATTTCAACTCCGGGGAAAAAATCCAAGAAACAAGAAATTCACACTGTAGTTAGACAATCATGTAGTAGTACAGTTTACACATAATAGTTCAGAAAGCTATCCCATAATCAGGGCCGGACTGGCTACCGGGCGTTTTGGTGTGCTGCCGAGCTGGGGGCTGATTTCACTGCGGTGGGGGCTGATTTTGTTGATGGGGACCTGCGTGAGCTTCGAAATAAACAAAGCAAAACGAATGTTTTTAAGCACACGCAGGTCCCCATCAACGAAATCAGCCCCCAGCTTGGCAGCACACCAAAATGCCCAGTAGCCAGTCCGGCCCTGCCCATAATCAGGGCCGAACTGAGCTTCAATTTCTTTGGGCATTTCCCCAGAGTCATTCGAGCCAAGTTTTGAAAGCCCAAGGCTGCTATTGTTGCCTCTGTCTTGTTTATCGGCCCCCAAAGTTTAATTACAGCATGCACAGGAGGGCTTCCAGAGAGAGAGGGATAGTGGGAGGGGGTGGGATGGTGAGAGGAAGGGATGGAAGAAAGAGAAGGAGAGAGGG
This sequence comes from Calotriton arnoldi, assembly GCA_963921515.1. Taxonomy (NCBI): domain Eukaryota; kingdom Metazoa; phylum Chordata; class Amphibia; order Caudata; family Salamandridae; genus Calotriton; species Calotriton arnoldi. Next base: position 219,389 of record CAWUFW010008339.1, read on the forward strand.
AGAGTGGATGAATTGAAAGTAGGAGATAGAGCGAATTGAGGAATGGAGCTGGCCTAATTTGAACATTGAGGGGCAGATTTACAAGGCCCTTGCGCCACTTTTGCGTCACTTTTCCTATGTTAAAAATGACGCAAAAGTGGCGCAAGGGCCTTGTAAATAAGCCCCTGAGTATTCCTCTTAGTAAGGATTGGCATAGGTTTTTTTTGCCTGCCCATATAAACGAGATATCAAAAATGTAATTCAATAAACATGCCCTACCTAAAAAGCAGGCAATTGTTTACAAAAAGAATACCCATTGGAGAAATGCAGTCATTTTAATCGTAATAATTTGCCCCATGGGCGTGAATTCTGATTGTTCTCAAATGTTTAACTGGTTCTTTATTTGGTTTGTTAACGATGCATAGTTTCGTTCATAAAGTTTATCGATGTTATTGTGATCCCGTATTCCCAGATACATAACAGGTTTATTCTTTCAGCTCATCTGGTTTTTAAAGGTAATATTTTTGGGGCGTGCCCAAAGAGAAGAACCACAGTTTTCCAATGATTAATTGAATAACCAGATACAGAGGAATATTTCTCTTTTATCAAATATTCTCTTTATATTTTCGTCTTTAGCGTCTTTAACTATTAATACTTCCAGTTCACCTAATCGAAACCTTCTCACAATTGAGGAAAGTAATTAGTCCCTCTCTGCCATTATCAACTAGATAAGAAATTCCTTCTATAAGGAAGTGAGTACGTGCAGCAATCTTCCATCTGGTATAAACCCTGTCTCATTTGAACCCATCATGGGCCTGACCATAGATGTCAAATGACTTGCTAGAATGCTCATATATATTTTTTTTTTGCACTGAGTTCAAGTGTAATGAATGTACATGAGCCACACCACATTGGGTTTATGTGTGTTTTTTTAACGCATTAATGCCTTTTGTTTCTGGAGGCTGACCAGTTTCTTAGTAATGACTGAAAACATCGATATGCAGCGTCAATTGTTCAGCAAAAACACAGGGGCATATTTACAAGCCCCTTGCGCCACTTTTGCGCCGCCGTTGCGTCACAAACCATGCGCCGCGTTGCGCTATATTTACAACGTGACGCATCTAGGGAGATGCGTCACGTAGTAAACCCCTGCGCCACATGAAACCTGCGTCAGGTTTCATGTGGGCGTACCGGCGCAGGGGGCGTTCCGGCGCAGGAACGCTCGGAAAAGTGACGTAGTGAAATCTACAAGATTTCACGCAGTCACTTTTCCGACGCTGGTGCGTCAAATCCTTATGCCTGCTTCAAGCAGGCGTAAGGATTGACGCACCATGTTAGGGATAGGAAGGTTGGAACAGTGCTGGAGTTGCGTCGCGCTTGCGACACAACTTCAGCACTGCGCCAACCTTCCGCCAGCAGATGCGTCACGCATCTGCTTATCCTTGCGCCACGATGCGCCGCATTGTAAATGCGGCGCATCGGACGTGGCGCAAGGGTAAACTTGCGTGACGCATTTTCCCTGGCGCATCCCTGCTGATATGCAGGGATGCGCCAGGGAACGTAAATATGCCCCTCTGTATATTTCAATTACGCCATCTGGCCCTTGAGCTTTCCCTGTAAATAGATTTTTTAATGGCTTGATCCACTTCTAATTTCTCTGAATATTCTATAAGATCAGGTTGATCTGGAGTCGTGCTAGATATTAGCAACTCGTGCGGAGACGTGGATTCACGATGGCAGTTTAGGGTTAGGTTGATAGGCGGAGGTTTCGTACAATGTTTTGCTTGGTTTTTATTTTATCACTTGCTTTCCCTAATTGCCTACATAAAGCCACTGTATTTCCTGGAACATATCGATTATGTTGCAGTTTCTATACGACTGTTTATAACAGATGCTCACCACGTTTTATTGAGTATAAATAGAACGCATTGTAGGGCTTTATTTGAAATGTATGTGATTTTTTCCTTTTGTTCTCTTTTGTTTAAGAAAATGCAATAACATTTGTTATTTAAAAAGGTACTGGCAACTTATTTAAAATGATGGAATTTGGTCAGTTGTTGGTTTCTGATTTTCCCGAGTAAAACTAATGAAACACTTAAGCTACCCCTCCCTGCAAAACAGCGAGGCTTCAACTCGCAGCTTTGATTCTTGGAGCTTGAGGTCTTAACCTTAACTTGTGCTTGGCTTCAAATTTCATATAAATATTACCTATTTGCTTTTTTCCTATGGGTGCGCTTAATTGGAGTATTCCTCTCTAGAGTAATTACTCATAATTTCAGCAAAATTACTCCAAAATATGCATAATTACATGAGAAGCGTTATCCAGCATTTTGAACTATTTTCTGAGTGCACAGTGCACCCTCAGGTCCAAAATGGGCACGAGGATGCTTTTGGGCTAAGAAAACAGGCTTAAATGTTGCAGGACTCAAACAGCAGTAGCCAACAGCCACTCTCTCTCTATTAGTTCATTGTTCCTGTGCTTCTGCAGTAGGATTATTTCCCCAAATTACTCTTAATTACTCAAGTTGACAATCACATCATTTTGGTAATTTCGCTTCACAAGAGTAATGCATTATCAGTGAAATTACTCCAATTACTTTGACATAATTAAAATTTCTCCCAGGCCTATTTTATTCGTCCCTTTGGGATAGAGCTGCTGGGACTGCTTTGGTTTCTTTTTTTAATTTCTTTATCGAATTTTGCCAATTAACATTGCACATTTAATATGTTCCAGAAATGTTATTTGGTTTAGTTAATCTCCTGCTCAACACTATAATATGTAGGTAAGCAACGTATGACATGAAGCAACAATGAACAACAATGTCCTATTCACAGAGGGGCACCCGAGTCCGTTTATAATTGTTGGGATGCAATAGAAGCACTCTTTCCCATATTAATTTTCCCTCTAAGGATAACATTAAGCATTTTGGTATGTGTTGTCCCTTAAAGTATTTTAGGACTGGGCAAAAGTTTTAATTAAATACTCTTTTGACGGGAAATTACCAAAAATTACACAATTGCACTCGCTCCCATAACTATAAGTAATTTGACACAAAAATCCTACCTCAGAGCACAGGAACAATGAACTTGGTGTTGCAGGTTGCTGGCTGTTGCTGTTTGTGTTCTGCTGCATGTAACACTATTTTCTGAAAACAAAATGCATCCTCGGGTCTATTTTGGACGCAAGGATGCATTTTGTGCTAAGAAAATAGAACTAAAGGCTGGGTTAAATTCCTTGCGTAATGCTGCATATTCTTGTGCAATTTTACAGTTATTTTGTTCAATTATGCTACAGCAAATTATGCAAGTTACATACACCCCGATTGTAATTTGTAGTACGTAGAAATCATAAGACTTGCATTCATATATGTATTAAATATGTGTTATATATGGCATCATATATTCAGTGCAATAACTTTCACATATGTACATATTTAAGGTGGCTTGTAACCATTATCATCTTTATGGGCCTGATTTAGTGTTGGGTGGACGAGTTACTCTGTCACAAACTTGACTGATATCCCGTACCTCGTATTATAAGTGCTACTGGATATAATGCACTTGTAATACGGCGGAAGGGATATCTGTCATGTTTGTGATGAGTGACCCATCCACAGAACTCTAAATCAGGCCCTAAGCTCTTCCAAGATATTGTTCCAGCTAGTCACTATTAATGGTATATTTTGTTGCTTACGTTGTGTAGTTGTCACTTAAATGTTTTCTTCAGTTCATTTAATTAATTCTCTCCTCCAATTTAATAAGTGTGGAGGGAAGTTCGCTTTTAAATACTGAGCAATCAGTTGCTTGGTTAGTATGAATGCCAAACCAATGAGCTTGGCTATATGCTTATTGATCTTCTATTGAGGGATTAAAAGCAGTATACATACTTTTGGATCTAACTCTAACCTAATGATAGGGACTTTTCTGTAGTGCGTACTAGTCCATCCCAGAAAGGACCAATTTCCATACAAAACCAGAACGTATAAAACACGTCTGCCCAACTTGCCAATCACCTGGGCCAGGCATTACTTGTGGTGTGATACATCTTTTGTAGTCTAGTAGGTATTACGCATGTGCAGTGAGTTGGCCTAACGGCTAGGGCGGTCGACCTCGAATCTGGGGAACTGGGTTCGAGTCTCGGCAATGACGCTGAACATCCTATGATTCTGGGCAAATCACTTAATCTCCCCGTGCCTAACAAAAATGAATGTATCCTCATGTAACGCAACTAGTGCTATGTAAAGCGCTCTGATACCCGATTCGGGTCAAGTTTGCGCTATATAAAACCCAGTGAAAAAAAAAAAAATGTGCAGTGAATAACATTATACAGAAAAACCTTAAATCTGGCATTTATTGATACTGTTTTCAGATATGTAAGGATTAGTATCCATTCTTGGTCAACAATATCAATTGTTAAGTCTGTCATCCTTGTCATGCTTTTAGGCGATGTAGGTGTAATTGAGTCATTAATTGTAAGGCTGAATATAATCTTATGTGAGGAAGTGAATCATTAATTGGAGTGGATGGCAGCCCCCACAATTAATAATGTCACTAACTTTTGATCCAGTCAAAGGTTTCAGTTATTTAAACATGAGCTAAACGTCTGGTAGCTATGGTACAGAATAGACAGGTGAACAAATGTATAAAGCATTTGGAAGCACCAAAACAAGTAAAAAGTCAGAAACACAACACAACAAAAATCCCAATTTAGAAACATAGACTAAAATGGAATGAACACATATCACCAAAACAACAAAAATCCAATAAGGGGAACCGGAGATATGAATTTTTAAGGAAAAATAGCTCCAAAAGCACATAGCGCCAATGGTAGTCAATGGTTGTGCTGGTCTAGGACCTAGACGCAATTTCAGGGCAACCGCAATGGAGCGTGGGTCAGATACACCAACCATGATCAACTCAGTCAGAGGTATTACCTTGGAACTTTTTTCTGAAAGTCAAAATCCTTCAGCGAGGTAGTAGGCTGTATCCAAGGAAGTCCACATAAACTCAGATAAGTGTTAAAGACGAGGGCCCGCTGAAACTGTTGATTTTGTCAGGAAAAGCTCCAACTGGGAGAAATTCAAATTTCATACCCAAGGAAGTCGCCCATTTAAGATTTTTAACTTCAGACTTTTCGGAGCTAGAAATCCTTCAGTGTGGCAAAACTGTGGCAATATCTGATATTGAGTTCCATGAGTCTGGATACCTTCTCGCCAAGGGTCCGCTGAATTGGAGTTGCTGCTACAGAGAAGCTCAAAGTGGGAGAATCTTGTTTTCTCAGCGTAGTGAAATCATGCATTGGCCAGATAAACTAGGGTGGTTTGTCCTGGTCCTCCAGAGGGTTTAAAGTCCAAACATTTCCTAAGTCCCAGGTCTTCAAGGGTGGTATCAGAAGTACAATTAGACACATCCCAGGGTCCCAGGACCTCAGGAACAACACTTGGGGGTAAAGACTCACTACAGCAAAGGCCCACAGCAGGCTCTAGGTCAGGTCCGTTTAGTACCGGTCAGCTGGGCACTTCAGGAAAAAGGCTTCTTGCAGCTTTTTGTAGTCCTGTAGACACAAATGAGTTCATCCCACTGGTCTTTGCAGTCCACTTCTTTGTCTTGGGTACAAGGAGGAGTAATTCTGGTCCTTCAGTGCTCCTCTCAGGTTACAAACAGCAAGTCCAATCCTTTTCTGTTCTTCTCCAGGACAAGAAAGTGTTCTGAAGAGGGTGTCTTGGGATTCTACATTTGCAGCTGGCACTAGCTAGTGGGGGGTTGGCTCCTGGCCCTCCATTACCAATGGGGTAAAGATTCCCAAGGGTAATACTACTCAATTTTACAGTAGTTCCAGTTTACCCTACGTCCAACAATCCCACAGTGCCCATCCCTCCTAAAATCCAAGATGGGCAAACCCTTCTTCCCTTGTACAGAGCATACATGCCCACCCAGAGGTGTGGCCAGGGTAATTAGCAGTGTCCTCCTCTTTGGTCATTTCAAATCAGTTATGGGGGCACTGACTTACTAAGAGGACAAAAGATGGGGTCTTTCCAGTTGTCACATTTGATTGTGGCAGGGAAGGCCTCCTTTGAAATTCCTGAGTACTCCCCAACTGCTCTTCCTGGCAGGGGAAGAGACAATATCTTTCCATATCCAAGCCATTGTATCTGCTCTAGGTTTTCACACCTCAACAGGGCTAAGCACTCCCTGTGTTACAGCTGAAGAGTTAATGCAAATAAGCATGAAAGACCTTCAGGTAAGGAAAAGATAACGTTTTAAAACGTACTTTTCTTTAATATTTTCTAAACATCTGAGTTGACCATTGAGTTGGGCTGTTAATAAATTTGAACAAATAGTGCTTTAGTCATATTTCTAGCTTGTTCCAATCCAGTGATGTAAGAATTAATATTTAATTTTGCTTCCCAGTGTTTCTCTATAGGCCAACCAGCCTGCTAAAATAGCTTTTGGGTGCTAGTCACTGTAAGTACATGTTAACTTTAAATGTTCACATGTCTTACATTTAAATACCATGCACCTTACCTTATGGGCTACATGGCCTATATAGGGGTGATATATTATTATTCAAAAGGAAGGCTTTGTCCTGTCAAAAAATAAGTTATTTTGACAGGTCGGGCTGCAGGTTTTAAACTGCCAAGCTACAGTGGTAGGTATAAAGTCATGTTTTCCAGGTCACACTAATGGATGGCACAGTAGTGCTGTAGTCCACAGGTGACTTTTATCTTTTCATGCCATGTGTGTATGTTATGCACCATATACTAGGGCTTATAAGACATATGCCATTTAGAAGTTAGCCTATTATGACATGTTTTAAGTGTCAGAGCACATGCACTGGGGCCTAGTTAGCAGTGTCCCAGGGCCCAGAGTCAAAACATCAGCAGTAAAATTCAGCAAATAATGGGAGTGACCAGGCAAAAAAGAGGTGACTCCTTCTAATATTTTCTCTAAAACTGCATGTGCAGTTGGGAGTCAGTCTAAAGTGGGACCGGTGGTCTAAATTGCTTTGATTAGAGTGTTAAGTATTATAAACTGGCCTACTTTGATATGGTAATACTGTTGTGAACTACAAAATATATGTAATTCTGAGCCATTAAATATCTTACCATTTTGATGCTAGCCTCAGTCCAGACCTGTTTGCTTGTAGTATACGCTATTCACCTGAAATATGATAAGCTCCATAATGGAAGGGAAGTAACATTTGTAGATGTTTGTTTAGTTTTGTTAGCCACCCTATGCCAACACAAGTTGGCTGCCATTATTATTGATGTATGTTTGTTCTTCTGCAAAACATAGGTGTGTCCGTCACTTGTTCTAGAACATGTGAGGGTTCCGGGGTGAGTAATGTTGCCATCCATTGGCAGCCTATTGTAACTGTGCTGTCCCAAAACAAAAGTTCAAAGGTGGTAACTGACAGCCCACCATCTGAAAAAGGACTTTGTAGCTTAATTGATGCTATCATTTGGCTGCGTCCTCCCCATATCAGCTCTCAGAACACTGCTTCATTTTCTTTAAAAAACATCCCATGCAGGCATTACAGACAGCGTGGTAAAGAATTATAAAACCTCGGCAACATGATTATCTTTGCAATCGCTATTCTCACATTACAGCAAAGAGAAACCTATTCTAGAATGTTACCAATGACCAAATAGATCTTCAGTAGATTACGGTCAATCAAATCAGCTTTCTGATGTTATATCTTCTCCCATAAAAAATTAGATGAGGTATGTACCCATTGTAAAGGGAGAGTGGGCAAGTCTTGTGTAGTAAGGTTTTGTGTCAACTTCAATGGAAAATGGCAACAATGTCTTCTATTTACTTTTAAACCCGAGATACTGATAAACATTTGCAGAGCATCAAACCTTTGATTAAGCCACTTTCGATGTCATGACGATATAGAAAATTATCATCCTTATAAAGAGACAACATGTGTCCCTATTTGAATGCCCTGAGGTGTTCCTGCAGATTTAAGCAATTCTGCAAAATGCTCTGTTGCTATAGAAAACAATAGTGAGAATAGTGGGCCCCCTTGGTGTGTGCCCTATTCTATCTAGAAGGGTGCAGAGATTATTTTCCCAATTTTTATACTGGTAAGGGAATTGGAATATGACTGTTATCTACTGTTTAAGTTCTCACCCAAATCCCATAGTTACTCAAACCTCAAACAGGTAACCCCAGTTTAGGGAATCAATCACCTTTTCATTATCTATTGCAGCCCCTTAAGTAATGTCATTATCTGCTTTCCATTTTTCCATCACATAGAAGAGACAACCTATAATAGAAAAAGTATCCCTGCTGGGAATAAATCAAGAACTGTTTTTATTTATTAAAGCCAGTGCAGCAGCTGTCCATGCAACCTAACTTGATGCATGAACAGCATGTCATTGTTGCTCTGTCTCAATTGACCACTTCCAAAGTGGGTTTTGTGTGGGTGCCAGTCATACTCACAATATCCCCACAACCTCAGGCCTGCCTGGTGGCGTGGCTGCTTTCCTCTTCTCCCTCGTGGAAGGTGGAGAAATCAGGAGAGGGATAGTGGGTTGGTTGATATCCTCCCTCTGCTACAAAGTGGGTGAAAGGGTAATTCTTCCGGGATGTCATTCTTCAGCCTGGCTCTTCCCAACTGCTGCAGCCAACTTTTTCCCAGGTGCTGAAGAAATGCTCTCTGCTGCCAGCATACCTCCATTAACACAGTGAGGTTCTTTTTCTTTAGTCTTACTATAGACATGTGCAGCAGTTCATTACTCTACAGAGGGAGGTTTTTGGCTTCTCTTTGGATGTCTTCTGCTGTCAGCTTATAGCATCGCAAAACACACAAGATGATGGACGGAATGTTGCACATTGGCAAACATTCACCCCCAGTCACAGATCTGGGTTTAATCCATCGTTATTTTGCTTAACCACGCCACCCCAGTTCAGACATAGCCATATGCAAATCAGTCTTGACCCTGTGCCTCATGGGAACAGTCCAGACCGAACTGCCAAGCCATGTCTTCCCTGGACCGGAATCAAGCATCCTAGGACCGGTTTCAGGCTGTCAGCCTTCATCAGCCAGGATAGCTTGACTCCAGTGGCGTAGTGAGCACGGGACCCACGTCTGGGCATACCCTTCCCACTTAGGGCGAAATGCAAAACACACAAGATGGCTGATGAAGGCTGATAGCCTGAAACCGGTCCTAGGATTCTTGATTCCGGTCCAGGGAAGACATGGCTTGGCAGTTCGGTCTGGACTGTTCCCATGAGGCACAGGGTCAAGACTCATTTGCATATGGCTATGTCTGAACTGGGGTGGCGTGGTGAAGCAAAATAATGATGGATTAAACCCAGATCTGTGACTGGGGGTGAATGTTTGCCAATGTGCAGCATTCCGTCCATCATCTTGTGTGTTTTGCATTTCGCCCTAAGTGGGAAGGGTATGCCCAGACGTGGGTCCCGTGCTCGCTACGCCACTGGAGTCAAGCTATCCTGGCTGATGAAGGCTGATAGCCTGAAACCGGTCCTAGGATTCTTGATTCCGGTCCAGGGAAGACATGGCTTGGCAGTTCGATCTGGACTGTTCCCATGAGGCACAGGGTCAAGACTGATTTGCATATGGCTATGTCTGAACTGGGGTGGCGTGGTGAAGCAAAATAATGATGGATTAAACCCAGATCTGTGACTGGGGGTGAATGTTTGCCAATGTGCAGCATTCCGTCCATCATCTTGTGTGTTTTGCATTTCGCCCTAAGTGGGAAGGGTATGCCCAGACGTGGGTCCCGTGCTCGCTACGCCACTGGAGTCAGGCTATCCTGGCTGATGAAGGCTGATAGCCTGAAACCGGTCCTAGGATTCTTGATTCCGGTCCAGGGAAGACATGGCTTGGCAGTTCGGTCTGGACTGTTCCCATGAGGCACAGGGTCAAGACTGATTTGCATATGGCTATGTCTGAACTGGGGTGGCGTGGTGAAGCAAAATAATGATGGATTAAACCCAGATCTGTGACTGGGGGTGAATGTTTGCCAATGTGCAGCATTCCGTCCATCATCTTGTGTGTTTTGCATTTCGCCCTAAGTGGGAAGGGTATGCCCAGACGTGGGTCCCGTGCTCGCTACGCCACTGGAGTCAAGCTATCCTGGCTGATGAAGGCTGATAGCCTGAAACCGGTCCTAGGATTCTTGATTCCGGTCCAGGGAAGACATGGCTTGGCAGTTCGGTCTGGACTGTTCCCATGAGGCACAGGGTCAAGACTGATTTGCATATGGCTATGTCTGAACTGGGGTGGCGTGGTGAAGCAAAATAATGATGGATTAAACCCAGATCTGTGACTGGGGGTGAATGTTTGCCAATGTGCAGCATTCTGTCCATCATCTTGTGTGTTTAGCTTATAGCATCGCCCATACCAAGACCCCCTCCTAGTGCTTCATGATCTGTATGTTTGGCTTCAAGCTCCTTCCTGGCTGGATTATTTATTCCAGCAGACTAGCACTACTAGCTCTTGGTGGTTGGTAGAGGTTCACACACAGCTCTAGTAGTCTACAGAGTATGTGTTGTCTAGCCTTGGACACTCCCACACTGTTTTTTTATTTGCCTTGCACAGTTTCATTGCTCGAAGTATGCCAAGCTTTATTTACCCCAGTGCGATCAAGACTCCTTGGCCCATGTGAGTAGCCATCAGTGGCGCAATTTTAAACCCAACTATTTGGCCCCAATTGGGACCTGTAACTGTTGTGTAACAATCATGGTGTTTTACCTTCAACGCCACTGGGCCGCTCATCGCACCACTCTTCTGGTGCTCCATTCGGACAATTTTTAGGTCTGGGGTTAGCCAAGACCTTTTGATTTTACTAAAATAATATGTATAATATACTCACTTAAAGGGGCTTTCAGCCACCTCTCGTCACCCATTAGCCTTTGGTTGTGTCATTCCCATTTTGATTCCACCCACTACAGCATCCAGCATGGGATAACGGGTCAGATACTTAAGCCTCTGGTTAACATCACTTTGATCCACAAACAAGGTAGGTTAGTTCCCTTTAGTGCCAGTGTTGCCTGATGTGGTAGTAGGATGCATTTGAAGTTAGCACAGGGCACATCCCAGCTTTATCAGTTCCTGTCTCTTTCCAATGCTGTTGTAAATTCCCTTTGAAGTGGACTGCCGCTATTTCACAATATTGTGTTCCTGGACTCGGTTTCACCAATGGTTCTTTGATGAACTTTGCCCTGGAAGAAAGTCAAACTTTATTGTGTTTCATTAGCAGCACACTTGTAACAGTTTTATTTAAATATAGGTGTGATGTAATGTGCATTTTAGTATCAAATATTTTATACTGTGAGGCCCTTTCTTTCTTATTTTTTCTTTCTTTCTTTCTTTCTTCTTTCTTTTATTATTTCCTTTTTTCTTTCCTTCTTTTCTTCATTTGTTGCTTCTTTCTCTCTTGCCTTTCCTTTTCCTTTTCTTCTTTCTATCTTTTTTTCCTTATTCCTTTTTCTTTCCTTTTTTGCCTTCTTTTATACTTTCTTTCTTTTTTCTTCTTTGTCTTTTTTTCTTCTTTACTTTTTCTTTCCTTCATTCCTTTTTTCTTTCTTTCATTTCTTCTGGTTTCCTTCTTTCTTTCTTCCCTTCTTTTTTTCTTTCTTTCTTTCTTTCTTTTTTCCTTTCCTTTCCCTTTTCCTTCTTTCATTCTCTTTCCTTCTTTCATTTATTTCTGCCTACTTTTCTTTTTTCTTTCCTTCCTTCCTTCCTTCCTTCTTTCCTTCTTCCTTTCTTTCTTTCTTTCCTTTTATATTCTTTTCTGTTTTCTTTCCTTCTTTCTGTTCTGTCTTTTTTGGGTTTTTTCCTGTTTCTTTCCTTTTTTCCATCTTTATTTCTTGACTTCTATACTTTTTCCATTCTTTTTTCCTTATTCATTTCTTTTTTGCCTTCTTTTCTTCTTACTTTCTTTCTTTCTGCCATCTTTCCTTCTTACATTCTTTTTAGTTTGTTATCTTTCTTTCTTTTATTCTTACTTCCTTTTTTGCTTATACGTTCCTTCTTTCTTTCTTGCCTTCTTTCCTTTGTTCTTTCTGCCTTCTCTCCTTCTTTCCTTCTGTTTTGCCTTCCTTCTTTCCTTCTTTATTTTGTCCATGCTTTCTTTCTGCTTTCTTTCTTTCCTTTTTTCCTTTTACTTCCTTCCTTCTATTTGCTTTCTTCCCTCATGTCTTCCGTTTTACCTTTCTTCTGTCCCCTTTTGCCTTCCTCCCTTCCTTCCTTCCTTTTTGCCTTCCTTCCCTTTTTTGACCTTCTTCTTTTGTTTTTTGTCTTCCTTCCCTTTTTCTTGCCTTCTTTCTCAAAGGCGAGGCTGGCAGCCAGTTCCAGACCAATGGCTTTTTTAGGTCTGTGTTAGCCAAGACCTTTTGATTTTACTAAAAGTATGTGTAGAAAAGTTACTTGTAGATGTTTTCAGCCAGATGCCATTCATTAGTCTGGGATTGTGCCATTCACATTTTTCTTCCACCCACTTCAGCATGCTTCAAGGGGCAATGTTAGCCCACCAAAGACTGACTTTACTATGAGTTACACCATGCTGCCCATTTACAAAGAGCACATCCACACACAAGGTAGCTCCCTTCAGTGCCGGATGTGCCACGGCAATGGGTAAATGATTGAGACCAGAAAAACTGTTTTGCCTCAAGACAATGTTTTTTGTTAGATTTCACAAGGGCCTAGCAGGTTCCATGATAAAACAAAAAAATGAATTGCCAAAAGGCTGGCGGCCAGTGCCAGACCTATTGACTTTGCCAATGCATGTTTACATTTGTCATCCTTTGTGGGGAGGATAAGCACTGAACAAAATCCCACCCATATAATTAGCCGGTTTATGTCTTTGACCTCCTGGCCTTTTAGTGGGCTAGGCCCATACTTTTAATACTTTCTCACCACACTCAAATGAGAGCAAAGTCTCCAAGCAAGAATCTCTCAACATCAGCATACATCAACTAACATAGGTGTATACATCAAATAGTTTTACAAAATCTGTGCATAAACCCAGGATTTTCCATGCAAAAATTCTTCCTGATATTACATGGACAAATTTACAAGTATAACAGTAAAAAGGGTAAATATGTGGCTATACCATTCTGGACACCTGATTCCACGTGTTAGCCTTCATTCTAATCTTCAATACTCAGAAAACAGGGTTAAATTTGTTCTCTCGAAAAACCCTAAGGTGCAATTCCAAGGCTGCATTTAAACCTTGATAGTTACAAGAAATTCGGAATGAGGGCCTTAATGTTTTCCTTCCCATTTCATCATCCTAGGTCTAACATAAAACCTTACCCTTTCTTGTTTTCTACATCTAACCTTTATGTAAACCTCCCCCTGACTTCTCCCCTATCCCTAACTGCAATAGTAAAAATATTATTAAGCCATTTTTCTCTGCTATTTGTTTCGTTAGTGGCATCTAAAAATAAAGGACCTTATTCACAAAGATATATTCAATTGTAAACATACGTTTACAACCAAATTTGACTTCTTACCCTGGCCAAGAATCCACAAATTTTTGGTGGAGTAACTCAATACAATTAAAAAGTTAGGACCCTATTCACCAAAATAAACGGAACAATATAGTCAGAGATTTAGCTTTTCGCCTGAACATATTTTAAATTTTTTTTTGCGGGGGGCGTAATTTCGGAATTCACTAACATTCTCACTAGTATTCTTAAAGAGCAGTACAAAGGAATCTTATGACTTTTCCCAAAAGCGCCTGTTGCCCCTATGCAGAGTTTTCCATAATGGAGAACGCCCTACAAGTGGAATGGAGCTTCCTGTGCAAATTTCAAAGGCACGTTTTTTCTCCACAGGGAAAACCATTTTCCCCCATGGAGAGTTCCCTTTCCCTCCATCCCCAGCAAGTCTGGTGGTGATACGATCCTTTTCCATCCTGGAAGACCACTTCCCAGGGTCGAAGAGGTTCAGAGCAGAGTTTGAGAATGCCCACAAAAAGACGTTTGTGGGTGTTCTAAAAGTTTCAAAGTAAATCACACATTGGAAATAGACCTAAGCAAAATGTAAAACACGAAATGGAATGCTCACTTTATACCTTTTGTGTGGCATTTGGAACAGCGTAATTTTAGCTCCACCCTTAAACGTCACAAACATGCAATATATAAGTGCACTTAGCACGATATACCCTTTGTGTCCTAACGTTATTAATGTAAAGTGTTGCACTTAAACTCAGTACTGAAGTACATTCACTATAGAACTATAAATTCATATACATTGTGTGCCTTAACCTTATTAAAATGAAATGTACTCTTTAGGTTATTGATGAACCATCCTCACACTATTAAGATGGTTTGGCCTCAGAAATTAGAAAGATTTGTACAACTTGTACACAAATGTTTCAACATTTACATTTATAATGTAGTTCTCACATCTATGATCATGTATTTCAAGTTATATTGCATTTATCTAACCTGTAACTTGAAGCTAATGTACTTATGTGTCTCTGTTTATTTGAAATTGAATGTGCACACTCATATTAAATGTGCACCATTGATTAATACTTTTAAAAGTTGGCATGAGTAGGCCTAAATTTCTTTCTGCATAAAATATTGTTTTCCATTTCTGCTTGCTTGTCTTTTTCTTTCAGGTACATTCACATGGTTTGTTAGTTGAGAATAGATGTAACATTGTATTAGTGATAGAGAGAGCCTGATAAAAGGACCTTGCCAAAGGAACTTGGAGGCTAAACTGACAATCCCTATTCAGTAATGTTGTGAGGAGTTGCAGGTATTCAAGGACAATATCTTTCCCAGGTTTGGTCTGGGAGAATCTGCTAATGTTGCAGCTCATAATGTGAGAATGGAAAGAACTTTGGAGCTCCTGATGATATGAAGATGGGTGTCACGCTGAAGATTCGGATGGTATTAACTAGTGTTTACACAGTTAGGTATCTGAATATTACTCCTTTCGATTTTGACTCTTTGCTGAAGTGTGGCTGAAGCTAACACTTATTCCCTGTCCCTAGAAGACTCTTGACTGAGCTTCTGAAATACCGACACCTTCCCACATTTCCTTATTTTTTCTGCATTTTCCCCACCTTTTGAGAACCTTTTAAACTTAGCTACCTTTATTAGTTTAGACTTTAAATAAGATTACCTTAGACATTACTCATGTTTAGGCAAGAGGACTAGAGACTCTTCTCTGAGCATCAAGTCCTTCTTTTGATTTTCTGTATTGCTGTGACTGAACTTCTTGTTGGTCATATGCTAATGTGCCTGAACTTCTTTAAGAGGTTAGGCTACCCTATTGTTCTTCTGTATCTTTATAGCATGGTTTTGAGATTTATTTATCTAAAATTGATTGCTAACTTGTAATAAAACTCTTTAACTTTATTCACTGATTCCTTTTCCTTATTGTGTAGCCAAATGGGTTGCACTGTAAATTAATGTGTTTTACCAATGCTAACACACTTTATCTCTCAGTTGACAAATAAAACGTCAGTCGGATCATCAATGGTAAGGGACTGGCCCAGTACTGGATCACATTTCCTTCTGCAGATTTCACCCCACTCGTACAAAATGTATTTACATCTGTTAGGAAACGTTTGGTTGATTGTTGGTAAGCATAAAAAATGTAAATGGGATTGTACACCTAGATTTATAACTAAATGTACCTTTTGTATATGGGCTCCTTTCTCCGTGGTTAATATTTCAATGGCAGCTGTCACGTGGTTAAGGTTTGACATATTATGACTGACTCAGGGGATTATTTATGAGGCCGTTTGATTTGCTGTTGCACCATGCAACATGGTACAATAGCGACCCAAACCTTAAGACAGATTCTTAAAGCCACTTTGTGTGGCTCTGAGTGGCTGCAAAAATTTGGAGTAACGCAATGTAACTCAAATCACTGCGTTGCATTACTCTGCGCTGGGAAGGCGTTCCATGGACCTTGCGTGGGTGTTCCCACTCAACTCCCATGGATTTTTCCTCATCCCCAGATCTTGTTCACCTGGGGATGAGTCAGAATCTTTCCCAGGGGAGGCACAATTTCTTCCTCTTTCTAAAGGGGAGTATGCCTCCCTGGATTGTTTTTGTGCAGGAAGGTGACCCTTTCCTGCACAAAAACAATCCTGCATGCAATGCAGGCACCCTTGCACCATGGTGCAAGGGCGCTTGTATTGGCACTAGGCACACCATTGTGCGCCAGCGCATGGGAAAGGACAGGAATATGCTGTATTCCATTAAATGCGGCACATTCCTGCCCCTTCCCTGTCACTCAGTGCAGCTCAGCAAGGTGACTTGCTGCGCTGCATCACAAAGCTAATAAATGAGCCCCTCAGTTTCAAACCTTTCTCCCTTTCTTGTTTGCCTTGTGGATTAGTACGGTAAACCCATATAATTCATTGGGAATAGGCACACAAACAGGGTCATTTACTTTACTTTTAGGTTTTCAGGCTAAACACATAAGCTCATTTATGAGAGGGTTGCATCAAGTTTGCACCACACAACGTGGTACATGCGTGAAGCAAACCTCTAAATCAGATTTATTTATTTTTTGTTGAAAAGAATTTTTTTTATTTGGAGATATAGAACATAATTATATGATACAATATAATAAAGTACAAGATAATATTGAATTAGATAAAACAATAATACAATAAAAGTCAAAGATGGGGGAAGAAAAAAGGGAGGATTTAATCTGATCATCTAATTTTAACATAACCCCCTATACAATTATCATTCTTATCAAAAAAGCGTATGGAAAAAGGTCAAACCGAAATTGAAAGATATTTATATGAAATACAACAATAAACACGCTTATGGCGGTTTAGGTACCTCATCAAGTTGGGGATTATGCGAGTATTGCAGATACGTCTAGGAAATGAGTGATGGGTGACCATAGATAATCTCTTTTAATAGCAAGGGAAAGAGGGTGAACATATGCTCTATCTAATCTGTGGTTGTAACAAACTCCATACCACCAAGCCCGGTAGGAGACATTAGTAGCATCCTTTCATGCAATGGTAATCTGTTGGAAAGCAACTGCAAGAAGCAAATCTATTATATGAAAATGTTTAGAGTGAGAGACATTGATGAATGTAAAAGGGATGTGCGTTTGAAAAATATCATTAATTTGCCGCCAGACTTGTACCCAAAAGGTATGAATATGAGGACAGTCAAATAGCATGTGTTTAAAGTCTGCAGGAATTGTATGACAAGTCCAACAAGAGGGAGACTAATTAAGATATATTTTGTGTAATGAGGCAGGAGTAAACAGGAGTCTATTGAAAATAAAAAATAATGTTTGGGTGGTGTTAGCTGTTCTAGAGGATTTTCTTATTTTTGTCCAGATTCTGTTCGATACACAAGTAGAGAAGGAAACTTGAAGATAGTTTCACCTCCGTTTTATGTCGAATAGCTGGAGAGGTAGTCAAATGTTTACACAATTGAGATGCAGAGGGGGAAAGAGATAAAACCACAAGTGTGGTAGAAGATGAAGAAGAAGAGGTAGAAATATGGGCAAAATGATTTTAAGTTGATTGAATCAATGAAGTTAAAGATGCATATTTGGATGCATAAGAAATAGGTAAAGAAAAGTGTGTTTGGGGAACCATAAAAGATATACACGAATCACCTTGAAAAAGTTGATGAACCCAACGGATTCCTTTAATATGCCAGTCTTTCCCCCAAAAAATGTACCATTATTTTTAAGAAATTTATTATACCATAGTGAAGAATGCAAAAATTGGTCTCTAGCAGAAAGATGATTTATTAAAATAGGGTGGAGAATTTTACAAGTATTATTAAAAATCGGAAGGGAAAGTGATGAAGGTCTATGTGTAAAGGATAGCAATTCTTGAAATGAGAATGGGTGAAGAAAAGATTTTTCAATAGTATTCCATAACGGTAAGGATGATTCCTCATCTTCTTGTAATAACAAAGATGACTGCTTAAGAGAAAATGCTGTGTGATAGATTTGAAAGTCGGGAAAGTTAACACCCCCAATTGTTTAGGACATTTAAGCTCATAAAGAGACATATAGGGTTTTTTGTTATTCCATAAGAATTTGGATAATATGGAATAAATGATCTTAAAATGAGAGTTGGAAATGTTTATGGGGATATTGGAGATATAAAAAAGTATTATAGGAACCAGCATCATTTTTACCGTATCGAGGCGGCCCCACCAGGTTAAAACAGGGGATTCCATTTGGATGTAAAAGAGCATAGTGTTGTCTGTAATTCTTTAAAATTTAATAATATGGGTTCTTTAATATAGGATTTAAACCATAAACCCAGATATTTGATTTTATCTGAATTCCAATGAAAACCAGAAGAAATATAATCTGCAGAAAAACATAATTTATTTAATGGAAGTATTTCACATTTATCAACATTTAATTTGCAACCAGACACAGAGGTGAAACAGGTTACTTCAGATAGAAAAGCTGGCATGGAAGTCTGGGGTTGTGAGAGAAATGCAAGATATCATCAGCATATACAGAAAGTTTTAATTGACAAACGCCATATTGAAAACCAGTGATCTGAGAGCTGAAGTTTGATTAAGAAGGGTTCAAGAGCAAGAATAAATAAAAGGGAGGAAAAAGGGACAACCTTGTCTAACTCCACGATGTAAAGAAAACGATGGTGAGATAAGACCATTGGCTAAGATGGAAGAGGCAGGAGAGGAGTATAAAAGAGAGACATAACTTATAAATGTATTACCAAAACCAAACCAGGATACGGTAGCAAAAATAAAAAGCCACCCAACCAAAAGCAACCCGGGGTGGATCGGGGAGGGAGGAAACCATCCAATGCAGAACGGGAACCACAAAGCTCATGTATAAAAGGTCACAAATATCATGTACGAAAAAACGCACCTAACAAAAAGAGAAAAACACGAAGGATAAACAACACATAGGGGCGCCAAAACATTATAATATGTAATGACAGAAAACCACTTGGAAACAAAGCATGTTAAAAAAAATCAATACAATGAAGATTAAACATTAGAGAGCCTGGAGACATTGATATCTTCTTCTCTGACATGGTCTGAAAAACGTTGTAATGAAGCTTGATCTTCATAATTCTTGGTTTTATTCTTATGAGTAACTTTAAAAAGACAAGGATGAAAGAGACCAAATCTGGCGTTGAGATTTTGAAGTGCTGGTCTCATATCCAAAACATTCTTTCTTCTATCTGCTGTTTCTTTAGCGTAATCTTGAGCAAAAAAAAGAGAGGATCCTTGTCAAGAAATTAGCCCTTTAAGTTTGGCTGCTTGCAGAACTTTCAGTAAGTCAATATATTTCAAAAAATTAATAATGACACCTCTGGGTTTAATAAAGGAGGTTGTCAAAGTTGGACCATGGCCCAGACGATGTGCTCTTTGAACAGGAGAGTTAGGAATACCAAGAATTTGGGGGAGGAATGATTTAAAAAATTATATGGAATCAGAGCCTTCTGAACCTTCTGCCAAACCATATATGCGTAAGTTGTTGCGCTTACGGCGATTTTCAAGATTCTCCACTTGCCTTTTAAGTTGAGCAATTTCTAATTTCAAAGAGGGGACCTGATTTGGCAAATCCTGAACAGAGTCCACCCGTTGTTTAATTTGCAGAACCTTATGTTCCATAGTAGACCATTTGTCATCTAAGGCTTGAAGACGTTTGTTAGTTTCTTCCATATATGGTCGAAGAGCACAAACTTCTTCAAGAAGCAACTCCATGGTATCTGGCGGAGGAGATGTAGCAGGTGAGGGCGGGTCCTTTTTGACACGTTTAGTAGAGGAAAGCACAGAGGGAGCGGTTAGTCTGGAAGTAAGTTTATTGGTGGAAAGCGAAATATTGGACGACGTTGCCACTGCACCTACAAGAGGAGACATTGGGGCCGATTCCGATTCGGGCCGGAAAACGTACCGACCGACTCGGTATGGGAATTTATTCCGACCGACTCGGACCGGCGCCGCACGACCCGGGTAGTACGATGAAATGAATGTGAAATTCGACCCACTCGGACGGAATACAAAACGACCGACCGAGCCGGACGGAAACAAGCCATCCAGCCGGGAAATCACGCGAAACGAACCGACCGACACGCACTCGGATTGAACTTGAACGAAACGTACCCGCGAACTCCAACCCGCGTAGTACGATGCTGTGCGTGCAAAACACGACTGACTCGCCCGGAGCACAAGCCGTACGACCGACATGCATACAAAACCCAGCCGAAGCAACCCAATACTCCGCGACCGACTCGTACGCCGCATATCAAACCTAGCTGACACACAGCGGGAACGAGTCGGACAAGATCGCACCAGACAACTGCAGCGTCCTACTCGGACACAAGAACGACTCCTACATGCACCAAAAACACCAAGGAAAAATTAGGAAAAAAAGGGCCAAACAAGCAACCACTAAGCCAATAAATACAGGGAGGGGAAAAAAATGGAACAAGGACACACCTCCAACTCTACCTATATAAAAGCCACAAATCCCTACCATGATCCTTTGCAAATTCCACTGACCTGCCAGACAGAACACCATCACACAGCAACCACAGACACACTCACAGTTCATACATCACACAAGCCACACACCATTACCACACCTACAAATAGCACCCTCACACACACCCAGCTAAACCTACACTCACACCCCCCCACCTGCACACACACGCACACACATCAATCACCACCACCACCCATCACCATGCCCCCAAAGAAGACCCATAAGTTCCTAGATTGTGAATTGGAAGTCCTGGTAGACGAGATACTCAGGGTAGAGCCACAGTTGTTTGGTACATTGGTACAACAGACCCCATGCCGCAGAAAACCAAGATGTGGGCGAGGATTGTCGACAGGGTCAACGCACAATCACCATGTTTGCGCACAAAGGAAGACATCCAGAACAGGTGGTATGATGTGCGCAGGAGGGTCCGGGAACTACTCAAAAGGACTACCTCCTCAGCCAGCACACCGGCAGTGGCCCTCCTGCAAAACCAGTATACCTCAGGCCCTGGGAGGAGAAGGTGTGGGCCATCCTACCACCAGTGAGCGTATACGGACTAACAGACATCCCAGAGCCTGGTGAGTACACAACTAATATATACAATATGGTGTGACAACACACACACATCACAGTCAAGGGGATAGGCAAACCATGCACACTTAGCAAATACACAGCAACCAAAACATATTCATCCCAAGATGTGAATGCTAGTCAGACAAACACAATACCTGCCATCTCATAGTGACATGTAACTGTGTCATGACATCTACAAACCTAACAACAAATACAGCAAGGCAGTGGCACAAATAGAACCAACAAACACTCCCAGATATTTACCCACCACTAGAACACCACCTCACAGGGAAGCTCACTCAAAGGAAGGAATTCTGTGTATGCTGGTCAAGTCACTGTAGCCAATAGCATGATGGGAGTGGTAGTCACAGATATTGGTCACACCCACAATTGGCCCATCAACACCACTCTGAACCATGCTCACATCACAGGGAGTGGAAAACAACTGACAAGATGGCTGACACTGGCTACTGCTGTGGGGAGCACAAGGCCCTGCTGGGAACTGGGCACCAACAAACAACAGGACCACACTGTCAGCCATCTTGCCATTGCTGTCACACTCACACACACTGAAGTACACTCAAAAGGAAGGAAGGATGGGCATGCTGGGAAGGGGGGTGGAGGCAATAGCATGATGGGAGTTGTAGGCACAGATATTGCTCACCCTCACAATTGGCCCATCAACACCACTCTCAACCATGCTCACATCACAGGGAGTGGAAAAGGACTCACAAGATGGCTGACACTGGGTACTGCTGGGGGAGCACAAGGCCCTGCTGGGAACTGTGCAACAACCAACAGCAGGACACCACTGACTGACATCCTGAAAGACAACTTGCACTCCCTGCAATGGAAGCACGTTCCATGGTGGGATATCTGGCTGGGTGGGAAGGAGGACTCCCAGCACTGACCATAGTTACGAGCACCTCCCTCACACCCCCTCAACACTAACTCCACATAACCCACCTGGGAGAATGCAATGCCTCACAGCCTAAGTGAAGATTCCACAAAGAACCACCACCCTGGGTTATGCAGTGTGAAGCACAGGGACACTCTTGGGACTTGTAGCCAAACAACTGCCAGGACAACACACCCAGCCATCCTGTCAGCACAGGCACCCCACCCCACAGGGAAGCAGAGTCAAAAGGAAGGAAGGATGGGCATGCTGGGAAGGGGGTGGAGGCAATTGCATGATGGGAGTTGTAGGCACAGATATTGCTCACCCTCACAATTGGCCCATCAACACCACTCTCAACCATGCTCACATCACAGGGAGTGGAAAAGGACTCACAAGATGGCTGACACTGGGTACTGCTGGGGGAGCACAAGGCCATGCTGGGAACTGTGCAACAACCAACAGCAGGACACCACTGACTGACATCCTGAAAGACAACTTGCACTCCCTGCAATGGAAGCACGTTCCATGGTGGGATATCTGGCTGGGTGGGAAGGAGGACTCCCAGCACTGACCATAGTTACGAGCACCTCCCCTCACTCCCCCCCTCAACACTAACTCCACATAACCCACCTGGGAGAAAGCAATGCCTCACAGCCTAATTGAAGATCCCACAAAGAACCACCACCCTGGGTTATGCAGTGTGAAGCACAGGGACACTCTTGGGACTTGTAGCCAAACAACTGCCAGGACAACACTCCCAGCCATCCTGTCAGCACAGGCACCCCACCCCACAGGGAAGCAGAGTCAAAAGGAAGGAAGGATGGGCATGCTGGGAAGGGGGGTGGAGGCAATTGCATGATGGGAGTTGTAGGCACAGATATTGCTCACCCTCACAATTGGCCCATCAACACCACTCTGAACCATGCTCACATCACAGGGAGTGGAAAAGGACTCACAAGATGGCTGACACTGGGTACTGCTGGGGGAGCACAAGGCCCTGCTGGGAACTGTGCAACAACCAACAGCAGGACACCACTGACTGACATCCTGAAAGACAACTTGCACTCCCTGCAATGGAAGCACGTTCCATGGTGGGATATCTGGCTGGGGGAAGGAGGACTCCCAGCACTGACCATAGTTACGAGCACCTCCCCTCACTCCCCCTCAACACTAACTCCACATAACCCACCTGGGAGAAAGCAATGCCTCACAGCCTAATTGAAGATCCCACAAAGAACCACCACCCTGGGTTATGCAGTGTGAAGCACAGGGACACTCTTGGGACTTGTAGCCAAACAACTGCCAGGACAACACTCCCAGCCATCCTGTCAGCACAGGCACCCCACCCCACAGGGAAGCAGAGTCAAAAGGAAGGAAGGATGGGCATGCTGGGAAGGGGGTGGAGGCAATAGCATGATGGGAGTTGTAGGCACAGATATTGCTCACCCTCACAATTGGCCCATCAACACCACTCTCAACCATGCTCACATCACAGGGAGTGGAAAAGGACTCACAAGATGGCTGACACTGGGTACTGCTGGGGGGAGCACAAGGCCCTGCTGGGAACTGTGCAACAACCAACAGCAGGACACCACTGACTGACATCCTGAAAGACAACTTGCACTCCCTGCAATGGAAGCACGTTCCATGGTGGGATATCTGGCTGGGTGGGAAGGAGGACTCCCAGCACTGACCATAGTTACGAGCACCTCCCCTCACACCCCCCCTCAACACTAACTCCACATAACCCACCTGGGAGAATGCAATGCCTCACAGCCTAAGTGAAGATTCCACAAAGAACCACCACCCTGGGTTATGCAGTGTGAAGCACAGGGACACTCTTGGGACTTGTAGCCAAACAACTGCCAGGACAACACACCCAGCCATCCTGTCAGCACAGGCACCCCACCCCACAGGGAAGCAGAGTCAAAAGGAAGGAAGGATGGGCATGCTGGGAAGGGGGTGGAGGCAATTGCATGATGGGAGTTGTAGGCACAGATATTGCTCACCCTCACAATTGGCCCATCAACACCACTCTCAACCATGCTCACATCACAGGGAGTGGAAAAGGACTCACAAGATGGCTGACACTGGGTACTGCTGGGGGAGCACAAGGCCATGCTGGGAACTGTGCAACAACCAACAGCAGGACACCACTGACTGACATCCTGAAAGACAACTTGCACTCCCTGCAATGGAAGCACGTTCCATGGTGGGATATCTGGCTGGGTGGGAAGGAGGACTCCCAGCACTGACCATAGTTACGAGCACCTCCCCTCACTCCCCCCCTCAACACTAACTCCACATAACCCACCTGGGAGAAAGCAATGCCTCACAGCCTAATTGAATATCCCACAAAGAACCACCACCCTGGGTTATGCAGTGTGAAGCACAGGGACACTCTTGGGACTTGTAGCCAAACAACTGCCAGGACAACACTCCCAGCCATCCTGTCAGCACAGGCACCCCACCCCACAGGGAAGCAGAGTCAAAAGGAAGGAAGGATGGGCATGCTGGGAAGGGGGGTGGAGGCAATTGCATGATGGGAGTTGTAGGCACAGATATTGCTCACCCTCACAATTGGCCCATCAACACCACTCTGAACCATGCTCACATCACAGGGAGTGGAAAAGGACTCACAAGATGGCTGACACTGGGTACTGCTGGGGGGAGCACAAGGCCCTGCTGGGAACTGTGCAACAACCAACAGCAGGACACCACTGACTGACATCCTGAAAGACAACTTGCACTCCCTGCAATGGAAGCACGTTCCATGGTGGGATATCTGGCTGGGGGGGAAGGAGGACTCCCAGCACTGACCATAGTTACGAGCACCTCCCCTCACTCCCCCTCAACACTAACTCCACATAACCCACCTGGGAGAAAGCAATGCCTCACAGCCTAATTGAAGATCCCACAAAGAACCACCACCCTGGGTTATGCAGTGTGAAGCACAGGGACACTCTTGGGACTTGTAGCCAAACAACTGCCAGGACAACACTCCCAGCCATCCTGTCAGCACAGGCACCCCACCCCACAGGGAAGCAGAGTCAAAAGGAAGGAAGGATGGGCATGCTGGGAAGGGGGTGGAGGCAATTGAATGATGGGAGTTGTAGGCACAGATATTGCTCACCCTCACAATTGGCCCATCAACACCACTCTGAACCATGCTCACATCACAGGGAGTGGAAAAGGACTCACAAGATGGCTGACACTGGGTACTGCTGGGGGGAGCACAAGGCCCTGCTGGGAACTGTGCAACAACCAACAGCAGGACACCACTGACTGACATCCTGAAAGACAACTTGCACTCCCTGCAATGGAAGCACGTTCCATGGTGGGATAACTGGGCTGGTGGGAGAAGGAGGCTTGGATGGTAACCAAATACCACCAATGCTGGTCATGCACACACCTCAACATTCACATTGACATGCCACAGGTTGGCAGGACAATGTGCTACACCAATATCACTCTCTGACTGTCACTATTTAGGAGAATGCAATGTCCTGGCCCACATCCAGAGGTACAGTCACAACTGTCAGGTGTTTGAACAATTGATGCCCGTAGAAACATAACATACAATCTGTGTCTCTCCCCAAAACAGGTGATGATGGGGACACAGCAGCAGACCAGGAGGAGTCCCTGTCCCAGGCTCCGGGGAACACTGAGCTCACTGGTGTGGATCAGCCTCTGCACTCCTCGGATTGCGAAGAACAAGCTGGACCCTCCGGTGCGAGTCATCATGCAGCACCAGCAGGACCAACATCTGCACCCCTGCACCCACCCCTCCAACAACTGCCAACACACAGGCCACCCCTGCCAACACGGACACACCAAGGACCACAGGTGACAACAGCGCAGGCACCCAGGCCCAAACTGGAGCTGCTGACAACGAGCCCAGGAACAACACCCAAGTGAGCCCACGGTCACCTGTGCGTGCCACTGCAGGTCCTGCACGTGTTGCCAGGGGTGGTGGGAGGGGTGGTAGACATAGGTCACTCCTTGCAGAGGGGTCTGGACTGCATGATGACCCACAACTGGCACGCATCGCGGATGCGTACCAGACTAGCACCGGAGAGGTCAGCCAGGTAGTGGGGATCCTCAAGGACATACAACAGCAGCAGGCTGCCCATCATGCCCGCTTGGACTCCCACATGTCCCGTGTCGAGACACACATGTCACGTGTCGAGACACACATGTGTGGCATGGAGTCCAAGTGGGACACATTGGAACAACTGACAGCGGTGCATAGGGACATACTCACATGCCTCCGCCAGATCAGCACCAACATGGCCTCACCTCCCTGTGTGCCCACAACATCTGCTGCTGAAACAACTGCAAATGCCACAGGGAGGGAGGAGGACTCTGGCAGAGAGTCCCCTGCACCGCCGCAGCCTGCACCTGAGGGTCCCCGGCCCCAAGAAGAGGGGCCGTCCGAGGAGGCCAAACTGAGAGGCCGATGGCCATCTACATCCCCCAGGAAGCCAACACCTGTTCTGGAACTTTTCCTCTGTGTGCAAACTGCACGCCCTGTCGAAGCCAACCCAACTCTCCCACATGACATGGGGAGCTCTAGTTGACCAAATGTATCAGATGACTGTGGACTTTACTCTGGACATTTTAGCTACCAAGACTTCCAATTCACATGGGAACTTTGGATTCAAATTTCTATGTACAGCACCCACCATCCTGTGCACCATCCTCACACCTGTATGTAAATAAACTCACCAATACACCATATCGGCCTCTGTTGTGATTCCAACATGGTTTTTGTCATGTAGATGTTGATCTGATAAATTACACTGTGCATGCTAACTGCTACAGCAAGTCCAACACTGTCATGTCAGTCATGGCGACGTGACACATATGAGGGAGACACACCACTAGGGCCACAAAACACATGCACACCATGGCCAACAGACTCATCACCTATACTGATGTTGCAACGAAATACAGTGGAATGTACAGACACGCCACCTATTCACAGTCGCTGTCAACTAGACTACAGGTGCAGTAAGGAAATGTCAGTCAGATGTGTGACTACAGACAACGCACATCCCAAAGTGAAGCACAGGTTTATTACACATTTCCAACATGTTGTTTCCACTACAAATGCAAGCTAGTCCAACCTGGCTGTGGCCACAAAGTCAAAAAGTGCAGAAGATAGAAAGTCCAGGGGTGTGTGGCACATCACCTGTAGGGAAACGACTGCTTCCACCTTGGAAGTTGAATCATGGATTCGGGGGATCCAAGTTGATCAGACAACTCCAGCAGCAGCCTGTGAAGGACAGACATGACACACAGTCAAAACCACTGAAGAACAGCACAGAACGGCAATACTCATGTCTAATACTTTCACGAGATAACTACACAAAACCAAGTTAGCATGTCAACACTGTTGGGCAGTACAGACCACCTGCAAGGACACATCGCTGCACGCATGCAGTCAAGTAGCACATGGCCACACTCAAACAGCACCAGAGCACCACACACACATATCATGCAAACTCAATTCATTGACATTACAACCCTCTATAGACTCACATTCAGCTGAAGAAGTTGGTGATGAGCTGTGTGCGGACATCACCACCATCATCATCATCATCATCATCTTCACTGGCATCGTGACCCAGGCCAGGATCTTCCACAGGTGGGGGACGTTGGTCATCATCATCCAGGATGAGATGCAACTCCTTCCGCACTGCCAGGTTGTGTAGCATGCAGCAGACGATGACAATCTTGCACACCTTTGCTGGGGCATATGGGAGGGCCCCTCCTGTCTTGTCCAGACAGCGGAAGCGGCACTTCAGGAGACCAAAGGTCCGCTCAATCACCCTCCTCATCTGACCATGTGCCTCATTGTAGCGCATCTGGGCTGGTGTCACAGGGTTCCTGAGGGGTGTCAGCAACCACGGCATGTTGGGGTATCCCGAGTCACCTACAGACAGACAATTACACATTAGCCAATTTGAAAATGTGTGCGGAAAACAACATAGCAGAACACACACAATGGTACAAAGTCAGTACACACCACCAAAGCCAGGCACGCTGGTTCGGCATCTGTGACATCATCCTCAGGATGCGACTACTCCTCATCACGTAGGCATCGTGTGCCGAACCGGGGAAACGGGCACACACATGTGTGATGGTCATATCTGCAAGACATACCACCAGAGCATTGATCGAATGGTAAAGTTTACGGTTCCGGTATGCCTGCTCATGTGCCTGTGGTGGTATCAAAGCCACATGTGTCCCATCAATGGAGCCAATTACATGTGGCATCCTCCCCAGGGCATAGAAGTCACTCTTGACGTTAGTGAGTCGTTGACGTGTTGGGAAATAGATGTACTGGTTCAGGTATCTCAACATTGCCCCCAATACATCGCGTAGCACACGGCTGAACATAGTCTGTGACATCCCACCAGCAGTCGCCACAGTATGTTGGAAGGTACCAGTGGCAAAGAAGTGTAGGGCTGCCATCACCTTCACCTTGGGGGTCAGCGCTGTAGGATACGGCCGGCCAGGCTGCAAATGTGGGTCCAACTGCACTACCAAATCCTCAATCAGCTGCCTGGTGAAGCGGTACCGTCGGATGCTGTCACGTTCCACCATCGTTGCCAGGTCTGGGAATGGTCGATGGACAGCAGGAGCCCTGCAGTGCATAGGTGAAGAAAGCAAGATTGTCAGTCACACCACCTATCTGCCGTTCACCATACTCTATTTCACATGATACATCATAAACAAACACAAGTACTTGATGTGTGTGTCGTTCTGTTTGGACATATATGGCACCTACATGGACATCATCTAACATCTCTGTTCAACAAGTGTGGACAACAGGTTCCAGGGTGTGCTATGGGAAACCATTAGGCTGTGTCACAGTACCCATTTACTGCTCTCACGTTCCACACACATACCACAGTGACATGTCTGGACAGATGCTCCACAGGCATCACAGCTCATTGACAGGTAGATTCCCAGGGACCCTGTCTTGCCACATGGACACTGCCATGACATGGCGTATCATGTACACGTCAGAAAAACAAACATGACACCCACAGGTAGTGGCCCCTGTAGCCTCTGCAGGACAGACATGGACGTCTGTGACACACACACACACAACATCAAAGTTCATGCACAAACCACGTGGATGTGGAGACTGTCTCCCATTGTGCACATGGAGTCAGAGACATGTGATACACAACATGCACACAGACTGTGGAGGCACATCACTATTGTTGGAATGGGCCACCCTGTGACGTACATGCCTTCCCACATGTGAGCCTGGGGGTATGTGACATGTCATACACATACACAACCTGGAAATGTGACCATGACACATGCTCAGAAATGAAACGTTGCACACCACAGTGGGCAGGTGCACAACACACAAAGGACCCTGTCCCCATGAACACGTGCACAGCCTGGGTGTGTCTGCCCCCAAGTGCCAGCCCAAAAACCACATGTTCACCCCATACACAGATAAGGTAATGCTGCCACACATGCCTTAGATACAGTGTGGACTGGGTGTGGTGTTGTAGGTGTGCCCCTGAGTCCATGGAAAGTAAATGAGGCTGGCATAGGTTCACCAGTGACCAGCATGCTGACATATGCGTGTGACCTGTCCTGGGACCTGCATCCATCCTGCACCTGCATCCAGGCCCCCCTGAGTAGGGGTGGTGGTAGTGATAGGCATCCAGCCCCCCATGAGTGGGGATGGTAGTAGTGGTAGGTATCCAGCCCCCCATGAGTGGGGATGGTAGTGGTGGCAGGCATCCAGCCCCCCATGAGTGGGGATGGTAGTAGTGATAGGCATCCTAGTGGTGGCAGGCATCCAGCCCGCCATGAGTGGGGATGGTAGTAGTGATAGGCATCCAGCCCCCCATGAGTAGGGGTGGTGGTAGTGGTAGGCATCCAGGCCCCCTGAGTAGGGGTGGTGGTAGTGATAGGCATCCAGCCCCCCATGAGTGGGGATGGTAGTAGTGGTAGGCATCCAGCCCCCCATGAGTGGGGATGGTAGTGTTGGCAGGCATCCAGCCCCCATGAGTGGGGATGGTAGTGGTGGCAGGCATCCTGCCCCCATGAGTGGGGATGGTAGTAGTGATGGGCATCCAGGCCCCCATGAGTAGGGGTGGTGGTAGTGATGGGCATCCTGCCCCCATGAGTGGGGATGGTAGTGGTGGCAGGCATCCTGCCCCCATGAGTGGGGATGGTAGTAGTGATGGGCATCCAGGCCTCCATGAGTAGGGGTGGTGGTAGTGGTAGGCATCCAGGCCCCCCTGAGTAGGGGTGGTGGTAGTGGTAGGCATCCATCCCCCTATGAGTGGGGATGGTAGTAGTGACAGGCATCCAGCACCCCATGAGTGGAGATGGTAGTAGTGGCAGGCATCCTGGCCCCTATGGGTGTGTATGGCATTGGTGATGCCCATCCCACCCCTATGATTGTGCTGTTGCTAGTGTACGTCATTTGTGCATCCCTATGTGTG
This sequence comes from Calotriton arnoldi, assembly GCA_963921515.1. NCBI lineage: Eukaryota > Metazoa > Chordata > Amphibia > Caudata > Salamandridae > Calotriton > Calotriton arnoldi. Next base: position 249,795 of record CAWUFW010008339.1, read on the forward strand.
TGTGACATATTTCGGGTACGTGTTGTTTGTTTGTGTTGTGGGTGTTTGACTTACCGTCTGCGCCGTACGCGTCCGAACCGGTCCCGGTAATAGATGTAGAGTATAGGTAGGACCTGCGCGATGGGATTCATGGTTGGGTCGTCTCGTTCGGGTTTCGCGTGTCTTCGACTCGTACTCGTCGCTTGCTTGTTCGTCTCGTAGCCGTGGATCTTCTTGTGGCGCAAATCGGAGCTTATGTGCGGCTCTCCCGGATGCTCAAACGTGCCGAGCGTAGCGGCGAGTTCGGCGCGTCACGGAAGAGCGCATCGTACTAGTCCCGGCCGGAAGGTGCTGTGTATTTGCTTCCGTGCGACTCGAATCGGCGTTTACGGATTCGGCTCGGGCGGAGAACAGGAGCTGGATTGGGTAAGTACGGCTCGCTCGGAATCTGGGCTGTTATGCGCATCGTACTTGTTCGTTCGGACGAGTGTTCGAGTCGGTCGGAAAACACGCGTTCGGCTGGTATTTTTTCCGGACGAATACTGTTAGGTGCGCTTCCTGCCGACATCGGAATCGACCCCATTGTGTTGCATTCAGAGTCTTCCATGACTGTTTGAAGGATAGTCAAAGGATTATGATCCACCAAAGATGAGGACGCTGAAGAATTACTACAGACAGACGTGAAGATTTCATTCTCCCCATAAACTTTCAGACAAAAACTTTCTGATGCTGAAAGTGCAGCCACTGTAAAAAATGATATATAAGCAGAAATATTGTACATGGAGAGGGAACTAGCAAGAGAGTATTGAAGAGATGTAGAGCTTCTCCAAGAAAAAGTATTCAGCCTGCAATCAGCATAATGGAAATGCTCCTTCAAAAAACAAGAGAAACAGAGCCAACGCAGATTGGGTGTATACCAGAAGATTTGCTGTGTTTTCACCCCTTCTTAGAGCCCCTGCATCGCCACTCTGCATATTGCTGGAAGAGTCATCCTCCCCCCGACATTTTCAGTAGCCCCCCCCCGAAATTCGGTTCTAGTTGCGCCTCTTTTCTGTATTATCCATCTCCATTAGGAATATGATTGACACACAAAATGGGGTAGAGTGATTAAAAACAACACATTTGCACAGTTTTCCACCTTTGGTTGCAGTGAACTTATGTTTTCACTTGAGGAATCAAGCTTTACAAGGTTCCAAATCTTCACCTTTAGAACAATAGGCCCAGTTCCTCAAGTTAGTTGCGCCTTCACACAGATGAAAATATTATTTACCACTGCTGCTGGTGCTATATAGTATTATAACATGAATAGCTATTATAGCTGTCAAGGTCTTTCCATAAACAGATGCAGCCCTTCATACCAAAAAGTGTAGATGTTGGATTAAAATTAAAATGCAGCCGGAACCGAAATGTGAAACATTGCATCGTTTTGAAATGTGCATAGGGAAAAGCACATAAAAAAAAATGGAGGGCGCGGGTCTCGTGAGGGGAAAAACGCGCCCGCCACAACAGATTGTAGGAAACGCTCCCCTGCTCCGGAAAAACAAAGAGAAGACCTCCGTGGTCCTTCACATTACAATACAATACAATACATAACAAAGGACTCTACTCGTATGTTGCTGTGCGGTTCCAGGAGTGCGCCGAGGCCCACACTCCGACCGAGGCGCCGCAGAGCTCCACCAGTCTGCGGCCATCTTTTTTGGCGTCAAGCCACACCCCTCTCTAAGTCAGATTTTTGAAGACACGCAAAGCCAATTTGCGTGGCTCTGAGTGACTTAAAAAATCTGAAGTAACGCAGTACAAATCGCTGCATTGCCTTACCCTGCCCTGGGTAGGCATTCCATGGGCATTGTGTGGATGTTCCCATTCAACTCCCATGGATTTTGACGCATCACCAGATTTACAAGAAATTGTAACCCTGAGGATGCGCCAAAAACGTAAAACCTTTCCAAGAGAGGCATAAGGAGGAGAAATATGTCCATTTTTCCTTATTTCTGCAGCACACATAGAAAGAGGAATATGCCTCCCAGGATTGGTTTTGTGCTGGACGGTGGCCCTTCCTGCACAGAAACAATCCTGCATGTAGCACAAGCACCCAAGGTGCAAGGATGCCAATGTTGGTGCTAGGCTGCCAAAAGGGTGCATGGGAAAGGACAGGAATGCGCCTAATGGCCTTAAATACGGTACATTCCTGCCCTTTCCCTGTCACGCAGTGCAACGCAGCAAGATGCCTTGCTGCGCTGCACTGCGTGACTTCCTCATAAATGAGGCCCCAGGTTTAGTATATTTTTTGCTTGAGTGTCTCTGCAACTGCAGAACGTGTGAGTGTCAAATGTTTAGTAATAAAAAATATTCTAGACTAACTTTTTATTATTAATCAAAATAATAACCAAAATATTTCTTTCGAGTCCCACTGGTGAAGGCTGATTTCATAGGATTATCATCCAGAAGCTGAAGCAGTGAAACATAGCCCTAGGAATGCGCCTGATTAAACGTGCAGTTCTTGACTTTATCTTGTCTTTATATCAATGTGCACAAATAATACAACTTTATGATACACCACGCTAAGAAAACATGAGCTATATTAGTTTTTTTCTTTACATTTTAATTCGTGTTAAATTTGATTTCCAAGCCAGCATTCTTTTCCCATGCTGTTCTCCACCTGTCTGATTCTCCCAGGGTACTTCATGAAGACGTGTGACCATCTCACACCTCCCTTCCATCGTGTTTAGACAAGAGCCTCGGCCTCTGGCTGCCGTCTTATGCTTTCTCCATTGCGGCTGAGGTGTCAATTTGGGAACCTCCGAGGCAGCGAAGGTGAACTCTGCTCCTGTGGGAATAATCGAAAAAATGCACGAGAGGTGTGGCTATAAAAACCTGGCGGAGTCCAATCGAACATCTGTGTTTTTTCTTTATGTAAAGAAAAGTTTAAATATATATTTCAGCAAAGAGCTTGTAGCTCATTAGGTATGTTTAGCATGTCGGAATATTTTAGCTACAATTTTCGAAGCAATGTTTACATAAACCTGATACTGAGCAGCTGAAAAAATAAAGCATTGTCATATAGTGTAAAGTGCATTTCAGAGTCGTCCAAGTGATGTCACCAAATACACTTTCTATCCTCCTCACCATGGCTGCTGAGACCTTGATTTTAAATAATATCTCAGCACTGGCCTGGTTGTGTCCCCTTCTCTTGCTCCAAGAAAAATGTGTAAGACACATTCACTCCTCAGTTCAATTTACCCTAACAAATAACTAAAAAGACATAGGTCTAACAGCTTAAGTAACTTTTGACATGACATCCTATCGTATCTCAACACGTACAACGCATCTTTCTCCACTTCTACATTACACCTCCTTTCATTTTCTCACCATACTAAGGAGGAACATTGAATGCTGCGGCCACTAGAATGCATCTCAGTATGAAAGAAGGTGATCCTTAAGTAAGGGCCTCCTTTCTGCGTAGAATACCCACAATATAATAAGGAAGGTAATGTTCACATCTAATATATCCTTATGTGAGGATGCCTCCTATTAAGGTGGTTCTAGATGTTAGGGGTGGCATCCACAAGATGCTAGACTATAGAACCCACTAGACATAAAGGGGTGGCTACCAAATACGCACACATATACTGACATAGTGACATGCACAAACACGCATGACAGTATGCACACGCAGGGACATGCACACTCAGAGACATGAAGAAACACACCTAGTGTGATTAGCTGGATGCCAGCATAGCACCATAGTCTCCCAACAAAGGAGGAGGCTCCACAGAAAAACAGACACAGCACCTTGCCAAACTCATTTATTTTCCAAATGCCTTTCACAGCAAAGCAGGGTTGTTTGCTTAAAATGTTTAAATCTGATATTGTATGTTCATAGATAGATAGATAAATAGATAGATAGATAGATACACACATGCAAAATGCAGTCAGTTGTAAACATTTGTAGGATATATATATATATATATATATATATATATCTTTGTTTTCTTTGTGTGACCTTCTTAAAATCCAATTCTAGAGTCTCCACTGGGGGTGGAACCATACTTGTACCCGTCTGGGACTAAAGAACCCCAATGATTTGACTTTGCGCTTTCTGAACCCTAGAGTTCTCTTCTGACGAGCCCAGTGGGATAAAATCGCAAAAGAGCCCATGAAAATTCACCGAAAGGGAAGGCTATTCCGACTAGTTCCATTTGCCCGGCTTTCATACATGTCAGAATATGTGTTTACATTCTCTAGTCATGACTGAACTAACCTTACTCCTCCCTAACTTTACTGAGCTGGGAAAAACAATCCAAGTTAATTCACACATAGGTAATTGTGGGTTAATTCACACAAATTCTACGAATTCAGAGCAATGTTCGCTCAACATCCATCAAGAAGTCAACAGAAAGGCAGGCAGGCCTCCCAGCTAGGACTTAGGGGTCGATTCCGATTCGGGCCGGAAATTTCTCCGACCGAGCCGGACCCGGAGAGATTTCCGACCGAATCGGACCCGTGCAGTCCGACCGAACGAGTACGATGCGGCCGTATGTTATCGGACACGAGTCGGTCGGACTCCCATTGAACTCAATGGGAGCCGGTCGTACAGCGCGTCACGCGGGCTCCCATTGCCTCAATGGGTGCGAGGCGGACAAGGCGCCCCCTACAGCGGGTGCGCCGCGAGCGCCCGCGGCGTACACGCACAGGTAGGGGGACCCTTGGGTCCCCCTGTGTGCGCCTCGCGCGGCTACGCGTACAGGGGGTCCGACACGGACCCCCAAAGTACGGCTCCGACAGCTCTTACGAGCCGGAGTGCGCGGCTCGGTCGGACTGCTCGCGGCGCGCATCGTGCCACCCGGCCGGGAAACGTCTCCATTGCGCGGTGCGAATCGGGTCCGACCGAGTCGGTCGGAGCGGTTCGAGTCAGCGAGTCGGTCGGAGTTGTCGGGACGCCCGGACGAGTCGGTCGGCGAGTCGCATCGTACTCGCTCGGCCGGACCAGCGTGCGGTTCGGTCGGGAAACAGGCTTTCGCATGGCTTTTTCCCGACCGAATGGTATTGAGTGCGCCTCCGACCGAGATCGGAATCGGCCCCAGTTGTCATTACACTGGGGGCCGATTCGATCTCGATCGAGGCACTGCTCTACCGATCGGGAAAAAGCCATCGCCTGCTTCCGACCAGCGTCGCGATCCGGCGAGTCGATCTGGTGCCGACCGACTCGTCGGCGTCCGACAACTCCGACCGACTCGCTCGGACTCCGACCGCTCCGACCGACTCGATCGGACCGATCGCACCGCGCAATGAGACGTTCCCGGCGGGTATACGATGCGCGCGCAGCAGTCCGACCAGCGCGCACTCCGGCTCGTAAGCTGTCGGAGCGTACTGGGGTCGTGTCGGATTCCCACGCGTAACGGCAGGCGCACACAGGGGACAAGGGTCCCCTACCTGTGCGTGTGCGCCGCGGGCGCTTCGCAGCGTACCGCTAGCGCATGTCCGCCTGCACCATGAGGCAATGGGAGCCCGCGTGCAGCGTTCTGCGACCGGCTCCCATGAGTTCAGTGGAGTCCGACCGACCGTGTCGATAACATACGGCCGCATCGTCCTCGTCGATCGGACTGCACGGTCCGATTCGATCGGAAATCTCTCCGGGTCCGGCTCGGTCGGAGAAATTTCCGGCCCGAATCGGAATCGACCCCTCAGTGTGTGAATTTCAATTAGCCTTTCACACACTAGTGAAAGTTCTGTTCCTGTGGCAGACACTACCCTGTCAAGTGTTTACAGAATTCTCTCCTGGTCTAGCCTGATTTCCTAACAATTAAATGAGTGTGTCCCACAGTGTCTGGATTCATTGGTGCCAAGTGCCACATGGTGAAACCTTCAGACAATCCTCGATTGGAATTCAGCCGCACTCTGTTACAATACGTTTGAGATTAGAATAACGTGACTACAAATCCAGATATGTAAATGCTGTCCAGCAAATAGTCAATATTAGCTCGAACCATAATAAAGGTGTGAGATAGAGGCCTCCAGTTTGCGGGGGTAAAGTAGAGAACAGCATCCCAAACTCAGCTACAGATATATTCCCCATATTTATTGAACAGACCATAAAACTAGTTAACCAGTTGTTTTGTGTGCATTTTATGGTTGCGTTGCTAACCATAAACTGCGTGCAGGTTTGTCAAACAGTTTTAAAGACTTATGTCTTTTCAACTCTCAAAATCTGAATAAAATCAACCCTTTAAAGTTTGCCTGACCCATTTTTGTAATGCAAATATCTCAAAAACTGCTGAACAGATTTATACCAAATCGCTTGTAAGTAAAGCTCTAGCATCATTAAAGGTTGGTGGTAATTGTGATCTATAGTTGTTGCTTATGAGGAGTGTAAAAGTTTCCATTGGTGCTAAAATGGAAAATGCTTATTCTTTGATCTCCTTCTTTTAGGTTTTCCCTTTTATGGTAGACCTGCATCAAATTTACTCCACCAAACCAGAAGTGGAGTCGCTATGACTGTATTATATACTCATTTGTATATGACGATGGGTGCTTTCATTTTCTCACCCTTGATAACTTTGCCTCCATTTCACCAATATTCACTAAACTTGTCAGGAGCAGCTCCCCTGTTAAGGCAGATGAGCGTCGCCCCAGTGCTCTTTGAACAGTGCAAAAACGAAAAATAAAATGATAATAACACAATGTTATTATCATTTTATTTTTCACTACGGAGCCAGTGCGAGGCGGGGCTGTGCTATCCTGATGGACAGCAGCAGCCAGCAGTGAGGAGGAGTGATGGGCACTACTAAGTGCGCATGACGGTTTTGCCGGCCGTCTTAGGATGGCCAAACCATCATGCGCACTTAGCATTTCTCCACCCGCCTGTGTTGCACAGCTGGGTGGAGAACAGCCCCAGGCTCCTAGGCAATGTCTGAGTGGCAAACCAGGCCGCTCAGACCAATCACGATGCTGCTGTCACGCTGGTAATAAGATTACGAGCATGACAGCAGCGTTGTGAGTGGCTTAGGGGAGTCTGGGAGCCTGTGTGCTGAAGAAGAAGGAGCAAAAGAGGACAGAAGAGAGGCGGTGGCCGTAAACAGGTAAGTGATCTTTAATTTTTTTTATTTTCAAGCCGCACTCCTCCCTCCCCCGCTGCCCCACCACTTCTGGTCCCTAGCTGCCACCACTGAAACTTGTGTCAAACTGCCTTCAAAATCCAACGTTTCAATTTGTGAAATGAGTATAGGTTTTTTAAAGGCGTCAACCGTTATAAGGGTGTGTCAAATGTATGGATTGTTTGAAAAAAATGTGATTCCACGAACAACAGATGTTGAGTATATTGTGCGTGTTCAAAGTCAGTGCATAGGTAGTGCATGAACAATTGAACATGAGTGGGTCATAAACATGAATTAAAGAGCTGGCCATGCAAGTTGACGCTATATGTACCTGATGATTTGTGTGAAATATAATGTTGATGCACATGTACTGAAAAGCGCTCATGCCCATATTTGTCAAGGATCTGCGCTGCCCTTGCGCCACACAAGGGGACGCAAGGGTGACTCAAAGCCTAACTGAGATTTATCAAGCCACGAAAGGCCACCTCACATGGCGCTGTCTGGCTTGATAAATCTAGAGTCATGCAAGGCAGCGTAAATCAGTGTCTTGCGTTACTCTGCCCCAGGAAAACGTGCCATGGGTGGAGTGTGGCTGTTCCCATGCTTCCAGGCATGCATTCTGCCACATTCCTAGATTTACCAACACTGGTAGACCTGAGAATTTGTCAGAATTCTACATCTTCACACCAGAGGCGCAACGAGGAGAAATATCTTTATTTCTCCCGAGTGCTTCTTCTTTCTAAGTGTACTAAATTCTGCAGCACATTCAGAAAAAGGAAAGTGCTTCTGAGAATTATTTTTGCGCAGTAAGGTGCCCCATCCTGCATAAAAACAATCCTGCCTACAAAGCAGGCACTCTTTCACTATGGTGCAAGGTTGCCTGCTTTGGCGCTAGGCAGCAGTTTGTGCGCCATATAACATTAAATACAGCACATTCCTGCCCTCTCCCTTTCATGCAGTGCAGTAAGATAGCTTGCTGCTTTGCATTGTGTGAAACATTGGTAAATATGTGCCTATGTGGCTAACAAGCCGCTACATATACAAGGAGGCACAGACTGAGTGTTACTGGTATACAGTGACATGGAGCTTAGCTAGACGGAGCCCATGCACGCTGATGCTACAAGTGGTGAACATTTATTGTCTGATGTTCACTCAAGGTTCAATACACATGCATGGAGACATGAAACAGGCGCTATACATCTACATGGAACCCATGTCATGTCCATGCCGTACATTTCAAATTACAGAAAGGGCCGTGCACATGTAGACGTAGCCACTTTGTTTACACTGTTCTGTGCACTTTGTCATGCGAGCTGCACCAGGGGCATTTGCTCAAGATGATGATGATCACAGGGGCAGCTCCTCCTAAAGAGTGGAGGAGCATTGCCGTGCCTACAGCAGCGAAACAGGCACATACAAATAAATAAAATGGCATGGCAATGCCATTTTATTGCCATGCCTTTTTATTTTCTATCGGCTTGAGCGAATGTGAGGGCAGGGTGCGGGATTAAATCCTGCATTGCAGGATTACAGCTGCCCCTGCAGTGCACGTCGGGTTGGCCTGCTCTCTTGCTACGACCAGCCTGACATGCACACTGTAAACCTAGCAAATCCCTGGCTGTAAAAAATCCTGGGGATTTCTGGCACATGCTCCCAGCCTCAAAATGTGCGCTGGGTTATCCTGCCCCCACCGATCCTTGAGCTGCTCTCAGCATGAGAGCAGCTCCAGGATTGGTTGAATTTGCATTCCACAAGCAGGAAGGAAGTCCTTCCTTTTCCTGCTCGTGTACATGATCGAGGATAGAAGTGCTGCACTGGTGGAAACAGTACTGGTGAGTTTGGGGCCATCGCGCCTCATCAAATTTTTATATTGGTGGCCGCCACTGGACGATCATGAAGATTACTACAATTATTTTGTTATTATTGCCATTATTGAGACAGAACAGAAAACTTGACAATTAAGTTAATCTAAGAGCGATCTAAAATTGAATAGGGGTCCAACTAAAATATTAAAATGCCTAGCGCTAATCAGTGCTTATTAGACTTTCAGTATTAAAGGTTCACTTACAGCTCAATATGGTATGCATACAGGGCAGGACTGGGCACCGAGCATTTCCCCAGTGGGCGGAGTGGTGGGGGCCGGTTTTGTGCCCGTGGGGGTCGATTTTGCAGCAGTGCTGCAATATTGGCCCCCTGTAATAAAAGCGGCAGCGCTGCTTCTTGCTAGCACCCCTCCTCCACCCCCGACCGCCCCTCTCCCATGGCCAGCCGAGCAGCAATCTGCCAGGGCTGGTTCCTGTTCCTAGTCCGGCCCTGTATAAATATCTAAAAGTTGTATTTACCACCATTGTCTGTTGTAACAAAGCTTTTATTTTATGGGCAGTGTCTGTGAAAACTGTAAGTCTAATGAGCAAATAAATAGCTGAGTTATGTGAAAGTAGAAGGGTCTGTGTGTGTGTGTGAGAGGGAAAAATGCAGACAAAATTGTGAAGACTATCCGCATAAAAATTTCACGGCGTCTAAAAGATTGAGCACTATATGCAATGTTTGTCAAACATCCTACTTTTGGCGAAACTAAAGTTTAAAAATAAACAGGGAAGTTGATAAAACACAATAATAAACATTTCAGTGCTTTCTTACATATCATGCATTGCTCTATTTTGTTGTCTCAGATGCACCTTGGCTGTACAATCATAGTTCTAGAGTGTATTGGGGTGTTGTTTACAGAATTCGCTCTCTTTGGGTTTAGAGACGCCGACTCCCTGGCCTACTGGTGAGGGCATGGGCAGTAGGCCTAGCTGGTAAGGTAACAGAACTGTTTTGTTTTGCAGAGTCCCTTGGAGTTCCCAGGTTTGCACCTTAGGCCTGCTGGGAGGCGGCACTTGTCTAAATACTCTCGGCGCCTGCAAGGAAGTGTGAAATGGTCACACTTCAAGAACAGTCAATCTATTCTGACAGGAGGAAAACATCATGACAGTGACAGGGCACAAGCTGAACCGCATGCCTACGCATAGGTCACTATGTATAAACCAAACGTTCCAACTTTATTACCGTTTCTGTTCCCATGGTGAATTTCCCGGAAGCTTAAATTGAACTTTCTTGGAAAGTTATATTTTACCATTTAATCTTCAAAGGTGTGCTGTTTCAATAGTGTGTAGAACTAGGTTAGAGCTCTGAGTGACATGTTTCCAAATTACCCTTTATACAGGACTTACTGATACATGTCACTCCTTCCAAATGCAGTAATTAACTGAAGTTATTGATAATCTTTCTCAGTAATTCCCTTTCATATCATCTCAGCAGGATGAAAAGCATAATGCTCTTTTTGGAGTTCAGCATTGACTTACAGCTTGCACTTAAATCTCTGCAATGTTATGAATGAACTCTGCAGAAATTAAGCAGTTTTTGAAAACTGGTTGCTTTTAGCCATGCAGTGACACAATAAATATTAAAATGTGTTTTATGTAGCAAATTCAGGACCTTAAGACATAAATTTCAGCTATTTCTATATAAACACCTGTAGGTTTCAAAGTCACTGCGAGGATAAGCATTGGAAAAACCAAGAGGACTCAGCTTTAAATGGCAGAACAAGTGGCTTTGTCAATAATATTATGCAGCACAGGCATGCCACTGCATGCCTGACATTACATGGGTGCACATGGCCAGAAATCTTGAGATGGATTTCCTGTTAATAATGGACACCCATTCAAAAATGAGTTAAAAAATGGCTGTCATTCATTAAGACACATGCATGCACATGCATCATGACGCATGCAGCCATTTTTAATTTATTGAACTAAATTTAACGGTTTTGGTGGGTGGGCGGAAGGCCCTTCTCCCCTGGGATCTTTGGGCAGGTGGTAGGTTCCAAGGGCGAGGGGTAGGTCTGATTGGTTGGGGGGGGGGCTCGTGAGCAGGGTTTAGATAAGTTAGTTAGAGGCATGCAGATGGTTGCCAGGTGCCATTTCCGATTTATGGTGCACCCCGGCTGACTGGGATAGTGACACTGCTTTTTCCCACCCACCCACTCTGTTTTAAATTTAATGAGGCAGGTGCGCAAGGGTAATTGTTGCTATTGTTGGTTGTTGCTGTTGATGAGCATGCGCCATTGACGGTGTAGATAAGTTTTAAAGTTATTGCAACAAAACGTTGGTCAGGTCCAGACCAAGTTGAGTGGAGAGGGGAGCAGTGGCGGTTCCTCCGCTAAGACAGAGGAGCGCTGCCCCACTGCACAAAAAGGAAAAATAAAATGACAATAAAGCATCGTTATTGTCATTTTATTTTTCCTGTTGCATGCAGTCAGTTGCCTGTGTGGGGTGAGGCGGGGCAGGCCAGAGCAGGGAAGGCGTGCTGTGCACTTTGCAGATTCTTAACAGGCTGCATTACACAGCCTTGTTAGGAACATGCATAGGCTTCCTGTTCCACTATGAGCGCCGCTCCACCGCGCCCAGACCAATCACAACGCTGCATTGCAGCGTTGTGATCTGATCAGGGGAGCCTGTGTCCCAGGTGCTTCCTTCTGCGGGCCGGACTGCAGAGATGAAGAAGGAAGAGGACGCAGGGGAGGCGGCGGCCAGCCGGCCGTTTTAATGTAAGTTTTTTTTGGGGGGTTAATTAGCCACGTCCCCTTTTTTCCCCACCACACCACCCCCACCGGTAGCACCCACTACTGGGGCGGAGCTGAATGAATGGATCAGGATAACAACATTGGGGAAAGCATGAGGCTGGGATGCAGAGAGATGAATGAAGAGAGTTGTGATTAGATTTTGTTTGATTTGATTTTTTGTGAAGGGTTGTTTAGGGGAGGGGAAAGTAGGTTTGGATAGTTACAAAATGTATAGTGAGGGCAGATTGTTTTATTATGGAAGGATTTAGAGCTAAGGTTTGAGAAACTTTGTGCACCTGTTTCTTCAAGCGTCATTTTGCACACTATAAAGTAGTCATTTGTTATTGCATGAACCAGCATGCCCGAGGTGGACAGCCAACTTAAAATTGCGAGTGAAAAATAGAAACAAAAGTTCATACAGAGCACGAAAACGTGAAAGGAAAAAAATAAACGAATTAAATTAACTGAAAAAAATGAAATCACGGATAGCGGTTTGTGTTGCTGGACTAGGAGTGCGTCAGGAAGATTCGGAGAGTAGGGGGGCATGGCGTTGTGAAAAAAGCGCACTGATGTCTCCAGACAGCTAAAGCTGCAGACAGCTAAAGTTTTCTTTATCATAGACCTAAAATGTTAATTTGTGTAATTTGAACATATTGATGCTTGGAGTCAATGTTCGATCTCCAAGATCGAGCTTCATGTGTCCCTAGTCTCAGCTAACAGCAACATACCCCACTCCTGAATTCACGCAGGGTCGCAGGGTGGTGAAACCCACTCTGTTCTTCGACATAAGCTATTTGACAGCTTTCCTACATCACAAGCACGCCATAAACACATCCATCTCAAATTCAGGAAGGGTCAGAAGACATATTTCTGTTGAAACAACCTGTAAAACATGTTTGTGTGTCATTGTCTATTTACTTTAAACATTTAATTCAATGTGTGTTTAGGGTTTGTCAGCATGCTGTCACACTTAAGGCAAGTACTACTTTATGAAAAGACAATGACCTAAATAAATTAATTAGCTATTCATACTTCTACTCACGGGTTTCTCGGAATTCACTTAAGAACCTGAACATTTCACCAGAAGGAAGCATTCAATCTCAATGTCTGGCTGTATTCCTTTAAGCATCGCATTCTTCCTGTGGATAATACTCCTGATATCTTTAAGTCATTGCCATAGCAACATGCTTGAGCACTCAAGCTATTTGAAGTCTTCCTTCTACAAAGGGATTGATTACCATGGCTAAGCAACCCAAAAGTCAAAGAGTTATAATTCCCCGGAGCGAGCGAACTCTGGGGGTCATTACGATGGCGTAACGATCGTCACCGCCGGGCCGGCGGTGGCGACCGTTACGCCATCGTACCGTGAATTACCCACCGGCATATTACGATGGCGGTGGGTATCGCAATGGACGCAAAGTGCATCCGCCGCTTTTCCGCTGGTCGGCAATCATTACGATTGCCGGCCGGGCGGAGCAGGGGCACAAATATGGTGGCGGTGCCTAGCAGGCACCGCCAGCCATATTAGGATGTGGAGTTTTGAAGGCCTTTCTGAAAGGCTGGCGGGGATTGGCTTTGGGGGCCCCTGCGGGGGTGCACTTCTGCAGTTCCCTGCACCAAGTGGTAGGCACCGCGCGGTGCCTGCCACGTGGTGCACGGAAATGCTGTGCATACACTTTTACCACTGCGGACGGTGCTGCAGCCAGCAGCACCATCCGCAATGGTAAAAGGACAGGATGTGCCCGCCAGTATGGCGGGCGCATCCTAATTGGGCCGGTGGGACCGCCGCACGTCTGGCGGTCGGTCCCATCCCCGTTATGATGGCGGGCGGACTGATGTCTGCCCGCCATCATAATGAGCCCCTCTGTTCTGGATCAAAAACTTAGGGCTTCATTTATGGGGGATTTGGCGCAGGGTAGCGCAGCAAGTCACCTTGCTGCACTGCCCTACATCAAAGAGAAAGGGCAGGAATGTTCTGTATTTATCTAATACGGTGCATCCTGTACTTTCCCCCAGCGATGGCGCCGTATCGGCAGCCTAGCGCCAACACAGGCACCCTTGCACAATGGTACCAGGGTGCCTGTGTTAGCGCAGCATTGTTTTTATGCAGGAAGGGGCACCTTTCTGCACAAACACAATCCTGGAAAGCTTTTTCCTCTTTCTATGTGTGCTGCAGAATGTGGCACAGATGAGGCATAATGTTTTGGTGCATCCGTAGGTTTACATGGTTTTGTAAAACTGGGGAAACATCAAAATCCATGGGTGCTGCATGGGAACACCAACCGCAATGCCCATGGAACGTCTCCCTTGTGCAGAGTAAGGCATTGCAGCGATTTGCGCTGCCTTGCCTTACTCCATATCTATGAGGCCATTCAAAGCCACGCAAAGTGGCTTTGCATTACCTCATAAATATGATTTTGTGATTTACGCCACCAGAGTGTTACAAAAAAATTACCCTAGAGGAGCTCAAAGGGCTCTTAAAGATGCCCCTTTGTTTTTCTACCAGACGTACCTGTTTTTTCCTACTATGTGCATAACATCTTTGCCTAGGATTGAACTACTCTTTTTAAGTTCTGATTTGCCCTCATTTTTACCTGTAAAAAAACAAAAAAAAAACACTTCATGGTCCATGTGTTAGCATACTACAGTGATGTGCTGTAGTTGCATCCATTCTGGTGTGTGGGTCCTGAAATCCCATCTGTGTACTTCCAAAATAGAACCCACTGAAAGGATGACTGTGTGCCATGCTCGTCTTTTATTCGCAGTATTCCTTGTTTCAGCTTTGTGAACTATTAAATGTCATACCCCCTGAACTCCAGAAAGATGGTTTCATGCTCACACGAAGAATCAAATATGGTAATCAGCGTTTACAATGCTGTCAGACCAACGTAGTGCCATTACAACGCAGGCACTACAATGAACGCATCTTTACCACACGTTCCATTACAACGCAAGTCATTACAACGACTTGCTTTAGGGAACTCATGGTTGGATTTAAAATCCAACATCTTCCCTACTGTTGCACAGACTCGAGTTGGAATAGTAAAATATACTATTCCAAACTCCAGCACTTCCCTTAAGCAAGTCGTAACGACTTGCGTTGTAATGGAACGTGTGGTAATGACGTGTTCGTTGTATTGCCCGCGTTGTAAAGGCATGTGTTGTAAACACATGCGTGAATATGTGGCCTATTTATCAAAATCTAGTCATAAGATTCTCATCTTCATTTATGTGCCCCAATATTTCACTCACACTAGACAGATAATTAATGTTCCTCTGCTCCAAATTCCTGCAGGGGCACCTCAACCACTCCTGAGGGACAGACTGCCCTAGAAGTGTCTTTCTCTGGGGAGTGAATGGTAAACTGCAAGTGGGTATGTGAGTGATTTCCCCTAAATGCCCTCTAAGGTCCACCCAAGGATCAGGCTGCTACCATTGATCCCTGACTGAGTAAACACGGTGTGAGTGCATGGCTGTGGGCCAAGGTCTGTGTTTGAAGTAACTCTTATCCGGAAATATGGACATACCTATTTAAAACACCCAGGGGTTGGTAGCACGTTTAGGGCCTTGCCCACTTGCTGGTCACCAAGTAATTGCAGGTTCTGATTCTCCTTTTCATCCCCAATTCTTCTGAACTTGGGAAAGACGCGACCCTCAAGATGGATGTTCACAGAGAGTAGGGTGATCACTTAACTACATGTCATCATAGACACTTTTTCCAGTCATGAGCTTTAATGTGACAACCTAGTGAATTCTGAGTATTATAGTACAGTTTGCCTCCATTGAGCTATGACAATATACTTTATAGCACTTATTTGTAAATGAAAAGCTCAGGGCTGAAAAAAGCAACAAGGAATGAGTGGCCACCATATTGTTCAATCTGCCAACCATTAAGCCCTTGGTTTCAACAAAGGCCTACTTCCTATCAGGTGAGGAGTCCCAGACTAACATGCTTATCTTGCTGGACATGGCTGGCCCAGGTGCAGGGCCCACAAATTTTAGTCCGCTCTCCTCAGAGATCATCTCTTATCTCTCTCAAACTCTTTGAATGTTCTAGTCTAAAACTACATGCCTGTGATGCCAGTCAATTAGATCACAGCACAACCTCCAGGCAGGTAGAAACTAATATTTGTCTGATTCTGACATCCTTTAAGTTCCTGTAGATTATACTTTGTTTGCGTTCCCACAGGCCTTCAAACATAAGAGTCTCATGTTGCTCAGTATATTAGTCACTACAGCAATTCTCAGCTATCACCACTTACATCTGTACATATTTCTAGCCCTACATACATAGTACTGCAAGCTTAACAACATACATGTAGAAGCATCATGTTGCTTTTGTAGCTTCAGGGGCTGAACAACATCTTCCATAATTCGAATTATTATTGCCAGCTTGGATCCTCACAGATAAAACATTTCAAAAGAGAAATCAGTAGTTGGAAGATAGTTTTCATAAGCTTTCAAAATCATAGGTGATTTATGTACATACACCTCTTTTATATCTTAATGTATCTTATAGAATATGTAAGTTATTGGTTACAGAGATGAACACATACACAGCAATTTCATATCCCCTGTGGAGAAGGTAGGATCCTGGGAGCAATGGGAGTTGGAGATGTTTTTCCTAAACTTCCTCTAGGGAGGAATATTTGGGAGTTTGGCTTGTTTGATTTATATGTGAGTTGGGCGAATAGAAAAGGAGGGTTTTCCGATAGAAACTAGAGAACACACTGCTCACAAATCTCTGAGATGAATTGACCTGCGGTTTTATCTTCTTCCTCCATGCTTCTGTGATTGGGGAAGAATATCAGTGGTAGGCAGGAGAAAGTACACTGGCAGTCACCATCAAGTGATGGAAGCCCTTGCACAGCCCCGCAAACCAGTAGCAATACTGGGATAAGAGGTGCACCATTCTCTGAAGCCAGAGTCATGTGGTTTCAGAAAGGGAGAAAGCAACACAGGGCAAAGAGATATGAGATTCTTCATTGCACAAAATTGCTTTATATGCCCATGTGGTGGGCACAAAGGAGGTGAAGGAGTTTATAAGGGAATGAATGGGGAGTAGCTCTGGCACACTACTGTTAGTGGAAAGCCATCAGTAGCGGCTCGTGGAGGGAGTGCTGCGGGCGGTGGGGCGGGGCGGGGGAGGAGCAGGGTGGGGATAGTAAGCTACGGCATATGGCTGAACAGAGGTAAGTAAACAAATAAATAAATAAAACGCATTTTGTTGCGCGCGCTGCATCGCTTTTGGCAATGCAGCGCGCGCAATGAATTCGTTTTATTTATTTATTTGTTTACTTACCTCTGTTCGGCCGTATGACGTAGTTTACTACCCCCCACCCTGCTCCTCCCCCGCCCCACCCAACCGCCCCGCAGCACTCCTTCCACGAGCCGCTACTGAAAGCCATAGGGAGAAGACAGGAGCCTGAGGACCCCAGTGGCCCTCTAGACTGGTTGTATGACGGAACAATGCAATGCAAGCCATTATCACGCATGGCTTTACAAACGGTCATTACAACGACTACAACACTACCACGCAAGTCTTTACCACGCATGTATGCCTTTACAACGAAATTTGCGTTCTTAAGGTATGTATTATAAAGGCATATGCTTAATAAAAACTTACCAGGTAAGTATAACCCCAATTTGTGTGAAAGCCCACATAAGGGGTCAGTGTGGAGATATTCTGACCTCATATTTGAGAAATGGGTGTGTAGGGTCAGAAGTTATATGTCCAAAATTATTTTTTTTCAGCACATGCGGTATTTGGGATGATGCCTCTACCACCAGCATGGCCCCCATGTACCGGTGCACAGACAGAATATCGATGTTGGAATATCGAAGTGCCACAATATCGAGTTGTTAATATCGAAGTGGCACAATATCGACTGCAAGAATATCGTTGACCAGATATTTCTTACTTGAAGGTAAGAAATATCGTTTTATTTAATATCGAAGTCAGTAATATCATTAGTAAAAATATCGTTGTTAATAATATCGATATTTATATTAGTGTTCTGTATTTTTAGTATGTGTGTTAAAAGTATGTGATCTAATTTTTTTGTATAAGTATAGTTTTTTTATAATGTATGTGTGAAGTTTTTAGAAGTAATTAATTTTATGTTAATTAATTTTTGCATATTTTAGTTCTGTAGCGGGATAATTATATTAATTGTGTTATTTTTTTTAGGAGCAGGTTGTGGGTTTATAGGGGAATAGAGTGGGAAGTAATTTAACTATAATAAAGTAATTATTAGTTTTTATCTATTAGTATTTATAATTAATTTATTATTAATTAATTATTAATTGGTTATTAATTTTTAATAATTAATTAATTGATAATTATGTTAATTGTGTTATTCTTTTAGGAGCGGGTTGTGGGTTTATAGGGCAATAGGGTGGGAAGTAATTTAATTATAATAAAGTAATTATTAATTTTTATTTATTAGCATGTATAATTAATTTTTATTAATTAATTATTGATTGGTTATTAATTGGTTATTAATTTCTATTAGTTAATTAATTGATAATGATGTTAATTGTGTTCTTTTTTAGGAGCGGGTTGTAGTTTATAGGGGAATAGGATGGGAATTAATTTAATTAGAATAAAGTAATTATTAATTTTAATTTATTAGTATTTATTTTATATTTCGATTTTATAGTGTTGTTTGTGGTAATTCATTTATTATTATTTAATTATTGTTTGTTATTTATAAATAATTAATTGGTAAATATGTTAATTGTGTCAAATATGTAGGAGTTGTTTGTGCGTTTATAGGGAATATGGTGTGAAGTAATTTATTTAAAAATCATTAATAAATATATTTTTGATTATAATTAATTTATATTAAAGATATGTATTTGTTTGTAAAATGTTGTTTTTAAACTTTTATAAATTAATGTTTGTAGTTAATTTTTAGTATTTTTTAACATTAAATAATTTTTCTATGTTTTGTAATTTTTTATATTTTTATATGTTTTTTATTTTTGTGTTATTAACAATTTTTGTATTGTAGCTGCTATTTTGTTTCTTTCTTATTTTAATTTTAATTTTTGGGAAATATTAATTTTAACTCTCTGCTATCCAACACTTTCCCTACTGTTGCACTCACTGGAGTGGGAATAGGAATTTTTACCCCTACGCTATCCAACACTTTCCCTACTGTTGCACTTTCTGGAGTGGGAATAGCAATTTTTACACCTTCGCTATCTAATACTTTCCCTACTGTTGCACTCACTGGAGTGGGAGTAGTAATTTTTACCCCTCCGCTATCCAACACTTTCCCTACTGTTGCACTCTCTGGAGTGGGAATAGTAATTATAACACCTACGCTATCCAACACTTTCCCTACTGTTGCACTCACTGGAGTGGGTATAGTAATTTTTTCCCCTTCACTATCCAACACTTTCCCTCCTGTTGTACTCTCTGGAGTGGAAATAGTAATTTTTACACTTACGCTATCCAACACTTTCCCTACTGTTGCACTCACTGGAGTGGGAATAGTAATTTTTACCCCTACACTATCCACCACTTTCCCTACTGTTGCACTCATTGGAGTCGGAATAGTAATTTTTACCCCTCCGCTATCCAACACTTTCCCTACTGTTGCACTCTCTGGAGTGGGAATAGTAATATTTACCCTACGCTATCCAACAGTTTCCCTACTGTTGCACTCACTGGAGTGGGAATAGTAATTTTTCCCCTCTGCTATCCAACACTTTCCCTACTGTTGCACTCACTGGAGTGGGAATAGTAATTGTTACCCCTACACTATTCAACACTTTCTCTACTGTTGCACTCTCTGGAGTGGGAATAGTAATTTTTCCCCTCCGCTATCCAACACTTTCCCTACTGTTGCACTCACTGGAGTGGGAATAGTAATTGTTACCCCTACGCTATCCAACACTTTCTCTACTGTTGCACTCTCTGGATTGGGAATAGTGATTTTTTACCCTTCGCTATCCAACATTTTCCCTACTGTTGCTCTCACTGGAGAGGGAATAGTAATTTTTACCCCTGCGCTAATCAACACTTTCCCTACTGTTGCACTCACTGGAGTGGGAATAGTAATTTTTACCCTACGCTATCCAACACTTTCCCTACTGTTACACTCAATGGAGTGCAAAATGTAAGTTTAAAAATGTATAAATATTTAAGGGGCACATTACGATACCCGGCGTAAAAAAATCCGCCAGGCATGGAAGCGGCAAAAATCCGCCCGCACACACCGCCTGAACACCGACCACGCCATTATGAGTACACAAACTGAAAACCGCCATCGGCGGAAAAATCATACAAAATACCGCCCGCC
This sequence comes from Calotriton arnoldi, assembly GCA_963921515.1. Taxonomy (NCBI): domain Eukaryota; kingdom Metazoa; phylum Chordata; class Amphibia; order Caudata; family Salamandridae; genus Calotriton; species Calotriton arnoldi. The sequence continues at coordinate 269,786 of CAWUFW010008339.1, forward strand.
ATCGTCCGAGTCGGAGTCAAACCGCCCGCCACGGACGGAAACACGCACGACAACACAAAACCGCCCGCCCACACGGCCGACACACCGCACGTGAAATTACGATCGCACCGCCATGAGCGTGGAAAAACAACAAATATACCGCCCGCCAGCGCAAACAACGCCGATGAGAATCGACACGGCAGAAGCCATGGCGCCCACGTACCTGCACAGAAACCATCCGCACACAAAACCAATAGCACACAACATGGCCAACAAGTCCACACAGCAAGGCACGCACAAATACACAAGCACAGTACACATCCCGAAAACACCCCCGGACAAACAAAAAATACAAAGGCCAGAACCCCAGACACAACACACCTGAAAACAACAGACCATGAGGACACACCCACATAGGTGAGTACAAAAGCAGCACTCCCACAGACCACAACCCCTTGCTACATTGCAAACCAGAGAGGAGAGGAGAGGACACAGTGACACAGCAAGGACAGCAGCACACCACAGAAACGCACACATCACAACCACCACCACCACCACCACCAAACACCACCACCACCACCACCACCAAACACCGGCACCACAAACCCCCTGCACATTACACAACACACACCGCACCAGCACCACAAACACCATGGCACCACAAAGGATGCCCAAGTTCACGCCCATGGAGCTGACGGTCATGGTCGACGAGATCATCAAGGTGTACCCACAAATCTATGGGAACATGGTCCAGCACACACCACTAGCCACCAGAAACAGAATGTGGACCCGGATCGTAGACCAGGTCAATGCAGTCGGGACCCTGCCCAGGAACAGAACCGAGATAAACAAACGTTGGAATGACGTAAAGAGCCTGGTCAAGAAGAAGGAGGGCAAAAACAGAGAGCTGGCTGCCGTCACTGGCGGAGGGAATCCCGCGCTCTTTAAGACCTTCAAAGCGTGGGAGGAGAAGGTGCGAGTCGTAATCCATCCGGAGATCCTCGCCGGATTAGCAGGGGAGTGGAGGCTGGTAAGTACAAACTAATGTATACCAGCACACCGCTATGTACACACATGCGCAACCACCATGCCACAGCTCCCAGGGACAAACACCCCCATGTCCAGCACACAATACACAACACATCACACGCACATGCAACAGACACTACCACACACAGGCCAAACCGAACAACTGTAAGATGCGTGGGGACATGTGTACACTAAGCCAGCCACGTAACCACCAACAGGTCCCCAAATATGCCAGAAGCGCCACAACGAGCACCCACCACACCCATGTGTCCGCCACAGCTGCACTAACCGACAAGTAACAGGTAAGTGGCAGGAACACAAAGTGCAGTGGGTCGGAGGGGGACAGCTGAAGTACAACACCCACCAGGCCCCCACTCCCACAGACCAGCAAGGTGGAGCACTCCCCACACCCATGTGTCAGGCACAGCTGCACCAACCGACAAGTAACAGGTAAGTGGCAGGAACACAAAGTGCAGTGGGTCGGAGGGGGGACAGCTGAAGTACAACACCCACCAGGCCCCCACTCCCACAGACCAGCAAGGTGGAGCACTCCCCACACCCATGTGTCAGGCACAGCTGCACCAACCGACAAGTAACAGGTAAGTGGCAGGAACACAAAGTGCAGTGGGTCGGAGGGGGACAGCTGAAGTACAACACCCACCAGGCCCCCACTCCCACAGACCAGCAAGGTGGAGCACTCCCCACACCCATGTGTCAGGCACAGCTGCACCAACCGACAAGTAACAGGTAAGTGGCAGGAACACAAAGTGCAGTGGGTCGGAGGGGGACAGCTGAAGTACAACACCCACCAGGCCCCCACTCCCACAGACCAGCAAGGTGGAGCACTCCCCACACCCCACACCCACGTGTCAGCCACCGCAGTGCACAACGACAGCCGAAAGGCAGACATCACGGTCCACAGCAATCGGTGTCAGTGGGTGTACAGCCACCCCCACGACCCACTACACCCCCCACCCCCACAGACCTGCAACATGGAGCACCCCCGCTAAGAGCCATGTGGCATCCAGTACAGTGCACGCACGAACAACTTGCAGGTGGGAAACTGGACAGGGCTGGATTACTGGAGGCATGAAGACCATAACACCACCAACACATGGGACATGTCACGTAGCACACGAACACGCAGCACCGCCCACCGTCACGAACAAGTGAACAATGTGCACACGGACATGAACAGCAGACTCACACCCCACATGACCCATCACAGACATAGCAACACCCAAGGAGCCACGTCTGCATGCACAAGCCACACTGAATATAGTCCCACACGGCAGCCACTGTGCAACTCATCACACACAACCGAAACACCATTGAAGTCCTGTCCATGTAGCCCCTACTGCCTGTCAACCACACACCCCACAACTACGCCTATGTAAGACAAACAACACTAGACGCAACAGAGCGGAACAACATAAATGCACACGAACACCACTGAACCCATCAAACACACAGACACACCATGCACATACAACATACCATCCATCCCATCCGTCAGCCCCAGTCTCATGAAAGGCATGTCATCCGCACAGCTGCCACACATACAGCAGTCACGCTAAGACACATGCCCATGACCAACCATGTGCCAGAAGTCAATTAAGCGCACGACACACTGTGAGCAACAACACACAACATGGGCCACCCCCCGAGCACTGCAGTGATGCACATGGCACAGGGCAGCACGCACACCAAGGAGATGGGACAACTGCAATACGTTGGCTGGCACACAACTATCACTCACTCATAACGATGCGTCCAATGCCATGTCCAGTAACCACAACAGACAGCAAATATGCAGGGCATGTCAGGCATGCACACACCTCAGACCATGCACTGTCATGCTGCCACAACACATGTCACGTTCGGCACCCATGGCTCACAGCATGTACCCCAAAAGCATATACCCTCCCAAATGCGAATCTGGGGCATGGCCCCCATGTTGCCATATGCGTTCCTAAGCGTTCCATTTGAACCCCAAAAGCATATTCCCTCCCAAATGCGAATCTGGGGCATGGCCCCCATGTTGCCATATGCGTTCCTAAGCGTTCCATTTGAACCCCAAAAGCATATTCCCTCCCAAATGCGAATCTGGGGCATGGCCCCCATGTTGCCATATGCGTTCCTAAGCGTTCCATTTGAACCCCAAAAGCATATTCCCTCCCAAATGCGAATCTGGGGCATGGCCCCCATGTTGCCATATGCGTTCCTAAGCGTTCCATTTGAACCCCAAAAGCATATTCCCTCCCAAATGCGAATCTGGGGCATGGCCCCCATGTTGCCAAATGCGTTCCTAAGCGTTCCATTTGAACTCCAAAAGCAAAGTACAAACCAGACCCAGGATGGGCCAGGAGCCCGCATACACCAGAGTCACAATGAGTAGGGGCAAAGCAACACACCCATCGGCATGGCCAATCCGTCCCATGCCACATGTGCACAGCACACAGTCCCATTGCCTAGCACACACACCTACAGATGCCACAGCCACACACTCGCCTCCGGGAAACCCATGTACGAGATTGCACGAACTGCCAATGTCAGACGACTAATACATACTTCGCCAGGTGCAACACAATAACAAATCTCATTCTCTCCACAGGTGACGAACTGCTGGACGCTGGGGATGGAGACAGCAGCCAGCACAGCCAGCCTACAAGCCCCCAACGAGGACACACGGATCTGGAGGATCTGTCCACCTCTTCGGACACGGACCACCAAGCTGGCCCATCTGGCGTGGCAGGGCCCAGCCGCTCCCCAGGACCCCTCCTACCCACCAACCCATCATCCAGGGATGCTGAACAGTCCCAGTCCCCTGCTGCCACTGTCGTTGCGGCCACACCCACGGTCATTGCGGCCACTACCACTGCCGCAACCGCCACCATCGCCGCACCGACCACCACCGCCTCCACCACCACCACGTCTTCGCTGGCACCAGCCCCAGTGCAGGTGGTGGCCCGGCCGACTGGATCCACCGTGGGAGCCACAGCGAGGACCGTGGTGAGCAATGTGGCTAGTGGGCAGGCCGGTGGCAGCAGGACTGGTAGGAGGAGCAGGGTCAGGGAAACGCCAGCCTCCCTGGGAGCCATGCCCTGCCTCAAATGGCCAGAGTCATTGGGGCCTATGAAGAGGCCCAAGGACAATGGGCCAGGTCTGCTACTGACACGCGGGAGGTGCTGGGGGTGCTGAGGTCCATGGACGCCCATATGGGCCAATTCGTGTCCCGTATGGACCAACTCGTGGACCTCATGGGCCAGCTGGTGGTGGCGGTGGGGTCACAGGCAAGGCCAGCAACACCACCTCCGCCACCACCTGCTAGGGCGCAGGCTCGGGCAGCAGTGTCCACTTCCCCTGCGTCCACAGCCAGTGAGCACACCTCACCCACCACCAGCAGGTCGCCACCACACACCCCCTCCCAAACGTGGAAGGGGCCGTCCGAAGAGGAAACAGATCTCCCGGGAGGACTTCGCACGCTCCAGTCGCAAGTGAGGCAGCCAGCCAGCCTTCCGCCAGCCTTCCTTGACCAGCCACTGCATTGACTTGCTCTACGATCCCACTCCACACAGCCATCTGGATGGCATGTGTGTGTTGGACTATGGACATAGAACCAGTGGGTACACCCTGATCATCACGCAGCCATGACCGACAGCTCATTGTCACTGCACGCACCACTTTTGTCATCACCTTACACACAATCACATGTCACAGTTTGTAATAAATGCACCTTTTTCACTAACTGCTGTTTGTGCCCTGTGTCTTTATTGTACGGAATACAACGGCCACCTTGGGCGGAAAGGCACCTGATGCGTGGCATGGAAATGGAATCCGGAGGGCCTGTAGGGACCTAGGGGTGGGAGACAGAACAGGAGCACATTCAATGAGTGTGTCACACACCCATCACACAGTACATGTCAACAACTACAAGCAATGTACACACATCGCACAGAGCAATAGGGCACAATGCCACAGTCACCAACAGTGGCATACTACCCTGGCCATGGAGCGTTGACACACTGCACGCAGTGAACATACGGCCACCCTGACACAGCACACACACACCTGCATAGATACAGACACATCATCCGTCGTACATGGACACTCACCGTCAAGTGAAGTAGCGGGCGATGAGCTGCTGGCGCACATTCCCAGCTTCCTCCTCTCTGCTGTCCACCTCACTCGAGCTGTCCTGGTCTGCGGGCTGGGGCCCTGGTTGATCTCCGTCATCCACAATGAGGGGGATCTGCTTCCGAATGGCCAGATTGTGCAGCATGCAGCACGCCACCACTATCTGGCACACCTTCTGTGGGGAGTACGCCAGTGCACCCCGGTGCGGTCCAGGCACCTGAACCTGGACTTGAGGAGGCCAAAGGTACGCTCGACCACACGTCTGGTCCTCCCATGTGCCTCATTGTATCGATCGTCTGCTGGGGTGCGAGGATTCCTCAATGGACTGAGCAGCCATGCCCCATTCGGATACGCAGAGTCACCTGGGTGTGAGGGACACAGAGAACCGTTGCTATTCCAACTGGACAGGGGACAGCATCGCACAACCAGCACGCTACACCACTCCACATACTCACCGACAATACAGCCACGATCCTGTTGCAGATTGGCCATCAGTCGTGGCAAGATGCTGTTGCGCATTATGTGTGCGTCATGGGCCGAGCCTGGAAACTTTGCACACACGTGGGTGATCACCATGTCCGCAAGGCACACCACTTGCACATTCAGGGAGTGCGTGTGCTTCCTGTTGCGGTACAGGTGCTCAGTGGCCTGTGGTGGAACAAGGCCAACATGAGTGCAGTCAATGGCTCCCACGACGTGTGGGATTCTGCCAAGGGCATAGAATGCACCCTTCACTGCCGCCAATTCACGAGCCCTGGGGAATCTGATGTACCTGTTCCGGTACAGCATCATGGCTGCCAGTACATCCCTCAGCACCTTGCTGAACATGGGCTGGGACATCCCTCCTCCACTGCCCACTGTGTGCTGGAATGACCCAGTGGCGAAGAAATGCATGGCGGCCATCACCTTAGCCGTGGGGGTGACAGCAGTCGGATACACCCTGCGGGGACGGAGATGGGGCTCTAACATGGCACACAGTCGATGCAGAGTTGGCCTGTCCAGCCGAAACTTCCTGATTACCTCTGTATCGTCCATGTCCGCCAGCAATTGGTATGGGCGGTCAATGTTCGGTCTCCGCCTGGGTTAAATGGCAGAGGACACATGTCAAAGCAACACGGCACATAGCAATTTCGCATACACATCACTGACATGACTGAGCAAGCACATGGGCCACAGCCCAGCTGTCAAGCTGGGACGGCACGGCCACAATACACTTACACAGGTCTCCCAACAATGGCAATGGCAAGTGAGACATACCACTGCCATGTGCATGCACATGGGGATCTAGGCCCCAATGACTTGCGGGGCGTGCTGATGGGGACTGACTGCATATTCGTCAAGCGGCAACGCCACGGCAACATGAGTGTCTGCTGAGCATGGTACTGCTTCCGAGGCTGGATGAGTATGGCACACGACGACGACGATGTGGGCACGGGCTGAGCGGTCAATACAAGTGGGACCTGTGGCACGAGGGGATATGAGACAGTAGTAGGTGTCAGCACTGCACCCTATGTACAGCACTGTACGGATCACAGCTCCCGAAACATTGACTGGTGTCCACATTGACAGCCCCATGCCAAGACGGCTGTGTGCTTGCAGTCACACGTCACAGGTGAGAGGTTACATTGCACGTGCCAGGTGGCAGTCGTACATAGTGGGAGCTGGCATGTGTGTGCATGTGTCTCCTGTTCAGGATCCACCAGATGGGCGCTGACTCTGTACTGACCATTGGACACAGCATGTTCCGTGGAAGGCTTGTGTGTGTGTGATGGTGGCACTGGATGTGCCTCCGTTGGGTGGGGGGCCATGCACAGGGCGGGTACGTCGATGATTGCGCATTGTTGGTCACGGTGGGTGCACCAGCTAAGATGTGTTGCCCTGTGTTCAATTCCTATGTCTGCATGATGATGGACTGTGGATGTGGGCAGACTACACATTGGTCGATGTGCTGTCCATATGCATGTGCCTTCACACCAGGCACAGCTGCCCCTGCACATGTGACCCCTGCTGGACTCGCTGCTGGGTCTGTGGAGCTGATGCACCTTCTGCGCGTGGGGCGGACAGCTCTCCTCACTTCCCTCATTGCGCATGTCATGTCTTTGCCGCAGGTGACATGGATCATGGAGGGCCCACATGTACGCGTGGGTAGGCTACACATGATTGTTCACTGGTCGCCACCCCCAGTCAGTGTTTCGAATGGGAAGGTTGTCGTGCTGGTGGTATGTTCGATGTGGCGGATGGGCGGGCCTAGGTGCGGGCTTACATTCCGGACATGGGGGTAGTTGGATTGGCGACTAGTTGCAGTACACACGGGACACGTCTCTTCCTTTCCACATCTGGGTCATCCCTTGTACTAACTGACAGTGATACAGTCATCTTCGCCCCAGCCCTCATGTCCTCCCCTCGCCCCCCAATATGCATGCTCACCTGCGAGGCTAGCGCTTGCACAGGCAGCCCCAAGCTCGCACCAGAGAGGGCAAGGAGTGCATGTGTGGGTCCAGTTGCACGAGTGGGCTGTCTCAGGGTATGATGTGTGGCGGGACGCCGTCCACCTGCGTGGTGCCCCAAATGGAGACCCGGCCTGCATGGACTATGCATCACAGTCTTCGCCTTCCGGATCCGCCACCTGCGACACCCAGTGGCTGTGGCTGCCCTTGCGGCCATGCCGTGTCCGTCTGTGGCTGATGGCCCACACATTCACTCTTTGGCCTCTCTGGGGAGGGCTCAGGGGTGGTGGCGCACGCGCTTGCACTTAGTCGCAATGGCATGTGGCGTGGTTGGTATGATGGGCAATGGATGGGATGGTGCGAGCCACCTCCCGTGACGTCAGTGCTGCTCGTGCTGTGGTGCGTCCCCCTACACTTCCATTTGACTTTTTGCCATGCTGGACGTTGAGGTTCTATTGCCTGCGTGATATGACCAGGAGGAGCGCGAGGAGACCTCTCACACACCATGCTCCACTGCCATCCCGTGCCCTGTATCGCCTGTGTGGATTGACTATGTTGGGGTTACACCTGGTCGACTGGGGCTGTATGTGCCTTGTCAAGGGGCATGGCGGGCGCACAACAGGATCCAGCTTGTCCACAGAGGGTGGGCTGAGGTGCGCCTGGTACCGCTTTGTACGTGTGCCCGGCTGCTGTGCACACACGTGTTCACTCCCCCCGACAGGTGTCCTCTCACAATGCCCAGGGAAGCGGTGGTGTACTGTTCATGACCCCTCCCAACACGGCGTGCTCCAACTTGGCATGTGCGCATCTACCCGTCGCACCCACCCACCTGAGCACTGCGTCCATACGACTTCACACGACACATGTGTGTCTTCCACAGTAGTGCTACTCATTTGCGTTGACATCCAATACCAGTGGACTACATGGTCATGTCACGACTGCCGTGTACTTCACATACTCTCATCCTCTCTCATTCGTACTTGTGAAATGAGTCAGCAGAGACAGTTCTGGTTTCAAACATTATATTGAGTCTTCTGTCCTCTGTGATGCAGTATAGTGGACACTACTGGCAGCGGGATACATGTTGAGGATATACTGAGCATGATTACAAATGGGATAGGGTGTGGGGTTACATCTGCTTGGCCAAGGCTGTGCTAATGTACATTTATGTATGGCTGCGGAGCTGCGGACTTTGACACAGACGGTATACATGTAGCCTACCAGACTGCTCGGCATCATGGGCACAGTCCATCTCAGTTCCATGTGACAGGTTTGCTGCGGTTGTTCCTCATGCACGCGTGCATGTGAGATGACATCAGGGCATGTGCTTGCGTGCATGCAGCGGCGTGCCACTTGTTGTTGCACTGTGGTGGTTACTGGACATGTCACAGTCACTGGGGTCGTGTTGTTGTTGTATGCACTTGTCGTCCATGCAAAGGTCCTGGTATGGGATTCCCGGGGCGGGGGTGGGAGGGGTGCAGCACCCACAGACTCCAGGCGACCTATTCATGTCCACTGAGCGGTGTGTGTGTCCATGGGCGCTGGATCCATGTCGTGTCCTGGTTGTTCGTGCAGTTCCGTCCATGTGGGTGCGATGCACAGAGCCCATGCCACTGCCTCCCACGATGCATGCGGTGTTCCTGGATGTGATGGGGAACAGTGTGCATGTCCCGGTCATATCCGATGTCATGGCGATGTCGTTGATGGTGTGGTTACAGTTGCCGGTCGTTTGGTATGGCTGTTGTGGTGGTGACTGGCCAGTCCGTGCGGAAGCTGAGCATGGGTGCGGGGTTGGACTTCATAGGTCACTCGGGGAACCTGCGTTGTGGTCCGACGTATTTACAGGTTGACAGGTATGCGATGCCGTCCAGCAGGGCTTCCATGTCATTGGTGGTGTACATGTTTGCCAGCCAATGAAGCGGATGGTGGCTGTCAAGGTGTTGTTCGTAGGTTGTCCCTTGGAGGACCATGATGGGGCATGCTGGGTGACATTCGATGTAGCTGTTCTCGATGATCCGTCGTGTGGAGGCACAGTGGTTCCATTTCAGTGCGCGTGCGATGTTGGCCACATACGCCATGCCCCCATAGGCAGAGCAGGCCCTGTCGTGTGCGTCCAGAGGGAGGAGTAGTGGTAGCAGGTCCGCCTTCAGACATGCCGGGTTGGAGAGGCATATCTCGACGTGATGCTGGTAGGGACACCTCCGACAGTAGAAGACGGGCATGACGCAGCTGAACAATGTGATGCGGTAAGTCAGTCGGTAACTTACGTTCAGCAGGGACAGGAGATCGCATCCCAATGTATGTATCGTGCTGGTTTGGTACAGCTTGAGCTCTTCGGCGTAGTTGGGTAGGTGTGTTGCGGTTGCCATTTCGCAGCGGTTCGTAGAGGTGGCGTGCTCCGGCTGTGTGTGCAGTCTGCAATGTGCACGCTCCGGGGTTGCTGTGAGCTCTGTGTAGTCGTGGGGAGACAGGACTTGTGTTCTGTTGGCTTGTTTGGAGGACACGGGCCCTCTTCCCACATGCTTCTCAGACAGTTCAAGGTCGGTGCTGTGTGACTCCTTCCAATTAACTTGCATGTGGCCGACATGGGGGAGTGTTTTCTTCTTTCTTCCCCGTCCGTTGTGTGCTTCTGTGATATGCGCTATCTGCCCTGTGGTCGGTCTCCTCGGCATGCCTGTGTTGGTCTATTCTTGGACAATGGCTGTATTCACCGGCTTCTGTCGTAGGGCTGTGGTTTCGGTGTTGGAATGGAAGGTCATTCAGTGCTGTCTGCTCTCCCTTGTGTGGGCGGCAGGCTGCCTTTCCGCTCTGCGTTGGGCCTTGTGTGTGGATGTAATTCTTGGGCCACATGTTGTCGGTCCCCGGGCTCTTTGGTGTTCCGTTTCATGTGTCTTGTTCATATGTGCAGGGTGGTATGGGTTTTTCAGTGTGGTACTGGCGTTCCTCTTCCCGAAGAGGCCCTGCTTCTCCTAGTTGGTGTTGCCGCCGCTGTGTGCTTCGCCATGTTTGTTACACTGGGGTGTGTCCTGCTGTTGCGTGACTTAACTGACATGTGTGCGTCGGTTGTGTGGCGTTGGGTGTTGTCCGTGAATTGGGCGTTGGGGACATGTCTGTGGCCGGCCTGTCACGTGTCATGTGCGTTCGGGGTGGGGCTGGTGTGTGTGCTGCTTGGTTGTGTCCCTGTGTCTGTGTGCGACGCATGCATGGCGCTGCGGTTGGCCTCTGCGTTGTGCGCATGTGTGGCGGCGTCATCGGCGCTTTGGGGCCGTGACGGGGTGGTTGGTTCCTAGTCCCAGGTGGTGTGTACACATGTGTTCCGCGATGTTAGGATTTGGCCTGTGTGTCATATGTGGATGCAATGGTGGATGTGTAGTGTGCACGCGCTGGTGGGGGTTGTCCGCTTTATCCGCCCTTGCACTGTGTGCGCTGTTTGCGTGCACTTGTTGTGTGTGTGTCTACCTGCGTCTCCGCGGTACGTTGCGTCCTTGGTGGTGCATCAGCAGAAGCATGGGAAGGGCCTGCAGTGCTGGATTCATGCCCGGGGTGCCGCTTCTTCGTTGTCCGTGCTCTGCGTCCGTGTTTCCGCCTCTCTTTCACGTGCGGTGTCTCTTTGCCGTGGGAGCCGTTTGTTTGCGGCATCGTAATTTATGCGCCGGGCGGGACGTGTTTCGTCGGACGGTGTGTGTCAGTTGTGCTGCGCCGCTACGTGTGCGGGCGCACTTTGATGGCGGACGGTGTTGCTGGCTTGCCGGCGGTGTTTGGCCTGCTTTCGCATCGTAATTGGGCGGGCGTGTGGACTGCTGCGTGCCGGCGGTAACTGGTGGTTTTTGCATCCGCCAGCACGGCGGTAGTGCTTCCGCCCGCCATCGTAATGGGCCCCTTAGTTTTTTATTTTATAGTATAATGTTTTTATTATGATATGTTGTGTTATAGGTGTATGTATATCTATATATATTTTATAGTTCATTTTTATATATTTATAATATTTTAAAATAAATTAAAGTTATTAGTTTATTAATTATTTTAAATTAAATATACATTTATATATTACATTTTATATATGTATGTTTACATTTTTTTAAATAATTTTTTTTTTAAATGTATATTATATGTAAGTAATTTTTTAAGTTGATTTTATAATATAATTGTTTTAATATTTTTTATATATATAAAAAAACAATATTTTGGACATCGATATTTTTTACATCTATATTTTTTTTAGATATATTTGTCATTTACATTTTAAATATAGGATGTCGATATTTTGACTATCGATATTTTTACATCGATATTTTTGTAGTCTATATTTTTGACTTCGATATTATGTCAGTGATTCCCATGTACCATCACGGGGACATTGTGACGACATCGTGAATTTTGGTCAAAATATATATATTTGTACACACTCGCCAGTCACTGTCACACACTCATGTATGCACTCACAAACTCAGAAACATATACACCCATTCATATACTCACTCACACACTTATACATTCAGTCACACACCCACTCAGATACTCATGCACCCACTCACATACCCATTCAGGTACTCATGCACCCACTTACAGACTCACTTGGAGAGTGATGCACCCATGTACATACCCACTCAGACTCATGCACCTACTTAGAGACTCACTCACACACTCATGCGTACAGTCTCATACCGCTTAGAGACTCTTACACCCACTCACAGACTCACCTGGGCAGTCATGTACCCACTCACAGACCCACTCAGATACTCATGCACCAACTTACAGACTCACAGGGAGTCACACACCCATGTACAGACTCACTCAGAGACTCATGCATTCACTTACAGACCCACTCACACACCCACATATGTACTCACAGACCCAGTGAGAGACTCATACACCCACTTACAGATCTACTCAGACAGTCATACACCCACTCACATACCCATACAGTTTCTCCCATACTCAGTCACAGCCCCTCTCAGAGTAATATGCACTCAGTCACCCAGTCATACACTCAGTGACTCACACTCCTCTCAGGACTTACTCAGATATACATGCACCCACTCACTCATGCGGTCAAGGTTCATGCATCCACTCACAGACCCACCCAGACACTCGCCCTCCCAGTGACAGACCCACTCAGACACTGATGCATGCACCCATTCACTCATCTGCTCAGATACTTATGCTCTCACTCACAGACGCTTTGAGATGCTCATACATCCACTCACAGACCAACTCAGACACTAACATGCCCATACAGTCACTCACACAGCCACTCATAGACCACTCAGACTTTTCCACCCAGTTAGTTATATACTCAGAGACTCATGTACCCATGCACAGTCGTACTCACAGACCCATGCACCCACTGACAGACACTCATGCTGCCAGTCATAGACCCACTGAGAGACACACAGATCCACTCAAACACTTAATCACCCACTCACTCCCCCATTCAGACACCCACTTAGACATTCATGTATCCACTCACAGATCCAGTCAGACAGTCATATACTTACTTACAAATGCACAAAGGCACTCATGCATATACTCACAAATTGAGTGAGAGACTTATGCAACCAATCACATACCCATTGTGACACTGATGCACCCACTCATAGATGTACTGAGGCAGTCATGCATTTCGTTACAGAAGTATTGATAGACTGATGCATCGTCTCACAGATCCCCTCCATTACTTAAACAGTGAATGAGAGACTTAGTGATACATTGATGCATGAAGTCACTGAAAAAGTTATGCACTGTGTTATGGAGATATTAAGGGACTTGTACATGCTATTAAAGAGTTGTTTAGATAGTAATGTGTTTAGTGTGTTTGTTATAATTCATTTTGCAGCTATACATTTTGAATGTGGTGGTGGCTATTGAATGTTTGCATTTGTATTGTCATTCTGTGACATATTCGCAGTGATCGCAGCTACCGATTTCATCGCGACACCCGGCGCACGCCGCAAAAAGGCAAATCGTTTTAAATGGTTGTTTTAATGCAAACTCCCTACAAAAATATGACTTTAAACAGTGCAGTAAAAAGCCCCTAGTGTCCAAAATACTGTAAGATGTGTGCAAATATGTGTTTTCCAACCCCTTGAAAAATCATTGCAGTTACCGGAGTCATTGCGATTATTACAAATATATGTGCACAAATATGTTTTTAAAGCAGTGATGTGGTTAGTAATGATTGCATTGTAATAGTTAGAATTAATTTTTTAAGTTAAAAACTTTTAATGTGGTGGTGGTCGTTGAATGTTTGCATTTGTTTCGTGATTTTGTTACGTGATCGCGATCCTAACAATGTCATCGTGTATTTTAAAAATTACAAAACTAATTATTTGACTAGAAAATGAACAAAATTGAGGCCTCTTGTGTGGCTCTGATTTAAATAATGCCTTTAAGTGTATTTTTCAGTATGTGAAATACATTTGCTGATCACAGATTCTCCACAGTATATGTGACAATGTTGTGCAGACTCAAAAAAGTCCTAAAAATAAACCAAGTCATTAATGTACTTTCTGATAAAAACATACCAAATCAAAAAATGAGTGGTATATAATATAAATATAATATGCAATATCTAATTATAGAAAGAAAATCCGAAAATCTTAGAAACTCACTTAAAAAAATGGACATTACAATTAAGAAATAGAATTAAAAAAACCTTAGAAATTTACTGAAAAAAACCAAAGGTTACAGGGACATTATAGTTAGGAATTAGCATTTAAAAAAGCTTTAGAAATTCACTGAAAAAAACAAAGGTCACAGGGACATTATAGTTAGGAAATAAATTTAAAATGAACCTTAGAACTTCACTGAAAAAAATAAAGGTTACAGGGACGGTATAGTTAGGTACTAGAATTAAAAAAACTCCTTAGAAATGCACTGAAAAAACCTGAGGTTACAGGGACATTATAGTTAGACTGACAAAACCACTTAAATTCAGCTGTTATAACTTGTGCCCCAGTAATGTACTGCTTATGACTTCACATATTCACTCATGACATGGTTTGTGACATCCCTCATGACATGACTCATGACATCTCAAATGACATCGCTGATGACATCACTGATGACATCATCCAGTGACTGTGAGTGTTTTTAAAAAGTTTCTGAATGTTAAATATATATACCAAGGTATATTGATAAATCAGTGGGTGTTTTGAGTGCCTGTATGGATGATTCAGTGAGTGCGTGACTGTCTGTATAACTCAGTGATTAGGTGTCTCAGTATATAATGACATCACATCAAGAGTCATTAGCAGATACTCTGAATGCCAAGGGATTTCATATATCTGTTTGAGAAAATCACCATATCCAACACAAATAATGGTAAATTACGAAAAAAGTCCTGGGGAAAGAAATCAATATAACGTGATGTGTTCTCAAAAGTGCTCACCTGAGCATAAATAATAGGTGTTCCTGGAGGCCGTGCTCTGTTCTTATGCACTTTAGGTGATAAATATAGGTTAGGCATTTTGGGAAAATCATTATTCAAAAATTGCCATGCCTCATAACTAAGTAGTCCTTCATCTCTCCACGCTGTTAACTGGCTGCAATATTGTAGATCAATTACTTTCACAGTGTCAAGGCTGCTCCTCCCATAGCAGTCACTATCATTTGGTTGTTTAAATGCCTCTTGTAGATAGTCACTCAATGGCCATACGACGATGTTACCTCCTTTATCTGAAAACGTATAACAACATGATTTTGATTTTGTGGTTTTTTTTATCAAGTTTTGATATTTTGCTTGATGATCATTATATTTTCTTTGGGCACACTGAGTTGTATGATCCAACTTTTTCAAATCTTCCACTATCTTGTCATTAATCAAATCAATGGCATCACGAAGCATTGACGGAATAAAAGTGAGGTGTGGCTTAAAAGCAGTTGACACTGCTTCAGAGTCAATTAAAGCCAGATCACTGATGACCTGTTGAGTGGTTATTGCTTGTCCTTCATCAACACTTTCATCCTGCGGCTCTCTTAAATAACTCAATAAAAACAAATCACCAATTTGTAAAGGCTGCTGATCAGTGCTCATTTCCTGATGTACATTTTGTCTCTTCTTTGGTTTCTGTAGATGAAATTTAGCTAATTTCGAACATATTTAAAGATGTCCACTCTGGGTTGGGCATAGTTAAATGTACTTTCAGGGCAGAAGAGTGTTCTGTATTTTAGTATGTGTGTTAAAAGTATGTGATCTAATTTTTTTGTAAAAGTATAGTTTTTTTTATAATGTATGTGTGAAGTTTTTAGAAGTAATTAATTTTATGTTAATTAATTTTTGCGTATTTTAGGGGCTCATTACGATGGCGGGCGGAAGCACAACCGCCGTGCTGGCGGATGCAAAAACCACCAGTTACCGCCGGCACGCAGCAGTCCACACGCCCGTCCAATTACGATGCGAAAAGTAGGCCAAACACCGCCGGCAAGCCAGCAACACCGTCCGCCATCAAAGTGCGCCCGTACACGTAGCGGCGCAGCCTAACTGACACACACCGTCCGACGAAACACGTCCCGCCCGGCGCATAAATTACGATGCCGCAAACAAACGGCTCCCACGGCCAAGAGATACCGTACGTGAAAGAGAGGCGGTAACACGGACGCAGAGCACGGACAACGAAGAAGCGGCACCCCGAGCATGAATCCAGCACTGCAGGCCCTTCCCATGCTTCTGCTGATGCACCACCAAGGACGCAACGTACCGCGGAGACGCAGGTAGGCACACACACAACAAGTGCACGCAAACAGCGCACACAGTGCAAGGGCGGAAAAAGCGGACAACCCCCACCAGCGCGTGTACACTACACATCCACCATTGCATCCACACATGACACACAGGCCAAATCGTAACATCGCGGAACACATGTGTACACACCACCTGGGACTAGGAACCAACCACCCCGTCACGGCCCCAAAGCGCCGATGACGCCGCCACACATGCGCACAACGCAGAGGCCAACCGCAGCGCCATGCATGCGTCGCACACAGACACAGGGACACAACCAAGCAGCACACACATCAGCCCCACCCCGAACGCACATGACACGTGACAGGCCTGCCACAGACATGTCCCCAATGCCCAAATCACGGACAACACCCAACGCCACACAACCGACGCACACATGTCAGTGAAGTCACGCAACAGCAGGACACACCCCAGTGTAACAAACATGGCGTAGCACACAGCGGCGGCAACACCAACTAGGAGAAGCAGGGCCCCTTCGGGAAGAGGAACGCCAGTACCACACTGAAAAACCCATACCACCCTGCACATATGAACAAGACATATAAAACGGAACACCAAAGAGCACGGGGACCGACAACAGGTGGCCCAAGAATAACATTCACACACAAGGCCCAACGCAGAGCGGAAAGGCAGCCTGCCGCCCACACAAGGGAGAGCAGACAGCACTGAATGACCTTCCATTCCAACTCCGAAACCACAGCCCTACGACAGAAGCCGGTGAATACAGCCATTGTCCAAGAATAGACCAACACAGGCATGCCGAGGAGACCGACCACAGGGCAGATAGCGCATATCACAGAAGCACACAACGGACGGGGAAGAAAGAAGAAAACACTCCCCCATGTCGGCCACATGCAAGTTAATTGGAAGGAGTCACACAGCACTGACCTTGAACTGTCTGAGAAGCATGTGGGAAGAGGGCCCGTGTCCTCCAAACAAGCCAACAGAACACAAGTCCTGTCTCCCTACGACTACACAGAGCTCACAGCAACCCCGGAGCGTGCACATTGCAGACTGCACACACAGCCGGAGCACGCCACCTCAACGAACCGCTGCGAAATGGCAACCGCAACACACCTACCCAACTACGCCGAACAGCTCAAGCTGTACAAAACCAACCTGTGCCATACATTGGGATGCGATCTCCTGTCCCTGCTGAACGTAAGTTACCGACTGACTTACCGCATCACATTGTTCAGCTGCGTCATGCCCGTCTTCTACTGTCGGAGGTGTCCCTACCAGCATCCCGTCGAGATATGCCTCTCCAACCCGGCATGTCTGAAGGCGGACCTGCTACCACTACTCCTCCCTCTGGACGCACACGACAGGGCCTGCTCTGCCTATGGGGGCATGGCGTATGTGGCCAACATCGCACCCGCACTGAAATGGGACCACTGTGCCTCCACACGACGGATCATCGATAACAGCTATATCGAATGTCACCCAGCATGCCCCATCATGGTCCTCCAAGGGACAACCTACGAACAACACCTTGACAGCCACCATCCGCTTCATTGGCTGGCAAACATGTACACCACCAATGACATGGAAGCCCTGCTGGACGGCATCGCATACCTGACAACCTGTAAATACGTCGGACCACAACGCAGGTTCCCCGAGTGACCTATGATGTCCAACCCCGCACCCATGCTTAGCTTCCGCACAGACTGGCCAGTCACCACCACAACAGCCATACCAAACGACCGGCAACTGTAACCACACCATCAACGACATCGCCATAACATCGGATATGACCGGGACATGCACACTGTTCCCCATCACATCCAGGAACACCGCATGCATCGTGGGAGGCAGTGGCATGGGCTCTGTGTATCGCACCCACATGGACGGAACTGCACGAACAACCAGGACACGACATGGATCCAGCGCCCATGGACACACACACCGCTCAGTGGACATGAATAGGTCGCCTGGAGTCTGTGGGTGCTGCACCCTCCCACCCCCGCCCCGGGAATCCCATACCAGGACCTTTGCATGGACGACAAGTGCATACAACAACAACACGACCCCAGTGACTGTGACATGTCCAGTAACCACCACAGTGCAACAACAAGTGGCACGCCGCTGCATGCACGCAAGCACATGCCCTGATGTCATCTCACATGCACGCGTGCATGAGGAACAACCGCAGCAAACCTGTCACATGGAACTGAGATGGACTGTGCCCATGATGCCAAGCGGTCTGGTAGGCTACATGTATACCGTCTGTGTCAAAGTCCGCAGCTCCGCAGCTATACGTAAATGTACATTAGCACAGCC
This sequence comes from Calotriton arnoldi, assembly GCA_963921515.1. Taxonomy (NCBI): domain Eukaryota; kingdom Metazoa; phylum Chordata; class Amphibia; order Caudata; family Salamandridae; genus Calotriton; species Calotriton arnoldi. The sequence continues at coordinate 288,401 of CAWUFW010008339.1, forward strand.
TTGGCCAAGCAGATGTAACTCTGAAGCCCACATCCCACATGCAACAGCCAATCACATGTAACCCCACACCCTATCCCATTTGCAATCATGCTCAGTATATCCTCAACATGTATTCCGCTGCCAGTAGTGTCCACTATACTGCATCACAGAGGACAGAAGACTCAATATAATGTTTGAAACCAAAACTGTCTCCGCTGACTCATTTCACATGTACGAATGAGAGAGGATGAGAGTATGTGAAGTACACGGCAGTCGTGACATGACCATGTAGTCCACTGGTATTGGATGTCAACGCAAATGAGTAGCACAACTGTGGAAGACACACATGTGTCGTGTGAAGTCGTATGGACGCAGTGCACAGGTGGGTGGGTGCGACGGGTAGATGCGCACATGCCAAGTTGGAGCACGCCGTGTTGGGAGGGGTCATGAACAGTATACCACCGCTTCCCTGGGCATTGTGAGAGGACACCTGTCGGGGGGGGGAGTGAACACGTGTGTGCACAGCAGCCGGGCACTCGTACATAGCGGTACCAGGCGCACCTCAGCCCACCCTCTGTGGACAAGCTGGATCCTGTTGTGCGCCCGCCATGCCCCTTGACAAGGCACACACAGCCCCAGTCGACCAGGTGTAACCCCAACATAGTCAATCCGCACAGGCGATACAGGGCACGGGATGGCAGTGGAGCATGGTGTGTGAGAGGTCTCCTCGCGCTCCTCCTGGTCATATCACGCAGGCAAGAGAACCTCAACGTCTAGCATGGCAAAAAGTCAAATGGAAGTGTAGGGGGACGCACCACAGCACGAGCAGCACTGACGTCACGGGAGGTGGCTCGCACCATCCCATCCATTGCCCATCATACCAACCACGCCACATGCCATTGCAACTAAGTGCAAGCGCGTGCGCCACCACCCCCGAGCCCTCCCCAGAGAGGCCAAAGAGTGAATGTGTGGGCCATCAGCCACAGACGGACGCGGCATGGCCGCAAGGGCAGCCACAGCCACTGGGTGTCGCAGGTGGCGGATCCGGAAGGCGAAGACTGTGATGCATAGTCCATGCAGGCCGGGTCTCCATTTGGGGCACCACGCAGGTGGACGGCGTCCCGCCACACATCATACCCTGAGACAGCCCACTCTGCAACTGGACCCACACATACACTCCTTGCCCTCTCTGGTGCGAGCTTGGGGCTGCCTGTGCAAGCGCTAGCCTCGCAGGTGAGCATGCATATTGGGGGGCGAGGGGAGGACATGAGGGCTGGGGCGAAGATGACAATATCACTGTCAGTTAGTACAAGGGATGACCCAGATGTGGAAAGGAAGAGACGTGTTCCGTGTGTACTGCAACTAGTCGCCAATCCAACTACCCCCCCATGTCCGGAATGTAAGCCCGCACCTAGGCTCGCCCATCCGCCACATCGAACATACCACCAGCACGACAACCTTCCCATTCGAAACACTGACTGGGGGTGGCGACCAGTGAACAATCATGTGTAGCCTACCCACGCGTACATGTGGGCCCTCCATGATCCATGTCACCTGCGGCAAAGTCATGACATGCGCAATGAGGGATGTGAGGAGAGCTGTCCGCCCCACGCACAGACGGTGCATCAGCTCCACAGACCCAGCAGCGAGTCCAGCAGGGGTCACATGTGCAGGGGCAGCTGTGCCTGGTGTGAAGGCACATGCATATAGACAGCACATCGACCAATGTGTAGTCTGCCCACATCCACAGTCCATCATCATGCGGACATAGGAATTGAACACAGGGCAACACATCTTAGTTGGTGCACCCACCGTGACCAACAATGCGCAATCATCGACGTACCCGCCCTGTGCATGGCCCCCCAACCAACGGAGGCACATCCAGTGCCACCATCCCACACACACAAGCCTTCCACGGAACATGCTGTGTCCAATGGTCAGTACAGAGTCAGCGCCCATCTGGTGGATCCTGAACAGGAGACACATGCACACACATGCCAGCTCCCACTATGTACGTCTGCCACCTGGCACGTGCAATGTAACCTCTCACCTGTGACGTGTGACTGCAAGCACACAGCCGTCTTGGCATGGGGCTGTCAATGTGGACACCTGTCAATGTTTCGGGAGGTGTGATCCGTACAGTGCTGTACATAGGGTGCAGTGCTGACACCTACTACTGTCTCATATCCCCTCGTGCCACAGGTCCCACTTGTATTGACCGCTCAGCCTGTGCCCACATCGTCGTCGTCGTGTGCCATACTCATCCAGCCTCGGAAGCAGTTCCATGCTCAGCAGACACCCATGTTGCCGTGGCGTTGCCGCTTGACGAATATGCAGTCAGTCCCCATCAGCACGCCACGCAAGTCATTGGGGCCTAGATCCCCATGTGCATGCACATGGCAGTGGTATGTCTCACTTGCCATTGCCATTGTTGGGAGACCTGTGTAAGTGTATTGTGGCCGTGCCGTCCCAGCTTGACAGCTGGGCTGTGGCTCATGTGCTTGCTCAGTCATGTCAGTGATGTGTATGCGAAATTGCTATGTGGTGTGTTGCTTTGACATGTGTCCTCTGCCATTTTCCCCAGGCGGAGACCGAACATTGACCGCCCATACCAATTGCTGGTGGACATGGACGATACAGAGGTTATTAGGAAGTTTCGGCTGGACAGGCCAACCCTGCATCGACTGTGTGCCATGTTAGAGCCCCATCTCCGTCCCCGCAGGGTGTATCCGACTGCTGTCACCCCCACGGCTAAGGTGATGGCCGCCATGCATTTCTTCGCCACTGGGTCATTCCAGCACACGGTGGGCAGTGGAGGAGGGATGTCCCAGCCCATGTTCAGCAAGGTGCTGAGGGATGTACTGGCAGCCATGATGCTGTACCGAAACAGGTACATCCGCTTCCCCAGGGCTCGTGAGTTGGCGGCAGTGAAGGGTGCATTCTATGCCCTTGGCAGAATCCCACACGTCGTTGGAGCCATTGACTGCACACATGTTGGCCTTGTTCCACCACAGGCCACTGAGCACCTGTACCGCAACAGGAAGCACACGCACTCCCTGAATGTGCAAGTGGTGTGCCTTGCGGACATGGTGATCACCCACGTGTGTGCCAAGTTTCCAGGCTCGGCACATGACGCACACATAATGCGCAACAGCATCTTGCCACGACTGATGGCCAATATGCAACAGGATCGTGGCTGTATTGTCGGTGAGTATGTGGAGTGGTGTAGCGTGCTGGTTGTGCGATGCTGTCCCCTGTCCAGTTGGAATAGCAACGGTTCTCTGTGTCCCTCACACCCAGGTGACTCTGCGTATCCGAATGGGGCATGGCTGCTCAGTCCATTGAGGAATCCTCGCACCCCAGCAGACGATCGATACAATGAGGCACATGGGAGGACCAGACGTGTGGTCGAGCGTACCTTTGGCCTCCTCAAGTCCAGGTTCAGGTGCCTGGACCGCACCGGGGGTGCACTGGCGTACTCCCCACAGAAGGTGTGCCAGATAGTGGTGGCGTGCTGCATGCTGCACAATCTGGCCATTCGTAAGCAGAACCCCCTCATTGTGGATGACGGAGATCAACCAGGGCCCCAGCCCGCAGACCAGGACAGCTCGAGTGAGGAGGACAGCGGAGAGGAGGAAGCTGGGAATGTGCGGCAGCAGCTCATCGCCCGCTACTTCACTTGACGGTGAGTGTCCATGTACGACGGCTGATGTGGCTGTATCTGTGCAGGTGTGTGTGTGCTGTGTCAGGGTGGCCGTTTGTTCACTACGTGCTGTGTGTCAACGCTCCATGGCCAGGGTAGTATGCCACTGTTGGTGACTGTGGCATTGTGCCCTATTGCTCTGTGCGATGTGTGTACATTGCTTGTAGTTGTTGACATGTACTGTGTGATGGGTGTGTGACACACTCATTGAATGTGCTCCTGTTCTGTCTCCCACCCCTAGGTCCCTACAGGCCCTCCGGATTCCATTGCCATGCCACGCATCAGGTGCCTTTCCGCCCAAGGTGGCCGTTGTATTCCGTACAAATAAAACACAGGGCACAAACAGCAGTTAGTGAAAAAGGTGCATTTATTACAAACTGTGACATGTGATTGTGTGTAAGGTGATGACAAAAGTGGTGCGTGCAGTGACAATGAGCTGTCGGTCATGGCTGCGTGATGCTCAGGGTGTACCCACTGGTTCTATGTCCATAGTCCAACACACACATGCCATCCAGCTGGCTGTGTGGAGTGGGATCGTAGAGCAAGTCAATGCAGTGGCTGGTCAAGGAAGGCTGGCGGAAGGCTGGCTGGCTGCCTCACTTGCGACTGGAGCGTGCGAAGTCCTCCCGGGAGATCTGTTTCCTCTTCGGACGGCCCCTTCCACGTTTGCGAGGGGGGTGCCTGCTTGCGACATGCTGGTGGTTGAGGTGTGCTCACTGGCTGTGGACGCAGGGGAACTGGACACTGCTGCTCGACCCTGCGCCCCGGCAGGTGGTGGCGGAGGGGAGCTGCTATCCCTGGCCGTGTCCTCACCACCACCACCAGCTGGCCCATGAGGTCCACGAGTTGACCTATACGGGCGTCCATGGACCTCAGCACCCCCAGCACCTCCCGCGTGTCTGAAGCAGACCTGACCCATTGTTATTGGGCCTCCTCATAGGCCCCAAGGACTCTGGCCATTTGAGGCAGGGCATGGCTCCCAGGGAGGCTGGCGTTTCCCTGACCCTGCTCCTCCTACCAGTCCTGCTGCCACCGGCCTGCCCACTAGCCACATTGCTCACCACGGTCCTCGCTGTGGCTCCCAGGGTGGATCCAGTCGGCCGGGCCACCACCTGCGCTGGGGCTGGTGCCAGCGAAGACGTGGTGGTGGTGGCGGCGGTGGTGGTCGGTGCGGCGATGGTGGCGGTTGCGGCAGTGGTAGTGGCCGCAATGACCGTGGGTGTGGCCGCAATGACCGTGGGTGTGGCCGCAACGACAGTGGCAGCAGGGGGCTGGGACTGTTCAGCAGCCCTGGATGATGGGTTGGTGGGTAGGAGGGGTCCTGGGGAGCGGCTGGGCCCTGCCACACCAGATGGGCCTGCTTGGTGGTCCGTGTCCGAAGAGGAGGACAGATCCTCCACATCCGTGTGTCCTCGTTGGGGGCTTGTAGGCTGGCTGTGCTGGCTGCTGTCTCCATCCCCAGCATCCGGCAGTTCGTCACCTGTGGAGAGAATGAGATTTGTTATTGTGTTGCACCTGGCGAAGTATGTATTTGTCGTCTGACATTGGCAGTTCGTGCATTCTCGTACATGGGTTTCCCGGAGGCGAGTGTGTGGCTGTGGCATTTGTAGTTGTGTGTGCTTGGCAATGGGACTGTGTGCTGTGCACATGTGGCATGGGACGGATTGGCCATGCCGATGGGTGTGTTGCTGTGCCCCTACTCATTGTGACTCTGGTGTATGCGGGCTCCTGGCCCATCCTGGGTCTGGTTTGTACTTTGCTTTTGGGGTTCATATGGAACGCTTAGGAACGCATATGGCAACATGGGGGCCATGCCCCAGATTCGCATTTGGGAGGGAAGATGCTTTTGGGGTTCAAATGGAACGCTTAGGAACGCATATGGCAACATGGGGGCCATGCCCCAGATTCGCATTTGGGAGGGAAGATGCTTTTGGGGTACATGCTGTGAGCCATGGGTGCCGAACGTGACATGTGTTGTGGCAGCATGACAGTGCATGGTTTGAGGTGTGTGCATGCTTGACATGGCCTGCATATTTGCTGTCTGTTGTGATTACTGGACATGGCATTGGACGCATCGTTATGAGTGAGTGATGGTTGTGTGTGAAAGCCAACGTATTGCAGTTGTCCCATCTCCTTGGTGTGCGTGCTGCCCTGTGCCATGTGCATCACTGCAGTGCTCGTGGGGGGGTGTGGCCCATGTTGTGTGTTGTTGCTCACAGTGTGTCGTGCGCTTCATTGACTTCTGGCACATGGTTGGTCATGGGCATGTATCTTAGCGTGACTGCTGTATGTGTGGCAGCTGTGCGGATGACATGCCTTTCATGAGACTGGGGCTGACGGATGGGATGGATGGTATGTTGTATGTGCATGGTGTGTCTGTGTGTTTGATGGGTTCAGTGGTGTTCGTGTGCATTTCTGTTGTTCCGCTCTGTTGCGTCTAGTGTTGTTTGTCTTACATAGGCGTAGTTGTGGGGTGTGTGGTTGACAGGCAGTAGGGGCTACATGGACAGGACTTCAATGGTGTTTCGGTTGTGTGTGATGAGTTGCACAGTGGCTGCCGTGTGGTACTATTTTCAGTGTGGCTTGTGTATGCAGACGTGGCTCCTTGGGTGTTGCTATGTCTGTGATGGGTCATGTGGGGTGTGAGTCTGTTGTTCATGTCCGTGTGCACATTGTTCACTTGTTCGTGACGGTGGGCGGTGCTGCGTGTTCGTCTGCTACGTGACATGTCCCATGTGTTGGTCGTGTGCCGGTCCTCATACCTCCAGTAATCCAGCCCTGTCCAGTTTCCCACCTGCAGGTTGTTCGTGCGTGCACTGTACTGGATGCCACATTGCTCTTAGCGGGGGGTGCTCCATGTTGCAGGTCTGTGGGGGTGGGGGGTGTTGTGGGTCGTGGGGGTGGCTGGACACCCACTGACACCGATTGCTGTGGACCGTGATGTCTGCCTTTCGGCTGTCGTTGTGCACTGCGGTGGCTGACACGTGGCTGTGGGGTGTGGGGGATGCTCCTCCTTGCTGTGCTGTGGGACTAGGGGCCTGGTGTGTGTTGTACTTGGGCTGTCCACCGTCCCACCCACTGCACTTTGTGTTCCTGCCACTTACCTGTTACTTGTCGGTTTGTGCAGCTGTGGCGGACACATGGGTGTGGTGGGTGCTCGTTGTGGCGCTTCTGGCATATTTGGGGACCTGTTGGTGGTTACGTGGCTGGCTGAATGTACACATGTCCCCACGCATCTTACAGTTGTTCTGTTTGGGCTGTGTGTGGTGGTGTCTGTTGCATGTGTGTGTGATGTGTTGTGTATTGTGTGCTGGACATGGGGGTGTTTGTCACTGGGAGCTGTGGCATGGTGGTAGTGCATGTGAGTACATAGCGGTGTGCTGGTATACATTAGTTTGTACTTACCAGCCTCCACTCCCCCTGCTAATCCGGCGAGGATCTCGGGATGTATGATGACTCGCACCTTCTCCTCCCACGCTTTGAAGGTCTTGAAGAGCGCGGGATTCCCTCCGCCAGTGACGGCAGCCAGCTCTCTGTTTTTGCCCTCCTTCTTCTTGACCAGGCTCTTGACGTCATTCCACCGTTTGTTAATTTCGACTCTGTTCCTGGGCAGGGTCCCGACTGCATTGACCTGGTCTACGATCCGGTTCCACATTCTGTTTCTGGTGGCTAGTGGTGTGTGTTGGACCATGTTCCCATAGATTTGTGGGTGCACCTTGATGATCTCGTCGACCATGACCGTCAGCTCCATGGGCGTGAACTTGGGCATTCTTTGTGGTGCCATGGTGTTTGTGGTGCTGGTGCGGTGTGTGTTGTGTAATGTGCAGGGGGTTTGTGGTGCCGGTGTTTGGTGGTGGTGGTGGTGGTGGTGATGTGTGCGTTTCTGTGGTGTGCTGTTATCCTCGCTGTGTCACTGTGTCCTCTCCTCTCCTCTCTGGTTTGCAATGTAGCAAGGGGTTGTGGTCTGTGGGAGTGCTGCTTTTGTACTCACCTATGTGGGTGTGTCCTCATGGTCTGTTGTTTTCAGGTGTGTTGTGTCTGGGGTTCTGGCCTTTGTAGTTCTTGTTTGTCCGGGGGGGTGTTTTCGGGATGTGTACTGTGCTTGTCTATTTGTGCGTGCCTTGCTGTGTGGACTTATTGGCCATGTTGTGTGCTATTGGTTTTGTGAGCGGATGGTTTCTGTGCAGGGACGTGGGCGCCATGGTTTCTGCCGTGTCGATTGGCATCGGCGTTGTTTGCGCTGGCGGGCGGTATATTTGTGGTTTTCCCGCGCTCATGGCGGTGCGATCGTAATTTCACGTGCGGTGTGTCGGCCGTGAGGGCGGGCGGTTTTGTGTTGTCGGGCGTGTTTCCGTCCGTGGCGGGCGGTTTGACTCCGACTCGGACGATGGCGGGCGGTATTTTGTGTGCTTTTTCCGCCGATGGCGGTTTTCGGTTTGTGTAATCGTAATGGCGTGGTCGGTGTTCAGACGGTGTATGCGGGCGGATTTTTGCCGCTTCCATGCCTGGCGGATTTATTTACGCCGGGTATCGTAATGGGCCCCTAAGTTCTGTAGCGGGATAATTATATTAATTGTGTTATTTTTTTTAGGAGCAGGTTGTGGGTTTATAGGGGAATAGAGTGGGAAGTAATTTAACTATAATAAAGTAATTATTAGTTTTTATCTATTAGTATTTATAATTAATTTATTATTAATTAATTATTAATTGGTTATTAATTTTTAATAATTAATTAATTGATAATTATGTTAATTGTGTTATTCTTTTAGGAGCGGGTTGTGGGTTTATAGGGCAATAGGGTGGGAAGTAATTTAATTATAATAAAGTAATTATTAATTTTTATTTATTAGCATGTATAATTAACTTTTTATTAATTAATTATTGATTGGTTATTAATTGGTTATTAATTTCTATTAGTTAATTAATTGATAATGATGTTAATTGTGTTCTTTTTTTAGGAGCGGGTTGTAGTTTATAGAAGGCCCATTACGATACCCGGCGTAAAAAAATCCGCCACGCATGAAAGCGGCAAAAATCCGCCCGCACACACCGTCTGAACACCGACCACGCCATTACGATGACACAAACCGAAAACCGCCATCGGCGGAAAAATCACACAAGATACCGCCCGCCCTCGTCAGAGTCGGAGTCAAACCGCCCGCCACGGACGGAAACACGCACGACAACACAAAACCGCCCGCCCTCACGGCCGACACACCGCACGTGAAATTACGATCGCACCGCCATGAGCGCGGGTAAACTACAAATATACCGCCCGCCAGCGCAAACAACGCCGATGAAAATTGACACGGCAGAAGCCATGGCGGCCACGTCCCTGCACAGAAACCATCCGCTGACAAAAACAATCGCACACAACATGGCCAACAAGTCCACACAGCAAGGCACGCACAAATACACAAGCACAGTACACATCCCGAAAACACCCCCTGGACAAACAAAAACTACAAAGGCCAGAACACCAGACACAACACACCTGAAAACAACAGACCATGAGGACACACCCACATAGGTAAGTACAAAAGCAGCACTCCCACAGACCACAACCCCTTGCAACATTGCAAACCAGAGAGGAGAGGAGAGGACACAGTGACACAGCAAGGACAGCAGCACACCACAGAAACGCACACATCACAACCACCACCACCACCACCAAACACCGGCACCACAAACCCCCTGCACATTACACAACACACACCGCACCAGCACCACAAACACCATGGCACCACAAAGAATGCCCAAGTTCACGCCCATTGAGCTGACGGTCATGGTCGACGAGATTATCAAGGTGCACCCACAAATCTATGGGAACCTGGTCCAGCACACACCACTAGCCACCAGAAACAGAATGTGGAACCGGATCGTAGACCAGGTCAATGCAGTCGGGACCCTGCCCAGGAACAGAGTAGAAATTAACAAACGGTGGAATGACGTCAAAAGCCTGGTCAAGAAGAAGGAGAGCAAAAACAGAGAGCTGGCTGCCGTCACTGGCGGAGGGAATCCCGCGCTGTTCAAGACCTTCAAAGCGTGGGAGGAGAAGGTGCGAGTCATCATACATCCGGAGATCCTCACCGGATTACCAGGGGAGTGGAGGCTGGTAAGTACAAACTAATGTATACCAGCACACCGCTATGTACTCACATGCACTACCACCATGCCACAGCTCCCAGGGACGAACACCCCCATGTCCAGCACACAATACACAACACATCACACACACATGCAACAGACACCACCACACACAGCCCAAACCTAACAACTGCAAGATACGTGGGGGCATGTGTACACTCAGCCAGCCACGTAACCACCAACAGGTCCCCAAGTATGCCAGAAGCGCCACAACGAGCACCCACCACACCCATGTGTCCGCCATAGCTGCACTAACTGACTGACAAGTAACAGACAAGTGGCAGGAACACAAAGTGCAGTGGGAGGAACACAAAGTGCAGTGGGTGGGAGGGTGGACAGCTCAAGTACAACACACACCAGGCCCCTAGTCCCACAGCACAGCAAGGAGGAGCATCCCCCACACCCCACAGCCACGTGTCAGCCACCGCAGTGCACACCGACAGCCGAAAGGTAGACATCACGGTCCACAACAATCGGTGTCAGTGGGTGTCCAGCCATCACCACGACCCACAACACCGCCCCCACCCCCACAGACCTGCAACATGGAGCACCCCCCGCTTAGAACCATGTGGCATCCAGTACAGTGCACGCACGAACAACCTGCAGGTGGGAAACTGGACAGGGCTGGATTACTGGAGGCATGAGGACCGTAACACGACCAACACATGGGACATGTCACGTAGCAGACGAACACGCAGCACCGCCCACTGTCACGAACAAGTGAACAATGTGCACACGGACATGAACCACAGACTCACACCCCACATGACCCATCACAGACACAGCAACACCCAAGGAGCCACGTCTGCATGCACAAGCCACACTGAATATAGTACCACACGGCAGCCACTGTGCAACCCATCACACACAACCGAAACACCATTGAAGTCCTGTCCATGTAGCCCCTACTGCCTGTCAACTACACACCCCACAACTACGCCTATGTAAGACAAACAACACTAGACGCAACAGAGCGGAACAACATAAATGCACACGAACACCACTGAACCCATCAAACACACAGACACACCATGCACATACAACATACCATCCATCCCATCCGTCAGCCCCAGTCTCATGAAAGGCATGTCATCCGAACAGCTGCCACACATACAGCAGTCACGCTAAGATACATGCCCATGACCAACCATGTGCCAGAAGTCAATGAAGCGCACGCCACACTGTGAGCAACAACACACAACATGGGCACACCCCCCGAGCACTGCAGTGATGCACATGGCACAGGGCAGCACGCACACCAAGGAGATGGGACAACTGCAATACGTCGGGTGGCACACAACCATCACACACTCATAACGATGCGTCCAATGCCATGTCCAGTAATCACAACAGACAGCAAATATGCAGGGTATGTCAGGCATGCACACACCTCAGACCATGCACTGTCATGCTGCCACAACACATGTCACGTTCGGCACCCATGGCTCACAGCATGTAGCCCAAAAGCATATTCCATCCCAAATGCGTTCCTGGTGCATGACCCCCATGTTGCCATATGCGTTCCTAAGCGTTCCATTTGAACCCCAAAAGCATATTCCATCCCAAATGCGTTCCTGGGGCATGACCCCCATGTTGCCATATGCGTTCCTAAGCGTTCCATTTGAACCCCAAAAGCAAAGTACAAACCAGACCCAGGATGGGCCTGGAGCCCGCATACACCAGAGTCACAATAAGTAGGAGCACAGCAACACACCCATCGGCATAGCCAATCCGTCCCATGCCACATGTGCACAGCACACAGTCCCATTGCCAAGCACACACAACAACAGATTGTACAGCCACACACCCGCCTCCGGGACACACGTGCACGAGAGTGCACGAACGGAGAATGTCAGACAACCAATACAGACTTCGCCAGGTGCAACACAATAACAAATCTCATTCTCTCCACAGGTGACGAACTGCTGGATGCTGGGGATGGAGACAGCAGCCAGCACAGCCAGCCTACAAGCCCCCAACGAGGACACACGGATGTGGAGGATCTGTCCTCCTCTTCGGACACGGACCACCAAGCAGGCCCATCTAGTGTGGCAGGGCCCAGCCGCTCCCCAGGACCCCTCCTACCCACCAACCCATCATCCAGGGCTGCTGAACATTCCCAGCCCCCTGCTGCCACTGTCGTTGCGGCCACACCCACGGTCATTGCGGCCACACCCACGGTCATTGTGGCCACACCCACAGTCATTGCGGCCACACCCACGGTCATTGCGGCCACTACCACTGCCGCAACCGCCACCACGTCTTCGCTGGCCCCAGCCCCAGCGCAGGTGGTGGCCCGGACGACTGGATCCACCCTGGGAGCCAGGGCGAGGACCGTGGTGAGCAATGTGGCTAGTGGGCAGGCCGGTGGCAGCAGGACTGGTAGGAGGAGCAGGGTCAGGGAAACGCCAGCCTCCCCTGGGAGCCATGCCCTGCCTCAAATGGCCAGAGTCCTTGGGGCCTATGAAGAGGCCCAAGGACAATGGGCCAGGTCTGCTACAGACACGCGTGAGGTGCTGGGGGTGCTGAGGTCCATGGACGCCCGTATGGGCCAACTCGTGGACCTCATGGGCCAGCTGGTGGTGGCGGTGAGGTCACAGCCAGGGACAGCAGCTCCCCTCCGCCACCACCTGCCGGGGCGCAGGGTCGAGCAGCAGTGTCCAGTTCCCCTGCGTCCACAGCCAGTGAGCACACCTCAACCACAATCATGTCGCAAGCAGGCACCCCCCTCGCAAACGTGGAAGGGGCCGTCCGAAGTGGAAACAGATCTCCCGGGAGGACTTCGCACGCTCCAGACGCAAGTGAGGCAGCCAGCCAGCCTTCCTTGACCACCCACTGCATTGACTTGGACTACGATCCCTCTCCACACAGCCATCTGGATGGCATGTGTGTGTTGGACTATGGACATAGAACCAGTGGGTACACCCTGAGCATCACGCAGCCATGACCGACAGCTCATTGTCACTGCACGCACCACTTTTGTCATCACCTTACACACAATCACATGTCACAGTTTGAAATAAATGCACCTCTTCCACAAACTGCTGTCTGTGCCCTGTGTTTTAATTGTACGGAATACAACGGCCACCTTGAGCGGAACGGCACCTGATGCGTGGCATGGCAATGGAACCGGAGGGCCTGTAGGGACCTAGGGGTGGGAGACAGAACAGGAGCACATTCAATGAGTGTGTCACACACCCATCACACAGTACATGTCAACAACTACAAGCAATGTACACACATCGCACAGAGCAATAGGGCACAATGCCACAGCCACCATCAGTGGCATACTAACCTGGGCATGGAGCGTTGACACACAGCACTCAGTGAACAAAAGGCCACCCTGACACAGCACACACACACCTGCACAAATACAGACACATCAGCCGTCGTACATGGACACTCACCGTCAAGTGAAGTAGCGGGCGATGAGCTGCTGGCGCACATTCCCAGCTTCCTCCTCTCCGCTGTCCTCCTCACTCGAGCTGTCCTGGTCTGCGGGCTGGGGCCCTGGTTGATCTCCGTCATCCACAATGAGGGGGATCTGCTTCCGAATGGCCAGATTGTGCAGCATGCAGCACGCCACCACTATCTGGCACACCTTCTGTGGGGAGTACGCCAGCGCACCCCCGGTGCGGTCCAGGCACCTGAACCTGGACTTGAGGAGGCCAAAGGTACGCTCGACCACACGTCTGGTCCTCCCATGTGCCTCATTGTAGCGATCGTCTGCTGGGGTGCGAGGATTCCTCAATGGACTGAGCAGCCATGCCCCATTCGGGTACGCAGAGTCACCTGGGTGTGAGGGACACAGAGAACCGTTGCTATTCCAACTGGACAGGGGACAGCATCGCACAGCCAGCACGCTACACCACTCCACATACTCACCGACAAAACAGCCACGATCCTGTTGCAGATTGGACATCAGTCGTGGCAAGATGCTGCTGCGCATTATGTGTGCGTCATGGGCCGAGCCTGGGAACTTTGCACACACGTGGGTTATCACCATGTCCGCAAGGCACACCACTTGCACATTCAGGGAGTGCGTGTGCTTCCTGTTGCGGTACAGGTGCTCAGTGGCCTGTGGTGGAACAAGGCCAACATGTGTGCAATCAATGGCACCAACGATGTGTGGGATCCTGCCAAGGGCATAGAATGCACCCTTCACTGCCGCCAATTCACGAGCCCTGGGGAATCTGATGTACCTGTTTCGGTACAGCATCATGGCTGCCAGTACATCCCTCAGCACCTTGCTGAACATGGGCTGGGACATCCCTCCTCCACTGCCCACTGTGTGCTGGAATGACCCAGTGGCGAAGAAATGCATGGCGGCCATCACCTTAGCCGTGGGGGTGAATGCTGTCGGATACACCCTGCGGGGACGGAGATGGGGTTCCAACATGGCACACAGTCGATGCAGGGTTGGCCTGTCCAGCCGAAACTTCCTTATGACCTCAGTATCCTCCATGTCCGCCAGCAATTGGTATGGGCGGTCAATGTTCGGTCTCCGCCTAGGGAAGATGGCAGTGGACACATGTCAAAGCAACACAACACATAGCAATTTCGCATTCACATCACTGACATGACTGAGCAAGCACATGAGTCACAGCCCAGCTGTCAAGCAGGGACGGCACGGCCACAATACACTTACACAGGTCTCCCACCAATGGCAATGGCTAGTGATGCAAACCACTGCCATGATCATGCACATGGGGATCTAGGCCCCAATGACTTGCGGGGCGTGCTGATGGGGACTGACTGCATATTCGTCAAGCGGCAACGCCACGGCAACATGAATGTCTGCTGAGCATGGCACTGCTTCCGAGGCTGGATGAGTATGGCACACGACGACGACGATGTGGGCACAGGCTGAGCGGCCAAAACAAGTGGGACCTGTGGCACGAGGGGATATGAGACAGTAGTAGGTGTCAGCACTGCACCCTATGTACAGCACTGTACGGATCACACCTCCCGAAACATTGACAGGTGTCCACATTGACAGCCCCATGCCAAGACGGCTGTGTGCTTGCAGTCACACGTCACAGGTGAGAGGTTACATTGCACGTGCCAGGTGGCAGACGTACATAGTGGGAGCTGGCATGTGTGTGCATGTGTCTCCTGTTCAGGATCCACCAGATGGGCGCTGACTCTGTACTGACCATTGGACACAGCATGTTCCGTGGAAGGCTTGTGTGTGTGGGATGGTGGCACTGGATGTGCCTCCGTTGGGTGGGGGGCCATGCACAGGGCGGGTACGTCGATGATTGCGCATTGTTGGTCACGGTGGGTGCACCCACTCAGATGTGTTGCCCTGTGTTCAATTCCTATGTCCGCATGATGATGGACTGTAGATGTGGGCAGACTACACATTGGTCGATGTGCTGTCAATATGCATGTGCCTTCACACCAGGCACAGCTGCCCCTGCACATGTGACCCCTGCTGGACTCGCTGCTGGGTCTGTGGAGCTGATGCACCTTCTGTGCGTGGGGCGGACAGCTCTCCTCACTTCCCTCATTGCGCATGTCATGACTTTGCCGCAGGTGACATGGATCATGGAGGGCCCACATGTACGCGTGGGTAGGCTACACATGATTGTTCACTGGTCGCCACCCCCAGTCAGTGTTTCGAATGGGAAGGTTGTTGTGCTGGTGGTATATTCGATGTGGCGGATGGGCGGGCCTAGGTGCGGGCTTACATTCCGGACATGGGGGGGTAGTTGGATTGGCGACTAGTTGCAGTACACACGGGACACGTTTCTTCCTTTCCACATATGGGTCATCCCTTGTACTCACTGACAGTGATACAGTCATCTTCACCCCAGCCCTCATGTCCTCCCCTCGCTCCCCCAATATGCATGTGCACCTGCGAGGCTAGCGCTTGCACAGGCAGCCCCAAGCTCGCACCAGAGAGGGCAAGGAGTGTATGTGTGGGTCCAGTTGCACGAGTGGGCTGTCTCAGGGTATGATGTGTGGCGGGACGCCGTCCACCTGCGTGGTGCCCCAAATGGAGACCCGGCCTGCATGGACTATGCATCACAGTCTTCGCCTTCCGGATCCGCCACCTGCGACACCCAGTGGCTGTGGCTGCCCTTGCGGCCAGGCCGCGTCCGTCTGTAGCTGATGGCCCACACATTCACTCTTAGGCCTCTCTGGGGAGGGCTCGGGGGTGGTGGCGCACGCACTTGCACTTAGTCGCAATGGCATGTGGCGTGGTTGGTATAATGGGCAATGGATGGGATGGTGCGAGCCACCTCCCGTGACGTCAGTGCTGCTCGTGCTGTGGTGCGTCCCCCTACACTTCCATTTGACTTGTGCCATGCTACACGTTGAGGTCCTATTGCCTGCGTGATATGACCAGGAGGAGCGCGAGGAGACCTCTCACACACCATGCTCCACTGCCATCCCGTGCCCTGTATCGCCTGTGCGGATTGACTATGTTGGGGTTACACCTGGTCGACTGGGGCTGTGTGTGCCTTGTCAAGGGGCATGGCGGGCGCACAACAGGATCCAGCTTGTCCACGGAGGGTGGGCTGACGTGTGCGCCTGGTACCGCATTGTTCGTGTGCCCGGCTGCTGTGCACACACGTGTTCACTTCCCCCCCGACAGGTGTCCTCTCACAATGCCCAGGGAAGCGGTGGTGTACTGTTCATGACCCCTCCCAGCACGGCGTGCTCCAACTTGGCATGTGCGCATCTACCCTTCACACCCACCCACCTGAGCACTGCATCCATACGACTTCACACGACACATGTGTGTCTTCCACAGTTGTGCTACTCATTTGCGTTGACATCCAATACCAGTGGACTACATGGTCATGTCACGACTGCCGTGTACTTCACATACTCTCATCCTCTCTCATTCGTACTTGTGAAATGAGTCAGCGGAGACAGTTTTGGTTTCAAACATTATATTGAGTCTTCTGTCCTCTGTGATGCAGTATAGTGGACACTACTGGCAGCGGAATACATGTTGAGGATATACTGAGCATGATTACAAATGGGATAGGGTGTAGGGTTACATGTGATTGGCTGTTGCATGTGGGATGTGGGCTTCAGAGTTACATCTGCTTGGCCAAGGCTGTGCTAATGTACATTTACGTATAGCTGCGGAGCTGCGGACTTTGACACAGACGGTATACAAGTAGCCTCCCAGACCGCTTGGCATCATGGGCACAGTCCATCTCAGTTCCATGTGACAGGTTTGCTGCGGTTGTTCCTCATGCACGCGTGCATGTGAGATGACATCAGGGCATGTGCTTGCGTGCATGCAGCGGCGTGCCACTTGTTGTTGCAATGTGGTGGTTACTGGACATGTCACAGTCACTGGGGTCGTGTTGTTGTTGTATGCACTTGTCGTCCATGCAAAGGTCCTGGTATGGGATTCCCGGGGCGGGGGTGGGAGGGGTGCAGCACCCACAGACTCCAGGTGACCTATTCATGTCCACTGAGCGGTGTGTGTGTCCATGGGCGCTGGATCCATGTCGTGTCCTGGTTGTTCGTGCAGTTCCGTCCATGTGGGTGCGATACACAGACCCCATGCCACTGCCTCCCACGATGCATGCCGTGTTCCTGGATGTGATGGGGAACAGTGTGCATGTCCCGGTCATATCCGATGTCATGGCGATGTCGTTGATGGTGTGGTAATTGTTGCCGGTCGTTTGGTATGGCTGTTGTGGTGGTGACTGGCCAGTCCGTGCGGAAGCTAAGCATGGGTGCGTGGTTGGACATCATAGGTCAATTGGGGAACTTGCGTTGAGGTCCGACGAATTGACAGGTTGTCAGGTATGCGATGCCGTCCAGCAGGGCTTCCATGTCATTGGTGGTATACATGTTTGCCAGCCAATGTAGCGGATGGTGGCTGTCAAGGTGTGGTTCGTAAGTTGTCCCTTGGAGGAGCATGATGGGGCATGCTGGGTGACATTCGATGTAGCTGTGCTCGATGATCCGTCGTGTGGAGGCACAGTGGTCCCATTTCAGTGCGGGTCCGATGTTGGCCACATACGCCATGCCCCCATAGGCAGAGCAGGCCCTGTCGTGTGCATCCAGAGGGAGGAATAGTTGTAGCAGGTCCGCCTTTAGACATGCCGGGTTGGAGAGACACATCTCCACAGGATGCTGGTAGGGACACCTCCGACAGTAGAAGACGGGTATGACGCAGCTGAACAATGTGATGCGGTAAGTCAGTCGGTAACTTACGTTCAGCAGGGACAGGGGTTCTCATCCCAATATCTGTATCAGGTTGTTTTTGTACAGCTTGACCTGTCCGGCGTAGTTGGGTAGGTGTGTTGAGAGTGCCATTTTGCAGCGGTGCGTTGTGGTGGCGTGCTCCGGCTGTGTGTGCAGTCTGCAATGTGCACGCTCCGAGGTTGCTGTGAGCTCTGTGTAGTCGTAGGGAGACAGGACTTGTGTTCTGTTGGCTTGTGCGGAGGACACGGGCCCTCATCCCACATGCTTCTCAGACTGTTCAAGGTCAGTGATGTGTGACTCCTTCCAAATAACTTGCATGGGGCTGACATGGGGAGTGTTTTCTTTTTCTTTCCCGTCCGTAGTGTTCTTCTGTGATATGCGCTATCTGCCCTGTGGTCGGTCTCCTCTGCATGCCTGTGTTGGTCTTTTATTGGACAATGGCTGTATTCACCGGCTTCTTTCGTAGGGCTGTGGTTTCGGAGTTGGAATGGAAGGTCATTCAGTGCTGTCTGCTCTCCCTTGTGTGGGCGGCAGGCTGCCTTTCCGCTCTGCGTTGGGCCTTGTGTGTGAATGTTATTCTTGGGCCACCTGTTGTCGGTCCCCGGGCTCTTTGGTGTTCCGTTTTGTATGTCTTGTTCATATGTGCAGGGTGGTATGGGTGTTTCAGTGTGGTACTGGCGTTCCTCTTCCCGAAGGGGCCCTGCTTCTCCTAGTTGGTGTTGCCGCCGCTGTGTGCTTCGCCATGTTTGTTACACTGGGGTGTGTCCTGCTGTTGCGTGACTTCACTGACATGTGTGCGTCGGTTGTGTGACGTTGGGTGTTGACCGTGAATTGGGCGTTGGGGACATGTCTGTGGCAGGCCTGTCACGTGTCATGTGCGTTCGGGGTGGGGCTGGTGTGTGTGCTGCTTGGTTGTGTCCCTGTGTCTGTGTGCGATGCATGCATGGCGCTGCGGTTGGCCTCTGCGTTGTGCGCATGTGTGGCAGCGTCATCGCCGCTTTGGGGCCGTGACGGGGTCGTTGGTTCCTAGTCCCAGGTGGTGTGTACACATGTGTTACGAGATGTTACAATTTGGCCTGTGTGTCATATGTGGATGCTATGGTAGATGTGTCGTGTACACGCGGGGGTGGGGGGTTGTCCGCTTTTCCGCCCTTGCACTGTGTGCGCTTTTGCGTGCACTTGTTGTGTGTGTGCCTACCTGCGTCTTCGCGGTACGTTGCGTCCTTGGTGGTGCATCAGATAGAGCATAGGGAGGGCCTGCAGTGCTGGATTCATGCTCGGGGGTGCCGCTTCTTCGGTGTCCGTGCTCGGCGTTCGTGTTACCGCTTCGGTTTGACGTACGGTGTCTCTTAGCCGTGGGATCAGTTTGTTTGCGGCATCGTAATTTGTACGCCGGGCGGTACGTGTTTCGTCGGACGGTGTGTGTCAATTGGGCTGCGCCGCTACGTGTACGGGCGCACTTTGATGGCGGACGGTGTCGCTGGCTTGCCGGCGGTGTTTGGCTGACTTTTCGCATCTTAATCGGGCGAGCGTGTGGACTGCTGCGTGCGGACGGTAACTGGTGGTTTTTGCATCCGCCAGCACGGCGGTAGTGCTTCCGCCCGACATCGTAATGGGCCCCCAGGGGAATAGGATGGGAATTAATTTAATTAGAATAAAGTAATTATTAATTTTAATTTATTAGTATTTATTTTATATTTCGATTTTATAGTGTTGTTTGTGGTAATTCATTTATTATTATTTAATTATTAATTGTTTGTTATTTATAAATAATTAATTGGTAAATATGTTAATTGTGTCAAATATGTAGGCGTTGTTTGTGCGTTTATAGGGGAATATGGTGTGAAGTAATTTATTTAAAAATCATTAATAAATATATTTTTGATTATAATTAATTTATATTAAAGATATGTATTTGTTTGTAAAATGTTGTTTTTAAACTTTTATAAATTAATGTTTGTAGTTAATTTTTAGTATTTTTTAACATTAAATTATTTTTCTATGTTTTGTAATTTTTTATATTTTTATATGTTTTTTATTTTTGTGTTATTAACAATTTTTGTATTGTAGCTGCTATTTTGTTTCTTTCTTATTTTAATTTTAATTTTTGGGAAATATTAATTTTAACCCTCTGCTATCCAACACTTTCCCTACTGTTGCACTCACTGGAGTGGGAATAGGAATTTTTACCCCTACGCTATCCAACACTTTCCCTACTGTTGCACTTTCTGGAGTGGGAATAGTAATTTTTACACCTTCGCTATCTAATACTTTCCCTACTGTTGCACTCACTGGAGTGGGAGTAGTAATTTTTACCCCTCCGCTATCCAACACTTTCCCTACTGTTGCACTCTCTGGAGTGGGAATAGTAATTATAACACCTACGCTATCCAACACTTTCCCTACTGTTGCACTCACTGGAGTGGGTATAGTAATTTTTCCCCTTCACTATCCAACACTTTCCCTCCTGTTGTACTCTCTGGAGTGGAAATAGTAATTTTTACACTTACGCTATCCAACACTTTCCCTACTGTTGCACTCACTGGAGTGGGAATAGTAATTTTTACCCCTACACTATCCACCACTTTCCCTACTGTTGCACTCATTGGAGTCGGAATAGTAATTTTTACCCCTCCGCTATCCAACACTTTCCCTACTGTTGCAGTCTCTGGAGTGGGAATAGTAATATTTACCCTACGCTATCCAACAGTTTCCCTACTGTTGCACTCACTGGAGTGGAATAGTAATTTTTTCCCCTCTGCTATCCAACACTTTCCCTACTGTTGCACTAACTGGAGTGGGAATAGTAATTGTTATCCCGACACTATTCAACACTTTCTCTACTGTTGCACTCTCTGGAGTGGGAATAGTAATTTTTTCCCCTCCGCTATCCAACACTTTCCCTACTGTTGCACTCACTGGAGTGGGAATAGTAATTGTTACCCCTACGCTATCCAACACTTTCTCTACTGTTTCAATCTCGGGATTGGGAATAGTTATTTTTTACCCTTCGCTATCCAACATTTTCCCTACTGTTGCACTCACTGGAGAGGGAATAGTAATTTTTACCCCTGCGCTAATCAACACTTTCCCTACTGTTGCACTCACTGGAGTGGGAATAGTAATTTTTACCCTACGCTATCCAACACTTTCCCTACTGTTACACTCAATGGAGTGCAAAATGTAAGTTTAAAAATGTATAAATATTTTAGGGGCACATTACGATACCCGGCGCAAATAATTCCGCCAGGCATGGAAGCGGCAAAAATCCGCCCGCACACACCGCCTGAACACCGACCACGCCATTACGATTACACAAACCGAATACCGCCATCGGCGGAAAAAGCACACAAAATACCGCCCGCCAACGTCCGAGTCGGAGACAAACCGCCCGCCACGGACGGAAACACGCACGACAACACAAAACCGCCCGCCCTCACGGCCGACACACCGCACGTGAAATTACGATCGCACCGACATGAGCGCGGAAAAACCACAAATATACCACCCGCCAGCGCAAACAACGCCGATGAGAATCGACACGGCAGAAGCCATGGCGCCCACGTACCTGCACAGAAACCATCCGCACACAAAACCAATAGCACACAACATGGCCAACAAGTCCACACAGCAAGGCACGCACAAATACACAAGCACAGTACATATCCCGAAAACACCCCCGGACAAACAAAAAATACAAAGGCCAGAACCCCAGACACAACACACCTGAAAACAACAGACCATGAGGACACACCCACATAGGTGAGTACAAAAGCAGCACTCCCACAGACCACAACCCCTTGCTACATTGCAAACCAGAGAGGAGAGGAGAGGACACAGTGACACAGCAAGGACAGCAGCACACCACAGAAACGCACACATCACAACCACCACCACCACCACCACCACCACCAAACACCACCACCGCCACCACCACCACCACCACCACCAAACACCGGCACCACAAACCCCATGCACATTACACAACACACACCGCACCAGCACCACAAACACCATGGCACCACAAAGGATGCCCAAGTTCACGCCCATGGAGCTGACGGTCATGGTCGACGAGATCATCAAGGTGTACCCACAAATCTATGGGAACATGGTCCAGCACACACCACTAGCCACCAGAAACAGAATGTGGAACCGGATCGTAGACCAGGTCAATGCAGTCGGGACCCTGCCCAGGAACAGAGTCGAGATTAACAAACGTTGGAATGACGTCAAGAGCCTGGTCAAGAAGAAGGAGGGCAAAAACAGAGAGCTGGCTGCCGTCACTGGCGGAGGGAATCCCGCGCTCTTTAAGACCTTCAAAGCGTGGGAGGAGAAGGTGCGAGTCGTAATCCATCCGGAGATCCTCGCCGGATTAGCAGGGGGAGTGGAGGCTGGTAAGTACAAACTAATGTATACCAGCACACCGCTATGTACTCACATGCACTACCACCATGCCACAGCTCCCAGGGCCAAACACCCCCATGTCCAGCACACAATACACAACACATCACACACACATGCAACAGACACCACCACACACAGCCCAAACCGAACAACTGCAAGATGCGTGGGGACATGTGTACACTAAGCCAGCCACGTAACAACCAACAGGTCCCCAAATATGCCAGAAGCGCCACAACGAGCACCCACCACACCCATGTGTCCGCCACAGCTGCACCAACCGACAAGTAACAGGTAAGTGGCAGGAACACAAAGTGCAGTGGGTCGGAGGGGGACAGCTGAAGTACAACACCCACCAGGCCCCCACTCCCACAGACCAGCAAGGTGGAGCACTCCCCACACCCATGTGTCAGGCACAGCTGCACCAACCGACAAGTAACAGGTAAGTGGCAGGAACACAAAGTGCAGTGGGTGGGACGGTGGACAGCCCAAGTACAACACACACCAGGCCCCAGTCCCACAGCACAGCAAGGAGGAGCATCCCCCACACCCCACACCCACGTGTCAGCCACCGCAGTGCACAACGACAGCCGAAAGGCAGACATCACGGTCCACAGCAATCGGTGTCAGTGGGTATCCAGCCACCCCCACGACCCACAACACCCTCCCACCCCCACAGACCTGCAACATGGAGCACCCCCGCTTAGAGCCATGTGGCATCCAGTACAGTGCACGCACGAACAACTTGCAGGTGGGAAACTGGACAGGGCCGGATTACTGGAGGCATGAGGACCGTAACACGACCAACACATGGGACATGTCACGTAGCAGACGAACACGCAGCACCGCCCACCGTCACGAACAAGTGAACAATGTGCACACGGACATGAACAACAGACTCACACCCCACATGACCCATCACAGACATAGCAACACCCAAGGAGCCACGTCTGCATGCACAAGCCACACTGAATATAGTACCACACGGCAGCCACTGTGCAACTCATCACACACAACCGAAACACCATTGAAGTCCTGTCCATGTAGCCCCAACTGCCTGTCAACCACACACCCCACAACTACGCCTATGTAAGACAAACAACACTAGACGCAACAGAGCGGAACAACATAAATGCACACGAACACCACTGAACCCATCAAACACACAGACACACCATGCACAAACAACATACCATCCATCCCATCCGTCAGCCCCAGTCTCATGAAAGGCATGTCATCCGCACAGCTGCCACACATACAGCAGTCACGCTAAGATACATGCCCATTACCAACCATGTGCCAGAAGTCAATGAAGTGCACGACACACTGTGAGCAACAACACACAACATGGGCCACACCCCCCGAGCACTGCAGTGATGCACATGGCACAGGGCAGCACGCACACCAAGGAGATGGGACAACTGCAATACGTTGGCTGGCACACAACCATCACTCACTCATAACGATGCGTCCAATGCCATGTCCAGTAATCACAACAGACAGCAAATATGCAGGCCATGTCAAGCATGCACACACCTCAAACCATGCACTGTCATGCTGCCACAACACATGTCACGTTCGGCACCCATGGCTCACAGCATGTACCCCAAAAGCATATTCCCTCCCAAATGCGAATCTGGGGCATGGCCCCCATGTTGCCATATGCGTTCCTAAGCGTTCCATTTGAACCCCAAAAGCATATTCCCTCCCAAATGCGAATCTGGGGCATGGCCCCCATGTTGCCATATGCGTTCCTAAGCGTTCCATTTGAACCCCAAAAGCAAAGTACAAACCAGACCCAGGATGGGCCAGGAGCCCGCATACACCAGAGTCACAATAAGTAGGGGCACAGCAACACACCCATCGGCATGGCCAATCCGTCCCATGTCACATGTGCACAGCACACAGTCCCATTGCCAAGCACACACAACTACAGATGCTACAGCCACACACACGCCTCCGGGAAACCCATGTACGAGATTGCACGAACTGTCAATGTCAGACGACAAATACATACTTCGCCAGGTGCAACACAATAACTAATCTCATTCTCTCCACAGGTGACGAACTGCTGGATGCTGGGGATGGAGCCAGCAGCCAGCACAGCCAGCCTACAAGCCCCCAACGAGGACACACGGATCTGGAGGATCTGTCCTCCTCTTCGGACACGGACAACCAAGCAGGCCCATCTGGTGTGGCAGGGCCCAGCCGCTCCCCAGGACCCCTCCTACCCACCAACCCATCATCCAGGGCTGCTGAACATTCACAGCCCCCTGCTGCCACTGTCGTTGCGGCCACACCCACGGTCATTGTGGCCACTACCACTGCCGCAACCGCCACCATCGCCGCACCGACCACCACCGCCGCCACCACCGCCACGTCTCCGCTGGCACCAGCCCCAGCGCAGGTGGTGGCCCGGACGACTGGATCCACCCTAGGAGCCACAGCGAGGACCGTGGTGAGCAATGTGGCTAGTGGGCAGGCCGGTGGCAGCAGGACTGGTAGGAGGAGCAGGGTCAGGGAAACGCCAGCCTCCCTGGGAGCCATGCCCTGCCTCACATGGCCAGAGTCCTTGGGGCCTATGAAGAGGCCCAAGGACAATGGGTCCGGTCTGCCTCAGACACGCGTGAGGTGCTGGGGGTGTTGAGGTCCATGGACGCCCGTATGGGCCAAATCGTGGACCTCATGGGACAGCTGGTGGTGGCGGTGAGGTCACAGCCAGGGACAGCAGCTCCCCTCCGCCACCACCTGCCGGGGCGCAGGGTGGAGCAGCAGTGTCCAGTTCCCCTGCGTCCACAGCCAGTGATCACACCTCAACCACCAGCATGTCGCAAGCAGGCACCCCCTCGCAAACGTGGAAGGGGCCGTCCGAAGAGGAAACAGATCTCCCGGGAGGACTTCGCACGCTCCAGTCGCAAGTGAGGCAGCCAGCCAGCCTTCCGCCAGCCTTCCTTGACCAGCCACTGCATTGACTTGGACTACGATCCCACTCCACACAGCCATCTGGATGGCATGTGTGTGTTGGACTATGGACATAGAACCAGTGGGTACACCCTGATTATCACGCAGCCATGACCGACAGCTCATTGTCACTGCACGCACCACTTTTGTCATCATCTTACACACAATCACATGTCACAGTTTGTAATAAATGCACCTTTTTCACTAACTGCTGTTTGTGCCCTGTGTTTTATTTGTACGGAATACAACGGCCACCTTGGGCGGAAAGGCACCTGATGCGTGGCATGGCAATTGAATCCGGAGGGCCTGTAGGGACCTAGGGGTAGGAGACAGAACAGGAGCACATTCAATGAGTGTGTCACACACCCATCACACAGTACATGTCAACAACTACAAGCAATGTACACACATCGCACAGAGCAATAGGGCACAATGCCACAGCCACCAACAGTGGCATACTACCCTGGCCATGGAGCGTTGACACACAGCACGCAGTGAACAAACGGCCACCCTGACACAGCACACACACACCTGCACAGATACAGCCACATCAGCGGTCGTACATGGACACTCACCGTCAAGTGAAGTAGCGGGCGATGAGCTGCTGCCGCACATTACCAGCTTCCTCCTCTCCGCTGTCCTCCTCACTCGAGCTGTCCTGGTCTGCGGGCTGGGGCCCTGGTTGATCTCCGTCATCCACGATGAGGGGGATCTGCTTCCGAATGGCCAGATTGTGCAGCATGCAGCACGCCACCACTATCTGGCACACCTTCTGTGGGGAGTACGCCAGCGCACCCCCGGTGCGGTCCAGGCACCTGAACCTGGACTTGAGGAGGCCAAAGGTACGCTCGAACACACGTCTGGTCCTCCCATGTGCCTCATTGTAGCGATCGTCTGCTGGGGTGCGAGGATTCCTCAATGGACTGAGCAGCCATGCCCCATTCGGGTACGCAGAGTCACCTGGGTGTGAGGGACACAGAGAACCGTTGCTAATCCAACTGGACAGGGGACCGCATCGCACAGCCAGCACGCTACACCACTCCACATACTCACCGACAATACAGGCACGATCCTGTTGCATATTGGACATCAGTCGTGGCAAGATGCTGTTGCGCATTATGTGTGCGTCGTGGGCCGAGCCTGGGAACTTTGCACACACGTGGGTGATCACCATGTCCGCAAGGCACACCACTTGCACATTCAAGGAGTGCGTGTGCTTCCTGTTGCGGTACAGGTGCTCAGTGGCCTGTGGTGGAACAAGGCCGACATGTGTGCAGTCAATGGCTCCAACGACGTGTGGGATTCTGCCAAGGGCATAGAATGCACCCTTCACTGCCGCCAATTCACGAGCCCTGGGGAAGCGGATGTACCTGTTCCGGTACAGCATCATGGCTGCCAGTACATCCCTCAGCACCTTGCTGAACATGGGCTGGGACATCCCTCCTCCAATGCCCACTGTGTGCTGGAATGACCCAGTGGCGAAGAAATGCATGGCGGCCATCACCTTAGCCGTGGGGGTGACAGCAGTCGGATACACCCTGCGGGGACGGAGATGGGGTTCTAACATGGCACACAGTCGATGCAGGGTTGGCCTGTCCAGCCGAAACTTCCTAATAACCTCTGTATCGTCCATGTCCGCCAGCAATTGGTATGGGCGGTCAATGTTCGGTCTCCGCCTAGGGACAATGGCAGAGGACACATGTCAATGCAACACGACACATAGCAATTTCGCATACACATCACTGACATGACTGAGCAAGCACATGAGCCACAGCCCAGCTGTCAAGCTGGGACGGCACGGCCACAATACACTTACACAGGTCTCCCAACAATGGCAATGGCTAGTGATACAAACCACTGCCATGTGCATGCCCATGGGGATCTAGGCCCCAATGACTTGCGGGCGTGCTGATGGGGACTGACTGCATATCCGTCAAGCGGCAACGCCACGGCAACATGAATGTCTGCTGAGCATGGAACTGCTTCCGCGGCTGGATGAGTATGGCACACGACGACGACGATGTGGGCACAGGCTGAGCGGCCAAAACAAGTGGGACCTGTGGCACGAGGGGATATGAGACAGTAGTAGGTGTCAGCACTGCACCCTATGTACAGCACTGTACGGATCACACCTCCCGAAACATTGACAGGTGTCCACATTGACAGCCCCATGCCAAGACGGCTGTGTGCTTGCAGTCACACGTCACAGGTGAGAGGTTACATTGCACGTGCCAGGTGGCAGACGTACACAGTGGGAGCTGGCATGTGTGTGCATGTGTCTCCTGTTCAGGATCCACCAGATGGGCGCTGACTCTGTACTGACCATTGGACACAGCATGTTCCGTGGAAGGCTTGTGTGTGTGGGATGGTGGCACTGGATGTGCCTCCGTTGGGTGGGGGCCATGCACAGGGCGGGTACGTCGATGATTGCGCATTGTTGGTCACGGTGGGTGCACCAACTGAAGATGGGTTGCCCTGTGTTCAATTCCTATGTCCGCATGATGATGGACTGTAGATGTGGGCAGACTACACATTGGTCGATGTGCTGTCTATATGCATGTGCCTTCACACCAGGCACAGCTGCCCCTGCACATGTGACCCCTGCTGGACTCGCTGCTGGGTCTGTGGAGCTGATGCACCTTCTGCGCGTGGGGCGGACAGCTCTCCTCACTTCCCTCATTGCGCATGTCATGACTTTGCCGCAGGTGACATGGATCATGGAGGGCCCACATGTACGCGTGGGTAGGCTACACATGATTGTACACTGGTCGCCACCCCCAGTCAGTGTTTCGAATGGGAAGGTTGTCGTGCTGGTGGTATGTTCGATGTGGCGGATGGGCGGGCCTAGGTGCGGGCTTACATTCCGGACATGGGGGTAGTTGGATTGGCGACTAGTTGCAGTACACACGGGACACGTCTCTTCCTTTCCACATCTGGGTCATCCCTTGTACTAACTGACAGTGATACAGTCATCTTCGCCCCAGCCCTCATGTCCTCCCCTCGCTCCCCCAATATGCATGCTCACCTGCGAGGCTAGCGCTTGCACAGGCAGCCCCAAGCTCGCACCAGAGAGGGCAAGGAGTGTATGTGTGGGTCCAGTTGCACGAGTGGGCTGTCTCAGGGTATGATGTGTCGCGGGACGCCGTCCACCTGCGTGGTGCCCCAAATGGAGACCCGGCCTGCATGGACTATGCATCACAGTCTTCGCCTTCCGGATCCGCCACCTGCGACACCCAGTGGCTGTGGCTGCCCTTGCGGCCAGGCCGCGTCCGTCTGTGGCTGATGGCCCACACATTCACTCTTTGGCCTCTCTGGGGAGGGCTCGGGGGTGGTGGCGCACGCGCTTGCACTTAGTCGCAATGGCATGTGGCGTGGTTGGTATGATGGGCAATGGATGGGATGGTGCGAGCCACCTCCCGTGACGTCAGTGCTGCTCGTGCTGTGGTGCGTCCCCCTACACTTCCATCTGACTTGTGCCATGCTAGACGTTGAGGTTCTATTGCCTGCGTGATATGACCAGGAGGAGCGCGAGGAGACCTCTCACACACCATGCTCCACTGCCATCCCGTGCCCTGTATCGCCTGTGCGGATTGACTATGTTGGGGTTACACCTGGTCGACTGGGGCTGTGTGTGCCTTGTCAGGGGCATGGCGGGCGCACAACAGGATCCAGCTTGTCCACAGAGGGTGGGCTGAGGTGCGCCTGGTACCGCTTTGTACGTGTGCCCGGCTGCTATGCACACACGTGTTCACTCCCCCGACAGGTGTCCTCTCACAATGCCCAGGGAAGCGGTGGTGTACTGTTCATGACCCCTCCCAACACGGCGTGCTCCAACTTGGCATGTGCGCATCTACCCGTCGCACCCACCCACCTGAGCACTGCGTCCATACGACTTCACACGACACATGTGTATCTTCCACAGTAGTGCTACTCATTTGCGTTGACATCCAATACCAGTGGACTACATGGTCATGTCACGACTGCCGTGTACTTCACATACTCTCATCCTCTCTCATTCGTACTTGTGAAATGAGTCAGCGGAGACAGTTGTGGTTTCAAACATTATATTGAGTCTTCTGTCCTCTGTGATGCAGTATAGTGGACACTACTGGCAGCGGAATACATGTTGAGGATATACTGAGCATGATTGCAAATGGGATAGGGAGTGGGGTTACATGTGATTGGCTGTTGCATGTGGGATGTGGGCTTCAGAGTGACATCTGCTTGGCCAAGGCTGTGCTAATGTACATTTACGTATAGCTGCGGAGCTGCGGACTTTGACACAGACGGTATACATGTAGCCTACCAGACCGCTTGGCATCATGGGCACAGTCCATCTCAGTTCCATGTGACAGGTTTGCTGCGGTTGTTCCTCATGCACGCGTGCATGTGAGATGACATCAGGGCATGTGCTTGCGTGCATGCAGCGGCGTGCCACTTGTTGTTGCACTGTGGTGGTTACTGGACATGTCACAGTCACTGGGGTCGTGTTGTTGTTGTATGCACTTGTCGTCCATGCAAAGGTCCTGGTATGGGATTCCCGGGGCGGGGGTGGGAGGGGTGCAGCACCCACAGACTCCAGGCGACCTATTCATGTCCACTGAGCGGTGTGTGTGTCCATGGGCGCTGGATCCATGTCGTGTCCTGGTTGTTCGTGCAGTTCCGTCCATGTGGGTGCGATACACAGAGCCCATGCCACTGCCTCCCACGATGCATGCGGTGTTCCTGGATGTGATGTGGAACAGTGTGCATGTCCCGGTCATATCCGATGTCATGGCGATGTCGTTGATGGTGTGGATACAGTTGCCGGTCGTTTGGTATGGCTGTTGTGGTGGTGACTGGCCAGTCCGTGCGGAAGCTAAGCATGGGTGCGGGGTTGGACATCATAGGTCACTCGGGAACCTGCGTTGTGGTCCGACGTATTTACAGGTTGTCAGGTATGCGATGCCATCCAGCAGGGCTTCCATGTCATTGGTGGTGTACATGTTTGCCAGCCAATGAAGCGGATGGTGGCTGTCAAGGTGTTGTTCGTAGGTTGTCCCTTGGAGGACCATGATGGGGCATGCTGGGTGACATTCGATGTAGCTGTTATCGATGATCCGTCGTGTGGAGGCACAGTGGTCCCATTTCAGTGCGGGTGCGATGTTGGCCACATACGCCATGCCCCCATAGGCAGAGCAGGCCCTGTCGTGTGCGTCCAGAGGGAGGAGTAGTGGTAGCAGGTCCGCCTTCAGACATGCCGGGTTGGAGAGGCATATCTCGACGGGATGCTGGTAGGGACACCTCCGACAGTAGAAGACGGGCATGACGCAGCTGAACAATGTGATGCGGTAAGTCAGTCGGTAACTTACGTTCAGCAGGGACAGGAGATCGCATCCCAATGTATGGCACAGGTTGGTTTTGTACAGCTTGAGCTGTTCGGCGTAGTTGGGTAGGTGTGTTGCGGTTGCCATTTCGCAGCGGTTCGTTGAGGTGGCGTGCTCCGGCTGTGTGTGCAGTCTGCAATGTGCACGCTCCGGGGTTGCTGTGAGCTCTGTGTAGTCGTAGGGAGACAGGACTTGTGTTCTGTTGGCTTGTTTGGAGGACACGGGCCCTCTTCCCACATGCTTCTCAGACAGTTCAAGGTCAGTGCTGTGTGACTCCTTCCAATTAACTTGCATGTGGCCGACATGGGGGAGTGTTTTCTTCTTTCTTCCCCGTCCGTTGTGTGCTTCTGTGATATGCGCTATCTGCCGTGTGGTCGGTCTCCTCGGCATGCCTGTGTTGGTCTATTCTTGGACAATGGCTGTATTCACCGGCTTCTGTCGTAGGGCTGTGGTTTCGGAGTTGGAATGGAAGGTCATTCAGTGCTGTCTGCTCTCCCTTGTGTGGGCGGCAGGCTGCCTTTCCGCTCTGCGTTGGGCCTTGTGTGTGGATGTTATTCTTGGGCCACCTGTTGTCGGTCCCCGGGCTCTTTGGTGTTCCGTTTTATATGTCTTGTTCATATGTGCAGGGTGGTATGGGTGTTTCTGTGTGGTACTGGCGTTCCTCTTCCCGAAGGGGCCCTGCTTCTCCTAGTTGGTGTTGCCGCCGCTGTGTGCTACGCCATGTTTGTTACACTGGGGTGTGTCCTGCTGTTGCGTGTCTTCACTGACATGTGTGCGTCGGTTGTGTGGCGTTGGGTGTTGTCCGTGAATTGGGCGTTGGGGACATGTCTGTGGCCGGCCTGTAACGTGTCATGTGCGTTCGGGTGGGGCTGATGTGTGTGCTGCTTGGTTGTGTCCCTGTGTCTGTGTGCGACGCATGCATGGCGCTGCGGTTGGCCTCTGCGTTGTGCGCATGTGTGGCGGTGTCATCGGCGCTTTGGGGCCGTGACGGGGTGGTTGGTTCCTAGTCCCAGGTGGTGTGTACACATGTGTTCTGCGATGTTACGATTTGGCCTGTGTGTCATATGTGGATGCGATGGTGGATGTGTTGTGTACACGCGCTGGTGGGGGGTTGTCCGCTTTTTCCGCCCTTGCACTGTGTGCGCTGTTTGCGTGCACTTGTTGTGTGTGTGCCTACCTGCGTCTCCGCGGTACGTTGCGTCCTTGGTGGTGCATCAGCAGGAGCATGGGGACGGCCTGCAGTGCTGGATTCATGCTCGGGGAGCCGCTTTTCGTTGTCCGTGCTCGGCGTCCGTGTTACCGCTTCCGTTTGTCGTACGGTATCTCTTGGCCGTGGGAGCCGTTTGTTTGCGGCATCGTAATTTATGCGCCGGGCGGGACGTGTTTCGTCGGACGGTGTGTGTCAGTTAGGCTGCGCCGCTACGTGTACGGGCGCACTTTGATGGCGGACGGTGTTGCTGGCTTGCCGGCGGTGTTTGGCCTGCTTTCGCATCGTAATTGGGCGGGCGTGTGGACTGCTGCGTGCCGGCGGTAACTGGTGGTTTTTGCATCCGCCAGCACGGCGGTAGTGCTTCCGCCCGCCATCGTAATGGGCCCCTTAGTTTTTTATTTTATAGTATAATGTTTTTATTATGATATGTTGTGTTATAGGTGTATGTATATCTATATATATTTTATAGTTCATTTTTATATATTTATAATATTTTAAAATAAATTAAAGTTATTAGTTTATTAATTATTTTAAATTAAATATACATTTATATATTACATTTTATATATGTATGTTTAAATTTTTTTAAATATTTTTTTTTTAAATGTATATTATATGTAAGTAATTTTTTTAAGTTGATTTTATAATATAATTGTTTTAATATTTTTTATATATATAAAAAAACAATATTTTGGACATCGATATTTTTTACATCTATATTTTTTTTAGCTATATTTGTCATTTACATTTTAAATATAGGATGTCGATATTTTGACTATCGATATTTTTACATCGATATTTTTGTAGTCTATATTTTTGACTTCGATATTATGTCAGTGATTCCCATGTACCATCACGGGGACATTGTGACGACATCGTGAATTTTGGTGAAAATATATATATTTGTACACACTCGCCAGTCACTGTCACACACTCATGTATGCACTCACAAACTCAGAAACATATACACCCATTCATATACTCACTCACACACTTATACATTCAGTCACACACCCACTCAGATACTCATGCACCCACTCACATACCCATTCAGGTACTCATGCACCTACTTACAGACTCACTTGGAGAGTGATGCACCCATGTACATACCCACTCAGACTCATGCACCTACTTAGAGACTCACTCACACACTCATGCGTACAGTCTCATACCGCTTAGAGACTCTTACACCCACTCACAGACTCACCTGGGCAGTCATGTACCCACTCACAGACCCACTCAGATACTCATGCACCAACTTACAGACTCACAGGGAGTCACACACCCATGTACAGACTCACTCAGAGACTCATGCATTCACTTACAGACCCACTCACACACCCACATATGTACTCACAGACCCAGTGAGACACTCATACACCCACTTACAGATCTACTCAGACAGTCATACACCCACTCACATACCCATACAGTTTCTCCCATACTCAGTCACAGCCCCTCTCAGAGTAATATGCACTCAGTCACCCAGTCATACACTCAGTGACTCACACTCCTCTCAGGACTTACTCAGATATACATGCACCCACTCACTCATGCGGTCAAGGTTCATGCATCCACTCACAGACCCACCCAGACACTCGCCCTCCCAGTGACAGACCCACTCAGACACTGATGCATGCACCCATTCACTCATCTGCTCAGATACTTATGCTCTCACTCACAGACGCTTTGAGATGCTCATACATCCACTCACAGACCAACTCAGACACTAACATGCCCATACAGTCACTCACACAGCCACTCATAGACCACTCAGACTTTTCCACCCAGTTAGTTATATACTCAGAGACTCATGTACCCATGCACAGTCGTACTCACAGACCCATGCACCCACTGACAGACACTCATGCTGCCAGTCATAGACCCACTGAGAGACTCATGCATTCACACACAGATCCACTCAAACACTTAATCACCCACTCACTCCCCATTCAGACACCCACTTAGACATTCATGTATCCACTCACAGATCCAGTCAGACAGTCATATACTTACTTACAAATGCACAAAGGCACTCATGCATATACTCACAAATTGAGTGAGAGACTTATGCAACCAATCACATACCCATTGTGACACTGATGCACCCACTCATAGATGTACTGAGGCAGTCATGCATTTCGTTACAGAAGTATTGATAGACTGATGCATCGTCTCACAGATCCCTCCATTACTTATACAGTGAATGAGAGACTTAGTGAAACATTGATGCATGAAGTCACTGAAAAAGTTATGCACTGTGTTATGGAGATATTAAGGGACTTGTACATGCTATTAAAGAGTTGTTTAGATAGTAATGTGTTTAGTGTGTTTGTTATAATTCATTTTGCAGCTATACATTTTGAATGTGGTGGTGGCTATTGAATGTCTGCATTTGTATTGTCATTCTGTAACATATTCGCAGTGATCGCAGCTACCGATTTCATCGCGACACCCGGCGCCGCCGCAAAAAAGGCAAATCGTTTTAAATGGTTGTTTTAATGCAAACTCCCTACAAAAATATGACTTTAAACAGTGCAGTAAAAAGCCCCTAGTGTCCAAAATACTGTAAGATGTGTGCAAATATGTGTTTTCCAACCCCTTGAAAAATCATTGCAGTTACCGGAGTCATTGCGATTATTACAAATATATGTGCACAAATATGTTTTTAAAGCAGTGATGTGGTTAGTAATGATTGCATTGTAATAGTTAGAATTAATTTTTAAGTTAAAAACTTTTAATGTGGTGGTGGTCGTTGAATGTTTGCATTTGTTTCGTGATTTTGTTACGTGATCGCGATCCTAACAATGTCATCGTGTATTTTAAAAATTACAAAACTAATTATTTGACTAGAAAATGAACAAAATTGAGGCCTCTTGTGTGGCTCTGATTTAAATAATGCCTTTAAGTGTATTTTTCAGTATGTGAAATACATTTGCTGATCACAGATTCTCCACAGTATATGTGACAATGTTGTGCAGACTCAAAAAAGCCCTAAAAATAAACCAAGTCATTAATGTACTTTCTGATAAAAACATACCAAATCAAAAAATGAGTGGTATATAATATAAATATAATATGCAATATCTAATTATAGAAAGAAAATCCGAAAATCTTAGAAACTCACTTAAAAAAATGGACATTACAATTAAGAAATAGAATTAAAAAAACCTTAGAAATTTACTGAAAAAAACCAAAGGTTACAGGGACATTATAGTTAGGAATTAGCATTTAAAAAAGCTTTAGAAATTCACTGAAAAAAACAAAGGTCACAGGGACATTATAGTTAGGAAATAAATTTAAAATGAACCTTAGAACTTCACTGAAAAAAATAAAGGTTACAGGGACGGTATAGTTAGGTACTAGAATTAAAAACTCCTTAGAAATGCACTGAAAAAACCTGAGGTTACAGGGACATTATAGTTAGACTGACAAAACCACTTAAATTCAGCTGTTATAACTTGTGCCCCAGTAATGTACTGCTTATGACTTCACATATTCACTCATGACATGGTTTGTGACATCCCTCATGACATGACTCATGACATCTCAAATGACATCGCTGATGACATCACTGATGATATCATCCAGTGACTGTGAGTGTTTTTAAAAAGTTTCTGAATGTTAAATATATATACCAAGGTATATTGATAAATCAGTGGGTGTTTTGAGTGCCTGTATGGATGATTCAGTGAGTGCGTGACTGTCTGTATAACTCAGTGATTAGGTGTCTCAGTATATAATGACATCACATCAAGAGTCATTAGCAGATACTCTGAATGCCAAGGGATTTCATATATCTGTTTGAGAAAATCACCATATCCAACACAAATAATGGTAAATTACGAAAAAGTCCTGGGTAAAGAAATCAATATAACGTGATGTGTTCTCAAAAGTGCTCACCTGAGCATAAATAATAGGTGTTCCTGGAGGCCGTGCTCTGTTCTTATGCACTTTAGGTGATAAATATAGGTTAGGCATTTTGGGAAAATCATTATTCAAAAATTGCCATGCCTCATAACTAAGTAGTCCTTCATCTCTCCACGCTGTTAACTGGCTGCAATATTGTAGATCAATTACTTTCACAGTGTCAAGGCTGCTCCTCCCATAGCAGTCACTATCATTTGGTTGTTTAAATGCCTCTTGTAGATAGTCACTCAATGGCCATACGACGATGTTACCTCCTTTATCTGAAAACGTATAACAACATGATTTTGATTTTGTGTTTTTTTTTTATCAAGTTTTGATATTTTGCTTGATGATCATTATATTTTCTTTGGGCACACTGAGTTGTATGATCCAACTTTTTCAAATCTTCCACTATCTTGTCATTAATCAAATCAATGGCATCACGAAGCATTGACGGAATAAAAGTGAGGTGTGGCTTAAAAGCAGTTGACACTGCTTCAGAGTCAATTAAAGCCAGATCACTGATGACCTGTTGAGTGGTTATTGCTTGTCCTTCATCAACACTTTCATCCTGCGGCTCTCTTAAATAACTCAATAAAAACAAATCACCAATTTGTAAAGGCTGCTGATCAGTGCTCATTTCCTGATGTACATTTTGTCTCTTCTTTGGTTTCTGTAGATGAAATTTAGCTAATTTCGAACATATTTAAAGATGTCCACTCTGGGTTGGGCATAGTTAAATGTACTTTCAGGGCAGAATAGTGTTCTGTATTTTAGTATGTGTGTTAAAAGTATGTGATCTAATTTTTTTGTATAAGTATAGTTTTTTTATAATGTATGTGTGAAGTTTTTAGAAGTAATTAATTTTACGTTAATTAATTTTTGCGTATTTTAGTTCTGTAGCGGGATAATTATATTAATTGTGTTATTTTTTTTAGGAGCAGGTTGTGGGTTTATAGGGGAATAGAGTGGGAAGTAATTTAACTATAATAAAGTAATTATTAGTTTTTATCTATTAGTATTTATAATTAATTTATTATTAATTCATTATTAATTGGTTATTAATTTTTAATAATTAATTAATTGATAATTATGTTAATTGTGTTATTCTTTTAGGAGCGGGTTGTGGGTTTATAGGGCAATAGGGTGGGAAGTAATTTAATTATAATAAAGTAATTATTAATTTTTATTTATTAGCATGTATAATTAATTTTTTTATTAATTAATTATTGATTGGTTATTAATTGGTTATTAATTTCTATTAGTTAATTAATTGATAATGATGTTAATTGTGTTCTTTTTTAGGAGCGGGTTGTAGTTTATAGGGGAATAGGATGGGAATTAATTTAATTAGAATAAAGTAATTATTAATTTTAATTTATTAGTATTTATTTTATATTTCGATTTTATAGTGTTGTTTGTGGTAATTCATTTATTATTATTTAATTATTAATTGTTTGTTATTTATAAATAATTAATTGGTAAATATGTTAATTGTGTCAAATATGTAGGAGTTGTTTGTGCGTTTATAGGGAATATGGTGTGAAGTAATTTATTTAAAAATCATTAATAAATATATTTTTGATTATAATTAATTTATATTAAAGATATGTATTTGTTTGTAAAATGTTGTTTTTAAACTTTTATAAATTAATGTTTGTAGTTAATTTCTAGTATTTTTTAACATTAAATTATTTTTCTATGTTTTGTAATTTTTTATATTTTTATATGTTTTTTATTTTTGTGTTATTAACAATTTTTGTATTGTAGCTGCTATTTTGTTTCTTTCTTATTTTAATTTTAATTTTTGGGAAATATTAATTTTAACCCTCTGCTATCCAACACTTTCCCTACTGTTGCACTCACTGGAGTGGGAATAGGAATTTTTACCCCTACGCTATCCAACACTTTCCCTACTGTTGCACTTTCTGGAGTGGGAATAGTAATTTTTACACCTTCGCTATCTAATACTTTCCCTACTGTTGCACTCACTGGAGTGGGAGTAGTAATTTTTACCCCTCCGCTATCCAACACTTTCCCTACTGTTGCACTCTCTGGAGTGGGAATAGTAATTATAACACCTACGCTATCCAACACTTTCCCTACTGTTGCACTCACTGGAGTGGGTATAGTAATTTTTCCCCTTCACTATCCAACACTTTCCCTCCTGTTGTACTCTCTGGAGTGGAAATAGTAATTTTTACACTTACGCTATCCAACACTTTCCCTACTGTTGCACTCACTGGAGTGGGAATAGTAATTTTTACCCCTACACTATCCACCACTTTCCCTACTGTTGCACTCATTGGAGTCGGAATAGTAATTTTTACCCCTCCGCTATCCAACACTTTCCCTACTGTTGCACTCTCTGGAGTGGGAATAGTAATATTTACCCTACGCTATCCAACAGTTTCCCTACTGTTGCACTCACTGGAGTGGGAATAGTAATTTTTCCCCTCTGCTATCCAACACTTTCCCTACTGTTGCACTCACTGGAGTGGGAATAGTAATTGTTACCCCTACACTATTCAACACTTTCTCTACTGTTGCACTCTCTGGAGTGGGAATAGTAATTTTTCCCCTCCGCTATCCAACACTTTCCCTACTGTTGCACTCACTGGAGTGGGAATAGTAATTGTTACCCCTACGCTATCCAACACTTTCCCTACTGTTGCACTTTCTGGAGTGGGAATAGTAATTTTTACACCTTCGCTATCTAATACTTTCCCTACTGTTGCACTCACTGGAGTGGGAGTAGTAATTTTTACCCCTCCGCTATCCAACACTTTCCCTACTGTTGCACTCTCTGGAGTGGGAATAGTAATTATAACACCTACGCTATCCAACACTTTCCCTACTGTTGCACTCACTGGAGTGGGTATAGTAATTTTTTCCCCTTCACTATCCAACACTTTCCCTCCTGTTGTACTCTCTGGAGTGGAAATAGTAATTTTACACTTACGCTATCCAACACTTTCCCTACTGTTGCACTCACTGGAGTGGGAATAGTAATTTTACCCCTACACTATCCACCACTTTCCCTACTGTTGCACTCATTGGAGTCGGAATAGTAATTTTTACCCCTCCGCTATCCAACACTTTCCCTACTGTTGCACTCTCTGGAGTGGGAATAGTAATATTTACCCTACGCTATCCAACAGTTTCCCTACTGTTGCACTCACTGGAGTGGGAATAGTAATTTTTTCCCCTCTGCTATCCAACACTTTCCCTACTGTTGCACTCACTGGAGTGGGAATAGTAATTGTTACCCCTACACTATTCAACACTTTCTCTACTGTTGCACTCTCTGGAGTGGGAATAGTAATTTTTCCCCTCCGCTATCCAACACTTTCCCTACTGTTGCACTCACTGGAGTGGGAATAGTAATTGTTACCCCTACGCTATCCAACACTTTCCCTACTGTTGCACTTTCTGGAGTGGGAATAGTAATTTTTACACCTTCGCTATCTAATACTTTCCCTACTGTTGCACTCACTGGAGTGGGAGTAGTAATTTTTACCCCTCCGCTATCCAACACTTTCCCTACTGTTGCACTCTCTGGAGTGGGAATAGTAATTATAACACCTACGCTATCCAACACTTTCCCTACTGTTGCACTCACTGGAGTGGGTATAGTAATTTTTCCCCTTCACTATCCAACACTTTCCCTCCTGTTGTACTCTCTGGAGTGGAAATAGTAATTTTTACACTTACGCTATCCAACACTTTCCCTACTGTTGCACTCACTGGAGTGGGAATAGTAATTTTTACCCCTACACTATCCACCACTTTCCCTACTGTTGCACTCATTGGAGTCGGAATAGTAATTTTTACCCCTCCGCTATCCAACACTTTCCCTACTGTTGCACTCTCTGGAGTGGGAATAGTAATATTTACCCTACGCTATCCAACAGTTTCCCTACTGTTGCACTCACTGGAGTGGGAATAGTAATTTTTTCCCCTCTGCTATCCAACACTTTCCCTACTGTTGCACTCACTGGAGTGGGAATAGTAATTGTTACCCCTACACTATTCAACACTTTCTCTACTGTTGCACTCTCTGGAGTGGGAATAGTAATTTTTTCCCCTCCGCTATCCAACACTTTCCCTAC
Organism: Calotriton arnoldi; assembly: GCA_963921515.1. Taxonomy (NCBI): domain Eukaryota; kingdom Metazoa; phylum Chordata; class Amphibia; order Caudata; family Salamandridae; genus Calotriton; species Calotriton arnoldi. The sequence continues at coordinate 328,373 of CAWUFW010008339.1, forward strand.
TGTTGCACTCACTGGAGTGGGAATAGTAATTGTTACCCCTACGCTATCCAACACTTTCTCTACTGTTGCACTCTCTGGATTGGGAATAGTGATTTTTTACCCTTCGCTATCCAACATTTTCCCTACTGTTGCACTCACTGGAGAGGGAATAGTAATTTTTACCCCTGCGCTAATCAACACTTTCCCTACTGTTGCACTCACTGGAGTGGGAATAGTAATTTTTACCCTACGCTATCCAACACTTTCCCTACTGTTACACTCAATGGAGTGCAAAATGTAAGTTTAAAAATGTATAAATATTTTAGTTTTTTATTTTATAGTATAATGTTTTTATTATGATATGTTGTGTTATAGGTGTATGTATATCTATATATATTTTATAGTTCATTTTTATATATTTATAATATTTTAAAATAAATTAAAGTTATTAGTTTATTAATTATTTTAAATTAAATATACATTTATATATTACATTTTATATATGTATGTTTACATTTTTTAAATAATTTTTTTTTAAATGTATATTGTATGTAAGTAATTTTTTAAAGTTGATTTTATAATATAATTGTTTTAATATTTTTTATATATATAAAAAAACAATATTTTGGACATCGATATTTTTTACATCTATATTTTTTTTAGATATATTTGTCATTTACATTTTAAATATAGGATGTCGATATTTTGACTATCGATATTTTTACATCGATATTTTTGTAGTCTATATTTTTGACTTCGATATTATGTCAGTGATTCCCATGTACCATCACGGGGACATTGTGACGACATCGTGAATTTTGGTGAAAATATATATATTTGTACACACTCGCCAGTCACTGTCACACACTCATGTATGCACTCACAAACTCAGAAACATATACACCCATTCATATACTCACTCACACACTTATACATTCAGTCACACACCCACTCAGATACTCAGGCACCCACTCACATACCCATTCAGGTACTCATGCACCCACTTACAGACTCACTTGGAGACTGATGCACCCATGTACATACCCACTCAGACTCATGCACCTACTTAGAGACTCACTCACACACTCATGCGTACAGTCTCATACCGCTTAGAGACTCTTACACCCACTCACAGACTCACCTGGGCAGTCATGTACCCACTCACAGACCCACTCAGATACTCATGCACCAACTTACAGACTCACAGGGAGTCACACACCCATGTACAGACTCACTCAGAGACTCATGCATTCACTTACAGACCCACTCACACACCCACATATGTACTCACAGACCCAGTGAGACACTCATACACCCACTTACAGATCTACTCAGACAGTCATACACCCACTCACATACCCATACAGTTTCTCCCATACTCAGTCACAGCCCCTCTCAGAGTAATATGCACACAGTCACCCAGTCATACACTCAGTGACTCACACTCCTCTCAGGACTTACTCAGATATACATGCACCCACTCACTCATGCGGTCAAGGTTCATGCATCCACTCACAGACCCACCCAGACACTCGCCCTCCCAGTGACAGACCCACTCAGACACTGATGCATGCACCCATTCACTCATCTGCTCAGATACTTATGCTCTCACTCACAGACGCTTTGAGATGCTCATACATCCACTCACAGACCAACTCAGACACTAACATGCCCATACAGTCACTCACACAGCCACTCATAGACCACTCAGACTTTTCCACCCAGTTAGTTATATACTCAGAGACTCATGTACCCATGCACAGTCGTACTCACAGACCCATGCACCCACTGACAGACACTCATGCTGCCAGTCATAGACCCACTGAGAGACTCATGCATTCACACACAGATCCACTCAAACACTTAATCACCCACTCACTCCCCATTCAGACACCCACTTAGACATTCATGTATCCACTCACAGATCCAGTCAGACAGTCATATACTTACTTACAAATGCACAAAGGCACTCATGCATATACTCACAAATTGAGTGAGAGACTTATGCAACCAATCACATACCCATTGTGACACTGATGCACCCACTCATAGATGTACTGAGGCAGTCATGCATTTCGTTACAGAAGTATTGATAGACTGATGCATCGTCTCACAGATCCCCTCCATTACTTATACAGTGAATGAGAGACTTAGTGAAACATTGATGCATGAAGTCACTGAAAAAGTTATGCACTGTGTTATGGAGATATTAAGGGACTTGTACATGCTATTAAAGAGTTGTTTAGATAGTAATGTGTTTAGTGTGTTTGTTATAATTCATTTTGCAGCTATACATTTTGAATGTGGTGGTGGCTATTGAATGTCTGCATTTGTATTGTCATTCTGTGACATATTCGCAGTGATCGCAGCTACCGATTTCATCGCGACACCCGGCGCCGCCGCAAAAAAGGCAAATCGTTTTAAATGGTTGTTTTAATGCAAACTCCCTACAAAAATATGACTTTAAACAGTGCAGTAAAAAGCCCCTAGTGTCCAAAATACTGAAGATGTGTGCAAATATGTGTTTTCCAACCCCTTGAAAAATCATGGCAGTTACCGGAGTCATTGCGATTATTACAAATATATGTGCACAAATATGTTTTTAAAGCAGTGATGTGGTTAGTAATGATTGCATTGTAATAGTTAGAATTAATTTTTTAAGTTAAAAACTTTTAATGTGGTGGTGGTCGTTGAATGTTTGCATTTGTTTCGTGATTTTGTTACGTGATCGCGATCCTAACAATGTCATTGTGTAGTTTAAAAATTACAAAACTAATTATTTGACTAGAAAATGAACAAAATTGAGGCCTCTTGTGTGGCTCTGATTTAAATAATGCATTTAAGTGTATTTTTCAGTATGTGAAATACATTTGCTGATCACAGATTCTCCACAGTATATGTGACAATGTTGTGCAGACTCAAAAAGTCCTAAAAATAAACCAAGTCATTAATGTACTTTCTGATAAAAACATACCAAATCAAAAAATGAGTGGTATATAATATAAATATAATATGCAATATCTAATTATAGAAAGAAAATCCGAAAATCTTAGAAACTCACTTAAAAAAATGGACATTACAATTAAGAAATAGAATTAAAAAAACCTTAGAAATTTACTGAAAAAAACCAAAGGTTACAGGGACATTATAGTTAGGAATTAGCATTTAAAAAAGCTTTAGAAATTCACTGAAAAAAACAAAGGTCACAGGGACATTATAGTTAGGAAATAAATTTAAAATGAACCTTAGAACTTCACTGAAAAAAATAAAGGTTACAGGGACGGTATAGTTAGGTACTAGAATTAAAAAACTCCTTAGAAATGCACTGAAAAAACCTGAGGTTACAGGGACATTATAGTTAGACTGACAAAAACACTTAAATTCAGCTGTTATAACTTGTGCCCCAGTAATGTACTGCTTATGACTTCACATATTCACTCATGACATGGTTTGTGACATCCCTCATGACATGACTCATGACATCTCAAATGACATCGCTGATGACATCACTGATGACATCATCCAGTGACTGTGAGTGTTTTTAAAAAGTTTCTGAATGTTAAATATATATACCAAGGTATTTTGATAAATCAGTGGGTGTTTTGAGTGCCTGTATGGATGATTCAGTGAGTGCGTGACTGTCTGTATAACTCAGTGATTAGGTGTCTCAGTATATAATGACATCACATCAAGAGTCATTAGCAGATACTCTGAATGCCAAGGGATTTCATATATCTGTTTGAGAAAATCACCATATCCAACACAAATAATGGTAAATTACGAAAAAGTCCTGGGGAAAGAAATCAATATAACGTGATGTGTTCTCAAAAGTGCTCACCTGAGCATAAATAATAGGTGTTCCTGGAGGCCGTGCTCTGTTCTTATGCACTTTAGGTGATAAATATAGGTTAGGCATTTTGGGAAAATCATTATTCAAAAATTGCCATGCCTCATAACTAAGTAGTCCTTCATCTCTCCACGCTGTTAACTGGCTGCAATATTGTAGATCAATTACTTTCACAGTGTCAAGGCTGCTCCTCCCATAGCAGTCACTATCATTTGGTTGTTTAAATGCCTCTTGTAGATAGTCACTCAATGGCCATACGACGATGTTACCTCCTTTATCTGAAAACGTATAACAACATGATTTTGATTTTGATTTTGTGGTTTTTTTTATCAAGTTTTGATATTTTGCTTGATGATCATTATATTTTCTTTGGGCACACTGAGTTGTATGATCCAACTTTTTCAAATCTTCCACTATCTTGTCATTAATCAAATCAATGGCATCACGAAGCATTGACGGAATAAAAGTGAGGTGTGGCTTAAAAGCAGTTGACACTGCTTCAGAGTCAATTAAAGCCAGATCACTGATGACCTGTTGAGTGGTTATTGCTTGTCCTTCATCAACACTTTCATCCTGCGGCTCTCTTAAATAACTCAATAAAAACAAATCACCAATTTGTAAAGGCTGCTGATCAGTGCTCATTTCCTGATGTACATTTTGTCTCTTCTTTGGTTTCTGTAGATGAAATTTAGCTAATTTCGAACATATTTAAAGATGTCCACTCTGGGTTGGGCATAGTTAAATGTACTTTCAGGGCAGTATGACAAGCCCAAAGATAGCAGTTGAAGTTAAACCTGACTTAGTTCCACATCAGATAAATTAATGACAGTATTATTGCTGCTGGTATTTCCAATGTTATTACCACTCACTTCTTTGACTAATTTTTTTGTGTGCCTGCTTTTTTGGCACGTCTCCTGCCACATTTTCTGCGCTGGTGCCTCCTTTTATTTCACCTTTGTTTGTTTTGAATTTTGATTCCCTGGGCCACAATGTTTGGCGGCGCTCTCTATGTAAAAGATCAAGCTCCTCAAAAGATGACAGTTTTGACTGGCCACTCAATCGGTCTCTCTGATTCCTTCCATCTTTGGAATCAATTTTGCTTTCCACTGCTGAGCTCAACTCAGTTGCCTATGCAGTTCCGCTCAACTTATCATCTTGTTTGGGACGATTGTTGTCCACCAACCTTTGCCTTTTCATTGCGGCGAGTCGCCTAGCAAATGTGAAAACTTGTCCTAACTCATAGTCAGTCTTGTCACATTGAAACTTGTGCCCTTTGCAAGCTTTAATTATATTCTCCTTTTTCTTTAAGCACTGGCTCATTTTGTCACGATGTTTAGAGATCAACTCTTGATGTTGCTCTAATGCACTGAGCTCATCATTGAGTGATTGAATTTCTCTTTGTAATGCCTCATAATTGATTTCAGCGTATTTCATTAAGATATGAACCAAACGGGTTGATGCTTCCATATTACAGTTGGCCCATTCTTTCAACATCGCTGGGTTAGTATTCTCATAACTTGGTTCGATTAGGATGCGTAGCCCCCGAGGAATAAACACTATTTCCAAATATTTTTGTAGGGATCTCTACTCCCACCACTTTGTTTGTTCATTTCACAAACATTTCTTAAGTGTCCTCAAATATGGATATATATATTTTTTATAATATATATATATATATTGAAATATTTACGTATATGTATGTACATGTATATATATATACCTTTACAAAATGTATATTTATAAGTAAATCTATATATATATATATATATATACAGACACACATGCATAGACCTCTCACACCCCAAAACCCATACCTACTTTAACCTAAACCCTAAATCCTAAAAGCGCCTTACCATACAAAACCCCATACCCACCCTAAACCCTAAAAAAACCCTACCACCCAAAACCATTAAAACCCTTTACCACCCAAAAACCCATACCCGCCCTAAACCCCAAAAATTCACTTACCATCAAAAACTGCAACCCGACACTACAGCCTAAAAATTCCCTCAACACTAAAAAAACCTTTCCATTATATGTATGTGTGTGTATATATATATATATATATATATATATATATATATATATATATAAATCCTACATATATATATTACCTACTGGCGATTGCCAGTAGGTAGTTATAGTTAGGATGCAGTTTCCATAGGAAGAGTGTTTTTCTTTTGCCAAAAACTTTGGCGTCGTTTGACGAATCGTCGCTTAATTTTCAAAACTAGTTTAATGCCCACTTCAGCTGCTGTCTTGAAGGTTTTGGGGTGATCCGTCAAGTGGGGACAAAGAAAAAGGGGGGGTCAAAAACACATTTTTCTCATGTTCATTTCCTTAGGAAACTTTAGACAAGGCTACAGCCCGAACTGCTGAACGGAATTACACCAAATTTAGCAGAAAGGCAGCTGTTGGTCCAGAAAGTGATCTTTTTGTGAATTGGTGTAAATCCGTTGAGTAGTTGTGGAGTTATTTAAAGGTTTTTCAGATATACAACTGGGGATGCAGAGGATCTGCGACCCCTCCCAAGATCTTGTGCTGAGTTCTGATTGGCTGCCAACACTTCAAACCAGAAAGTGTTGGCAGCCACCTTGTGACTCAGTTAAACTACAGGAAAAACATTTTTAAAAAAAGAAAAAAGGGCAGGGTAGAAAAACCCTGACACCCCAGGCCTCTTGGGATTGTGTTGTGTTTTGTTATGTTAAAGTACTGCTTGTTCATTGTTGTTACATGCTTTCCTTTATGTCTATCTCTTGGATTCTCCAAGAAATTCTGGAATGTAGAAAGGTGGGGTGGTAGAAGAGATTTTCCTTGATTGTGTGAGAATGTACCGTGCCGCTATCTAATAAATCCAGAAACTCATCTGATTTCTACTCCTGAATATTAAAAAATTTGGCGACGATTTAGAGAACACGCCTGCTACATTGCGGCACAAGTGCAGTGTGTCTTCTTGAGAACCCTTTTTGGTGTTTATTTCCTTCTAACTCATCATAGGGAGAATAGTGCATTTTTTTTTTGTGCATCATTTTTAGGTCGAGCGTACAGCGCTTGCACTGTCGCTTAGCGACCTATTGTGTATGGTTTAGGAGTTGAACTCCACCCATTTTTAGCCGATTGCTTTTATTGGTCTCTGTTAGTGTCCTTTAAAAATGCTTGCTTTCCAATGGGCAACCCGCCGTCTTTCTCCCTCCTCCTTGTTTCCGGTTTTCTCCGTGCAGCACCGACCAACCACTACATTATTACGCTCTACATGTTTACGTCTTCGTTTGGGGACTACTTTCGTTCTTTATGCGTTTCTCTGCCTCAGTGCCACACTTGTTTTACGTCCGCTGTGCACCTTTGTTCCTTGTTTTTATTGGTAGTTGCAGCACGCTATGCGCGCTTTCACTTTCGCTTAATAGGCGTCAGCTTAACTTTAAAATATACTCCCCCCCTCCAGTCAATGCACAGACGCCGCACGAAGCAGGCGCTGTGTTAATTACAGAAATCTCTGGATACTTCCTCCATTGTTCCCCCCTCCCCGATCCATGTCCTTCGTGTAGCTTGTATTTGTTTTTTGTTTTTTTACGTATGCGGTGTCCACTTCATGGCATGTTCATTTTTTTGCCATGTTGGGGCAGCCCTCACACTCCGTGAAACTGTCCTCCGCAGCACACACATGGCGCTGCCTCTCCGGTTTCAGCCAGTGCTCCTGCAGCAGCCCAACACCCGGCTTCACCACTTTCATGTCAAGGGGGAGGAGGAAGAATCGGTGCACCTCCCTGAGGTGCGGTCACATCATGATCAAACTAAAAAGTACACAAGGAAGACTTTTGCATGCATAGCAGGTATTTTTTATTCATATTGAATTAACTTTGTTCAAAAATATTTGGTTACTTTGAGCCTCTCACATGTTGAGGAAAAACACCTACTACGCAACAGACTTACACCTAGATTAACTGTAAGTAAATACATCTCTTGTTGTGTTACATACATCTGTATAGCGCACTTCTACCAGGTGCAGGCCCTGAGGCGCTTTCAGGACCTCTGCTGCACCCGTTACAGTTCTGGAGATGACTGAAGGAGGATGTGTTTCAAAGACTTCATATCTTCAGAGGGGGCATTATCGCTTCCTCTGGTATAATTTCATATCAACCTTGTGGGTGTAACCTGATGTGATTGGGCGCCAACACCCCTGGGCTCCGGCTGCCCTCTTATCCCGCCTCCCTCCCCCTCTGGCTGGCCGCCAGGCACAGATTTTGCCTGGGCCCGGATCCAACATGGACACGAAGCAGAGGCATAACGATGCATCTGGGGAAGCGAGGTGTGAAGTCCTTTATCTCTTCTCCCCGCTGAGGTCATTATTTAGGAATGTAGGTGCCCCCCTTCTGCAGGAAATTAACCCACAGAACACAAACTCTGATAACAGGGCATGTCGGGTCACACCACGTGTCACAGGACACAAACCGACAACTTGTGAGCCAGGGAGGTTATCTGTAATCGAACAGTGGTAAAACACCAAATGATAGGGTGAGGGACCGATTAAAACAATCAAGTTCCAACTTCCGACGATAGAGAAATTAGCACCCCGTGTAGCCCCTGGTAGCTTTAAACTGGATATCAACGCGCTATAGAAAAAAGAACCGCATGCATCTTGCAACATAAACAAAACAATGGGTAAATGTACTGCTATGAAGTAATGGCAATGTCACACGCATCGCTTTACAAAACTCCCAAATAAATGCTTTAGTAAATACGAGACCCTGCTAAAAACTACAGCAAACTTTATTTTAACAGTCGTTAGAGAAATATGTCCATAAATCCTCATCAACAACTATTCAAGAACTGGTTAATTGTGGACATTGGGTACCGAACATACCTAGCGAGGATAGTACTTAAGGATGCGTTACTTTGAGCTTTGCTATAGGGCCAACATAATCTGGATAAACGTCAGAGCGCTTTACATAGAAAGAGATTGAGTCAGATATGGTGGGACAACAGAGCATTACAATTATAGAAATAAAATCTTTTCATTTTAAATAAGTTTCGTTTCAAGCAGGTGCTAGGATAGTAGTACCAGGTGAGTAATAGTTCAACATAAGTAAGTATTTAACAAAAAATAGTTACTTTGGTGCAAGAAATAATAAAATGCGCCCACAGCTATATCTTTCATAATGGTAAATGAAGCCTTTTGGTGAAACACGTAAAACTCGCCTGCAGGGGAAATTCTGCATGCAGAACCGATTTGTAACTTTTTTGCAGATTTTCTCCAGAGTCTCAGAATTTGGGGGCCTTCCTCCCTACCTACCTCCACATGAACTGGTGAACCACTAAAACCACAGTGAAACAACGCAAACTCTCATAATTTCGCAGATTTGGGGAAAAAAAACACGGTTTGTTGAATTTCCCAATTCCGCACTTTACAATAAAGAAGAGAAAAAAAATTCCCAGGCCTATTCTTCCGGTTGACTCAGGACCACGCTGTGGTGCTGGTCACAGCAGCCTGGTGGGTGCTATTTGTTGGCACCAGTGCAGGCTTCATCCTCAAGCGCATCACGTCTGTGGGTGGCTTGACCAGTGCAGGTTGGGTCTGGCTGGCGTGATTTTGAACGGACGGGGTTCATTGTAACACTGTCCTCACATGGTTTCAGGCAATGAGACTGGTAACTCCTCCTCGATTTCTACCTCTGATTGAGCCCAACACTCTCACATTACTGACTACTTGTGGGCTCAAGGGACTGGCTATTACATGTTGTTCAATGCATACATGGTACGGAACTCTGCAGCCTGGTTGCTTCTCAGTCTTCCCCTGAGAACACATATGTCCTCTCATCTGAAGGCCCTCCATTGGCTTCCCATAAACAAGCATTTGCAATGCAATAGGTATCAAATTTGCGAGATTTTGAGCTATTGCCATTGTAAATGACAATGCCTTTTATTTATGTTTTAAAAACCTGCAATAATAAAAGGCATTGTTATTTACAATACCAATAAGTCAAAGTTTTGAAAATGTGAGACTTATTGCATTGCAATTGCTTGTTATAACTCTTACCGCTTTGCTTTATTTTAAAACCACAACGATTTATCGCTGTCTCGCGCGTGTGAGGACAATCGAAGGAAGAAGAAGAACACGCACGTCTGGTCCCTCTGTTCTCATCGTCTGCACTTTGTTGGGCTGTGTAAACCCACATCATACATACATCGCACGTGGCGGCCATTTTAATTCTGCCTGACCAGTCCTTATAGTCATGCAACAACAACATTTCAGAAACTACATCGGAAGGCATTTTCCACAAGATCAACACATCGGAAGGGCAGTGAGTATCGGTCATTGGAACTTTTCATTGCGGCGAGTCGCCTAGCAAATGTGAAAACTTGTTCTAACTCATAGTCAGTCTTGTCACATTGAAACTTGTGCCCTTTGCAAGCTTTAATTATATTCTCCTTTTTCTCCTTTCAACATTTATGACATATTTTCCAGCCATTTACCAAGGTACTGATTTTTGTTTTCTAAGTTTGTTTTGGGTATCATGCACCATGCTGTTTGAACCGCCTTCTAAGTTCCTTCAACAAAAATGGGATCCCCAATACCTTGGATGCGCTGGAAGGAGGAATTTTTAACCTATAAGAAAGCTATTGATGATGATGACATGTCGCAAGAAAGGAAAAAAATATTTTACTTCATTGTTTGGATTCTGAGGGGCAAGCTGTCTTCAGAACATTACCACAAACTACACGTCCAGATGAGGATGTGTTCATGGAGGCCTTATTACGTATTGAGAACAGATTCAAACCCCCATCTAGCGTTGCTCTAAAGAGATATATGTTTTATAGTAGAGCTCAAAAAACAGATGAAACGTTTGATGAATTTCTTACTGCATTACGTGGACTATCTGTGCATTGTAATTTTGGTGTGATTTCCGATGAAATGATACGAGATCAGATAATGGTACACACCAAGAGTAAGAAAGTCCAAGAACAATTGTGGGTCATGGGAGATCCCAAGTTAGAGGATGTAATAACTACAGCTAAAGCGTTTGAGCAGTCAGAAAGATAGATGAAGTCAGTGCATGATTCGGAGAAAGGAAAGGTTGATGAAAGCGGTGTGTGTGCATTAAGTGGGGTTAATTCTTGGGTTGATCAACAAGGGAAAAGGACGGAAAGGTGTGATAAACCTGGAGTTGATAGGAATGATAGACCTGCTTGTTATCGCTGTGGTAGCATGACTCATTTTGCTTATTTCCCAAGGTTTCCTGCTATTGGGAAGCAGTGTGCGAAGTGTGGGAGAATTGGGCATTTTGACCGAGTGTGCAAGGATTTGAAGAAAAACAATACCAATTGGAAGCCTAAGGTGTCTTATATGGGTGATGTATGTTTGTCAGGAAGTGAGCAGTGTGGAGCTGAATGTGTGTGTGGTAGAACCAATGAAAGTAGGAATGGTGGTGTGGTGTTTTCTTTGAAGAGTAAGGAGACGGATACTGACTGTTTGGAGGTAAGATACTCTCCCAAATGTAAAGTGTATACTACAGATGAAGAACTTGAACTTATGGCAGATTCGGGATCTCCTTCGACGCTTATTACATGTGAATATTTTGAAGAAAAGTTTGGCAAGAGGTGAAGTGTGGATGATCTGAATGAATCGGATATACTTGCAGAAAGCTTTTATAGTACTGCTATGACATTATAGGGTACCTGGAGGTTGATATTGTGTTTAAGGGAAGGGAGTCTTGAATAAATTTGTATGTGGCACCCAAAGGTGTGTATGTGTTGAGCTTGAAGGACCAATGGAAGTTGGGAATTATTTTAAATCTCAGGAGCAGAGAGCCAATGTTGTTGCTCGAGGAATGTCGTGGAAAAGATTGGATAATCAACCACTTTCCTGAGGTGTTCACAGAGAAACTTGAAAAATTAGAAGGTTACACTCACAAAATAAAAGTGAAAACCAATGCTAAACCTGTTGTACAAAAACTTAGAAGTGTTCCTGTCAATGTGAGGGAAGAGCTGAACAAGATGTCGATTGACATGGAGAGAGAAGGAGTGATAGAGGAAGTTGAATCCTCTGAGTGGGTGCCTCCGATAGTTTTGTCTCGCAAGGCTGACAATTCGTTGAGGCTGTGTGTTGACCTCAGAGCTGTAAGTGCTGGAATTGTGGTGTCATCCCCTGCTGGTTGGTGCATATTCTCTACATTGGATTTAAGATGGGCGTACCATCAGATTGTGTTGACTGAAGATTCCTGACACCTTACTGCATTTCTCACTCCCAGGGCTTATTTCAATTCAAAAGGGTACCTTTTGGATTGGCGTCTGCAGCATCTGTTTTCCAAAGGGCCATGTCCCATTTGCTCAAGGACATGGAAAAATGTGCAAAATGTTTCCAGGATGATGTACTGGTGTTCTCAAAGGCTGAAAGGGAACATAAGGAACACCTCAAGTTGGTTTTTGAAGTGTTTAATAAAACTGGTTTAACGAAAGAAAAACAAATCAGTTTTTTGCTAAATCTGTGGAATATCTTGGGCATACTATATCAGGCGATGGAGTAAGTGCCAAAGAAGTCTCTTGTTGACGCTGTTGTCAAAGCCCCTGCTCCTGACAATAGAGAGAAGTTACTATCTTTTGCAGGTCTCTGTGAGTACTACAGCAAATTTATAAAAACTTTGCTACAGAAATGGAGCCGCTCAGAAAGCTTACTAAGAAAGGGGGTTGAGTATCAATGGACTGAAGCACAGCAATCTGCATTTGAACAGATAAAGAAGGAAATTGCAGAAGCACCCACGTTGAAACCTTTTCGTATGGGTGTGGAATGCATTGTGAAAGTGGATACTAGTATGTATGGTATTGGTGGAGTTTTATCTCAAAGATGTGGAAGTGAAATCAGGGATGTTACATTTGCTTAATGCATACTTTCTGAAACTGAAAGGAGAGATGCAGTGATAGAGAAGGAAGGAGTTGTTAGCTTGTGTTAGAAAACGCGATTTCTGGTTGGATACTGCATGCGCCTAAGCCAGGCAGAAGCCACCACTCTAGTCAGGGCAAGGGAGTTACACACTGATAACCCCTTCTCACCCCCTTGGTAGCTTGGCAGAGCAGTCAGGCTTATCCCAGAGGCAATGTGTAAAGCGTTTGCGCAACACACTCACACAGCAGTGACACACTAGTCACACCACAAAAGAAACTCCACACAAGGTTATATAAAAGAATAGCCTTTGTATTATGCATTAAACACAATACAACATATCACATATATACACTGTGCCACCAGGCACTTGGCATGCCTTTACAGGGATTATATATACACCACAGGGCCAATCGGGCCACTGTCATAACATCACAACTCACATTTAGTAAAGACAACCAGTAACTACTGGTAAGGGTACACTTAGCATGAACACATTAGGCATAAACCATCAGCAGCAGTCCCTAGCATAGCACATTATGCATACAATCATCAGTGCCCCCTAGTAAACACTTGTCAGGGTGCACACATCATGGCCCCTCTTAGGCACAAACTGCACAGTATGTGATCCCTACACCACATCTCATAAGGGCAGAGTGCGGCCCATTGGGCAACTTCCCGTACTCACAGGCACTTCTGATATGTCTTATGGTAGTCAGGCCGTCTGTCCCACGGGGACCAACTACCATGGGATTCGGGTGCCTCCGTTGAGGTTCCACCCCGCTCTGTGAGCCTAATTAATGCCCCTTTTCAAAGTAAGGGCTCAGGCCAAGGTGTGTACCCTTCCAGCAGCTGCCCACGATCTGGCGGTGCAGCTGCAACCACTGACCCCATGCTCCCCAAGCGTGGAGCCACAAAACAACTGAGGGGGAGAAGCCAAAAGCTCTGGGTAGGCCCGCAAGTAGCAGGTCTCTCTCTGTCTCCCACGGGAGAAACCAAATGAATGGCCCAAAGTGGCTGCCCGCTACCCTGCGGTGCAGCTGCCTCCAAGCAGCAACTGGGGGACAGTGATTCCCCTCCAGCCGGCTCTTCCCTGGGATGCCAAGTGGGGCAGGGACACTCACCCACTGGCCTTGGGTGCCGCTGGCTCCTTCTACCCAGCGAGGCACAGAGCGAAGTTTCCGCCTCACCACTTCCTCATTGATCTCTCTCTCTGCAGCACTGGAGCCCGCCAACAGCCAGGCTCAGCCTTTGCCTGGCTTCCGGCTGCTGTTCCAGGCCGCAAGATACAGAGTGAATTCCCCGTCGAGTTCCCGGCTTGTTTCTGCTCACGGCTGTGGGCCCCACCCACAATCAGGCCCAGACACTGCCTGACTTCCGGCGGCTTCCTGGCCACGCCGCTCGTTACGAGCGAAGTTGGAGCCCTCTTCTCTGGCTCAGGAAATACAATTAAAAAGCGCCCACCACGTGCTTCTGGTGTGCGGGCACAGCACTGAGGGGCACAGCAAAGACAAAGCGCTCCTCACACTCCAGAGCGGTGTGTAAAGCACAGCGCTCACCAGGCACTGCTGCGGCACGAGCCCACGCCAGGGGCTCAACACATAAGAATCCTGCAGTGCTCCAAGCCCAGGTCCAGGACAATCACGATAGAGCACTCAGCCCGGCGCTAAGTCCCCAAACTCCCATAGGGCAGAGCTGGGCACAGGCAGGCCAGCATGCAGTGCCTCCCAGCAGAGGACAGCAGCTGGGTCCCACGGCAGTACCTCCTGGCAGTAGCTTCTGTTCACAGTAAGCACCAGTTCAGTAAGTTCACAGATATGGGGTCACAGCCCCAATATTTATATGGTACAAAGTCTTTGTTCTGCCCCCTGGCACAGGGCTCTGAGCTCAGTCCAAACCAGTTCTGGGGGGCACTTGTCAAGTGCACAACACTCCCCATTGAAAGTGTAGGCTCTGGCCCCAGACACACCAAAAGGGCGGGCGGAGCCGGCATTGTGGAATCCAGGCACAGCCCTATTGAGATACAGTTGCTACTCCTCCCACTACTTCATATGCAGATAAGGCCTATTCAGCCTAGCGCTGACTCACCCAGACTCTCTGGAGCCACTGCACCTCCCCAGCCCCTGTCACTCCAAGGCCAGACAGTCAATACACAACAGGCAGACACAAAGACACATAGCACACAGAATTGCCTACTTCTAAAAGTGGCATTTCTAAAATTGTGATAATAAATCTGCAAACACCAGTACACAGCATTTATCACCACTATTCCAAACATACCAAACTTGATCATGCTACCCCTCCCATGTCAGTAAATGCCACTGAAGCACATATCAGGGAATCCCCAATGCCTCCCTATGAGAGGGCAGCCTCACAGCAGTGAGACACCAAATAGTCTGTTTGTCACTACCAGGACATGCCACACAGTTAAGGCACATGCCCTACCTTTTACCTACACTGCACCCTGCCCATAGGGCTAGCTAGGGCTTACCTTAGGGGTGACTGATATGTTGTAAAAGGGGAGTCACAGACGTGTTAACCACTTTATGTGCCACGTCATAGCGGCAGTAAACTGCGCGTGCAGGCCTGCCGTGGCAGAGGCCTGAGATAGGTTTGAAAGGCTAATTTGGTGGGTGGCGCAAGCAGCGCTGCAAGCCCACCAGTAGCATTTAATTTACTGCCCCTGGGTATATGAGATACCACTGTACAAGGGACTGATAGGTAAATTAAATATGCCTAACAGGTGTAGACCAATCTTACCAAGTTTACCATAGAGTGCCCCGTACTCCAGCTGCTGCGCAGCGGTCTAGTCAAGCCAGGGGGACACCAGTAAAATCCACATGCAGTCTCTTCCATCATGAGTTCCCTGTGGGTGAGTCCCAACTTATGAGGCTCTCCCACAGTAAAAGCTCAACAAATAGGTGCTCAAAAAGCGAAAAATCCGGGCGGCCCATAGTGTCAGAACCACCTTCTAACAGATTGGAATAAAAATTACGAAATACCAACAGAATATCCTTAGTCAGGAATTTCCGAGTACCCGCAGTATCTGTAATACAGGTAATCTGAGTGGATCGAACGTTAGTGTCCTGATATTTTAAAGTCGCCGCTAGAACTTTACCCGCTCGATTTTTTAGTAACAAACGTTTAGATTTTTGTAGTTGCACCCCAATGTGTGCCCTCGTGGTCAAGATAGAGTTATACTTATATTTAAGATTTTTAATTTCCTGCAATAGCGTTTTCTCTTTAGAACCTCTATATAATGATTCTTTATGCTTAATATTATCTGTCAGCGAGAGGAGCTCTTTTTAATAACACTGTTCCGTCGTGCCATTATGTGAATAATATTACCCCTAAGGGTACATTTGAAAGCGTCCCATAATACTACAGGGGATGTCACGGATGATTCATTCTCTCTGAAAAAGGTATGTATAGCTGCATCAAGCAACTCAACTTCTTTGTCATCATGTAAGATTTCTGTATTAAGACGCCAAGTACGTGGTCCACAACTATCCGTCAAATTAAGAAGAGTGAAAGAAACTGCTGCATGATCAGAGACAACTATAGGATGAATTGTCACATTTGTAGTATGTTTCAACATATTAGCTTGAATCAAGAGGTAGTCAATGCGAGAGAAACTAGAATGGGGAGAAGAAAAAAGGTAAAATCACTACCAGTAGGATTATGCATTCTCCACACATCAGTAAGCCGTTGGGAAGAACACATGTTAAGCATTTGTTTGTGCGCTCTGGGTGGACGGAATTTGAATGCAGAGTATCTGTCCAAGATAGGATCCATTGGCAGATTAAAATCCCCCCCAACAATCAATGTATCACTTATAGATAGTTCCGAGAGCTTCTTGGTTATTGTTCGCCAGAAGGATGGGTCATCACTATTGGGAGCATATATATTCATAATATAAAGATCAGATGACCCATTAGATAAACGCGTAAGAAGCCACCTACCCTCAAGATCGTGTTCCGCCGAAACAATGGACAGACCCGAATTTTTAGAAATTAACGTGACCACCCCATTTCTTTTCCCAGAAGCCTCTGAACACGACACATCAGAAACCCATTGCCTACGCAACCATAAGGCTTCTTTATAAGCTATTTTAGTTTCTTGCAGTAACACTATATCGGTAGAAAGACTTTTGCAGTAATCTAGAATTTTTGATCTCTTTACTGGGTGATTGAGACCACGCACATTAAGTGACATCACATTTAAACCAGCCATAAATAAGAGAAATTAGTAAAAGTAAGAGTAGTCAGTGAATGAAAAAGAATAAGGGATGTATGCTGCATAAAAGAAACAACAAGGGAAGGAAACTCATACAAATAGATGTAAGAGAGTAAGGCTGGAATCCTTAAGAAAAAAGGAAAGGAGAAAGAAAAAGAGAAGCGTAGAAAGATGAAAGAAAGAAAGAAGAGGTGAGAAAAAAAGAGGTGAGAAAAAAACCACAAACTGCACAAATGAGAAGAAAAACCCCACCAGGGGAAGTCTATAATAGACCAGAAACATATACGGGGGAAACATGAAAAGAGCAGCCAAAGAGGCCATTGTTTATCACCGGCCATAGAAGAGATAAAATAGAAAATGGAAGTATTAAAGAAAGGAGAGCAACACATACATAGAGGAACAGTATATAACAGAATCAGCTCATTAAAAGCTTCCACAGTGTTTGTATGAATAACCATTAGAAAAATATGAAAATCAGCTATCATGTACCATATTTCTCTACAATAACAAATTCATAAAAGATAGGAATGAACAAGAGAAATGTACCAATGTTACAAATAAGAAGTAAAAGACAATCAGAAAAATTCATAAATATATAACCGACATTACCATTTGATAAAAAATTGAATATAGAGCCGCATTTTGCATATCATTAAATGCTATAAAACGAATAATTAATACAATTTTTTTTTAAATAAATACATTTCTAAAACCTGTGAAGAAAAAGATTATCTAGGAACCCCCAACAGCAAAAATAATCAAATCCCATAAAAAGCAAATATCCTTTAGGTACGACCCTCCTCAGAGGAAAACCCAAACATACTGTCTATCCATCAAACAAGTCATAAAATATGGAAAATAAAATAGAAGCATGAGTTTATAGAGATAAGAATGCAGCCTCTAAATAACATTCAGTAACACCTATGAAAAAATTAAACTGTGAGACAAGAAATTGAAATACCTAAGAGAATTCGAAAAAGCAATCATAATGCAATGAATTGATAAACAATAATTCATATAACCGCTCCAGCTAATACCTGTGAAAAAAAAAAGAGTTAATAGGAGACACAGCTAATAATAAATGACCCTTTTAAACAACCCATAAATGTTAACAGCAACTCGCATCCATACCAAGTTGTAGAAACGATATCCAGAAACACCATTTACACCGTAAGCTGTAATTGAAGAGATGAACCTGCAAAGGAAAGGTTAATGCAAAGAAAAATATGGAAGTAACATGAAAGGCCCATATACATGAATGAAAAAAGGGAACCTCTAACTTCCCACAGGAGAAAAAAAACTCAAAAATCTGTAACGGGAAAGATAGGCACAGAAAGGTTCCAAATTCCAGTTACAGAAAAAGATATCCCTTTCAAGAATCAGAGGAGACTGAAGGAGAGTCAGATTCCATGCGTGATTCAGACTGATTATCCAGAAAAGTTGTCAGCTCGGATGGTTCATAAAAAATCTGAGAGCGACCTTTAAAAGTTATTCTAAAACGGGAGGGTCCAGCGAAGGAAAAAGGAATGTTCATTTCCAAAAGTCTCCGTCGAAGATTCAAGAAACCCTTCCGCCTGATGACAGTATCTCTAGCAAAATCTTGAGATATAGCAATCCTGTGACCATCTGTGATCTGATCTTCCTCATCTGAGACAGAATGAGCTCTGAATGTTGATGTCATAGAGGTTTGAAAACTATAGGTCTGGGATGTGACGAGGATTTAGGTCGAAACGAGGGAACTCTATGAGCACGTTCTATTTCAAAATCTTTCTGAAAGGAGATATGGAGAACCGCAGGAATCCAGTCCAGTAAAAAATCAAGCATTGAAGGAGCAGTTTTCTCCGCTTCCTCTGGTAATCCAAAAATACGTAATTTACTCCTACGGTTCCTATCCTCCTGCTCCGTAAGATCCCTCCGCAAAGAAGCCATAGAGTTCTCCAGACTCTGAACATGCCTGGCCTGCTGAAGTGATGTGCCCTCAACTGAACTTATACGAGATTCTGCATTTGAAAAAACGCAATGACAGACTTTTGAAGTCACTTCTGATCGCCGCAACTTCAACCTGAAGTAGGTCCGTGTTTGTTTTAGTGCTCTGCGCAATAGCATGAACCGTATTTAAACGTAAAAGGATTGTGTCTAGTGTAGTAGTGGATTCCTTAGGTGTTAACTCTGGCGTGGGAGACGTTTGCTTGGATCTCTTAAGAGTATCTTTTGCATCTTTATCCTTTGCAGAGAGACCCATATTGTCTGCCATTGGAATAGAAATATGCAGGTGATAAGAAGATACCCCCACTGTTTACTCACTCCACCAGACCACCAGAGCACTGCCCGGAAAGACCTCAGAGCAAGCCCTCCAGGGGAGAAGCAACAGTAATCAGACCCTTAAATGAGCCCCATGAAATGTCACCATCCGGCCAGATAGTAACCTCCACGACGTTGTTGGTCAGTGCTCACATAAGAGCGCGTCTCTGAAAAACTGGTGTCCAATCAAAGGTGTTAATAGAAAAGCAGTTGCAAATAATCACAGTCTGTTGTCACTATAGCAAAAAAACAGAACTAGTCAATTAGGAAGCAGGTGCAGAGCCGTTACATGTCAGAGACTGGTAACAGGGTGGTCGTCACATTGACAAAAATGTACTATCATATATATTTGAACGCAAAGGGACCTTTGACAACTCTTCTTCTAAGCAGTGTTTTGCACGTTCAAATGGTGAAGGGTTAAACCATTTAGTCACAGCGCTCATTCAAGGTGCTTTCCTACTGGATGTACTGCTCCTCAGGAAAAACAAAATGCCATATGCAAGAAGAACAGCGTTCCATAAGTTGTTAGGCAAAATGGTTGCAGGTAAACACAGCCTGTTATCACTTGAAAATCTCCTCAGGGTGGGCAGCGTTTCGCACAATCAGTCGGTGAAGGATTAAACCACTCAGACCCAGCACTCATTCAAAAAAATACCCTCAACTTGATGTATTTCATTTTCAATATATAGCGCCATGTCCAGGAAGAACAGCGTTCCATACACTGCTAGGCGAAATGCCCTTTCCGCCCTCACTGCCGTACCTCAAAGCAGGGAAGCCTCCAGCATTAGCGCACCCGTGTTCCTCGCGCCGCCTCCATCTTAAGCGTCGCATCTGAGGAGAACACGAGCACGGCCAAAAATGGTATTAGAGGCACTCCAAAAGCGCCGCAACTCCTCCTCCGTTTCCTTACTTCATTCCGCCTCCGATATCCGGAGCAGGAACCGGCTCACAAGAACTTCGAGCTCAGGAATCCGAACGGCCTCACGGAGGCACACAGGAGCTCACAAATATGCGGCCATCTTGACCGCGCGCAGACCACGCCCCCTGCAGTTGTGAAAGTTTAAAACAGATTTTATTTTACACACACTGCCAATCTTAACATCTAAAAATTAAAACATACACTAATTATACCTATCTAAACTATGCCTAATCTAACCTATTCTAACTTGCCTACACTATCCTACCTTAAAACTAACCTAACCTACCTAACCTTAACTTAACCTACTCTACACAAATAACACAACAGATAGGTTAAACATCAAACCCCTACCCCCTTATAACACATTTGCACATGAGACTTACATGCTATACAAAAATGAGATAAACATTAATGTCGGACGTACGTCTTGGTGGGACTGCGCATGCGCGCAAGCGCAGTTCTCGCAAGGCGTACGTCCGACGTTGGGTTTTGTGGAAGAGAGACCATGGTGAGGAGGAGGAGGGCAGCCCGGAGACGCCCCAGCAGAGGTAAGTGCCTTTTTTCTTTTTTAATTTATATTTTTTATCACTGGGTGGAGGCGGGGAGCGGAGCAGAGCAGAGTTCCACAGAGTTTTTTGCCAACTCTGTGGAACTCTGCGTAGTGGCACTACGCCAGCTCCGCCTGGGGTTACACTGGTGTAGGATTCATCACAGCCTGTGTGGACCTGCCACAGAAAATAGTTCAATAAATTACCATGTGTACACTGTTAGAAATGGGGGTCTCTAGTTGGCAGAGGTAGGTACCTTTGTCCAAACAGGGACCCTTGCTTCTAGTCAGGGTAAGGGGGGATACACTCCTCAAATAACCCCTGTTCACCCCCTCACCCCCTTGGTAGCTTGGCACGAGCAGACAGGCTTATCTCAGAGGCAGTGTGTAAAGCATTTGTGAACACATACAGTAATACAGTGAAAACACTACAAATGGACACCACACCAGTTTAGAAAAATAAGTAATCTTTATCTAAACCAAAACAAGACCAAATGACAAAAATCCACAATACAGTAATAAAAATATGACTTTCAGATGGTAGAAATAGTTCAGTTCAAAGCAAATTGCAGATGCGACACGTTTCACACAAAGTACCTTGAATGCGTCACACAAACAAACAAAACAGGCCGCAGGGAAGGTGATGCGTCAGTTCCTTACACTCAGGGAAGGTGATGTGTTGGTTCCTTGCTCCGGGGGAGGTGATGCGTTGGATCCTTACTGCTGCGCAGGGGAGGTGATGCATCGGTTCCTTACCGGAGAGGAGGAGATGCATCGGTTTCTTACTGCGTGGGGAGGTGATGTGTCGGTTTCTTACTGCGTCCCCCAACGATGCGACAGACTTGGCACCACAATACGATGCGACGATCCGGAACAATTCGTGGATTCTTGCAGCCACACAGCAGGCCTTGCGTCAAAATCGGTGCAGTGATCTCAGACTTTGGAGATCGATGCACTCAATGCGGCGTGTAGCGATTTTTTCGAGCCGCGGGAGGAGCTGCAACGGTTTCTTTGGTGATGCGTCGGAAACAGGTCCAAAATAAACAGCAGGCACCTCTTTGCAGGTCAGAACTCCCAGCAAGGAAGTTCAGGAGAGCGGGTGGTGAAGTCTTTGTGTCCCTGAGACTTCAGAACAGGAGGCAAGCTCAGTTTCAAGCCCTTGGAGATCTTCCTCAAGCAGGCTGCATAGCAAACAGCAAAGTCCTTTCTCCTTTCCTTGGCAGCAAGTAGCCTCTGCAGGCCAACCCAAGACAGCAAACAGCACAGGGGAAGTATTCCTCCTCAGCTTCTCCGGCTCTTCTCCTTGGCAAAGGTTCCTCTTGATTCCCAGAAGTGACCTAAAGTTCTGGGGTCTGGGTCTCAATATTTATACTACAAAATCCTTTGTTCTCTGGTGGCAGAGAAGCCCTGTGCTTGGTCAAAACCGGTTCTGTCCTCTCTGGTGCAGCTTCCTGGCAGGAGGTGTAGACAGCATTGTGGAAGGCAGACCAGGCACATTCAGGCGAAAGGAAATCTCCTCCCCCTACTCTAAATGTAGCCCAGGTCTATTCAGGCCAGCCCTGACTCATCAGACTCTCTGGAGCCACTGCTCCTTCCCAGCCCCTGTCATCCAGAGCCAGACATGCAATACACAAACCTAGCAGAGGCACACTGGATGGCTGAGCAAGAAAACCTACTTTCTAAAAGTGGTATTTTCAAACACAGAATGTAAAAATCACCCTCACTAAAAGATGCATTTTAACATTCTAAGTTCAGGCATACTAAACTTTATTTTCCTACCCCCTTCGCAGGGGTAGTTATGTTTATAAGATGTTATAAGCAAACTCCCCATTCTATCCTATGGGAACAGGTAGCCTTGCAACAGTGAAAAACGAAATTGGCAGTATTTCACTATCAGGACATGCCACACACAACAGGGCATGTCCTACCTTTCACATACACTGCACCCTGCCCACAGGGGTACCTTGGGCCTACCTTAGGGGTGACTAACATGTAAGAAAAGGGAAGGGTAGGGCCTAGCAAGGGGGTGCACTTGCCAAGTCCACATGGCAGTACCAGACTGCACACAGGCTCTGCAATGGCAGGCCTGAGTTACATTTACAGGCTGCTTATGTGGGTGGCACAATCAGTATCTGCAGCCCACTAGCAGCATTTGATTTAACAGGCCCTGGGCACACACAGTGCAATGTACGAGAGACTGACTTGTAAATCAAATCAGCCAATCATGGAAACACCAATCCATAACAACAATTTACAAAGGGAGCACTTGCACTTTGGCACTGAACAGCAGTGGCAAAGTGCCAAAAGCATCTAGACCAGCAAAACGGAGACCAACACACAGCAAAAAGACAGGAGGCAAAGGCAGAAAATGCAGGGGAGACCCACACCAATGGTGCCAGATATAACATACACCTACAGTAGTAATGTGCAGCAGACAGGGAGATAGACGTTCATCCCTCAGATTCCATGTTCATATTTATTTTCATCACAACTTCTGTTATACCACCATGGCATTTTGCCAATCTCTCCTCTGGCACCCCATCTCTCATGTCACTGATATGCGGTACTCTGAGGGATGCACTGGTACCTATGATGCAGGATGACTGTTGCCACATATCATGATCAATGTAGACTAAGGGGTGAACCCAAGGAAATAATTGGAATGGACAATGGACTTATGAACTCAATGCAACAAATGGGCATATGTGACTTGCCCACTGGTTATGCTATCTTGAATAATACATGTTAACTATACCACCTCACAAATACATAAGCAGCATCTACACTAGGATGGAATCATGTTTTAGTAATGGGAGCCTGCTCACATGGTCACCCAAGTAGACTGGAGTCCATAATTTGGCTAGATACTGTACTACAGGTACATATATGTAACACCAAACAATATGCTGTTTGAGTGGCATTAACGTCTGACATTCCTTCAATCATTTAGACTGTATCAATGTTGGTAGGGTAGAGGACAGTAATCTGCAGGCATGTGCTTGGTATGATGTGAAAACACTATATGTGAACACATATATTGGTAAAATGTCCATTGTGCATATGTCAACATTTGATGTGCTGTTGACGGTTGGAAGTTTGGTCTGGGATATGTTTTACACCTCGACCACACATGTGTCCTGTTAAAATTCGGACTTGGGCAAACATACTGTGTCAGGGAATTCACAGCCTATACCATGCGACATTTGTGTCACATGTTTGGGGTAAAATGTTGGCAATTTCTGTACATAGTATGGGTGAGAGACATTATAACTAATAACCATCAGTAGGTTTTGGGGCAGGTGAAGGTACATGTGCCATAAGTATCCACACCATAGCTGCCACAACAGTAGCACAGCATAATAAGAGGCATACATCAAGTGGGCCTGCATACATTGCTAATGATTCTACATGGCAATTTGGCCCTGTCATTTGCACATGCAACTTTGTCCTACTTCTGTCTTTCTGCAGAGTGATGATACCCCTTGCACATCTCACTGCAGCCCATTTCAGCAAAGACACCAAATCCTTACAGATCACAGAAACAGTGACGTGACACTCACCAGTAGCATTGGAATCTCGGAAGGCCACCACCTCACCAACAAGACAAAACACATGGTACATAGCTCTGTAAATGCTGATCATGTACACTTTGTACATGTGAAGCAGAGTACATTGACAAATGACTGGTATTGTCTGTATATTGGACTTGTAGAATAAGGCACAAATGTAATGCCCTCATCATGGACATATGTACGCCATGTTGCAGTGTATTCAGATGATAGTAGGCACATCACATATAAGGTGCACAGAGTGCAGAAAAGGTACAAGACCATCCTAGAATGCAAAATGGTGCAAGGATACCAGGTTTTAATGCCTATGTGAACAGTGCAAAATGATTGTCCACACTCTGCATAGTAAGACATTGCTGGGGCCTCCTTAATGTCATAAGTGTACTTCACCATGCTACACACACCAGACAATACCCATGCTTGTTTGTCTCCTTCACTTAGCTCCTTACATGTGACCAGTGCACTGTAAATATACAATGACCAATCAAGGCCCATACAGGCTCATAAAGGTATGATGTTTTTATGTAACAGAGACATATGTGTGACCTTTTGCGGGGGGGAATGCCATGTCCAACCTGTGGCAGGAAAACATGTGAGTGTTCTCTCCTGCAACATTCATGGCGGGTGGCCCACCCAGTTCTGAGTCAGAAATGACCTAGCAGGCCGGGTGCAATACTCCCTTCACAGTGCAGGATGGGTTCCACATCACGTATAGACCTCCCCTGCACTGCATTGTCTGTTTTGGCTATTGTAATTACCCTGTGAATAGGCCACTGTGGCATGTTCAGTGTATGTTAGTGAGTTAGCCCGTATCCTGCCATAGTAACCTATATGCATATCTGGCATCTCAGTAACAAAACCGTTACTAGTAATTTGCTACAGCCACACAGCTACAAGCTCATTGTATATAGGAACTTACTGATAGCTCCACCAACTTCTATCCCCAGGTGATCCAGGAGATCCTGCTCCTGGCTGACGATATCTGCGCACCGGTGCATGTATTGGTGGACAGTCCGCTCGACTCCAAATACTCGGCTCTTATGATAGTGCACTTTCTCCCACTGGAGTCGCCTTTCATGGGTTGGCTAGCCCTGGATATTCCGGCCTCCGCTTCTAATCATGTTGAACTAGTACCTGACCAACAGCCACAGCAGGCCCCCAAACTCCTCCTCCACCAGGTTCCTGGCCAAGCACCTGCCCAACATAGCCACTCTAACCCCAACAGCAAAAAGCACTATCCCTTCCCCCTATCCCTATAACTATGTACCCCTATTGAAACAAACCCCCCCAAAATACACTACATGAAATAACACAAAATACAATTGCAGGACAAATGTGACAGTTTTGGGGCACGACACGGACAGCACAGACACGTACAAGACCAAGAAACAGAACAAAACGCTCCAGCAAACAAAAAACACCTCCACCAGCCAGCACAGATAAAAAGACAGTATGTGAAAGTGAAAGGAACTTCACACCACCTGGTTTGCAGCATGGCTGAGCCATTGCATCATTTCATGTGTGAATGCGTCACGTTTCCGATGTATATGTCAATTTTTCTACAAATGCGTCATTTTTTCTGATGCTTCTCTAGTGAAGTAGCCAAGTCGCTAGTTACACTATGGCCAATGCATCGTTTTTGAAGGATTGGCATTGATGCGTGGCTTATGCCCGACGCGCTTTCCACTCAAGCATCATGTTTAGTGGTAAAGAGTCACTTTCCATACCAAAGAATCACGTTTACTACTAAAAAGTCACCTTTCCTAGAAAAGTATCACCTTTTTTACTCATGTGTCACGTTTAGCGGTAAATCATCACTTTCCATACCAAAGAGTCAAATTTACTACTAAAAAGTCACATTTCTTACTATAGTGATACCTTTCCTACTCAAGCATCACGTTTAGTGGTAAAGCATCAGTTTCCATACCAAAGACTCAACGTTTACTACTAAAAGGTCCCCTTTCCTAGAGATGTGTCATCTTTCCTACTCAAGCGTCACGTTTAGTGGTAAAGCGTCACTTTCCATACCAAAGAGTTACATTTACTACTAAAAAGCCACCTTTCCTAGAGAAGTGACACCTTTCCTACCCAAGTGTGTTTTTTACTGACACATTGCTATGGAAATGGGCAAGGCGCAAATGACACACAACACATGACAATGCAAGATTCATTGTTTATGAGTCTTTGGCATTGATGCCTGACTTTCAACTTGATTGTAAACTTCTGAGGGACACTTCTAGTTGATGAAATGTGTGCACATAGATGTTTCCTGGGACTGTAACATAAACGCACTGACAAGCAATGATTTCAAACATTCATTCTCATGTTGAACCTTTCTGACATGTTGGGTCATGTTCCATTTCCAAACATGTGGATCACATAAAGAAATGTTGCACAATGTGTGTGCATCAGCGATTGCCAGCAGCAGTGTTTTTAATGTCTCCACCATCGACCTCTTCCTCCATGGGGTCCTGCTGTTGTAGGTCCCCATCGTAGGGGACATTAGTACGTACACATATATTGTGCAGTATGGCACACACCAAGATTATTTTGAAGACCATTGGGGGAGAGTAGACCAATTAACCCAATGAAATTTCCAAACAGTGGAATCTGGCCTTGAGCAGTCCGAAGGTTTGCTCAACAATATTACGGGTCTTGCTGAGAGCCTGGTTGTAGGTCTTCTCCGGCTCAGTATTGGGGTATGCATATGGGGTCATGACCCACAGCTGGAACCTATATCCCTGATCAGCTGAAAGGGAAGAGAACGGACAACTGTCAATACTTTTGCAAACTGTTACTGATACACTGCAGGCCATGTGTGTATGTGTAGTTACATTATCATACAGATTTTTAACATTGTTATCTCAATATGTGTTAGTCATACAATTGTTGATAGGCTGACACGTTTCTCTTCCATTGCTCTGTGTTATAGCAAATACTGAGCATGGGCTGATATATTGTACACTTCTACATCCTGACTGTCATGTTGATCCTGTAGTTTTCTGTGATGTCTATTTGGAGATGCTCCTGACCACTCTATGTTATGAGCTCCCACTACATGTGTGAATTGAGCGATTGTGGATCTAATATTTGGGAGTTGGTCCTCCCTGGGTAGGTAATGACATAGGAGACATGCCTTACACTGTCAGATGCATATGTCCATGGTAAACCATAGATCTGGGTGGGGGGGTACATGACATGCCTGATGAACTATGGGAGTGGCAAGTAGAGAGCCCCATAACCCCCATGGAACCCCTCTCTTGCACACATTGCTGCTACACAGCATTTGGCCCAGCAATGCATTGCTCTGTACCCTTCCACCATTAAGCAGCAGCCACAGTGACTTTGTGTATCTTGACATTGGTGACTTGTGGGTTTGCATGACACATGTACCATGATACATAGTGCATGTATGAGCCACAGCCCTCTTATGCATGTTCTAATCTGCGTCCACAGACACAGTGATGGGTATTATGTCATCCATCTCTAACTGTTGATGGGTGTGTTAGGTATTTGAGTTCTGCTTACCTACAAGTAGGCCATTCCCATATTGTCCATTCCGGAACCGGTCATTTATGATGGAGTGCCTGAATATGTACGTGTCATGCACACTCCAAGGGTATTGGGCCAGCACACTGGTGAAGAGGCCCAGATGGTCCACGATGGCCTGGACATTTATGTAGTGGGTGTGATTCTGGTTCTTGTAGAGATGGGATGTGGCTGCAGGGGGAACCAGTTACACATGTGTGCAGTCCATGGCACCCAGCACATGTGGGAACACAGCGGTGGCATAGAAGCCTTGTTTGGTCTCCAGCTGCAGTTCCTGGGCAATGGGGAAGAGGAGGTGGTGGAATGTCAAACGGATGATGGCATCCAGGACATAGGGAAGGAATGATGAGAAAGATGGCTGGGAGATTCTGACCACTCCGGTGGCTGTTATCTGGAAGGACCCCAATGCCAGCATGTGTAGTGCCACCATGAGCTTCAAAAGTGGAGGGATGTTGGTAGCCTGTCAGCTGTTGGCTGGAGCCTTGGGGCAATCAGGTGTAGCAGCTTTACAATGGACTGCCTCCTCAGACGGTAATAGGTGATTACCTCATGCTCCCTGAGTCCTATTAGAGTAGTCTGCTGGTGATAAATGCGTTGCCTTCATGGTGATGAGGGGGTGCGGGTGGTTGGGGGGATGGTGGTGGTGTGTCTCCTTGCGACTCCCAGCTGCAAAAGGACCACCTCCATGGTGTAATAGTGATTGCAACACTGTCCTGTCCAGATTCTGTTTATATAGCAATGTCAATGCATCATTTCCTATGCGTGGGTTTCACGGGTGCAGGATTTTTTACTTTCTCGGACCTCTGTGCCACTCAAGCCTCCACTGCAACACTTTGCTAAAATCTCATAAATATTCATGCATCAGTTTTACAGTGGAAATTACGGCTAAATGCCTACCTTGCATATTTTAAAACGTACGTGGAGCAGGCGTTCCGGCGCAGGTTCTTTTTGACGCAGGACTCCAAAAAGTGATGCATCCTCCAAGATACGTGACCTTGTAAATATGGAGTAGTGATAGTGTCGCCAATGCTTAAAAAAAGTTTGACTCATTGGTGGCGCAAGCTCCTTGTAAATGAGGCCCCTAGTTCCGACATGATCTGTTCTATAATCACAGTTGGGCGTTCTGCAACTGATCTAAGACTTCTACTGTCTCTGATAGTAGAGGGGGTCATTGTACAGTATTAAGAAGTCTTCCTCAAATTCTTTCACTAGGACTTGGGCCTCATCATTTCCATGGTAACCATTACATAATTTCCTCCATTGTGTTCTGTAATTAGGCCATGGTGCTATCATTGGTTTGATGTTGTTAATATAATGTTCCATGTTGCTTTCAAACCCTATCTCAGTGTTAGTGGAGAGAGTTAACCTGGCCTTGGTTTCATGTTGCCCATGTTTTTAAGCCTTTTTTGCTGTGACCTTTTCTATGTTAATTAGCTGGGTACCTGCCCCCAGATGTGCAGCAAGGAGTTCACAATGTAAAAGCTGAGCTCCAGCTGCACTCTCTCTTCTTGTATTTCCAGCAGACTGTGGAACCACTGTCCTGCGCTGTTGATAATGTCTGCCTTTGAAAGGATTTGCGTGTTCTTTATGGCTTACCTCTGCCCTGTTGTCTATAGGGTGGGTCAAAAAGATTGCTTGCCTTCATTTGCATTGTAGGAAAGTAGGATCTACTTCTATGGTTACCCCCACTTTTTGCTTGATGTGATGCTGTTTTTGACTAGTCTGACTGGGATCCTGCTAATCAGGACCCCAGTCTATCTGCTTTCTCTCTAGATTGGTTTGTTCAGTACTTAGGTACACCCCAGACTGGATACTAGGGTACCTTTATAAGTCCCTAGTATATGTTACCCATGTACCCAGGGCATAGGTACCCCAGAGTTCTCCCATGGGCTGAAGCATGTATTATGCCACCCATGAGAGACCATTCAAAATGGAACTGCATGCCTGCCATTGCAGCCTGTGTAAGTTGGTGCTTACACCACTTACTAAAGATATAAGTTTCCTATATCTAGGGTCACTGTACTTAAAACCTATAAGTCACCCCTATAGCAGTCCTTTGCAATCCTGAAGGCAAGGTGCCTAGTTCTAAGTGATAGGGTGCCCCTGCATGAGCAGGATACCCCTGCAGCCTACGGAATCCATTCTCCCAGGCTGTCAGTGAAGCAGCCATATACTATATAGAGGGGCACCGCGTAATTACGCAATGGCCATCTCGAAAATGGCTGCAATGAATCCTATCATGTTTGGTATCAAACATGTTGGAATCATACCTACCACACCATAAACGGTGTGGGAGGTATGATTCCAAGCACTGGAAGAGCCCTCCGTTAGGCTCTCTGTGTTCCTGGTACCAGCCTTCTAGACCCGGACAGCACACAATGGTTGCTGCCGACCAGAGACACATTTCTGCCCTCTTGCTGCTGAGACAAGCTCAAGCAAGGGAAGGCAGAACAATAGGCATCCTGTCACATGGAGGTGCGACCACCTCCCAGACACGATTTAGTATTGGGACCGGGTGGGTGCGCTTGCCAGAAAGTCTGCATGAGGAGCAGATTTGGTGTCCCTGTGCATAGTCCAGTTCAAACCAGTTCTGGGAGCCGTTGGCTGCCGCTCTGGTGTGAAACTGGACAAAGGACATGAGAGTAACCTCCCCCCTGTCCAGACCCTCCCCTGGGAGGGTCCCCTGAATCTCCCCAACCCTTTCCCTAGGGTGCTCAAGGGCTTACCTGGCTGTAGGTCTTTAGATTCGTCGTGGGATAAGATTCAGATCAGACACCACTGCACTTCTACCGTCTGGGCACTCTGGACTTCGCTGGACTTTGTTTGGGCCTGACTTCATCTCCCTTTCAGTCTGCTGCATCATCTGTGCCTGTTTATCATACAGGAACCTTCAAGGCCAGTGAAGCATCAATGACACCTGAAGAAAATCTCCCTTGGAGTGAAGGAGTCACTCCCCTGCATTCGCAGGCACCACACCTAAGTCGACCATTCTACAGATCCTGAGCTCCTCTAGACTCTGTGGGCTCTGCAACACAGGTGGTGGTTTTCCACAGCTCCCGAGGCCTGCCCTGCCCTCTCACCAAGTTTGAGGCCAGTAGCCCTCGTGGAGGTTGCAATAACCGAACCCATGTGCACCGCATACAACTTGCAGTTGCAAAGGCTTGTTGACTTCCTTGTGAGAAGATCTTCATGCTTGAAGTAGCCCCAACCTCGAACACCTCCTGTGACTAGAATCTTCAGCCACACCACATCGTGAGCATCGTGGCCTGCATCTTTTGGTGAGCTGCTTGAGGTCCTCTCTCGACTCCAGTGCCTCCGGCCTGTGGGTCCACTTGAGGGTCACACTTGTTTCTTTTGGGCTCCCCTGATTGTTCGGGGCCTGCCCTGACTCCCCTGCCTTTGGTGAGTCCCCTGGACCTTGCTGGTCCCGATGTTGCTCCTTCTTTGATTCCTGGGTGGCTTGCATTTGCCAAGGCTTGTTGGTGCTCCCGACCCCTCAGCACTCAACATCCTTCGTGGGACAGCTCATGCATGGCTCCTGGTCCTCCTCAGCATTGCCTGGTCCTCACAGCTGCTGAGTCAAGGTCCTCGTCATCCATCCCGAAGCACCCGACATCGGAGGCCATTCATCTTCCAAGTCTCCTGGTCACTCCTGAGTGACATAGACTCTGTCCCCTCTGATTTCAGGTACTCCTCTTCAAGAATCCACATTTGGATTCCCACGGACACGTTCTCCTCTTCCAGCAGCGGCACCTTCCTGAAGTCCTCCATTGGGTTCGACGGCGGTTTCCGACACCACTTCACACGTATGCACCCGGCTTCCCTGGTGTAGGTAAAGTGGGTACTAGGGTATCCACAGGTGGGGTGGCTCTCCAACCTTCTGTCTTCCACTGGGTTACTTCAGGGTCCACGTGGAAGGGTCCTTAATCTTTAAAAATCCAACCGTGACTTGCACATAGACTTGTACGGAGAATGTGGGCGTGCACACGCTCTCCATGGGGTCCCTATCCACTTACCTTGGGTGGTTCTGTGGGTCCCCACCAATTCTACATCCTATCGACATCATCCTGAATCGAGTCGTGGTTCTTATACCACTTTCTTAGTATATGGTTTGGTCCCCCCCTGGGGCCACTGTGAAGTTCGTGCTATTTACTGTGTTTCTTTGCTAACGTATTGTGTGCATTGGGTTTATCTCCGTGTTGGAGATATTGGAACGCACTTGAGAGTATTATATAATAAATACATATTTTTATAAATACTTGATGTGGTTCTTTTTCACTTATTCTATACCATATGTTGCATTCTGGTAAAACAAGCTGCTTTACACTCCTTCTGGACTAAGCCTGAAAGCTGCTCTCCACAGCTACCACTTAGAGAGTTTTCTAAGGTTGTCTAAGACCTCTTAAATCACCATAAGGGTTATCTGGACTGGTGCAAGGTGCCCACTTACATAAGTGGACATCATATACCAGGCCAGCTTCTCACATGCATCACCTATAAAGATAAAATATAAAAAGAAAATACCTATGAGTTCCTATCTTCAGGTTTTTCTCTGGCTAAGTGTGGAATAAGGTTTGCCAATTTGACATGGTCACAACAGGATGCTGACCCTCTAATTGCATAAAGCATATGTCATTATTCTGTGGGCCTTCAGTGAGTCATGCTGCTATCCCACCTTGAGACATGTTCCTTTTCACCCAGGCATGTGTGGGTTCTATGATGCTGGAGATGTTGACCTTTGAGACACATCATTGTTCAGACCCTATGTATTTGGACCTGCCTATGGCATTAGTGTCTCAGGCTGATGTATCCTGCACTCCAAATGCCTGTTGTCTGAGGCTCAGTTAGATTGGGTAGTTGAGCTGATCCATGGCCTGCAATTGCCTTTGCTCATCCACGTTTGTCAGTGTCCCAGCTGGCATAACTGAAGTGGATGGTTGTGTGTCAGTGGAAAACTGTATGGTTGCTATAATGCAGCCACACTCTCAGTTTTGCTGCTAACTGTGTTTATACTGTTCTGACCTGTTTGGCTGTAGGTATTGTCATGGTTGCTATCACTCTATGCTATGGGAGACTGTATGCTGTGTGTGCCAATGTCTTTTGTTGCTGTGCTAACATGCTGTGGCTGTTAATAAACGGGAAAATCTGAAATAGTCAAGGTTGGTTTTGTGCATAGTTTCCAATACTGGAAGTGCCCATCTGTGTCCTAAAATTGGCACTAAAGAAAGTGCTACCCTCACTGTACCCCAGACACTGGCCCCACTGGACCCAGTCAACATGCACTCCATTATACATCTGCCCATTTGGTCATGATTAGTATGTTGTGTGCTGTATTGAGTTCCTCTTGCTGAAGAGTAAAGTCCCAGTGCTGCCCTGTTGGCTCCATGTGTCCGATCCTTTGCACCTGGCCCATCTTTGCATTCTAAATGTTTCTTGGTCCCTCTTCTGTTTTTCTCTCTCTTTTTGCTTGTGCTTTTTCCTTTTAGGCTTCTTCTGTTGTGTCCCCATTTTCTGAGCTTTCTTCTTTCTATGAGGGCACTACTGTGCCATGTTCGGTTGCCTTCAGTCACTCTTAGAAATTTATATTTCCCTTCAGCTAGTTTACCAACCAGTTCTTCCATACATGGAGGCTAACATATCCATTGACAACAACTGATGCATGCTAGTGGTTTACCCCTGGCAAAGTAAAGAACTGCTGTTGCTATCAGACTGCCAAATCTTTAATAGGTCATCTCTTCTCTACAATGCCAGGCGTATGTCTCCTCTTCTGTGCTCTGGAGCATATTCCACAAAACACTAAACGTGTTTAATGCTCAAAAGTGAAAAGTGAGTTAAGTGTTTTATTTTCAAACAGTACCCATCTGTAAGTCTCAAGCCCCCTTTTCACCCTGTCTCAATTATCATAAGGAGAGTTACACATATTGTGTCCGTTTTCCTAAATATGCCCTCTCTGATGTAATAGCACCTCCCCTAGGTGGCTATTGACTTCATTTTGCTCTTCTATTCCTCAATCAAAGAAGCCGACTTACCCTTCCATTCACTGGTTGTGATTCTTCAGGCCACCATGGTGCCAAATTATAAAACATGATAGATTCTAGAGCACTTGCTTTTGCAGAATACAGATGGCATGCCTGTGAGGGCAGGTCTGAATGATATATATGCATTTAGTCTTATAAAATTGATAGAGCGCCATGCTCTCGTAAAATTTGTAGGGGTGCATCATAATCACCGTTAGTTCGCATCCGTATATATTCAGACATATATAAATGAGTGGCTAGTAAAATGTAATTCGAATTGCATTATTAGAGTGATTAAGAGAGTAGTTGTGTTATTTTAATCATGCAAATGTAATACAGTATTGAAATGAGTTTGACATAATGCATAGATAGATTAGGTTACGTGCAGTTGAGATGCAGTAATTAACGTGTATGATAGTAAAGTGCACGTGTAGTTTATGCTTTGCATATGAAATATATGAGCTTATGCTTAAAGAAGTAAGTAAGAATTGTGTGTTTAAATTGTGTAAAGGCCTGACTGCATATATGAAGAGGAAAGGCCTACTCGTTTTTATGTTAGCTTATTTTGTAGGCAGAGAAGGTGTTCTCTTGGAAAGGCTCTCTGGGCACAGTTGGTAAATTCGTGCAGAGGGAAAAAGTCTGTTGAAACGTATCTTCTGTTGCAGGTGCAAGGACATATGCCTCGTTAGCGAAAGACTGGCTCTTTGTTTCACGAGTTAGGGTGGTGGGAGGCATTGAGATTGGAGTACACTGGAATGCAGGGATGATACTTTCAGCGGAGAAGGTGCCTGGGACTCAAGGTCATCGTAACCGTCCTGGATGAAGTAAGAGTTTCGATGGAAAAGTACGAGAAGGAAGACCTGGCCGAAGAGGCGTGACAAGGACGTGTTCAATTGTATTTGGGTTTTGTATTAGGGACAGTGCCCCGAGGGTGGATGGAAGAGAAGAGGTAGAGGAGACCAGAGAGGAAGGCAGAGAGAGAGATTCTAGGAAGGAGCATCTTAGAACGAGCTCGAAATGCTATGTGAGTGCACTTCTTAGGAAGTCTTCACAGCTGACACCTTATTCTTTACTCTTGCCTGGGAAGTCGTTAAGTAGGTATGCCACATTAGTGATAGAGTAGGGTCAGCTAATGGTTTTATGCTTGTTTAGGTAAATGAAGAATAACATAGAGATTGGAGCAGTTATCGCTTGTCTAATACTTCTGGAACTAACGATTCTTCTTATTCTGAGTCGGATGAGACTCCTGCGTGGATGTTGTTTGTATTAGTGCCTATCTATTTCTTTAACCTCGTGTTGAGGTGCTTGCACGTGCAGTTATTCTTGGCTGTAATAAACCCACAAAATTGAATTCGGAGTCAGTGGTCTTTTAAGGTAAACTGGATTCTAAATTGTCGCATAACTGAAAAGAATTTTCTTCCCTTCACACTATTCAGCAAGTAAAAAGATCCTGGCGACCTGAGGATTCTTAGAGGTGATAAGATAAGAATCAGCATTATCAGTTGGTAGCAGAGTAGGATGGTTTCCTCTGATAGTAAGGGGAGATCTAGATTAGGATAAGAGATTATTTGCCCCATAGAGCCCGAGTGATGGTGATCCAGTGGATCGTAAGAGGAGGACGACGGTGGTTGATGAGAACTGACGGAGAGTGACGGTGCGGCGGAAGTAGCAGTTCGTGGTAGAGTGAGTATGAACAGGGTGATGCTACATAGATTGCGGTGTTTAATTGTTGTGTGATGTCTTGCGGAGTTGGAATGAGAGTCGTGTGATTGAGGATCGGACCGTGAGCACGCGCGGGGCCGAGAGATTTGATTCGATATCCCGGGATAAAAGATTGTGGTGTAGAAGACACCCAGAGCTGAGATTGTTGACCAGAGGTTGTGGGGGTCATGAGACGTCGTTGATTAACCCACTGAAGATAGGGAACATATGTGTGAGTGTGTGAATAACCGACGCTGGTCGTAGGTTGTTGTGTGCAGAACATTGAGCGTTTGGATCCTATCGATTGTGTCAGAGGTGATTGTCCGGTCGTTCGCGGACAGACAGTTGCCAGATTGAGGTCAACAATTTCGAGAGGCTGGTCGGCCATCGGTGGACCGACAGTCAGAGAGGTAATTGTTCGGTAGGATGGACAATTGCTTCAGAGTGTGATTGGGACACGTGCGAGCGAGAACGAGAGAATTAGGAAGGAGGGGAACTGCTGCGAGTGGAGGAAGGGTGACGTCAGACAGTGCCGTGCTGCGATAGGCCGGTTGGTGTGAGCAGCGCTGGCATTGGTGGCTTGAAGTCAGGAAGTAAAAATGAAATATTGGGTGCGAACAGAAATCTGCTTTACCATGAAATGTTTTAAAGTTTTACGAGAACTCTATAGAGGGGATAGACGTGGTTACTCGGCGAGGAGAGGGAGCCCCTCCCGAGGATACGCCAGCACATTACATGGCTAAGAATGTAGGATTACATACTATAATTTGGCTTGAGAATTGGCATAAAATGACAGAAGGAGAAGAAGAATTGACCTTTCCACGCTATGGTACTTTCAGGTTGGAAGTGTTATACCAGTTGAAATCTGTGATGTCTTCCTTGCGACCATTACCTAGGCCTACACAGTTTGAGGCGTTACATGCATGGATTAGAGCAGCGTACGACAGGAAGAGAGATAAAAGCCAAGAAAGGGTGAAGAAGTCGATCAGGGCATTTCAAGATGCGAGATGGGATGCACTGGAGAAAAGATGGAGAGTGGAGACAATTGAGGGGGACAGATTATATCCGTTGTTAGAGGGAATGGGAGGTACGCAGGGAAAAAGCACAGAG
This sequence comes from Calotriton arnoldi, assembly GCA_963921515.1. NCBI lineage: Eukaryota > Metazoa > Chordata > Amphibia > Caudata > Salamandridae > Calotriton > Calotriton arnoldi. The sequence goes on from CAWUFW010008339.1 coordinate 365,023, forward strand.
GAAGATGACAGTGATACGGATGACAGCTTGTTAGACAGGCTGCTGGCAGAGAGACCACCTCCATTAAATCCAGAATATAGCGCAGGAAATTCGATTGTGGCAGGAGGGATGGACGAGTCATACAATCAGACAAACATGAGAGTAGTAGGAAAAATCTCGACAGGAACGGAGGGAGCGGGAACCCAGTCTCCCATGGGGAATATGCGGGTGCCGGACTCCCTGACTGTACCCGTTACCATTGGTCCTATAGTATCGGTGTATGACCCAGATCGAGTACGTGAAGGAAGTCTAATGCAGACTACAGGGAGAGAGGGGATCAGCGCTGGAGGGAATGGCGTAGTGGTACAATTGGTCCGTTCTCCGAAGCCCATAGAAGCGAGCACGCCACTGCCAGCCACCGCAGACTCCTCTAGTGGACAGGTGGATGAGAGACCGGCAAGACCAGGGTCTTTATTCGAGTCCAAGTCAGCTTGAGAATGTGGACACCACCTGTAAGGAATCAGAGCGATAGAATGCCAGGAGATATGGAACAAGACAATTTAGGGAATAGAATAGGTTCCAGGAATACGATAGAAGAGAGCAAGTCACGAGAACAAAGCAGTGACTATGACGAGCGGAATGGTGCGGCTTGTCGAGAAATGCTGAGGAGTGCAGTGAAGGCGAGGTTGTTGGATGTAGTGAGACTAAAGGCAGAGGTAGACGAAATGATTAGTGGGAACCTGCCCTTGGAGAGAATAGAGATCTATGAGCCAGATGAGCTGCTTTTTGTAGCAAAGGACGTGACTCGTAAAGCAAGGGCCGCACATGAGAAATTGACAGAATTGGCTAAGAAATATGAGGTGGATACAAATAAAACGAAATCGTTGCAAGGATCCCATAGGTTGTAATAGAGCGATCAAGAACTGGAGGAGAAAAGGGTCACAGGATTAAGGACGCATACTAAAGACTTGATTATAGGGATGCGTATATGGATAATGCTGAATAAATGGGAGGAAAGGTGGTCAAAGAAGAAGATTGCCAAAAAGACTGTAGGAGAGACGCCACCTCCGGGGGGAGGGGTGACGGGCGTAGGGAACTATCCTTTACGGGAAGTACAGAATGGAGGGTACGTGCATGTGCCATGGAGTAGAGGTGACTTGGCTGCGTTTACAAATGATTTTCCTCGGTTGAGGGAAAAACCCGTAGAGTGGTACAAACAGGTTGAGCGTTTCGTCAAAATTTCGAAGGTACTATGGACTGATTTGAACACTTTGTTTGATATAGTGGTACCAGGAGATTTGTGGACAGCTTGTAAAATTGCAGTTGAGTGGCCGACCTTTGAACCTGAAAGGGATGCTGTTACAAATGGTCCATCACCCATTGTCATGAAAAAATTTGAGCAAGTGATTACATGGTTGAAGCTGAAGATTTCACCTCAAGACATCGATTGGGTTAAGATAGATCGAACTGTGCAGGAACCGAAGGAGACAGTGCATGAGTTTTATGAAAGACTCTTGCAAGCTTTTAAACAGTATAGCGGATTAGATGCCTTAGACCCCAAGGATATGGGACAGTTTGTCTCAAAGTTTGTCTTGGGATTGAGACCAGAGGTCAGCCTCATGATACAGCACCATTTGATCTGTTGGCAGAACAAGCCGGTAGATGAAATCTTGTGGTATGCGAGGTACTGTAGCGATGAAGTGGACTCGAAGCACCGGAAGCTAAAGGACAAACTGATGCTCATTCAGATGCAGACAGCTCAGGTCCAGCCTAGTGGAGGGACGCTGGGAAGGAGACAGGGAAATTACCAAGGGAACCAAAATGGGCAAGGCCAGGGAAAGGGGAAACCTATAGATCCCAAGACGGGGGTGGATGTGGCGACACTGAAGAAGACCACTGCGTACCATCTTTGTCATCAGATTGGACATTGGAAGCGCGAGTGCCCCTTGAACCCAGCCAACCAGGTGCAGCAGGAGGTAGAAGTGGTTCAGGCACCCGTGCCAGAGGTAGTTAATACTGTGATGAGGCCCAGATCGATGAAAGTGGGGATGTATAACCCACAAGTGCAGGTCCCCCAGCCACCAAGAATTTCGCAAGGAATGCGGACCTACCAGCAGATGCCCCTTTTCGAAGGGTATGGCGAGTACAGTCCAGACCCGTTGGCCTGACGGTGCCTGAGGGGGAGGAAGATTGCACACTTGGAGCAGTCTTGGAGGTAGACCAGAGAGGACCTTTTGTGGAGGCAGACATTAATGGTCATCCTACCACACTGTTGGTTGACACTGGTGCTACCCGGTCCACTGTAAGATCAGCAGTGGTCCCCAACCTACCCCTCTCGGGACAATCGATCCAAGTTGTTGGAGTGGCGAACAAAAGAATAACTAGCCCATTGACCGAACCAATCCCAGTGAGGTTAGGCTCCTTCCAAGCTAGACACCAGTTTGTGGTGTGCGATACGAGTCCTGTTTGTCTTTTGGGAAGAGACCTATTATGTAAATTGAACTGCACTATCTATTGCACACCTAGGGGAGTGGAGGTTCAGATGAAGGATGACGATGCCACCTTTAAAGTTGCTAATCAGCACTTGTGTATAGAAATGTATCCAGTGGTGACGGTGGAAGAACTTCCACTGGACTTGAGAGATTCGGTGTCGCAAGAGGTGTGGGATTTCACAGGAGAAGAGATTGGACTAATCAAGGGGGTTGAACCTGTACAGATCCAGGTGAAGCAGAATGTTGAATTCCCTAGAACGCCCCAGTACAATGTGTCGCCTGAAACGATCGCAGGGATTAGGCCTGTAATCGAGTCTATGATCAAGCAAGGCATTCTGAAGGAGATAAGAGGTAGCCCATGCAATTCACCCATCATGGGACTACAGAAACCGAGCGGGAAGTTCAGGATCGTGCAAGACCTGCGAAAGGTTAACACGATAGTTATCCCATGTTGTCCAGTGGTACCGAATCCATCAGTGATACTGTTTCAGATCCCATGTGAAGCCGATTGGTTTACTGATATTGATTTGTGTCAAGCATTCTTCTCGATACCGCTCCATGAGGCAAGCCAATTTCTTTTTGCTTTCCGGCTGGAAAATCGTGTGTTAACATGGTGTCGTATCCCTCAAGGGTATACAGAGAGTCCATCGATCTTTAATCAGATCTTGAAGAAGAATCTTGAGAGTCTCGTGTTGCCACAGAACTCAGTTCTTGTGCAGTATATAGACGACCTGCTTGTGGCATCGGAGACCGAAGATGCTTGCAGGATAGACACGATAGCCCTACTGAATCATTTGGCAGAGAATGGACACAAGGTATCCCCGAACAAATTGCAGTACTGTCTAAACGAGGTACAGTACTTAGGCCACAGATTAGAAAAAGGCAAGAGGAAGGTGTCACCAGTTCGAATTGAGGCAATAATGAACATGGCAGTGCCCACCACTCAGAGGGAAGTCAGGATGTTCTTGGGAATGGTCAGCTATTGTCGTCAGTGGATTCCCAGTTTTTCCTTGAGAGCAAAGCCGTTGCAGAGGCTTACACACAAGGATGTGAGTGATCCGGTACCATTGGATGAGGAGTGCCTGGTGTCCTTCCTAAGACTGAGAGAGGATTTGTGCAGTGCACCAGCTTTGGGAATGCCTGATTACAACAAGGCTTTCTCACTGTTCTGTTGCGAGAGGGAGGGTTGTGCATTAGCGGTCTTAGCTCAGAATCATGGAGGTGTCCGTAGACCAGTTGCCTACTTTTCAGCTACTCTAGATCCAGTAGATTCTGCGTTGCCCGGATGTCTAAGATCCGTTGCTGCAACAGGTGTCAGCATTGAAAGATGTGAAATCATTGTAATGGGTCAGCCTTTGACAGTTTATGTGCCACACTCGGTTGAATTGTTGATGACCAGGACTAAGACTCAGCACCTAACGAATAACCGGTTAACAAGGTATGAGCAAGTCATACTTGCCGCAGAGAATGTGACTCTGAAGAGGTGCTCCGTCTTAAACCCTGCGACATTAATGCCCATACCGAATGCAGATGAAGATTGTGCGGACCATGATTGTCTTGACGTGACTGAACTGTGCACCAAACCGAGACCTGACATTGTCGATGGACCACTGACTGACCCAGATGAAATTTTCTTTGTCGATGGGTCATGTCTAAGAGACGGTGTCGGCCAACTAAGAGCAGCATTTGCTGTATGTACCATTTCAGGAGTGGTTGAGGCCGCTTGCCTAGAAGGAGTACACTCCGCGCAGGTAGCTGAGATCATTGCTTTGACTCGTGCCTGTTTGGCCGCTGATCAAATTCGAATCACGATCTACACGGACAGCCAGTATGGGTTCGGTGTGGTTCATGACTTCGGACAGTTATGGTCCCAGAGGGGATTTTTGACATCATCTGGCTCACCCATTAGGAATGGAGAACATGTAAGACAACTGCTAGATGCATTGCAATATCCGAAGGAAATCGCAGTTGTCAAGTGCACTGCGCATGGAAAGGGGGAGGATTTTGTGTCTTTGGGAAACAATTATGCGGATGAAGTTGCCTGCTTCTGTGCAGAACAAGGATGTATATTTACAGAGGGTTACACAGGAGAGAGCCAAGAAAGAACCGAGCTCAACATGATGTTGGCCATGGCAGACACTTGGGAGGAACTCAAGCGACTGCAGGATGAGGTGACAGATCAAGAACGGAATGGATGGGTCAAAGCAGGATGTGAAAGAGGGGATGTGGATGTTTGGGTTTCCAGTGATGGAAGAGCTGTACTGCCAGAGAATATGCTGAGCCCCATGGCGAGACTAATACATGGATCGGTACATCTTGGTAGAGATGCAATGATGCGTGTGTTTAGACAAACGTGGTATAACCCACGATTTTGTGCGATTGCTGAAGTAGTTTGTCAGAGGTGTGTTACGTGTCAGCAGATGAATGCTGGAAAGAAAACTGTAGTCACCTTGAGTCACATTGGGAGATCAGGAGGACCCTTCAATAGGATACAGCTAGATTTTGTAGAAATGCCTAAGTGCAATGGGTTGAGATACATTTTGGTGGTGGTGTGTGTATTCTCACGGTGGGTGGAGGCTTACCCAACACGCAGGTGTGACACCCTCACAGTGGCTAAGTTATTGTTGAGGGAACTCATCCCGAGGTTTGGTTTTCCGACCTCTTTGGAATCAGATAGAGGAACACATTTCCACAGTGAAATCATGAAGCTGCTTTGTGCGGCACTGAATGTGGATCAAAGATTGCATTGCAGTTATCGACCAGAGGCTTCTGGGATAGTGGAACAGGTTAATGGAACCTTGAAGGCAAGAATGGCAAAAATGTGTTCATCAACGTCTCTGAAGTGGCCTGATGCATTGCCACTTGTGCTTATGAGTATTCGAAGTGTCCCAGACAGGAGAACTGGGTTGTCCCCTCATGAGATCTTGATGGGAAGGGCAATGCGGTTGCCAGCAGTACCGGCTACAGCATTGATAAACATCACTGATGACTTGATTCTCGATTACTGTAAAGGACTATCTGATGTGGTCCGTTCTGTGTCCCTGCAGGTACAAGCTGCAGCTGTTCCGACCTCGAGTGATCTGTGCCACAACCTGTGTCCAGGCGACTGGGTGCTTGTCCGAAAGCACGTGAGGAAGAGCTGTCTGGATGTTCGGTGGCGAGGCCCGTAACAGGTGATACTGGTAATGAACACAGCAGTGAAGTGTGGAGGATTGCCGAACTGGGTACACGCTTCCCATACCCGCAGAGTTTCAGCACCCTCAGAAGAAACAGCCCCTCTCGTAGATGAAAATCCAGCTGATGTGGCAGGGCCACATGAGAGGACAAGACAAGCTGTGAGGGCCGCTGACGCAGCTGGTTGTGCACCAGAGCAGGCTGAAGGGGGTTCCGACAACCAGAACCTCGCACTCTGACTCGGATGACAGAGGTGGTGCAGTGGGTGGAGTGGAGTCAAATTCAGCAGAAGAAGGAAGTGGTGCACAGGGTATAGAAGGCGGAAGAACAACCAGAATTGAGGAGGCTTGGCCCGAAAGACAGAGGCGACTGAACCTGAGGTTGGCACCCGAAAGAGATCTTGCTCCAGTGTCTGAAACGTCTGAATCAGAAGCAACGGACGGAGAGCAGACTCAAGAGGGTCGGAGGAGGTCGAAAAGAACGAGGGTACCTTGCCAGAGATACTCTACTCCTGAGTGGACTTATGCAGTGACTGATGCAGGGGGTAGTGAGCTCGGGGAGGCTGAGGTCTGTGCAGGTGGTCAGCAAGAGCCTGAGCGTGGGCTGAAGGTGGTGCTGTTAATACCAGGACTCGAAGTCGAAGGAATACTGACCCTCACGGTTCCGAATCCCCCGCTTCTGAGTAAAGTCCGAGAATTGGTTTTGCATCGACTCGAATTTCCGTCTTTTGGATTTGAGCCGTCTTCACATGAAATGATAATTCTTCGCCTTGAACTTTTGTATCATGTTTTAGAAGCACTTGCAGATGATCTTATCGTGGATGAATTATAACCTGTTGTAAATAAAAAGTCTAAAGAAGAAGATAACCTAGATCCGAGTGGACGAAGAATAAACTTAGGGACTTTCCACCGAAGATGAACAAGAGTTAGGGAAGTCTTTTTCTGGACTATGTAAATAATGAATGAAATGAAATGAAATGAAATGAAATGAAATGAAAAGGGCATTTATAGAGCGCATGGCTACCAGAAGGCCTCCCAGCGCTTGGCATGACTAGTAGACGGAAGGGAGGGACAGAACGATTAGTTTAAGGGAAGAAAAGGGTTTTGAGTTGTTTCCTGAAGGCAAGATGACTAGACTCTTTTCGGAGGTGGAGGGGGAGGGTGTTCCAGAGTCTGCCTGCATTCAGAGAGAAGAGCCTGCCGCCACTTCTGGCTCGTTTGATTCTGGGAATGTCGATTAGGTGGAGATCATCCGAGCGAAGCATTCTCCTTGCTTTATATGGATGAATTATGGCCGAGATCAGGGGAGGGCCTATCCCCAAGAGGGAATTGTGGACAATGCACAGTGATTTGAAGCTAATTCTTTCTTTTACTGGAAGCCAGTGTAGAGATCGGAGGGCAGGTTTTGCGGAAAGAGATCTAGGTGTTCCCGTCAACAATCTGGCTGCACAATTCTGGATGATCTGCAATCTATTGATCACTGAGGTAGGGGCTCCCAGATAGAGCGCATTACCATAATCCAGTCTAGAGAGTAGAATAGATTGGACCATGATTTTCTTGGCTTGAGGAGGGAGCAGAGGAAGCACTTTCCTTGCCATTCTGATCAAGCCAAAGCAGATTGCTACTGTCTTACTGGCTTGCGCTTGGAATGTAAGATTCTGGTCTAGCCAGATGCCCAGGCTCTTTATCTCAGGCTTAGGGATTGGGACTGGGCCCATGCAAACTGGCCAGATGGTTCTGAGTGACGTATTGTCAAAATTGCCCATAGTCATGACCTCGGTCTTTTCTCCATTTAATTTCAGGTGGGAAGACCCCATCCATTTTACGACTTCCGTAAGACATGCTTTCAGGGTCGTGGAGTATTGTGTGGATTGGTTTAAAGCTACGACCAGTTGGGTGTCGTCGGCGTAGGTGACCATATGTATCCCAAACGGGGCCACGATTGAAGCCAAAGGGACCATGTACACATTAAAAGGTGTAGGGCTCAATGACGAGCCCTGCGGTACACCACACTGGAGAGGCTGAGGTTTGGAGCTCATGCCCTCTTCAAAAACCTGGAATGAACGTCCTATCAGGAAGGAACAAATCCAACTCAGAGCAGTTCCACCTACTCCCAGATTGCCGAGACGGTGAATCAAGACCTGGTGATTCACTGTGTCGAATGCTGTGCTCAAATCCAATAGGATAATAGCTGCAGCACCTCCTGCATCAAGGATTTTCCTGCTTTCCTCCACAACCGCCAGCAGGGCAGTTTCCGTACTCTGCCGAGGCTGAAAGCCTGTTTGGGATGCGTGTAGAAGGTTGGAGATTTCCAGAAAATTAGAGAGGGCATGGTTAACATATTTTTCGGCGATTTTAGAAATTTCAGGCAGAAGGGAAATAGGGCGGTAGTTGCCCAAGTCTGCGGGGTCAAGGTGCGACTTCTTAAGAAGGGTCTTAACCATGGCTTCTTTCCAAAGTGGGGGGACTACTCCTGTACAAAGTGAGGCGTTGATGGCATGGGTGATTGTGGGGCCAATAATAGATGCAGCTTTAGTTAGGATGTTCATGGGAGCTGGGTCTCTTGGTGATCCACTTTTTACTGTGGGCATAAGGGTCAGGAGTGTTTCCAGGAGGAGAGGGGGAAAACGCTCCAGACGATGAGTGGTGGCAGGGCGGTCGGGTAGGGAGCTCATCCATGCGGGATCAATTTGAGGGAGCATTTTTATGATGTTCTGAATTTTGTTACCAAAGACCTCGGCCTGATTTTCGCAACGAGTTCCATGGGGGTGTCAATAGGGACAGGAGGGACTGGGCTTTTAAGGAGCCTTTTTATAATGGAGAAGGTCTCTCTAGGGGAATTGGCGGCTAGCCGAATTTTTTCCTCGTAGTAGGCTGCCTGAGCTTTCCTCATTTCCGCTCTGTATATACATATGGCCCTTCTATAGGTAAGCTTACTCTCAACTGCAAAGTCTTTCCTCCAACTTCTTTCTAATATTTTGCAGTTCTGTTTCAGGGTGCGCAGTTCAGCGGAGTACCAGGGCGATCTGATTGAGCCATTCTTTTTCATAATCCGGATTTTAGGGAGGACCTGGTTCAACGAGTCATCTATCCAGCTGCAGAAATTATTATACATTGTGACTGGGCAGGGAACCGACTGAGGTCTATTATTTTCCAGTTCATGGGTCCAGTTCTCCCAGGAGATCTTAGACCAGGGACGAATAAGTGTTCGAGAAGGATAGACTGGGGGGATGGGGATTTGGGGACACCAGGAAAGGGGCACCAAATGGTGGTCGGACCAGGGAATTGGAATAGGGTTGTTTCCCTGAAGATTCTCCAGATTAGAAAACACTGGGTCAAGGCAGTGTCCCTGCGCATGTGTAGGGAGTTGAACTTTTTGCAGCAACTGGAGTGACGCAAGATCATTTGCTAGTTCAACTGCTACTGTAGATCTAGGATCATCAAAATGCAGGTTAAGGTCGCCGAGAAGGGTAAAATTTGCAATGGTGCTAGCTAAGATCAGAATGCCTGAGAGTGTGAGGAGAGGGGAGAATTCTAAGGAGAAACGAACATTCTCGCAGTCCAAGAGAGGACTGCCGAGTAGGCGACAAGTAAGGTGGTCCTTATAAATAATCGCAATTCCCCCTCCTTTGCCTATGGTTCTATCCATTCTTTGAATCGCGTACCCCTGGGGCAAAGTTTGTACTATGTCAGGATCAGAGCTAGCACTGAGCCAGGTTTCAGTTAAAAAAAGCACCTCGGGGAGGAATCTTGTAAAAGGAGCGAAATTTCCGTAGAATGTTTGGGAAGGGATCTACAGTTTAAGAGAAAAATACTATAAGCAGGTCTTGAAGGGATGGGTGAACGAATATGGGTGGGGAATGTGAAAGGGCAGTGAGGGCATTTTGATCTGAGGTTATCTGCTCGTAAAAGATGAAGACATTTGGCCCTAGGGTAGTTATTCAGCTGGAGCAATTGATCCCTGGAGTACCCAATGCGTCCTGGGAAAAAAGGAGCAGGGTTTTGGCCCCTGGCCCCGGCCGGGCGCAGACGGGCTTGCCTTAGGCGCGACTTTGGCGCGCCAGCGGCACGCCCGCTGCGCGGTCGCATCACGGGTTCAATTTATGCGACTTCTTCCGACGCCGGGTGCAGCAACTAGACCGCTGCCCCGTGCGTCTGAAGCGCTACAAACGGAAGTGGTGCACGAGACCTTCCTACCCGCCGAGCATTGAACACAGCTCGTACCAGGGGGTTGGTTCCTTCATGCAAGTGCCCACCACAAACAGTATGTATTTTTAAAAGAATGTGCAAAGTCAGCAATTAAAACATTAAAATTTTTACAGGGACAGGATAGCAATTCTGACCGTTCTCCCTCGATTACAACCCAGAATACAGTCAGCCTAAGACGGTCGCGTCACACGCTCAATTTATGCGACTTCTTCCGACGCCGGGTGCAGCAACTAGACCGCTGCCCCGTGCGTCTGAAGCGCTACAAACGGAAGTGGTGCACGAGACCTTCCTACCCGCCGAGCATTGAACACAGCTCGTACCGGGGGGTTGGTTCCTTCGTGCAAGTGCCCACCACAAACAGTATGTATTTTTAAAAGAATGTGCAAAGTCAGCAATTAAAACATTAACATTTTTACAGGGACAGGATAGCAATTCTGACCGTTCTCCCTCGATTACAACCCAGAATACAGTCACTGTTGTTGAAAAGGGGATTTCCAGAGGTTTCGAAGTGGTTCTCAAACTGGTTAAGCAAGTCACGTGCGGAGAAGACAGAGACTTTTTTTGAGTGTTCATTGCTGAAACTAAAAACATTTGAGAACTTTCGAGATCATGGAGGCTGGAGATCCACATCGTAGATCCAAATTGATTGTAGGCACACTTATAGGGGGTGTGATAGTTTCTATAATCATAGTAGTTGTAGTCTCATATATAGTTCCACACGAGCTAGCAGTGGAGGGGGTGCCAGGGACTCCTACACCTACTACACCTAGCAAAAAGGAGGGAAACATAGGAGCTGACAAAGCTTTGCTAATAGAAGAAAGTCGTAGATTGCATGTAGATTTGTCTAGAAGTGATTTTAAGCTTAATGCATACGCCAAGCTGCTATATGAGTATGTAGATGCGATGGATGCGAAAGATTGCTATGTGTGTATGCAGTTGCCTGCTTCAGTGGATGAGGGTATTAGATATCACCATCTTCCACTGACGTATGGGATTTCATGTAGTCTGTTGCTTAGTATATTTTATGAAAGAGATCAGTTTGAGTAGTTCTTTTCCAATTACGATGCAGTGCTTCCTGAAGTTACAGCGTACAAACATTTGAATAAATACGACTATTATAAGTCAGAAGATAGGCTTAGGAAGTATTTCATACCATCTTTGGAATTAGATACAGCATATGCTCACCGACATAACTTGACGTGCTCATTGTCAAATGTAGAGAAGAAGTTTGTAGATCAGGTAGAAGATAAATATAGAAAATTAACACAGACACGAGACACAGGAGGTAGTCCAGTATATTGGACCGAGGAGGAAAGATTGCACCGAACAAAAGGAAGTTATGGTCCTATAGCATTGGACAAGGAGCAGAGGGGAAAGTTGTGCGTGAGACGTTATCAGACCTACTATGAAAAGGTCCCGGTGGGACAGAGTACGTGTGATCATATTTTCACCATGGAAGATTCAGCCAAGAATTTTCTGCAAGGCCCTGTACAAGTGATACCTACGGTGTATTTTGTGTGCGGAAAGAATGCTTATGTGAGGTTGCCAGCGAACTGGTATGGTACATGTTACTTGGGAATAATATTCCCAAAGATTTACCATGCAGAGGATTTGGAGCTTTTGGAAGGTGGAAAGCATTCAAGAGTCAGGAGAGGTGCGAGTGCAGGAGTTGTAGTGGGAGATATCTTTGGAGCAATGATACCAAGTTTGGGAGTGGTCTTGAATGATGTGAAGATCCGGAGATGGCGACTGTGATAGATGAGCTATCAATGAATACAGCAAAGTCGTTGGTACTTGTGGATGGGGAGATGTTGTCGATAAGGACAATGGTTTTGCAGAATCGCCTTGCTTTGGATGTCTTATTGGCAAAAGAGGGCGGAGTCTGTAAATTGTTGAAGGTTCAAGAGTGCTGTACTTATATACCAGACCACAGCAAGGATCTGGAGAAATATATAAGTAACATCACTACGATTCACACGAAAATAGCAGACTTGACTGAAGAGGGAGTTTGGGAGAAGGTTGGCAAAGGATTCGGTCAAGTGGGGAGCTGGTTTGCGAATTTGGGAAAGGGATTCCTTGGCTATGTTCTGAGACCTCTCATTATCGTGGTGGTTTGTGTGGTTTGCCTGTGGGGTCTGATCAAAGCATACAAGTGGTATCGAGCAGGCAGAGCTCAGAGGGCCTTGAGAGAAAATGAGTCGAGAATGGCTAGACTTCAGGACAGTCACTATCGAATTCTTAAGAGTTTGGAGAGATTCCGACAAGGGAGAATGGCAACAAGTTCTGTTTAGGTCGGTTCTTTCTCCAAGGGAGTGAAAAGGTGTGATGACAGGAGTCATCAAAGGGGGAACTGATAGAGCGCCATGCTCTCGTAAAATTTGTAGGGGTGCATCATAATCACCGTTAGTTCGCATCCGTATATATTCAGACATATATAAATGAGTGGCTAGTAAAATGTAATTCGAATTGCATTATTAGAGTGATTAAGAGAGTAGTTGTGTTACTTTAATCATGCAAATGTAATACAGTATTGAAATGAGTTTGACATAATGCATAGATAGATTAGGTTACGTGCAGTTGAGATGCAGTAATTAACGTGTATGATAGTAAAGTGCACGTGTAGTTTATGCTTTGCATATGAAATATATGAGCTTATGCTTAAAGAAGTAAGTAAGAATTGTGTGTTTAAATTGTGTAAAGGCCTGACTGCATATATGAAGAGGAAAGGCCTATTCGTTTTTATGTTAGTTTATTTTGTAGGCAGAGAAGGTGTTCTCTTGGAAAGGCTCTCTGGGCACAGTTGGTAAATTCGTGCAGAGGGAAAAAGTCTGTTGAAACGTATCTTCTGTTGCAGGTGCAAGGACATATGCCTCGTTAGCGAAAGACTGGCTCTTTGTTTCACGAGTTAGGGTGGTGGGAGGCATTGAAATGGGAGTACACTGGAATGCAGGGATGATACTTTCAGCGGAGAAGGTGCCTGGGACTCAAGGTCATCGTAACCGTCCTGGATGAAGTAAGAGTTTCGATGGAAAAGTACGAGAAGGAAGACCTGGCCGAAGAGGCGTGACAAGGGCGTGTTCAATTGTATTTGGGTTTTGTATTAGGGACAGTGCCCCGAGGGTGGAGGGAAGAGAAGAGGTAGAGGAGACCAGAGAGGAAGGCAGAGAGAGAGATTCTAGGAAGGAGCATCTTAGAACGAGCTCGAAATGCTATGTGAGTGCACTTCTTAGGAAGTCTTTACAGCTGACACCTTATTCTTTACTCTTGCCTGGGAAGTCGTTAAGTAGGTATGCCACTTTAGTGATAGAGTAGGGTCAGCTAATGGTTTTATGCTTGTTTAGGTAAATGAAGAATAACATAGAGATTGGAGCAGTTATCGCTTGTCTAATACTTCTGGAACTAACGATTCTTCTTATTCTGAGTCGGATGAGACTCCTGCATAGAATGTTGTTTGTATTAGTGCCTATCTATTTCTTTAACCTCGTGTTGAGGTGCTTGCACGTGCAGTTATTCTTGGCTGTAATAAACCCACAAAATTGAATTCGGAGTCAGTGGTCTTTTAAGGTAAACTGGATTCTAAATTGTCGCATAACTGAAAAGAATTTTCTTCCCTTCACACTATTCAGCAGGTAAAAAGATCCTGGTGACCTGAGGATTCTTAGAGGTGATAAGATAAGAATCAGCGTTATCAAAATCATTCAATTGTTCCTGCACTTGAGTCTAACGGCCTTATTTTGAGTTCTGCGGTCCATGCGACAGCCGAACCCGTGGTGACGGTCCAACCACTGCCACACTTCGGGCCTATCCGCAGTATTTTAAGTGTGGCAGTTGGACCGACACTAAACTGCTGCAACCGCCGCAGATCAAGGATCCCACGGCGGTCTTGCAGCGGTCCGAGGCACAATATGCTGGTGGTCCCGCAGCTGCACCGCCGAGCATATTTGAAGATGCTTCATCACCACCGTATTCATGGTGGTGCGACTGCCATGAAAAGGGTTGAGGTGAGGCAACAAAAGGGGCCCAACAGGGCCCCCTTGTGCCTCTGGGCCTGTGGGTGCATGCAGGGGGGCACATGTAGGCCCCCCGTCAATATGCACCCCAAGTTCCTGCATGGTGTGGCATGGATGCCACACCGTGCATGAAGGTGCAGGCGGTGCTCTGAGAGGGGTGGTCTGCCTGTTAGGCTCTTTAATGAGCCTGACAGACCGCCGCTCTCAGACTGCCGCAGGACCGCCCTCCAGACCAGGAGAAATCTCCTGATCTGGCGGGTGGTCGCACCACGGTTTGGCAGTCCCACAGCAGACAGTGCAATGTGGGACTGCCAAACTCAAAATAAGGCCCAAAGTATTTTGAAGCTTTGGGTATTTTTCAAACATATGCTCTTCAGTGCCTTTGTATACCCTACCACCCAGGCAAATTAGATTAGCTCCTAACAGAGTCCAAATACATAATGTATAGAGAATGCTGATTGCTGGATCCAAGCAACATGTGTGATTTTTTACACAAATCTTTATCAGTTCCAGAGCTCTGATTTCAATTCTGGTCTTTGCCAATTTCCTTATATTTCTTTCAGTGGATCTTCAATTGGGTAATTCTCAAAAGGACTCCACACAGCACTGATATTTTATTTCTTTGCAAAGGTCAACATGCCCCACTTATTCTAATGCAGACTGAAACTCATCCTGACATAAAGCAGTTCTTTAATTTTAACTATTTCAAAAACGTCACTGAAGCGGCTTCCATATTTTATCTCCTCTAAGGATTTAATTATTCCATCCTTTAATACTATTTCCAGTGCCAAAAATTTCCCTCTCTTAACTATACCCAAAATGCCCTCTTTTAACGTTTTAGGTAATGAGGGATTGCCCCAGAGTTGGTCAGATTGTGAAGTTTTAGGATCCTGTATTTTTTTTAGCTACGATACAAATACAATTTGTAAATAATTAATGAGGACTCAGTAGCGTATTTTCTCAAAATATTTTGTGTGTCTACACAGAAAGCCTTTTAATTTATGAGACCCTATCATTTCAACCAATATTCCAACATCCATTTCACTCATTCATTACTCAGTAGATGTAGCATATTAAGGCTGCAACACAATTTTCATCTATATTGGGTGTTCCTCTTAGTCCAGTCAACTAGTCAAGTGACAATTGCTTCATGAAACTGGAGGATGTCCAGCTGAGTGACACAGAAATGGTCCTGGTGGTCAGGAGGTCAAAAAGAAATCAATAGAAAAAAGGCAAACTTGTTTACCTGAAGAGCATAAATGACCCAAGACATGACGCCGTACCCTTATTAAAGGCATACACTAGAATCAGAAGCGTCAGCGGAGGGATGCTACTGCTGCATGTAGTTGGTCATCTCTTGTGCAAACATCAGTTCTATGAGGTTATGCGGGAAGCACTGAACAGGGCCAAACTCCTAGAGAGATACTTTAAAACCCACTCCTTTAGGATTGGAGATGCTACAATGCCAGCACAGCAGGGAATGCTGAAGAAGAACATCATGAGAGTGGGCAGGTTAAAGTCTAACAAACATAAAGCATACCTCAGACAAATATGACATGAAACAATCAATCAAGCCCGCATTTTGTCTATTACCTGAAATCAAGTGTTGCAATGGGAAGGCTGCTTGCTTCATCGGTCACTCATATGTGGCTCAAGCACTACAATGATCAACCACACAACAATGCTCCAAAGGATTGTTGCTGGAGAATACAGGCATGTCATGGTTTGGCAACCCTGTTCTGAGATAGCGGCAGCTGGCTACTACAATGTAGGGTCTTCTTAAATACAGGGCAAAGACCAAAGATATTGGTCATATACCAGGAGGCATCGACTTGATTACACTTGCAGGGGGCACCTAATGACTGATATGAGAAATGACCATTGAGCATTGCCAGGCAACCAGGTATGAGTTAGTGATTTGGTGAGAAACTATACCATGCTTAGAATGGTGAGCGACCACACCAGGCAAACACAGCACTATCGAGAAGCAGAATATTGCAATGTTCAGATTTTGCAGCAGAGCGAGGATGGAATTTGTAAGGTATGGCTTGATCAGCCTAAAACTGCTAAGGTATTATACTGAGGAAGGGGTCCACTTAGCTTGATCATGGATGTACATGTTCCCAGTTGACTATCACAGCTGTTCTTGAGTGAATGGCGCATACAAAGCATGACAGTCCTAATAGGGTGGGAATCATTTGTTAGATGCAGCAAAGTAGAAGTTAAAGAAAGGAAGCCGGCTACAAAAGAGTGAAATACCCTCCTGTGTGCGGCAGTTATCAAGACATCAGATACGAGTTTGCAACAACTAGTGCTTAATTTGAGCTGGTGGTTGCCCAATAGGGGCTACCAGCACTCATTTTTTGTGGACAGGCACATATTTTTCAACTTCAGACATTTACTGAAAGCAAGAGAGGGAAGCACACACAAAGCGGAAAAACGGAGATAGACAGAAAAACTGTCACCAAGAGAGAAAGTTGGTACCTGCATGCATGCGATAAAGGGTGCAGGGAGTGTCTGATAGTTGTTAAAAAAGGCATAAGATGGATTTTAGACCATGCAGGCTTGGTATTCAGGAGACCATTTATTGCACCGGCCCCAAGCTTCTGAGCAGAGCTTTCGGCATCGGCACTCATTTATTCCATTTGCCATATTACAAGTGCCATTGAATATAATGTACTTGTAATACGACGTTCGGAATATCCGTCACTTTTGTATCCCATCTGCCAAACTCTAAACAAGGCACTAAGCCATTTATTTAAAGATTGGATTGAACTGGCAGAGATACCCGAGTGCCTGGTACCAGGCCCGGCTCCAGGACTTTTCCTCTGGATAGGTTTGTTCGAGTGGGCCAATGTGGGCTCAATTTTTGTCAATTCTGTAGTTAGCCTACAAGTCCAAGATTTATTTCATATCTTCTTCGAAACAGGCATGCAGTGTGTCTAGAGAGTTATTTGAGAGTAAGAGTTGATGTCTATACTCAACAGCCCAACTCTTATAATTTCCAGCAGGTTAGGCTTTAGCACCAGGATTCCAAGCAGATGGTAATAGTAGTTCAAGGTTTAGGAGGTCCCTGTTACCACAACTAAGCCTTGACATTTTGCACTAGGAAGATTGGCCCTGAAAACTTGATCCTGAAAGCTTGAGCGTGAAGCCTGGCTCTGGCTCAGCTTGAGGTCCTGTTGGAACATTGAGCCCATAATTAGCTGAGCTTTCACGTACCTTCTGCCTGCCACCCTCAATCTACTCGGAATGTGGTGTTAGGGCGAGAGCTTCCAACTTTGGAACTGAACAAGCTAGGTTTGAGTCTTGGCATAAACTCAACATTCTGTGATTCTGGACGAATCTCCAGTGCCTAAAAGAAATTAATGTGACCTTGTATAATGTAACTGGTGTTGATGTATAGCGCTTCAATATCTCCAGGTCGAGTTCTCACTATATGAAAACAGCAGAAAACTACACAGAGGTAAAAACAAAGCATTAACATTAGAAAGAAAGACAGATAGCTATTTAGTGGCTGATTTGTACAAAGTGAAAATTTAAAACCTGGATAAATTGCAGTTTCCTCATTTAAATTTTGGAATCTTGGGCAAATATTTTATTTCACAAAAATTCATTTTTCTTCATATTTGCGCATGAAAGCACATTCAAATACATGAATCAGAAAACCAACTATACAAAAACCTATTGTGTTTGGTTTCATAGACTAATGTTGCTCTATAATAATCTGGGCCACATACAGGGTCCAAGTGACAACTGTCTTGCTTGTTGGTTCACTAATGGCACTGTCACCAGTGTGAGGACGGGGCAGGAATGACTCTAAACTCCTGTTTAAAAACTATCAGTTTTAATAAGGACTTCTCAGTGCAGCGATGTATTATGACATATTAATGTCAAAGCTACCATGTAATAAATTTTTTTAATTGTTTGAATTTTGAAGAGCCTGTATCATATTTTACGTGATGGTTGTGGAATGTTTTACATAGCAAACATGTCCAAGTCTCGGCTTCTGCATGGGCTCTAAGAGCCAAGCAAGAGCCTTAGCTGGCTCTCCCTGTTAATTTGTTTGCTGGCCCCCTCTATTTTTAGGTCGAGCCTGAGTCAGGGCGCATGCGCTGCTCTACGAGGCTTCTTGTAAGTACTCCAAACTTCTCCGTGTGGGTCTGACTCCTCCCACACATAGGATTGGCTTTTGCGTGTGTCTTTCACTAATGAAAGCACGCAAATTGCTAAAGGCGGGTGCATGTTTCACCTTCTTTTTTAATGTTCACTCCCACAACGTTTTGCTCTCGGGAGCGAGCAGCGGTGCGCAGGGTGGCAGCTGCATTCCTCGTGTCCTTGTGGATCAGGTTACTATTTAAACACAACGCACCGTGCGTTTTCATTCCAGCTGTCTTTGTCGTGCAGGTCACTGCCCCCTCAACCGTGCTTCGTGTTGCCAATCTCTCCTCCATTTGTTTTTATACTGCCGCTATTCTTGTTTGTTTTGGTTTTTTGCGGATTTATATAGCTTAAACCCGACCGGAAGGTATTAGAGCGCTTTACATAAGCATGAGTTATGTTACACAGGGACACATTCATTTTTGATAGGCACGGGGAGATTACCTGATTTGCCCAGGATGCTAAACCTATGCCAAGGCTCGAACTTTGTTTCAGTGACCCAGTTCTCCCTTGGTGAGTGAGGGCAGCATGGCATGAGGTTACCAGAGGCTGTGGTGTAGTGAGCAGATGGAACGACCCGCCTATAAAATACATCAATCTTTGGGTAAAGTGGAATATATATTTAACGAGGTTAATGCAGGGCGCTGGTTGCGAGGCAGGTTGGATCGCTGCAGGCGCCAGAGCAGACAAAGCCGGGAGATGCTGGCACGCGTCCACCGCTATTTGCTGATTCAGAAGTTTGTCTCCTGCACACGCTGCCTGTCCCCCCATTAGGGGCGGTAACAGGTCCTCTCGGTTGGCCCCCGGTCCCTGGAGAACTGTGTTTAGCGGCGCACCAACAGCACCAACCCCTCCACCCCTTGTGCAAAATGGAGGGGTTAGGGGAATGGGGGCGGGCAGAATGAGGGAGAATGATGGATGAGCACCACCTTTTCTTGGAGTGATATGGAAACAGCCCCTCCGTTGCTTAAGGGCAGGTGGGGAGTGAAAAAGCTTGAGGCCCCAACTCTGAGTGAACTACTTGGGGATTACACAGCGCCTGACCCCCTCCCCGCTCCAGTATGGGCAAAAAGCAGCAGGCAGCTCTTCCTTCATAATCCTGATAGGGTTGGTGGAGTCTAAAATGGGGCACGGCCTACCCTGCAATACTGCTTACGGGTAGTTTCTGGAGATGTACCAACTACCTGGTCAGGACCTTTGAATAGAAGGTCAGGCAGAGATTCGTGTCAAGGGCACCTGCCATGTGTCTGACTCTGTCCCCGTACTCCCAGCCTTTCAAAGACCTCTGCGTGTCTGAACTGTCGCTGTTGCTTAGAAGAGGGGACAGACACAGCAGTTGCATTATCCGTATCCCAAACTGCAACAGGAGCGTGGCACGTTGAAAGCTAGCCAAAACTTGAAATGGGCTCCCCAGGTTCAAGGCCGGCATTTTGAGACGGTATGTGACATTCCCCACCAAAAGCAATCAGAAGAATCAAACCAGAAAGGCAGATACACCAAAGACTTCAAAGTCCTGAGCAACGGAACTACCCAACACCAGTCCCACTGGCGCTGCACAACGCAAAAGCCACTCAACATTCTAAATATGGCATTTCCTTGTTTTTTTCTTTTAGCATATTTGCATGGTTTTTTCAGTGTCCTTCCTCCTGTGTATGCATGTGCTGCATGGCTAAACACTTAAAAGGTCCCAAAGGTGAGACCTATTGGCTATGCCAATGCTTGTTTTTATTTTTTTTATGCAGATTTATATAGCGCGAGCTCAACCTGCTTAACATGAGCACCGTTACCTTACACAAGGACACGTTCATTTTTTTATTTTTTTTTGGTAGGCAGGGGGAGATTAAGTGATTTGCCCAGAATCACAAGATGTGAACCCAAGGATCAAACCTTGGTCTCCCAGCTCCAAAGTCGGCAATCTAGCCACCAGACCACATCTATCTCCAAAGCGCACCGCCCAATGTCAGTTTTGAAGACAGTGAAAAAAAACTTTCGACACGTTGAGATTGGAGGTACCACTTAACACGTGCCTTCTCCCTGGCCTCCTCTGCCGTGACTGGGCAGGCCAAAGGTCATGTTTGGGTGGGCACCCGGCCCCCCCTGGTTAGAACCGGGCCTGATTGGTACTGCCTTGAACAGGCACTGAGGATGATCTGAGAATGTTGCTTCTTCCACTCATAAACCTGTTATCGTCTCCCAGGCCTCTGGCCTCTGTAATGATTGTATGCCCAGCAGAGCATACAAGTCATGGTATGTGTATTTATGAATGCGCGCTATCACCCGTGAGGTCACAGTTTGTTGTCTGAAACTACACCACTGGGGGGAGGTGAACATGCGACAGAGAACAAAATGGCTTAGCAAGATGTACGTTCCATACCAACACCGACGCACTTTGGGGGCCACGAGTTCGAACGTCTTCAAAGCCGCCTTCTCCGTCTGAGATGGGTTCATTGGGTACTACAAAAGGAGAAATTGTAGCATCTGTAATGTACCTAACTAAGAAATGGCACAAGTCTTTTATGAAATATCATCATTTTTTTCTGTTTTAGCTGCAGTTTTTGCTGACCAAAACAGTTAGTACTTCAGAGCACGATAAAACCTGTACTTGTGTATTGCAGTTTGACTGGAAGCCCAAAGGGGAAATTAGCCACATTTACCTGTGAAGTGCGATGCTAAAAACACATCGCTTTCACCAAGAGGCTCCAAACATGTTTGAAATGCAAATGCCACTTTGATTTAATTGGGCTGGTTAATCTGGATTGCCTTGATTTTGATCTACACAGACGCCCGCTCAGCCAGTGCACGCCTTCTCCTTCAACTCGAGCACCGGGTAAATTACATTAACCTATTTGCATGTCTGTCCGTCTCTGCTCCTCGCCATATGTTACCGGCACTAATTACATTTCGATGCGTGGCTCCAATGAACAGCTTGAAGTCTTTCTAGTGTATTAAAAACTCTTTTTTAAATCAAGGAAGTCTGTGCGTTCTAAATGCAATAATAATTTGTACCGGTAGCTGCCAAGGGGCCCCCACTTTCGGCATGGGCTAGTGTTTTTCTTTCAGCCAATTCAAGCTCGCATGCTGATAGATTTAAGGTCATGCTTGTAATGGAAAAAGCGAAACCACAAGCCCCAAAATCATGGGGCACCAAGAGAACATAGCATAATGTAAAGTGTTCGGCAAATGAACAGCAAGTTATGTGCCGACATAGTTTGCAACATGATGAAGAAGTGAGCTATCAGACAGAAAACCACACTTAATTATCATGAGCATTTCAACAGTGACCAAGTTGCCCAGAAGGCTGTAAAAAGACTGGCTACTCTAGACCCCGAATTTGCTTAAATGGACTTAGTGCAGGAAATGAGGGGGATCGCACTGGATCAGGTGGTTTTGGGTTTTTCCTATTTTCTCTTCCAGCTGGGTCTAAAACAAAGGCCTGATTTAAAGATCTACCACCTGTTCATTTGTTGAAGTATCATCCTGGCTGGGAGCCATCTGTAGCCTAGTGCCAATATAGTGGAAAGAAACAAAAGCTCACACCTTATTACTGCATACGTATTTTCCAGAAATATGGGGCACATATACAAGAAAATGCCAGAGCGTCAGCTACGCCAAATTTGTCAGAGCCACGCTCTGGCATTTTCTAAACACAGGGATGTGCCGCATTTAGAAAAATACGGCGCACCCAGTGGTGGTTCCCCGAGGAAGTGCTGCGGGGCGGTGGGGCGGGGGAGGGGCAGGGCGAGGGGTAGTAAACTCTGGAATTGGGCCGAACGGAGTTGAGTAAAGAAATAAATAAATAAAACAAATTACATTGCGCGCTGCATCGCCGATTTGGCATTGCAGCGCGCGCAATGTAATTTGTTTTGTTTATTTATTTCTTTACTCAACTTTGTTCGGCCCAATTCCGGAGTTTATTATTATTAGAGCTTGTATTGCGCAACGAATCATCCCCAGAGGGATCTCTCTGCGCCTTGGCTGCACACTCCCAGTCACTTAAGACACCATAGCCATTAAAACATCCATGTTTTAAGCTGTTTCTTAAACTGCCCCAACGTTGAGCAGGCTCAGATCTCATCAGGTAGTCTGTTCCAGTGGAAAGGAGCAAGATGAGAGAAAGCACGCCCACCCATTTTGCTTTTACTGATTTTACAAGGGCATAGCAGTTTCCGATTGCTAGATCTAAGCTGGAGACACGGAACATAGGGAGTTAACTTCCTCCTTAACTATGCTGGGCCCGTCCCTTGCACTGCTCTAAATACTAAAGTCAGGAGCTTAAACACTACTCTCTTCTTGATGGGTAGCCAGTGCAATTTTTGCAGAAGAGGTAGAGACGGGGTATGAACCTGTTTGTTGAGAGCCAGCCGCGCTGCAGTGTTTTGCACAACTTGCAACCTAGATGATAGTTCCTCCCTCACTCCTACTAGTAGTACATTACCATAATCTAGTCTACTGACTAGTAGTGCCTGTATTAAGATCTTTCTGGCCTCAAGGGGATCCACGGAAAGATCTTCCTCAACATCCGCATAATTCCAAAGCATGTACCCGAGAGTGTCTTCACGTGATCTTCCAAAGAAAGTTTATTGTCGATCATGATTCCCAGGTTCCTTGCCTGCTTCGTTGGAGTGGGTGCCTCCCCGAGTTCCGTAGGCCACCAGTCCGCTGCCCATAGTTCCTCAGCCTTCCCAAACAGGAGAATCTCCGTTTTCTTGGAGTTTAGCTGAAGGAAATTGTGGCTCATCCAAGTGGCTATTTTCAACATACAGAACTTAAACTTGGCTCTGTTTGCCGCGGGATCCGACTCGATGGGGATTATCACATGCGTGTCATCCGCATACGAGATCGTCTCAAAACCGCAAGATCTAATAATGGCAGCCAGAGGGGTCACATAGATGTTGAACATGGTGGGACTTAGGATGGACCCCTGGGGAACCCCCTTGTCCAGTGCCATGGTCTGTGACACAAATGTGTCCAATTGGACACATTGTGCTCTATTGTTCAAAAAGCTTTGTAGCCAGACGAAGGCCATACCTCCGACACCAATCTCACGCAGCCTGTCCAGCAGGATGCTATGCGAGATGGTGTCGAAGGCCGCCGACAGGTCCAGGAGCACCAACATTGTTGGAATCCCCCTATCCAATGACATCCTAATTGTGTCTGTAACTTCCGCCAGGGCCGCTTCGGTGCTATGCCCTGCTCGGAAGCCCGATTGGGAGGGGTCCAGCAAATTAAACTGCTCCAGATAACCCGTGAGTTGTTGATTGATCAGTCTCCATGACCTTAGAGCAGCATGGAAGGAGGGAAATCGGCCTATAATTTTGCATATCTGCCGGGTCTGCCGACGCCTTCTTCAGCAGAGGTTTGATATGCGCCCTCTTCCATTTCCTAGGAAATGTAGCCGTAGTCAGAGAAATGTTGCAGACCTCTGAGAGCGAGGCGTTTAAGACCGGCGCTAGTTCTGACATGATGAACGCCAGAGCCGGGTCAATCGGTGAAGCAGATTTCATCGCTGCAAGTACCGACTCCACTTGCTCAGCGGTGATGGTTACAAAAGAATCGAGCCTAGGTAGTGAAGAATCCCTCCCAGAGGAGGCTATCCCCTTCGATGCCTCTCCAACCCCCAACGAGCTATAGATTTTATCGATCTTCTCCTTGAAATAGCTTACTACCCCCCACCCTGCCCCTCGCCTGTCCCGCCCCACCGCCCCGCAGCACTCCCTCGAGGAGCCGCCACTGGGCGCACCCCTGTGTTTCCTCTAGCTCTGGTGCAAAAAAAGCTGCTTAGCGCCAGCACAGGCACCCTGCCACCATGTTGCAAGGGTGCCTGTGCTGTAGGGGCGATTGTTTATGTGCCAGAAGGGACACCTTTCTGCACAGAAACAGTCAATAATGGCGGTTTGCTCTTTCTATGTGTGTTGCAAAATGCAGCACACATAGAAAGAGCAAAAACGAGGAGAAATTAATAATTTCTGCATGTATCGCCATTCTAAGACCAGGTATTACCTGGCCTTAGTTTTCGGTGCTGCCCCAGCCTTGTAAATCTGGGGCAGCATCAAAAAGCAATGGGTGTTGCGGCGGAACGCCCACAGCAATACCCATTGCACGCCCCTTTGGTGCAGCGGACTGCGGTAGAAAGGGGCATATTTACAAGGTGGTGTTAAGCCACGTTAATTGGCTTAGTGTCACCTTGTAAATATGGGTAATGTTGCAACGCCACCAGAGAGTAAAAAAAAGTGAAGCTTCAGTAGCGAAGGTGCTTGTAAATATGCCCCTATGATTGGAAGGCAGGATTTTGAATATGTTTAACGACCGTATGTAAGAGATGTGCGTGCACTGTAAGAATGCCAGTTGTGTCTGTTTGTATGAGTAACTGCACAAATAACTACATGGAATTTACTAACTTATTTTTTTTTTATCTGATTATTTTATAGCGCCACTCACCCCTGTGTAGCATGTCAGAGCGCTTTACATCACACACAGACAAGAAATCAATGAACTGTGTAAATCAATGTACAGGAAATGTTGCAAAAGACAGCAAGGCTTATAACGTGTAGGACTCCCATTTGGTCCTTACCTGTAGACATTGTATGTTAAGAGTGTATGGTCGAGAGCAGCACAGTCAGGATTTAAAATGTAATGTCATGATTGGTTTTGTCTGTACTAACAAGACTTTATTACTACCCAGAGGTCCCCTTCTTTACAAACTTAGAATAACAACAGATTGAGAAAAACAATAAGAATGTAAACACCTGACTATCATTTTCCATGCAGGTCGTTGATACTGGTTCATAGCTCATTGTGCTATGTTACGATTGCAATTATGATATGGAAGTAACAAAAGAATCTCTGGCTCAGAAGGAGTAACCCACTTACTTATCTACATAGAATGCTAATTTATGATTTCAAGTTACACGATTGATGCTTTGCAGCAGGCACATTAACCCTTCATGCTACTTTATGAGTCAAAACTGTGATTGAACAAAACACAGAATTTTCTTGGTACTGCATTAACCACCAGAGGTATCTTACTGTTGTTATAATTCCCTGAAAATGTCTGGGCATACAAAGATGTCTGCAGCAGCAGTGCTTTAAATGGACAGGTACTATCAGGCACTTCTTTGATTTGGAAGGGATAGTACCAGCGCTTCTTAGCACAGCTCCAATGCTCTTTAAGGAAGAGTACTGGCAACTGTAAGCAGCAAACAGGTACTCTGGGGCAAGCAGCACCTGCACTTCTATATTTATTTACCAATCACTGTGCAGCAGGTGTCTTTAACCTGTAAGATATTTTAAATGCAGCCTTTTTGCGAGCAATTAAGTAAGCTAGAACAGATTTACTGTCTCATGTGTCCTTGTTGCCAATTTGTTTTAGATATATTTTCAAAGATAAAAGTATAAATTGACCGTCAGACTCCGCTGTTCATGACTCTGACCCGCGTGACTCCACCCCCTTTCCTCTGCCACACTTTGACCCCCCCCCCCTCCAACTTATGGGTTCCCGGCATATATTTTTTTCCAATTCTAATACTGATTGGACTTGTTGAAAGGCTTTTACCTCACCATATTTCCACAGACCACCAGCATACCTCAGCCAAAACATACATCATTCTAGGTAATTTGGCTGTGTTGTGCTGAAGCATTTAAAGCCTATGCATCTCCTGATTGATGTGCATCTGAAAAGTAGATGCTTCACATGCAGGGTAGTGAGGGCAGGGAGGACCTTCTTTAGGAGACTGGGGCGAGCGTTGTCAGGGCAACACCTACTCACCATCACGTGCGCCTTTCTGCTGGGGTGAAGGAAGACTTGAGGATGTGGACTGTTTTTCTATAGTCGTTTAATGGTGTTCCGCTGGCAAGGGAGGAAGACATGACATGGGACGTACAAATATTTTCTGATACGGCAGGCAGAATGGGATTTGGCTTGTTCTGGCAAGGGAGGTGGTGTGCAGAGCAATGGCCAGCACTTTGGAAGGACGGCGGCAGAAGCATAGCTTTCTTGGAATTGTTTCCCCTAGTGGTAGCAATAACACTCTGGGGGGAGGAATTAGCTCACAAGAAAGTTCTCTCTAGAGTAGACAACATGGCAGTAGTCGAAATTGTGAATCGACAGTCTGCAAGGGACGAGCAGGTTTTGAAATTGCTAAGAGTATTTGTGTTGGGTTGCGTAAGACACAATATCGCTTTCAGGGCTTTACACGTGCCTGGTGTGGACAATGACATAGCTGACGTGTTGTCTCGTTCACAGTGGAGGAGATTCCGTGGGCTGCACATCAGAACCACCTCATTGCTCCGGCAATTCAGGAAAGGATTCAAGACCTGGGTGTTTGAATGAACAGATCACCCCCAAGCAGTTAGCGACTCCAGCACCTTAAGACCCTCACGGGTAATTTGCTGCACCCTTTATTGATTGGATTGAAATATCTATCTATCTATCTATCTATCTATCTATCTATCTATCTATCTATCTATCTATCTATCTATCTATCTATCTATCTATCTATCTATCTATCTATCCCTTGTACATATCTTTTAAAAAAGAGCATCCGAAAGTCTAGCAATGTACGTCATGACATAGGCATATCACCAATGTAGGAAATGGGTTGCATCATGGATTAGGGGTATCGGGGAGAGGAGAAGGACCGGGAAGTAGAGTCATGGATACCTGGCTAAAGAGCCCATAACAAGGGCAAAACTAGTCCTGCATTGCTTGTGTTCTGGTTCAGAGAGGATCTAGCCTGGCAATTCGTACTGGACTGTTCCAAATAGGAACAGGGTCAAGACTGTTTTGCGTATGGCTAGGTCCAAACTGAGGTTGCATGATGTGTGAAAAATGATGGATTGTGGTGTGGCCTGAGTGATTGCAAGTGGCTGAGATTAATTCAAGCATTCCACCCATCACCTTGATGTTTTTGCATGTGATGCCCTAAGTGCGATGGGTGTGGCCAGACATGGGTTCCGGGGTCACTGTGCCACTGAAACCAAGCTATATCTGGCTGAAGAGCTCATAACAAGGACAAAACTGGTCCTCGGTGTGAGAAGTTGGCCTGGCATATGCTGTCCACTAATTATAGTGGGCACCTTGCACCAGTCCAAACAACCCCTTATTGGAGATAGGTTAAAGACAACCTTATTGAAAGCTATCCTAGTGGTAGCTATGGAGAGCAGCCTTCAGGCTAAGTCTTGAAGGAATGTAAAGCAGCTTGTTTTACCAGTCTATAATCTCTTGAGTGACCAAATGAAAGAGCACCACACCAGGTATATATTCAAAATATATGTATTTATTGCTAAACACACCCCTCTAGTCTCTTTATGAGGCTAGAGTTCAAGTACATAAGTTATAAGTTATTAAATCACAGTAATAGCACAAATACACGTTTGGGCCCTAGGGGCGTACCAAACCATATACCAATAAAGTGGTATGCGAACCACGACTGAACTAGACACTAGGCCTAGAGCCTCTAGAAGTGCTTGGACCACAAGGAACCACCCAAGGTAGTGACACAGGGGACCTACGGGAGACGCGTGCAGTGTAAATACACAACCGCGATACGCCGTTGACTTCTATGGAGAAAGTCGGGATCGGGTAAATAGAGAAAAGGGACACTTAAAAGAGGACTAGGACAAAACCCTTTGAGATCTAGGACTTTGAAGAGTCTCTACCCACGGGAGCACCGGAGTACTCGTGTTACCTCACCCAGGGAAGCCGGGTGCATAGGTGCCTTTCGGGGTCGGGTTTCGTCGTCGATTCGAATGGCGATCTGCTGCAAAGTGCTGCTGGCGGCCAAGAGAAAAGTGTCCGGGTGGATCCAAGAGTGGATCGGAGTTCTGAAGAACCTGAAAGCAGAGGGGACAGAGTCTGGGTCACTAGCCAGTGACCAGGAAGGCGATGGACAGATGCCCACCGATGTCGAGTGCTTCAGGTGCGTTGACAGTTGTCTTGACTCTTCAGCCACGAGGTCCAGGAGGCGTTGTCGGCGACCAAGAGCAGGATTCGGGCTGGTACACGATGTCTGTCGAGTGCTGAGGTGTTGGCGACCGGATTGGACCCAACAAGCCTTGGCAACGGCAAGTCTCGGTGAAGATGTAGATCGTCGATGGTGCAGACCAGCAAGGTCTGTGGAACTCACCCAGCAAGGGTAAATGAGGGCAGGCCGGGAGCAACCGGGATGCCAAGTAAGAAAAGGATTGGCCTTCGTTAAGGGCTACTAGCCAATGGGCTAGCGACCGCAAAGGAGCCTCGTGACGCCGCACGTGGATCTGGCTTACAGGACACTCGTGGAGTGGGGGCCAGTGATCTTCGGTGCAGGTGGTGCTGGAGGCTGGGGCTACTCGGAGCCGAAAGCACGACTTCTTGGGAGACCCAG
Organism: Calotriton arnoldi; assembly: GCA_963921515.1. Lineage (NCBI taxonomy): Eukaryota > Metazoa > Chordata > Amphibia > Caudata > Salamandridae > Calotriton > Calotriton arnoldi. The sequence goes on from CAWUFW010008339.1 coordinate 393,408, forward strand.
AAGAGGATGCACTTGCAAATGTGCTTGGTGTCCAGGGGTCACGGTCTCAAGTCACCCATGATAGCCACGGGCCTCAGCTTTGCTGGGGACTCAGGGTAGCCTCGGGGAAGTCTGAGAATCCTCCTCTGGTGATGCGATGACTTCGGCGTCCGACGGGAGCTTCAGAAATGCGAACCGGACAGATGCTTCTTTGGTGCCTGCCAAGCAGGGGAGTCACTCCTTGACCCCAAGGGAGATTCTTCTGTCCTCTAATCGTGAGTAGAGTGTCGAAGGTCCAGGATTCAGTTTCAGAGTTTCGTCCAGGGATAATCTAAAGTCCTAAGGACTGGGTTCCTATCTTTATACTAAAGATAGGGGTTGGACTACTCTGTGGCCCCACCTATGGGTGGGTCAGGGCAGAGGGGTGGCTACACCTCTTTCCTTTGTCCAGTTCGCGCTAAAGCAGGGGCTGCAAGCCCCTGATCCGGTTTGAACTGGGGTATGCACAGGGACACCAAATGTGCCCCCAGTGCAGGACTTCAAAGCACCCGAAAGTGCTCCCGCCCAGCCCCAATACACATTATCCTGTCTGGGGAGGTGGTCACACCTCCCTGGGACAGGAAACCTATTGTCCAGGCCTCCCCTGCCGGAGTTTCGTCCAGCAGCAGGAGGCCAGACTCGTGTCTGTGGCAGCAGCATCCATTTTGTGATGCCAGGGCTCTGGAAAGAAGTTACCGGACTAGTCAGAGTTAACATGTCTTTCCCTCTAGAAGGGTGGAATGCTACCCCCGCCGCCAGGATTGGCGGGGGGTAGTATTCCAAGATGTTTGACACCAAACACGACATGTTTAGGTGCAGCCATTCCAAAGTTAGCATTTTACCGCGAGGATATAATGCGCTTAAGAGTATATGGTCAGGCTGCACTACAAACAGCATCAGAGATGGTCTCCGAACGCTGCAGAGGGGCCCTGCTCATGCAGGGGCACCCTCTCACATAGGAACCATGCACTCTGCCTTTAGGATTGATAAGGCCTGCCTTAGGAGTGACTTATAGGTTTATATGTGTGTATGTATTTAGTGATATAGGTAACCTATATCACAGTAAGGGGTGCATGCACCACCTTACCCAGGCTGCAGTAGCAGACCTGTGGTGTCAGTTTGGATGGCCTTCCAGGGGTGGCATAATACATGCTGCAGCCCCTGGCAGGCCTCTGAGGTACCTATGCCCTTGGTACATAGTATACCATATACTAGGGACTTATAAGGGCACTCCAGATCCCAATCAGTGATGTGCCTAAGGCACATGGAAACCATTTTAGAGAGGAAGCAGCTAGGCTGGGGTTCTGATTAGCAGGGCCCCAGCCAGACTAATGTCGAAAAACAGTGAAGCATCAGCAAAAGTGGGGGTACCCATGTGAAGCAGATCCTACTCTCCTACACAACCCCCCCAAACGTAGGGACATTAAACTAACCTTGCCCAGTTAAGTCTTCATGTTCTAAGTGGAAATACCTAGAGAGTCCATCTGCATTCGCATGGTTACTCCCAGGCCTATGTTCCACTGTAAAGTCCATCCCCTGTAGGGAAATGGACCACCTAAGCAGTTTGGGGTTTTCACCCTTCATTTGTTTTAGCCATAAGAGGGGCTTATGGTCTGTCTGAACCAGGAAGTGTGTACCAAACAAGTATGGCCTCAACTTCTTCAGAGCCCAGACCACAGCAAAGGCCTCCTCTCTATGGCTGACCAACGTTTCTCTCTAGGGGTCAGCCTTCTGCTAATGAAAGCTACTGGCTGATCCTGACCTTCTTCATTCAATTGTGACAGTACAGCCCCTACCCCCAATTCAGATGCATCAGTTTGAACAATGAACTTCTTGGAGTAATCAGGACTCTGCAGAATTGGAGCAGTGCACATGGCCTGCTTGAGGTCATCAAATGCCTTTTGACAGCTAACTGTCCACTGAACCTTTTTGGGCATTTTCTTAGAAGTTAAGTCATTCAGGGGTGTCACTATTGATCCATACCCCTTGACAAATCTCCTATAGTACCCAGTCAGGCCTAAGAAGGCTCTCACCTGAGTCTGGGTAGTGGGAGCAGTCCAGTCCATGATGGTCTGGATCTTGCTCTGCAAAGGTTGAACCTGGCCTCCACCCACAAGGTGGCCCAGGTACACAACCTGACTCTGCCCTATCTGGCACTTAGTGGCCTTGATAGTCAGGCCTGCCTTTTGCAGGGCCTGTAAAACATTCCTGAGGTGGACCAGGTGATCCTCCCAGGTGGAGCTAAAGACAGCAATATCATCTAGATAAGCTGCACTATAGGCTTCCAGTCCTGTGAGAACTGTATTCACCAACCTCTGGAAAGTGGCAGGTGCATTCTTCAGACCAAAGGGCATTACCACAAATTGATAATGTCCACTAGGGGTCGAGAATGCTGTTTTGGGCTTTGCAGTATCAGCTAGTCTGATCTGCCAGTAGCCAGCTGTTAGGTCAAATGTGCTGAGATATTTGGCAGAGGCCAAAGTATCTATGAGCTCATCTGCCCTGGGTATTGGATGGGCATCAGTCCTAGTGACTGCATTGAGACCCCTGTAGTCCACACAAAACCTCATCTCTCTTTTTCCACCACTGGTGTGAGGTTTCGGTACAAGGACTACTGGACTAGCCCAAGGGCTATCTGAGGGTTCAATAACTCCCAGTTCCAACATTTTCTGGACTTCAGTCCTGATACAGTCCCTGACATGGTCAGGTTGCCTATAAATCTTGTTTTTAATAGGCAGACTGTCCCCAGTGTCCACTTCATGAGTGCACCAGGTGGTCTGACTGGGTGTCAGTGAAAACATATGTCTAAACTGATTGAGGACTTGCCTGCAATCAGTTTGTTGCTGGGTAGTGAGGCTGCCTGCCAAGGCTACACCATCAACTGACCCATCGTCAGGGTTCTGTGAGAGCAGGTCAGGGAGTGGGTCACTCTCTTCCTCCTGCCCTTCATCAGTAGCCATGAGCAAGCCCATGTCTGCCCTGTCCACATATGGTTTTAACCTGTTGACATGGAGAACCCTGTGGGGACTCCTGGGTGTTCCTAGGTCTACTAAATAAGTGACCTCACCCTTCTGCTCAACAATAGTGTGGGGTCCACTCCATTTATCTTGGAGAGCTGCTGGGGCCACTGGCTCCAACACCCACACCTTCTGTCCTGGCTGGTAAACAGTCAGAACAGCTCTTTGGTCATGCCAGGCCTTTTGAAGTTCCTGGCTAGCCTCAAGGTTTTTGGTTGCCTTTTTCATGTACTCAGCCATCCTGGAGCGGAGACCAAGTACATAGTCCACTATATCTTGCTTTGGGGGCTTGAGAGGTAACTCCCATCCTTCCTTCACCAAGCACAGTGGACCCCTCACAGGGTGGCCAAACAGAAGTTCAAAAGGGCTGTAACCAACCCCTTCTGAGGCACCTCCCTATATGCGAATAAAAGGCAGGGCAAGAGTATGTCCCATCTACGCCTAAGCTTTTCTGGGAGCCCTTTAATCATGCCCTTCAAGGTTTTGTTGAATCTCTCAACTAAACCATTGCATTGTGGGTGATAGGGTGTGGTGAACTTATAAGTCACTCCACACTCCTTCCACATTGCTTTTAAGTACCCAGACATGAAGTTAGCACCCCTGTCTGATACTACCTCCTTAGGAAAGCCCACTCTTGAGAAGATTCCCAGGAGGGCCCTTGCCACCACAGGTGCTGTAGTGGTCCTGAGGGGAATAGCTTCTGGGTACCTGGTGGCATGATCCACTACCACCAGGATAAACCTGTGCCCAGAGGCTGTTTGGGGATCCATGGGACCAACAATGTCAATCCCTACCCTTTCAAAGGGCACCCCCACCACAGGTAGTGGTATCAGGGGGCCTTTGTAGTGCCACCTGCTTTGCCACTGGCTTGGCAGGTTACACAGGAGCGACAAAACTCCTTACTGTCTTCAGACATGTGGGGCCAGTGAAAGTGAGGGACAATTCTGTCCCAAGTCTTGTTCTGGCCCAGGTGACCTGCTAAGGGAATATCATGGGCTAGGGTCAATAGGAAGCCCCTGAACTTCAAAGGTATTACCAACCTCCTGGTAGCACCAGGCTTGGGGTCTCTACTCTCTGAGTACAGGAGTCCATCATCCCAATACACTGTATGGGGACCACTAGCTTTCCCAGCAGCCTCAGCAGCAGCTTGCTGTCTGAGGGGTTCAAGGGAGGGGCAGCTCTGCTGCTCCTGGCTCAGATCTGCCCTAGAAGGTCCCCCTGTCCCCAAGAACTCAACCTGGTCAGGTTCAAGTTCCTCTGGGACAGTTCCTTCTTCAGGGCTGAGATCATCCCCCTCAAGGGACTGATCTTCCTCCTGAGCCAAGGGGGAAGGCACTGCCTTAACCCTACTACTCCTCCTCTTGGAAGGCACTTGGTCCATTCTTCCAGAATCCAAGGCCTGTTCAGTGCTAGACATTTTGGCTTGTGACCTGGTCACAGCAAACACATCTGCAGGGATCCCCAGCATTTCTGCATGGGTCCTGAGCTCCACTTCTGCCCAAGCAGAAGTCTCTAAGTCATTGCCAAGCAAGCATTCGACTGGTAGGTTTGCACTTACCACAACCTTCTTAAGGCCAGTTACCCCTCCCCAGGAGAAGTTAACAACTGCCAGAGTATGGTCTGTTCTGACATTGCTAGCATTGGTCACTTGGTACATCTCACCAAGCATAACTTGCCCAGGAAGCACAAGGTCTTGTGTCACCATTGTGACACTTGCCCCTGTGTCCCTAAATGCCAAAGCCTCACGTCCATTGATTAAAGGCTGTTGTCTGTACTTGCCCAGATTACTGGGACTCACAGTGGAGGTCACATCCATGCCTCCATCACAGACTAACACAGCCTGAGTCAGTTCTCTGACTAAGTCAGAGCCCAACTCAGTTCCCAGGGTGAACCCTACTAAACCCTTTGCTGGAGCACTTCCACCAACTGTACTAGGGGGAACAGGTGCCTTAGGGGCATTGGTGGGTGCTGGACTGGAGTCTTTGGACTTGGTGCAATCACTGGTCCAGTGGGTCTTTTGCTTACAGACCTTGCACCATGGTTTTCTTTGGCCTTTCCCTTTGGTAGACTGTGAATCCCCACCAGAAGAAGATTTTTGGGGGCCTGATGAAGACTTTTGATCTTTACCCTTCTCCCCACCCTTGTCAGAGTTCTTAGCATCTTGCTTCTTGGTTTCCCCACCTTGGTTCTGTACCTTCTGCTTCACCCTGGTCCTGACCCATTTGTCTGCCTTCTTTCCCAATTCTTGGGGAGAGGTCAGATCAGAGTCTACCAGGTATTGATGCAACAGCTGATTTTGACAGTTATTAAGAATCTGCTCCCTCATTATCAGATTGTACAATCCTGAGAAGTCACACACCTTACTGCCCATCAACCAGCCTTCCAGAGCCTTGGCAGAACAATCCACATAGTCTACCCAGTCTTGAGTCTGTGCTTTTGGGTGTCTCTGAACTTCAACCTGTACTGTTCAGTGGTTAGGCCAAACCCATCAATAAGAGCACTCTTCAAGACCTTGTAATTATCAGCATCCTCCTCTCTAACAGTGAGGAGCTTATCTCTACCTTTGTCAGCAAAGGAGAGCCACAAGATTGCTGCCCACTGCTCTTGAGGGACCTTCTGTACCTTACAGGCCCTCTCTAATGCAGTTATCCATTTGTGGATATCATCCCCACTCTGGTAGGGAGGGACAATCTTGCTCAGGTTCCTATGGTCATAGGACCTTTCCCTGTCTCTAGGGACATGGCTGCCACCATGGGACTCTAGTCCCAACTTTCTTCTCTCTCTAAGGAGATCTAGGGATTCCCTATCTAAAGCCAATTGCTTTTTTCTGATTTCCAGCTGAGTTTCCTCATACTGGACCAGTCTGGCTCTTCTCTCATGAGAGGATTCCCTCCTGTGAGAGGAGACAGAGCTCCCTATAGAGGTGCCAGAGTGGTTAGACTCCTGAGAAGGAGATCTAGACTTCCTGGGCACACTCTTAATCCTTCCTGGGGGACAAAGAGGGTGTCATCCTGATCATCCTCATCATCGTCCACAGGAGGGATTGGGTTATCCAGGTCAGGGTCATTGTCACCCTCCTGGCCAGTTTCAGAGGGGGGCTGGGGGTATTGGTACCCCTGGCCTCCTCCTCTTCTCCTGCCCCACCCTCAGCTCCTACCCCTTCAGTCCCCAAGGGCTTACTAAGGTCATAAGCCACCAACAACTCCTTGAGGTGTTGGGTGGTGGGGCTTTGGCCTGTCCTTATTTTTCTCAAGTTGCATAAAGCTCTCAATTCCAAGAATGGGAGTGTATCATACTTGGAGGGTGGAAGCTCAATGGCTTCCTGCAAGGATTCTTTAGATCCTGCCCTTAAAGACATTACTAGTGTGGTGTGGTGTATGCACTACCTACTCTAGTGTGGCCTACTAAACTCTCTTGAGTTGTAGAAAGGGTTGTGCTATCCCTTAACACACAACTCTAAGTTCAGTAGAACTTACTGTATTCTAAGCTTAAATTATATGTACCTTAGGTACCTTTAGTGGTTTTCAGTTGATCAATTCAATTGAGATTATCTGGTAAAACAATAGCAAGCTGGAATCCCACACGCTGCACACCAATGTGAGAAGTTGGCCTGGCATATGCTGTCCACTAATTATAGTGGGCACCTTGCACCAGTCCAAACAACCCCTTATTGGAGATAGGTTAAAGACAACCTTATTGAAAGCTATCCTAGTGGTAGCTATGGAGAGCAGCCTTCAGGCTAAGTCTTGAAGGAATGTAAAGCAGCTTGTTTTACCAGTCTATAATCTCTTGAGTGACCAAATGAAAGAGCACCACACCAGGTATATATTCAAAATATATGTATTTATTGCTAAACACACCCCTCTAGTCTCTTTATGAGGCTAGAGTTCGAAGTACATAAGTTATAAGTTATTAAATCACAGTAATAGCACAAATACACGTTTGGGCCCTAGGGGCGTACCAAACCATATACCAATAAAGTGGTATGCGAACCACGACTGAACTAGACACTAGGCCTAGAGCCTCTAGAAGTGCTTGGACCACAAGGAACCACCCAAGGTAGTGACACAGGGGACCTACGGGAGACGCGTGCAGTGTAAATACACAACCGCGATACGCCGTTGACTTCTATGGAGAAAGTCGGGATCGGGAAAATAGAGAAAAGGGACACTTAAAAGAGGACTAGGACAAAACCCTTTGAGATCTAGGACTTTGAAGAGTCTCTACCCACGGGAGCACCGGAGTACTCGTGTTACCTCACCCAGGGAAGCCGGGTGCATAGGTGCCTTTCGGGGTCGGGTTTCGTCGTCGATTCGAATGGCGATCTGCTGCAAAGTGCTGCTGGCGGCCAAGAGAAAAGTGTCCGGGTGGATCCAAGAGTGGATCGGAGTTCTGAAGAACCTGAAAGCAGAGGGGACAGAGTCTGGGTCACTAGCCAGTGACCAGGAAGGCGATGGACAGATGCCCACCGATGTCGAGTGCTTCAGGTGCATTGACGGTCGTCTTGACTCTTCAGCCACGAGGTCCAGGAGGCGTTGTCGGCGACCAGGAGCAGGATTCGGGCTGGTACACGATGTCTGTCGAGTGCTGAGGTGTCGGCGACCGGATTGGACCCAACAAGCCTTGGCAACGGCAAGTCTTGGTGAAGATGTAGATCGTCGATGGTGCAGACCAGCAAGGTCTGTGGAACTCACCCAGCGAGGGTAAGTGAGGGCAGGCCTGGAGCAACCAGGATGCCAAGTAAGAAAAGGATTGGCCTTCGTTAAGGGCTACTAGCCAACGGGCTAGCGACCGCGAAGGAGCCTCGTGACGCCGCACGTGGATCTGGCTTACAGGACACTCGTGGAGTGGGGGCCAGTGATCTTCGGTGCAGGTGGTGCTGGAGGCTAGGGCTACTCGGAGCCCAAAGCACGACTTCTTGGGAGACCCAGAAGAGGATGCACTTGCAAATGTGCTCGGTGTCCAGGGGTCACGGTCTCAAGTCACCCACGATAGCCACGGGCCTCAGCTTTGCTGGGGACTCAGGGTAGCCTCGGGGAAGTCTGAGAATCCACCTCTGGTGATGCGATGACTTCGGCGTCCGACGGGAGCTTCAGAAATGCGAACCGGACAGATGCTTCTTTGGTGCCTGCCAAGCAGGGGAGTCACTCCTTGACCCCAAGGGAGATTCTTCTGTCCTCTAATCGTGAGTAGAGCGTCGAAGGTCCAGGATTCAGTTTCAGAGTTTCGTCCAGGGATAATCTAAAGTCCTAAGGACTGGGTTCCTATCTTTATACTAAAGATAGGGGTTGGACTACTCTGTGGCCCCACCTATGGGTGGGTCAGGGCAGAGGGGTGGCTACACCCCTTTCCCTTTGTCCAGTTCGCGCCAAAGCAGGGGCTGCAAGCCCCTGATCCGGTTTGAACTGGGGTATGCACAGGGACACCAAATGTGCCCCCAGTGCAGGACTTCAAAGCACCCGAAAGTGCTCCCGCCCAGCCCCAATACACATTATCCTGTCTGGGGAGGTGGTCACACCTCCCTGGGACAGGAAACCTATTGTCCAGGCCTCCCCTGCCGGAGTTTCGTCCAGCAGCAGGAGGCCAGACTCGTGTCTGTGGCAGCAGCATCCATTTTGTGATGCCAGGGCTCTGGAAAGAAGTTACCGGACTAGTCAGAGTTAACATGTCTTTCCTCTAGAAGGGTGGAATGCTACCCCCGCCGCCAGGATTGGCGGGGGGTAGTATTCCAAGATGTTTGACACCAAACACGACATGTTTAGGTGCAGCCATTCCAAAGTTAGCATTTTACCGCGAGGATATAATGCGCTTAAGAGTATATGGTCAGGCTGCACTACAAACAGCATCAGAGATGGTCTCCGAACGCTGCAGAGGGGCCCTGCTCATGCAGGGGCACCCTCTCACATAGGAACCATGCACTCTGCCTTTAGGATTGATAAGGCCTGCCTTAGGAGTGACTTATAGGTTTATATGTGTGTATGTATTTAGTGATATAGGTAACCTATATCACAGTAAGGGGTGCATGCACCACCTTACCCAGGCTGCAGTAGCAGACCTGTGGTGTCAGTTTGGATGGCCTTCCAGGGGTGGCATAATACATGCTGCAGCCCCTGGCAGGCCTCTGAGGTACCTATGCCCTTGGTACATAGTATACCATATACTAGGGACTTATAAGGGCACTCCAGATCCCAATCAGTGATGTGCCTAAGGCACATGGAAACCATTTTAGAGAGGAAGCAGCTAGGCTGGGGTTCTGATTAGCAGGGCCCCAGCCAGACTAATGTCGAAAAACAGTGAAGCATCAGCAAAAAGTGGGGGTACCCATGTGAAGCAGATCCTACTCTCCTACACTCGGGTGCTTGCGTTCCGGTTCAGGAAAGGCCTAGCCTGTCATTTTGAGCTGGACTGTTCCCATGAAGAACATGGTCAAGACTGATCTGCAAATGTCTGGGTCCAAACTGAGGTGGCATGATGGACGAGAAATGATGGACTGGGATATGACCTGAGCGATTGCCAGTGGCTGAGATTAATTCAAGCATTCCATCCATCACACTGTTCTTTATAAATTTGATGCCCTAAATCGCTGGGTGTGCCCAGACGTGGGTCCTGGGCTCATTGTGCCAATGGAACCCACCTTTGCCCGGCTGAAGAGCCCATTACAATTTACAAGGGTGAAACTGGTCCTGGGTGCTTGAGTTCTGGTTCAGGAAGGGCCTGGCCTGTCATTTTGGGCTGGACTGTTCCCATGAGGAACAGGGTCAAGACTGATTTGCGGAAGGCTGTGTCCAAACAGAGGTGGCATGGTGGGTGAAAAACGATAGATTGGGATTAAACCCAAGTGAGAGCCAGTGGATGAGATTCATTCAAGTATTCCATCCATCACCTTATTTGTGCATTTGATGCCCTAAGTGTGCCCGGTATGCCCTGACAAGGGTCCTGGGTTCACTGTGCCATTGGAACCAAGCTATATCCGGCTGAAGAGCCCATTACAAGGGTGAAACTGGGCCTGGGTGCTTGAATTCCGGTTCAAGGAGGATCTGGCCTGGCAGTTTGGGATGGACTGTTCCCATTAGGAACAGGGTCAAGATTGATTTGCATATGGCTTGGTCCAAACTGAGTTGGCATGGTGGGCAAAAAATTATGGATTGTGATGCGGCCCTAGCGATTGCCAGTGGCTAAGATTATTTCAAGCATTCCATCCATCACCTTGTTGTTTTTGCATTTGATGCCCTCAGTGCGAAGGGTGTGCCCAGACGTGGGTCCCAGGCTCACTGTGCCACTGGAATCAAGCAATAACCAGCTAAAGAGCCCATAGCAAGGGCGAAACTGATCCAGGGGTGCTTGTGTTGTGGTTCAGGGAGGACCTGGCCTGGGAGTTCTCGCTGGACTTTCCATTTGGAACAGGGTCAAGATTGAGTTGCATATGTCCCCCCTTGGTCCGATGATTAGGCTGAATGTGTTCTCTCAGAAGCAGTGTCGGGCGAAGCCTGGCCCAGCAAGGTCGGAATCCTCTTCCTCAACTGAGAATCCTGGCTCTCCCCTGTGGTTTGGATCGAAGGGTAAACGGAGAGTCAGTTTAGTCAGTCTGAAGTAAGTATGGCTAATGAGGACAAAATAAATAAATACATACAAAAAAGATTGAGTTGCATATGGCTGGGTCGAAACTGAGGTGGCATGGTGGGTAAAAATTATGGATAGGGATGCGGCCTGAGCAATTGCCAGTGGCTGAGATTAATACAAGCATTCCATCCATCAACTTGTTGTTTTTCAACTTTTCAGAACCGGCATTTTCAGAATTGTCACTTCAAAATCAAACTTTACCTTTAAAGAGGATTTTAAATTACAATTCTTTTGAGACCAAACATGACGTTTCTACTTGTTCCCAATCAAAAGTTATCAATTATTAAATGTAATAAGGTAACCCATATGCTATCCTGGGAGAGTTTTATCTCTACCAGGACATGTCCAGCCTTTTAAATACAATGTGCATTGCTCTTTGGGCTGTTTAGAGTCTACCCTAGGGGTAGTATATATGTACTAAAAAGTGAAATTTAGGCCTGTCAAAAGGGGTTATTTTGCCAGGTCGAACTTGCTGTTTAAAACTGCACACAGGCTGCAATGACAGAACCAATGTATTTTTTAAAGGGCTACTTAAGTGGGTCCCACAATAAGTGCTGCAGGCTCACATGTAGCATCTAATTTATAGGCGCTGGGTATATGTAGGCCCAGATCTCTGTACTGGGGTGAATGTTTGACATTGTTCAACATTCTGTCCATCAATTGTTCTTTTTGCATTTGTCACCCAGAGTAGGACGGGTATGCCCAGACATGGGTCCCGTGTGCTCCATGCCACTGGAGTCAAGCTAGCCTGGCTGATGAGGGGTGAAACCCAGAAACAGGTCCCAGGATGCTTGTTTCTGGTCCCGGGAGGACCTGGCCTGGCAGTTCGGGCTGGTTTGTTCCTATCGGGAGCAGGGTCTAGACTGATTTGCATATGGCTGGGTTTAAACTGGAATGGCATGGGGAGCAAAAAAACGATGGATTTAGACCCATATCTCTGTACTGGGGTGAATGTTTGACATTGTTCAACATTCTGTCTATAGATTCTTCTTTTTGCATTTGTCACCCCGAGTGGGACGGGTCTGCCCAGACGTGGGTCCTGTGCTTTCCATGCCACTAGAGTCAAGCTAGCCTGGCTGATGGGGGGGGGGTAAATACCGAAACCAGTCCCAGGAGGCCAAGTCCAACACTCCCCATATCTGCACTTTAGAAAAAAAATCACAATCATACTTTCTGCTGCTTACACTCATTCCACAGTCTCTTTCTAGTTATAAAGAGTCTAGGCCTTCTTTTCATTGTTGGTTCTTGCATGCAAGGCATCTTCTTTTATATTGGAACCTTAGATTGCCTTTCTTTTACTTTCACATGCAGAGAAGTCTTTCACAAACTGAGGGGCATATTTACAAGCCCCTTTTGCCACAGGAACGTCAATTTTAGCAACATTCCTGTGGAGCCTTATTTACAAGGCGGCGTTAAGCCACTTAACGTGGCTTAACACCGCCTTGTAAATAAGGCACCTTTTCAAACGCTATACTGAGTGCAAGGGTTATGTAATGGGTGTTGCGATGGGCGTTCTCCGCAACACCCATTGCTTTTTTGACACTGCCCCCTATTTACAAGGGTGGCGTAAATTGGAGGTATTGCCAAAATTAAGACCATAGAAAACCTGGTCTTAACCTGGCGAAACGAGGAGAAATGCTTTATTTCTTCTCGTTTTTGCTGTTTCTATGTGTGCTGCGGCGTCGGACAGCACACATAGATACAGAAAAACACCAATGATTGTTTAACCAATGATTGTTTATGTGCAGGAAGGTGTCCCTTCCTCCACATAAACAATCATTAAAAAAATGGCAATTTGCAATTTCTATGTGCGCTGCACAGTGCAGCCCAAATAGAAGTTTCAAATAGCCATTTGTGATTGGTTATGTGCAGGAAGGGAAACCTTCCTGCACACAAACAATCATTCCCTCAACGCAGGCACCCTGCACTATGGTGCAAGGGTGCCTGTGTTGGCGCTAGGCAGCTAATTTAGCAACAGTGCTAGGGAAAACGCAAGGATGTGACATATCTTTGTAAATACGGCTCATCACTGCATTTTCAGAATGGCAGAGCGCGGCGTTAGCATTTTGTGCTTTCCATAACGCTATTGAAATATGGAAGCGTTATATTGACGATATTTTTATGATCTGGCACAATAACCAGGACATGCTAAACCAGTTCCTCCACTGGCTTAATAATAATTGTGGAGGTCTTAAATTTACTCTATCCCACAGTAAGACATCTATTCCTTTCTTAGATTTAAATATTGTGCATAAGGAGGGCCGACTTATCACCAGCTTATTCAGAAAACCTACTGAACGAAACACTTTACTCAAATATGACAGTAATCACCCGAGAGCACTCAGAGACTCACTACCGTATTCCCAGTTTCTTAGAATCAGACGCAATTGCACATTGAAAGAAGACTATTTCACAGAAGCCAAAGTGCTCAGTTGCAAACTTACAGTCAGGGGTTACCCTAAAAGACTTGTACGTAATGCTCTGAAAAGAGCTTGGTATTGTCCCAGAGAGTGTTTGTTGGAACCAAAATCCAAACAACAAATGGAACGCATTGTATGTGTCACTACTTTTTCTCCACCCTCACACAAATTACGCAAGAGTATACTAAAGCACTGGAATGTAATCAATGCAGGAATACTGAATCTAGATAGACCCCTTTTTGCATTCAAGAAGAGTAGAAACATTAAGGACCATTTGGTTAGGGCAGCACTTCCATGCCCACACGTTCCCAACACTCTTGATGATCACTGGGGAATTCCACGCCTTATAGGACATGCTAAATGTGGCAATTGCACTGTGTGCAGATTTACCTCTGATTGTAAAGAATTTGTATTTGGCACCATCAAATCCACGCATAAAGAATTCTCCAACTGCAATACGAACAATGTTATTTACGCTATTTTGTGCCCATGCAATAAGATCTATATTGGTCAAACGACTCAAAAAATACGTATTAGGATCTGCCAACATCGGAGCAGACTTCGCTGCAAGACACCTAACGCCCCATTGGTGGAACATTTTGAAACTCTGGGCCACACTGAGGACGACATCCGTTGGTCAGTTGTGAGTGTGGTGAGGATACCCCCAAGAGGAGCTGATCTTACACAACTACTTAACAGAGAAGAATTAAAATGGATCCTGCGTACTGGTAGTATCCATACGGGTCTCAACCGGTTGGAAGACTGGACAACATTGTTGTAGGTTGTTCAGTATTGCTACTGCAAAGACAATTGTCAAGGCTATGGTGTGTAACCTGTCAACAAACGTCTTCACACCATTAGCACTCAATATGATTGTTAAATTGCACTCTAGCACTCAATATGACTGGTAAATTGTACTCTTACTTTTCTTTATTTCTAACTTTTTGTCAATTACCAAGAACCTTGTTCTATCTCTGATTTTTATATAAATAAGGTTTTTCTTTTTCTTATTACCAACAGCATTAATATGACTGTCCAAAATGCACTCTGCTTTCTATGCAACTCTCAGCTGACCGTTACGTCTGTGGTCAGATATCACCCGGTTGAGTGGCCCCATTTTTCACGTGTATGTAATCAGGGTTTTTCTAATTACTAAGCCCTATCTGTTTATATATCTGTTAATGCATTATGACAATTGGCATTTATATCCTCACTGAAACCCTGTGTCATATCGTCTTTCTCTTAATTATGAACAGATATCCAATATGCGAAGACCTTTATTCTCTTATAGTATTTCACTTCTTTATGAATTTATTTTGCAGTATTTTCATGCCTTATTCGTTCCTTTCAGTAATTCCATGAATACTTTGTAACTTATTTTACAGTTTGTAATCATAATTGTCATTCCTTATTCGTTTCTGTCAGTAACTCCATGCATACCTATTACCATACCTATTACTTTTACTATCACCTTGCCTATTTCAAGATGGCCGCTGGGCCGAAACTTCACTAAACGCTGAATCGCGCGCGACTCCTCCCTCACTGGAAATCACATGACCTCCCATGTAGTCACGCGACCCACTACTGGTCATCATAATCCCCGGGAAGCGTTTTCTCCTCCTGCGCTCACCTCGTTCGCCTGCATGTACTACAAGCGCCACACCAGGTAAGCGTCCTTTCTAGGCCCCCGTTATTTCCACACCAGTACCTGGATGGTAGATTCCAAATTCATTCCCTTCGGTTCTTATTATTAATTATTTTTTAGGCCCATCGCTAAACTTCCGATTTGGACAGAGTTCATCCGACCCTGTGAATTAGGTAAGCACGCGCGCGCTCTCTTTTCCCCTTCCCCCTCGCCCCCATGTTTTCCCGCCAGGCTCAATGCTCGTAACTTTTCCTTTGTTCCCCTCCAGGCTCTCAATCCCCTGTACTGAATCCTTGCTGTGCAGGACTCGTCTGCCTCGCCTTCCCATTGTGGAATACGTAGCCTCCCATTACACTACTTACTCCCCTGGGTAAGCTACCCTTGTCACGACGGCCACATGCGTCTACCCTCTCCTCCCCTTTCATCCCATCCCATCCTTTAATGCTTTTCTTTTCTGCTCCTCAGGTCCACCATGTCCCCTCTCCCCCCCAGCCTTGACGTGCCAGCTATCTATCCTTAAGCGCCACTGCAGGTACTCCACACTAGCCAGATGCGCACCGCATGCATGTCCTGAACACCTCATCCCAATTCTATTAGAGCCTGACGCTCATATACATTGTGATCAGGTGACAGCACCTGTTGATAATTTATTCTTCTACCTTAGACACGTCGTCTTAAGGGCAAATTGATGTTTTTATAGTCTGGTTCTACAACTTTGCATGGTTCACCGTGATCTCTCACTATTCCTGCATCACCGTTTGTGTTCGTTTACTAGGTCTTTTCACGCGTAAAATAGATCCTTTCGTCATCATACTGTGTTCCTTTATTGGTAACTAAATGCAAACCTTATTCGTGACTCATTATTCCTTTATTTTTTCTTTCTCTCTTGCTCCTTATTTCCAATGTTCCGTCAATACGATAATTTACAGGCATATGCTCTCAGGCACTTTAATCCATAGTCCTGAAGATGATCCAATATCTCACTGATAAGGATCGAAACGTCGTCGACACAGTTGTCAACCTTATCCACTGATTGTTAATTTATAATATGTGTAAAGGTGACCTTTTATGATTGTTGTTTCATTATCCGTGCAATATTCATCGGAAACACATGTAAACTGCCTGAGCTTTTCTATGTTGTTTGTGTGTTTTGATCTGTGAGATTCTGGATACAGGCTTGTATCCCACTGTTATTTTCCTCACATTTCCTAAATTTTATTCAAATCATTGTGTATATTAAACTTGCCTCTGTCCGGCTGGACATGCGCCAAAATATAGTACTGATTGAGACTATATTTATTGTTTAATGAGTTTTCCTTACTCAGGGACCACTGTCCTTTGTACTAACGCCACACTACGCCATTCCCTTGCAAATATGCACCAGAGTTCCAAACGTTTTAAAGCCGTACATTCACAAGTCTCTGTACCAATGGTCTTCAAATGGTTTAGTGCTGAGCTCTTGCCATGCATAAAAAACACGTAATCATGCTCACCGATCTAATATTCTCATAATTATTCTATAAAATTGGCAGCCCTGAACATATTTAGCAATTCAAACATTGCAGTTATGTTTACTTATTGTTTGTAAACATGCACAGCATACATGCTTGCCAACACGCCAGGGGCAGCCTGCACCCCCTAAAGGTATCCACAGTGTGATCCTTTATCAGAAATGGAGGAAGGAATTTTGAGGGTAACTTGGAGTCCTCCATTCAGATATCTCCCCACACACACTTTGACACCTACTCCCAGTCAAGAAATGAGTGAAAAAAGACAATACTGATGGCCCGTTACGGAGTGGCTCATTGTCACTCAGTTTTCTTTTTCTAAAAACAGAGCCTTACTTTAAGCTTGATGTTTGTAACTGTTCCCGATGGGTAAAAATAAATGCTCCTCTTGGCTAGAGCCTGGTGCCCCGAATCAATGTAGGCCTGGGAGTGGGGTTCCGGGGTGAGGGGGTCGGGGGGTTGTGGGGTACACCCAATTTGATTTCCTGTACTATAAAGCAAAGGTTGAAAAATATCAATTGCCCAATAGTCATTCTCTGGCACAGAATGCATCTTCTAAGGTTTGAACTACAGAGTTCTCACTCCTAGTACTTGAATGCCCAGTGCCATGGATATGGACTCTGAATCTCCACATGACAATTCTATTTACAGGGCACAAATTCGTATCTGCTAGTCAGCAAAACAAGCTCAAATGCTTTTTATCAAGGACAAACAATCCAGTCTTGTTACCTATAAGACTTAGCTGCATTTAAATCTCCTTCTCGCAAAGATTCTAATAACACTTGTTGCTCTAGTAACACATTTATGCTATCTGTGCCCGGTACACATTTCGTACCTCACACACAAACAAGGTATTCTGCATATTATTCGCCTAAGTGGCCGGAACCCACATTTTCACTTCATGAGTATTACAACATTTTTCTATTTGAAAATAGTGTCACTTTTTCCACTAGATTTTAATTTTGGCTCATTTCCAACCTTAAATTTATTGAATTTTCCTTTGACTAAAGAAAAGGATAGAAAACAACTGATAGTGACTAGCTGGCAGGTAAAAACGTATGCTGAAGTTTAGCTGTAAAGGGATGAATTAAAAGGTAGGTTTTTTTCGCCATCTGCTGGTAAAATGAAAGAACTGTTTCTGTCAATCTTTTTTGCTTTTTTAGATTAACGATTATTCCCAGCATTCAAGACCCGAAAACACTTACTAATAAACAACAAGCATTTACAATGCAATAGGTCTCGCATTACTAAAGTTTGAGCTATTGGCATTGTAAACGACAATGCCTTTTATTTATGTGTTTCGAAAAGCTGTATGCGGTGCATAAACACGCCCTTTGTACTTATAGTCCTTGCTTACGAAAAGGAAGGCTGGCAGTATAAAAGGCATAGTTACTGCCAGCGTTGCTTCTCGTAAGCAACGACTGCAAGTACAAAGTGCCTGTTTACGCACCGCTTGCAGGTTTTTAAAATACAGAAATAAAGGCATTGGTATTTACAATGCCAATAGCTCAAACTCTCGCAAATGCGACACCTATTGCATAGCAAAAGCTCGTTTTCTTATTGCGTAGTAGAACCACTGTTTGTGGAAAACAACAATCATGCCATGCCAGATAGTCTTACAGGCATTCACAGATATACAAACCTACAATATGTTTCCTAAATTCATGTTTTGGAATGTTCCGTTTTTTAAAGCACAATAAAGATGGGGGCTGTTGGTGGGGGTTGAGAGGTAACTCCCACCTTTAACTTGTGGAGTGCCTGAGCCTGGTTAGGTAGCCTGTCTGCTTTGTTTCACTGTTGTACCAAGGTTTTAGGAACTGTAAGATTCCTATCAACAACAGCAAGTGATGGATGATCTGTGGCTCAAAACGTATCGTAAGTAGTAATTGTATTAATTCATTATTATTATTTAGACCGGACTAAATATTGATAATGAATCATTACAATTACTGCTTGGGATTACGCTTTGGTTTGCCCACAGATGAGTGCAAACATCGTTTTGTGTGAATATTAATCAAAAATGAGGGATGAATGCTAGCCACTAAAAAACAAAAGTGTCTGTCCATCCCCTATTTCTCCTTGCTATTTTTCCAGATGTGGTCTGGATGAGATGCCCATAGATTCGCCCGAGCAGCCGGGAGTGCACATCTGTTTGGTGGGAAGCAATAGCAAAGATGGTGAGGGCGAGGAAGGAAGTAGGGGGAAAAGCAAGAGCAAAAAGGATAGAGAAAGTTGGGAAGGGATAGCAAAGGATGGTGAGGGAGGAGGAAGGAAGTAGGGAGCAAGGCAAGAGTAACAAGCATTGGCAATGTGCTGTACTCACAAAACCATGCAACTCACTCTGAATTCACAAGAGCACTCCCTCTCACCCAGCATTTATACAAAGTGTTCGCTCTGCAATCACCCAGGCACACCACTCACCCTGCACTGACAGACCTCTTATGCCGCACTCCTACATCTCTCACCCACCACAGGCATTTTATACAGCACACTATACAATCACCCTGCCCTCACCCACCTGGACACTCACCCTGCACTAACATTGCTAACCCTGCACGCCAGAGACCGCTCACCCTGAACTCAGACACTGCTCACAGACTTTTCTCCCAGCACTGACACGCCTAACACCCTGCACAATTGATCTTTAGCCCTGAACTCATACTCCACAATACACTTCTCACTCTGAACTCTATACACCACTCATGCTGACAGTTTACCATGCTGGCAGACGTCTTTCACCTGTGCACACGTCTCTCACCGGCGTGCACACGTCTCTCACCGGTGCACACACCTCTCACACTGCATACTCAGCACTCATCCTGCACACACAAACTCACCTTGCACTCCTAGACTAGTCACACATCACTCTCCTGCACAGACAACCACTTACTTTACACACAGACTGCTAATCATGCACCTAAATTCAGCTTATCCTACACACACAGCTTAGCTTGTACAATCTTAGACCACTAACTGTACATACACAGCTCACCCGCTTACTCATCCACCTCAAACCCTGCACACTCATCCTCCTGTCACTCTGCAAACACCCTCCACTCGCCCCGCAGCCAGCTCCAATCAATGCAAACCTAGACACTGCTTATCCTGCATTCACCCACCTCTCACCTTGGACAAACCCACACACCTCTCATGCTGATTGATCACCCTGCACTCACCTCACTCCCCTTGCACATTCACCACTCATCCGTACACCCACACCACCCACCCTGCATACACATTGCTCACCTTGCACTGCAACACTCAATATGCACAATTTTGCGCCGGTTTGCTTGCACTTGCACAAGGCTCACCCAGCAGACATAGGCCGCTCACTCTGAACTGACGCACCGGGTGACCGGAAGCCACAGATCTTGGATAGAGAGAGAGAGAGAGAGGAGTCGTTGCTGTGGGTATTTGTAGTACATAGGGTCAAAACGACAATAACATCCTTCCAATCACGCACCCTACACGGAGCAGGGTGGTACCCATGGAGGCAAGCGCTCTGCGCCCCACATATGGGCAGTAAGCACTATATAAATATTGCAGCACAATACAAGTGCATCAGATGCGAAGGGACCATCGCACCGCCCGGCAGACACATCACAAACACAACAGACCACATCACAGCAGACAGACCTCGCACACGTCCAGCCCAGCACGGACGTGTCAGAGAACCAGCAGCCGTGAACAGTGTCAGGGGGGTAAAGCCTCGCAGCCACCCCTACATAGCATCATATGCCACCGGTGCGACACTGCCGGTACCAGCCGACACCACCACCCCGTCCTGGGCTCGTGCTGCTGAACCCGGTGGTCAACCTTCCCCTCACAATCTCACAAGGGACCAGCGCACAGGGCCTGAAACACTTCCACGTGACGACGCAGAGTCCGGTGTGCGTGTGGAGCAGACAGCAGGCAGCGCTACTTGTGCCCATACCTACCGTGGCTCTGGAAGACCGTTGGTACCACGGCTGGCACCTACCCTTTCCGTCTCAGGGGAGGAGTATTGCACGCTTTCAGAGCTCGTTATTTCAGTGCCAAGAGGTAGTTCAGTTTGCGTCATGCGCTGCATTCAAGTGGAAGGGACGTGCACTCAAGAAGGAAGGGACGTGCACTCAAGAGGAAGGGACAGGGAGGGACGTGCACTCAGAGAGAGGACATTCACGAAGAGAGGGACGTGCATGCTTAGGCAAGAGGCATCATGCCTCAGACAGCCCGGCGTGTTTACAGCGGTTAACCCTTTAATTATACGGGCTCCAGGCAGACGAAGAGGACAGTCACAGCAAAGGGAACAGCTGCCCACCAGGGAGCAGCCGGTCTGGGATCCCGCTGGGGATCAAGTGCCCACCGAGGCGACCCTCCCGGCTCTAAGGGGCGGCAGAAAAGCAACTGTGGGTATGGACGCAGCTCAGACCGCAGATGGGGCCGAGGAGCTGCCCAGGAGCCAGGCGGCTTTAATCCAGCATCAGACGACAGAAGGACCGTGCAGTGACGCAGCACGGGGGCCTCGGCACGCTTTACTCGGCTAAATGAAGGTAATGAGTGCAGCGAGGGTGTGGAAGCAACAGTGGGCCTCAAACCGAGTGCAGCTCCCCGCGGGAAGCAGAAAACAGCGAGAAGGAATCTCGCCCCGTGAGCCCAGTCGCCCCACCTCGGCCTGGGGAGATGAAGATGGAAAACGCAAGGAACGCCCGCTACGTAGGACCAGGTACCCCTCCTCTCTTAGCAGGCCTCTCCCTGAAACAGCAGATATTCAAGAGGCAATGACGATCCGAACGCGGGAATCTAAAACCAGTGGTGCGCGCACCACAGAGGAGCGGGGGCCAGGGAGCGAGGCGAACGCGCGCTGCTGCGCGTTCTGGCCACCGTCGGGAATGGGAGGAGCGAAGGCGGGACATGCGCCCGCCTTTGCCCAATCCCCGTGCCGTTTTTTTGAAAAACGCACGCTACAGCCAATGTGGGCTTCTGAAAACAAAACCACACGCACGAGCGTGTGGGTCGTTTTCAGAAGCCCTTTCTAAAGGTCTCGCGCTGCGCGAGCAGTGCTGCGCACTGCAACGCTAGGCGTGAGACCTAAAAACCCATAGCATTCATAAAGAATATTGTATGAGCAACCGGGAACTCCTGCCCCTTCTGAGGTCTAGCCTAAAGACAGTTATAAATGTTTCGTCTGCCTCTAGACTTCGAAAAACGTTAATAATAAAAACACATACACAGATAAATCTACTATATAAGGACTTTTTATCAGCTTTCTTCATCCGTACAGTGACTGAGCTGTTGATTCCCTCCTTTAGTACTATTTTTTTCGAATTGCGTCTGTTTACAAAATGTGCATGTTTGTCCACCCCACACCTGTTGGCTTGCTTCTTACATGCTTCTGCTCTGTCATCATGCATTAAACAGAGTTTAGAGTAATTTGGGGGCATATTATCAAGAACGGCGTTAAAAATTATCGCCTGTTTAGCGGCAGAAAACTGCCGCTAAAGCGGCGATAATGGGCTTGATAATATGCCCTGGAGAATTCCAATAGAAGCCCATGTTCTGGTGTGAACATGGGCTTCTATTGGAATTCTCCAGGGCATATTATCAAGCCCATTATCGCCGCTTTAGCGGCAGTTTTCTGCTGCTAAACCGGCTATACTTTTAACGCCGTTCTTGATAATATGCCCCTAAATTGCATAGCAAAAATGCCATGACGTTATTGCAAGCAAGGAAAATGGGCTCCTATACACTGGTTTGGTAGTAAAAAACAACTATATTTGAGGTGCAGTGGGCCCCACACACCCCGGGCACAAGTGCCACTGCACGTGAGGCACTACTGATAGTTCTAGGTTAGATGCAATTCCTTCTTTGTTCTGAACCTTCTTTGTTTTTTCTCAAAATTGGTGTTCATTAACATAGATGGTCGTTTCATGTTTGTCCCTTTTCTGTGATATGTGGCTTTTCCTCAAAGAAACGTTTTAAAAGCAATAGAACCAGTGGTAAAAAAGAGAGAATAAGTAGGAATATTACATACTATGCGTTTGGTGCTGATGGATGACCATGAGAGATTCAGGTGAGCTGCAGTATGTAGGTGTTCTGCAGGTTAGAAATTCAGATACAGAGAAGACTCTTCAGCCTTCCAACCTCAGAAAATTGGATGCTATCAAATAAGATAATAATAACGCCATTTAATTGTATTAGAATACGAAGTGCTTTGTGTGTTTACACATATCTATCTATCTATCTATCTATCTATCTATCTATCTATCTATCTATCTCTCTCTCCATATATATTGTGCTTTTTGTGATTTGGTATAAATCCTTCAGCAGTTTTTGGAAATTAAAGGTAAAAATATATTTGTATAGCGGGACCGTTGGGTCCAAGGCACTCCCGTGAGTCTTGCGGGAGTGCCAATTTAAAAATAGAGCATTCTGATTAGCCCAGGGATCTTTTTTCCCTTGGACTATCTAGCTCCCGCAGGAGTCAGACTCTCATTGGCTACCAGCAACATGACAAAAATGTTGCTGGCAGCCATTTCAGGTCTCGGGCCTTAGTCGCCTGTCCTGAAATTAATTAAAAATGATATAAGGGGGCAGGGTAGAGATACCCCGCCCCCCATGGCCCCATGGGTGGGGACCCAGAGGGACCCCCCAGGCCAAAATAAAAAATAATTCACATTTTTTATGTGACCCCTCGGTGAAAAAAAACCAAAATGACCACCACCATATTAATACATATATATATATATAGCTTACTTTAAAGGACAGCATATGAAGTAAACAACACCACTATGGGACTGTAATGTATTTAACTCACACTTAGGGGTCGATTCCGATTCGGGCCGGAAAAAGCACCGACCGACTCGGAGCCGGAAAATTACCGACCGACACGTACCAGTGGCGCCCGACACGCCAAGTACGATGCAAGCCGCGATAAATCCGACCGACACACGTAAGGAAACCAAGCCGACCGACCGAGCCGCACGGAAAATAGCAATCCGGCCGGAAAACACCGCGAATCCAACCCGACCGACACGCACCCGGAACAAATCCGACCGAATCGTACCCGCCAACTCCAAACCGCAAAGTACGATGCAAGGCGCGAAAAACACGACCGAGTCGGACGGAGGACAAGCCGTACGACCGACACGCATACAAAACCGAGCCGAAGCAACACAAAACACCGCGACAGACAGCGTACGCAGCGCAGAAAACTGCACAAACACAGCGTGAGCGAAGCGGAAAACACCGTACGAGACCAACGCAGGGTCCGACTCGGTCACAAGAACGTTTCCAACATACACAAACAACACAAAGGAAAAATCACCCAAAAAAAGGCCAAACAAGCAATTACCAAGCCAATAAATACTGGGGGTGGGGACAGAGAACAAAGACACACCCACAACTCCACCTATATAAAGGACACAAATCACTACCATGAGCCTTTGCAAATGCCATTCCACTGCCAGCACCCAAGAGAAAGCAACCACACACCCACAGCTCATCCCTCACACAAGCCACACACCAGCAGCACACCAACAAATACCTACCTCACATACACCCAGCAAAACACACACTCACACACCCTCACCTGCACACCAACACACACATCACTCACCATCACCACCCATCACCATGCCCCCCAAGAAGAATCACAAGTTCCTAGATTGTGAATTGGAAGTCCTGGTAGACGAGATCCTCAGGGTAGAGCCACAGCTGTTTGGCACATTGGTCCAACAGACCCCCATGTCGCAGAAAACCAAGATGTGGGAGAGGATCATCAACAGGGTGAACGCCCAATCACCATGTCTGCGCACAAAGACCGACATCCAGAACAGGTGGTATGACGTGCGCAGGAGGGTCCGTGAGCTGCTCAAGAAAGACTACCTCATCAGCCAATACACCGGCAGTGGCCCTCCTGCCAAGCCAGTATACCTCAGGCCCTGGGAGGAGAAGGTGCGACCATCCTTCCGCCAGTGAGCGTATATGGACTAGAGGACATCCCAGAGCCTGGTGAGTACACAACAAATGTACACAATATACTGCCACAAAACACACACACATCACTGTCAAGGGGAGAGTCAAACCATGCACTCATAGCAATCACACAGCAACCAGAACAGAATCATCCCAAAATGTGTATGTCAGTCAGAGAAACACAACACATGCCATCAAAAAAGTCACATCCAACTGTGCCAACACATGTACAAACACAACCACAACTACAGCTAGGCAGTGGCACAAATAGAACTAACAAACACATCCACACATGTAGCCACCACAACAACACCAACACACAGTGAAGACCACTCAAAGGAAGGAATTCTGTGTATGCTGGCCAAGTCAGTGTAGCCAATAGCATCATGGGAGTCGTAGTCACAGACATTGCTCAGCCTCACAACTGGCCCATCAACACCACCCTGAACCATGCTCACATCACAGGGAGTGGAGAAGGACTCACAAGATGGCTGACACTGGCTACTGCTGTGGGGAGCACAAGGCCCTGCTGCCAACTGTGCACCAACAAACAGCAGGACACCACTGACTGACATCCTGAGAGACAACTTCCACTCCCTGCAATGCAAGCACGTTCCATGGTGGGATATCTGGCTGGCTGGGTGGGAAGGGGGACTTGCAGCACTGACTATAGTCACCAGCACCTCCCCTCACACCCTCCCCAACACAAACTCCACAGTACCCACCTGGTAGAATGCAATGCCCTCCATCCTAACACAAGATCCCACAAAGCACCACCACCCTGGGTTATGTTGTGTGAAGCACAGGGACACTCTTGGGACTTCCTAGCCAAACAACTGCCAGGACAACACTCCCAGCCATCCTGTCAGCACAGCCAGCCCACCCCACAGGGAAGCAGAGTCAAAAGGAAGGAAGCATGGGCATGCTGGGAAGGGGGTGGAGGCAATAGCATGATGGGAGTCGTAGTCACAGACATTGCTCAGCCTCACAACTGGCCCATCAACACCACCCTGAACCATGCTCACATCACAGGGAGTGGAGAAGGACTCACAAGATGGCTGACACTGGCTACTGCTGTGGGGAGCACAAGGCCCTGCTGCCAACTGTGCACCAACAAACAGCAGGACACCACTGACTGACATCCTGAGAGACAACTTCCACTCCCTGCAATGCAAGCACGTTCCATGGTGGGATATCTGGCTGGCTGGGTGGGAAGGGGGACTTGCAGCACTGACTATAGTCACCAGCACCTCCCCTCACACCCTCCCCAACACAAACTCCACAGTACCCACCTGGTAGAATGCAATGCCCTCCATCCTAACACAAGATCCCACAAAGCACCACCACCCTGGGTTATGTTGTGTGAAGCACAGGGACACTCTTGGGACTCTTAGCCAAACAACTGCCAGGACAACACTCCCAGCCATCCTGTCAGCACAGCCAGCCCACCCCACAGGGAAGCAGAGTCAAAAGGAAGGAAGCATGGGCATGCTGGGAAGGGGGGTGGAGGCAATAGCATGATGGGAGTCGTAGTCACAGACATTGCTCAGCCTCACAACTGGCCCATCAACACCACCCTGAACCATGCTCACATCACAGGGAGTGGAGAAGGACTCACAAGATGGCTGACACTGGCTACTGCTGTGGGGAGCACAAGGCCCTGCTGCCAACTGTGCACCAACAAACAGCAGGACACCACTGACTGACATCCTGAGAGACAACTTCCACTCCCTGCAATGCAAGCACGTTCCATGGTGGGATATCTGGCTGGCTGGGTGGGAAGGAGGACTTGCAGCACTGACTATAGTCACCAGCACCTCCCCTCACACCCTCCCCAACACAAACTCCACAGTACCCACCTGGTAGAATGCAATGCCCTCCATCCTAACACAAGATCCCACAAAGCACCACCACCCTGGGTTATGTTGTGTGAAGCACAGGGACACTCTTGGGACTCTCAGCCAAACAACTGCCAGGACAACACTCCCAGCCATCCTGTCAGCACAGCCAGCCCACCCCACAGGGAAGCAGAGTCAAAAGGAAGGAAGCATGGGCATGCTGGGAAGGGGGTGGAGGCAATAGCATGATGGGAGTCGTAGTCACAGACATTGCTCAGCCTCACAACTGGCCCATCAACACCACCCTGAACCATGCTCACATCACAGGGAGTGGAGAAGGACTCACAAGATGGCTGACACTGGCTACTGCTGTGGAGAGCACAAGGCCCTGCTGCCAACTGTGCACCAACAAACAGCAGGACACCACTGACTGACATCCTGAGAGACAACTTACACTCCCTGCAACGCAAGCACGTTCCATGGTGGGATAACTGACTGGCTGGCTGGGTGGGTGGGAAGGAGGTCTGGCTGTCAACCAAACACAAGCAATGCAGACCATGTTCACACCCCAGAGAATACATAGAAATGCCCAAATAATGCAGGACAATGTGCCACACCAATATCAACCCCTGACTGTGACGACTTAGGACAATGCAATGTACAGGCCCGCACCCAGAGGCACAGTCACAACTGTCAGGTGTGTCAACCACTGATGCCTGCAGAAACATGACATACATTGTTTGTGTCTCCCAAAAACAGGTGATGATGGGGACACAGCAGCAGACGCTGAGGAGTCCCAGTCCCAGGCTCAAGAGGATGCCGAGCTCACTGGCGTCGTACAGCCTCTGTCCTCCTCGGACGATGAACAACCTGGCACATCCGGTGCAAGTCAACATGCTGCACCAGCAGGACCACCAGCTGCAGCACCAGCAGGTCCACCAGCTGCACCCCTGCACCCACCCCTCCAACGACTGTCACCACGAATACCATCCCTGCCGACATGGACAGAATAAGGAGCAACACCAGCGCAGTGACCCTGGACCAACCTGGGGCCATGGACACCACCACCACCACCAACCCCCAAGGTGGACCAGGGTTATCTGTGCGTGCAACTGCACACACTGCACATGTCAGCAGGGGTGGTGGGAGGGGTGGGAGACAGAGGTCGCTGCTTGCAGACGTTGCTGGTGTGCATGAAGACCCACAACTGGTACGCATAGCTGATGCGTACCAGTCCAGCACCGGAGAGCTCAGCCAGGTAGTGGGGCTCCTCAGAGACATCAAACAGCAGCAGGCTGCCCATCATGCCCGCTTGGACTCCCACATGTCCCACGTGGAGTCACACATGTCACGTGTGGACTCACACATGTCCCGCGTGGAGTCCAAGTGGGATGTACTACATGAGATGACGGCGGTGCACAGGGACATTTTACAATGCCTCCGCCAGATGAACAGCAACCAGTCCACACCTCCCTGTGTGCCAACAACATCTGGTACCGAACAAACTGCAACTGCCACAGGGAGGGAGGAGGACTCTGGCGGAGAGTCCCCTGCACCGCAGCAGCCTGCACTTGAGGGCCCCCCCCAAGAAGAGGGGTCGTCCGAGGAGGGGAAAGTGAGAGGCTGATGGCCAAGCGCAACTCCCAGGAAGCCTGAACCTGTTCTGGATTTTCGCCTTTGTGCACAGACTGTTCACCCTGTTGACGGCAACACTACTCCCACACATTGCATGGGGAGTACAAGTTGGAACAATGTGTCAGACAACTGTGGCCCCGATACTGGGGATCCTGTCTACCTGGACTTTCAATTCACCTAGGAACTTGGGATTGCAAGATTCATGTACAGCACAACCCATCCAATGCACTATTAACACAAATGTATCACAATAAACACACTAATACACCATACTTGCCTCTGTCGTGATTCCAACGTGGGTGCTGTTATGGGGATGATGAACTGCAAAATTACACTGTGTATGCGAACTGCAACAGCAAGGACAACACAGGCATGTGAGTACAGGCAACGTGACACATATGAGGGAGACACACCACCAGGGCTACACAACACATACACACCTAGGCCATCTGACTCATTGCCTACACTGATGTTGCCAGGGAAGACGGTGCAATGCACAGACACCACACCCATTCCCAGTTGTAGTCAAGTAGCCCACAGGTGCAGTAAGCAAATGGCAGTCAAATGTGTGACCACAGACAACGCACATCACTAAGTGAAGCACAGGTTTATTACACAGTAGCAACATGCCGTAACCACTACAGATGCAAGGTAACCCCACCTGGTAGCGGGCACACAGTCAACAACTGTAGACGGAAGGAAGTCCATGGGTGTGGCGCACATCACCTGTAGGGACACAACAGCTACCAGCCTGGATGTGCAATCACGTCGTCGGTGGACACAGTTGACCAAACGAATCTGAAAGTACCCTGTGAAGGACAGAAATGACACACAGTCAAAAGCAATGCAGTACAGGACAGAACAGCAAAACTCATGCACAATACATGTTACAAGATACCCACCCAGAACCAAGTTAGCATGTCAACACTGTTGGGGAGTACAGCCCACCTGTCACCACACATCGCAACACACATCCAGTCAAGTAGCCCATGGACACACTCCAACAGCGCCAGAGCCCCACCCACACATCATGCCAACTCACATCATTCACATGACACCTCAGGATACTCACATTCAGCTAAAGAAGTTGGTGATGAGCTGTGTGCGGACATCACCATCACCATCATCATCATCATCATCGTCACTGGCATCGTGGTCCAGGCCAGGATCCTCCACAGGTGGCGGATGTTGGTCATCGTCATCCTGGATGAGAGGCAACTCCTTCCGCACTGCCAGGTTGTGTAGCATGCAGCAGACGATGATAATCTTGCACACTTTCGCAGGGGCATATGGGAGGGACCCTCCGGTCTTGTCCAGGCAGCGGAAGCGGCTCTTCAGGAGACCAAAGGTCCGCTCAATCACTCTCCTGGTCCGACCATGTGCCTCATTGTAGCGCATCTGGGCAGGTGTCACAGGGTTCCTGAGGGGTGTCAGCAACCACGGCATGTTGGGGTATCCCGAGTCACCTACGGACAGACAAGTGCACATCAGCTGACTTGGAAAGGTGGGCGGAATACTACAGATCAGATCACACACAATGGCACAAAGTCAGTACACACCGACAAGCCAGGCACGCTGGTTCTGCATCTGTGCCATCATCCTGGGGATGCGACTACTCCTCATCACAAAGGCATCGTGTGCTGAACCAGGGAAACGGGCACACACGTGTGTGATGGTCATGTCTGCAAGACACACCACCAGTGCATTGACCGAGTGGTAGTGCTTGCGGTTCCTGTAGGCCTGCTCCTGGGCCTGTGGTGGTACCAAAGCCACATGTGTCCCATCAATGGAGCCAATGACATGCGGCATCCTCCCCAGGGCATAAAAGTCACTCTTCACGTCAGTGAGTCGTCGCAGTCTAGGGAAATAGATGTACCGGTTCAGGAAGAGCAACATTGCCGCCAAAACATCGCGGAGCACACGGCTGAACATGGTCTGTGACATCCCACCAGCAGACGCCACAGTATGTTGGAAGGTACCGGTGGCAAAGAAGTGTAGGGCTGCCATCACCTTCACCTTGGGGGTCAGCGCTGTAGGATACGGCCGGCCAGGCTGCAAATGTGGGGACAACTGCACTGCCAAATCCTCAATCAGCTGCCTGGTGAAGCGGTACCGTCGGATGCTGTCCCGTTCCACCATCGTTGCCAGGTCTGGGAATGGCCGATGGACAGCAGGAGCCCTGCAGTGCAGAGGAGAAGTAAGCAAGATCGTCAGTCACCCCACATATGCGGCATTGAACACACTCAAGATCCCAACATACATCATCATGAGGCACAACTACATGAAGTGTGCAGTACCGGAACGACATGTATGGTACATACATGGCCAACATCTGTCAACACGGTCCTACAGGTGGCATCAATTTGTCCCAGGTTGGCCCATTGGATATCATGATGCCGTGTCACAGTCACCCCCCACAGTGACATGTGAGGACAGATGTGCCCCAGGCACCACAGCTCAACGACAGGCACATTCCCAGGGACCCTGTAATGCCACATGGACACTGGCATCACCTGGAGTATCATGTGTACACCACAGCAAAACAAACATGACCCCCACAGGTAGTGGCCACACTTGCCATGGCAGGACAGACATGGACGTCTGTGACACACACGCACAACATCAGAGTCCATGCACACACAACGTGGATGTGGAGACTGTCTCCCATTGTGCACATGAAATCAGAGACATTGTAAACACTACATGCACAAAGACTGTGGAGGGCCATCACTATTGTGCCACTGGGACACCCTGGCTCAAACATACCGTCCCACATGGGACTCACGGGGTATGTGACATGACATACACAAACACCACTGTGAAATGTGACCATGACACATGCACAGATATGAACAGTTGCACATCACAGTGGTCACGTACACGTAACACCCAGGATCCTGTCCCCATGAACACGTGCACAGCCTGGGGGTGGCTGCCCACAGGTGACACCCACAGGACAACATGTACACCAACATACACACAATAGGAAATGCAGCCTTACATGCCTTATGATAAGGTTTGGACAGGCTGTCGTGATGTAGGTGTGCCCCTCACTCCCTGGGAGCTATCTGTGGCTGGCATATGTCCATCTGAGACAGGCATGCTGACCTATGCCAGTCACATGTACAGTGATGCGTTGAACCGCAATGGACCGATCGGTGCCTCCGGCCGGCCCATTGCCTTCAATGTGTGCGGGTACGCGTTGTACCCCTGTGCGCGTTGTACCGCAATGGACCGATCGGTGCCTCCGGCCGGCCCATTGCCTTCAATGTGTGCGGGTACGCGTTGTACCCCTGTGCGCGTTGTACCGCAATGGACCGATCGGTGCCTCCGGCCGGCCCATTGCCTTCAATGTGTGCGGGTACGCGTTGTACCCCTGTGCGCGTTGTACCGCAATGGACCGATCGGTGCCTCCGGCCGGCCCATTGCCTTCAATGTGTGCGGGTACGCGTTGTACCCCTGTGCGCGTTGTACCGCAATGGACCGATCGGTGCCTCCGGCCGGCCCATTGCCTTCAATGTGTGCGGGTACGCGTTGTACCCCTGTGCGCGTTGTACCGCAATGGACCGATCGGTGCCTCCGGCCGGCCCATTGCCTTCAATGTGTGCGGGTACGCGTTGTACCCCTGTGCGCGTTGTACCGCAATGGACCGATCGGTGCCTCCGGCCGGCCCATTGCCTTCAATGTGTGCGGGTACGCGTTGTACCCCTGTGCGCGTTGTACCGCAATGGACCGATCGGTGCCTCCGGCCGGCCCATTGCCTTCAATGTGTGCGGGTACGCGTTGTACCCCTGTGCGCGTTGTACCGCAATGGACCGATCGGTGCCTCCGGCCGGCCCATTGCCTTCAATGTGTGCGGGTACGCGTTGTACCCCTGTGCGCGTTGTACCGCAATGGACCGATCGGTGCCTCCGGCCGGCCCATTGCCTTCAATGTGTGCGGGTACGCGTTGTACCCCTGTGCGCGTTGTACCGCAATGGACCGATCGGTGCGCACCCATTGACAATGGGCTTGCCTGGCAACGGACGCGTTTTCGAATTTCGAACGAGTCGGTTGCTGGGAATTCAGTTGGTCACCCACAACAATGTTGCAAAATCATGTATGTCATGAAGTTGAAGTTTTGAAGGATGCTGTGGGCGTGTTTTGGTGCTGCTATTCCATGGATTGGCCAGATTCAGAAGATGCAAACGACTTGGACCTATCACTTTGGACACAAGGGACAGGATCTGCCTCTCCAGCACATATATATTGCTGGCTGTTCCCCTGAGAGCCCACTTGCCTGCACTACATGCTCCAGGACGACATCTGCCACTGCACTGCTGCTGTCTCTGCCCCTCTGGACCCTGCAATGGCACGTACTGTGGAGAGAGCCCCAGCCTTCAGCCTTGAGGAGAACCAGGCCCTGCTGGACAGCCTACTTCCACAGTACAGCAAGCTGTATGGGACACCAGGGGAGCAGGTGAGTGTCCTGTGCACTGCCTTTCTGAATGTGCATTTTGTCTGACTAGCAAGGCTGAGAGTCAGCACGCCACTGGCTAGCAGGCTCACTGAGTAGTTGTCACCCCCCATAGTGTGTAGTGACTTGCACTGGACAGGTATGGTGCAGTGACAGTGCTTCTGAACAGGGTTGTACTCCCCATGCAATGATACCATGTAGTGACTTCTGGAAAACTGTCCATGGGCAGCCGTGCACTGCCTGTGTACACCATGTGCCCCTGTGATTGCGACATGTATATGCAACTGTGTCATGCACGGATATGTTGCATGTGTAGTAATGGCCTTATCACTTTGTCATCCTGACAGGCTTCTGCCCATCGGAAGCATGAGATATGGAAGGACATCGTCCGGGCTGTCCGGTCCGTGGGGGTCTACAAGCGCCGGATCCGCAACTGCCAAAAGAGGTGGCAGGACCTTCGGGGCTGGACCCGGAGGATTGCACGGGTCCAGCTGAAGCTGTCGCCTCCTCGCAGGAGGGGCGGAACACGGACCCTGACCCCCCACATGCTCAGGATCCTGGCGGTGGTCTTTCCAGACCTGGATGGGCAGCTGAAGGCCAGAGAGCAGCAAGGAGGGGGTGAGTCAAAGACTGCACTGTGTACTCTGTCTAACATGCTATGTGCCCTCCTCGGGCCTGGTTAAACTGCCACAGTACAGCAGTCATGTTGTCCAGGAGCCATGTCCCTCTATTGTGCACTGCCCACTCCTCATCTGATACCCAGGTGTGGCCCTTACATGCAGGGAATTCTGTCACTTAGGACTGTGTCCTTGCAGTTTGCTTGACTCAAGGTGGGAGACAGCATCTGTTTCCCTGACTCTGTGGTGGGCATCATGGGTGGGTCCATTGCTTACACAATGCCTGTATTCTGACATGTATTCAGCGTGTTACTTTGATCTGTGGTCCAATTGCTGAGCTGATCCACCACATGTGGCTGGGGTATCTGGCACACACCCATGCTGCGGGTGGGAACAATGTTTGGGCCCCAGGAGTATGTATATGACGTGTGTCACACATACTTAGCCAGCTGCCTACAGTCCAGGGCTCATCCCTCATTCATGTGGGGCTGGACAGTCATGCCTACTCCAGGCCATACAATACACTCTGTACTCCCACTCCCGTGTATCAGCGGACACATTGTGCGCAGTGATTTGACCCCTCAGGTGTCTGCCTCTGTGTCAGTGTGCTGTGGATTAGTCGCCAGGACTGCTGTGGAGTTTCTTGGTAGGGGCTCAGCATGCCACTGGAGATGTGACCATAGGAGACGATACTTGTGTGACACATAGGTGTCTGATCAGCTGCCCATGCAGACTGGGGCATGTAAATGTGAAGTTCAGGCAGCTGTTCCCCATGCACAGCAGAGTGTGAGGGGCTCAGGTTCAGAGGGTAGTGTCACAGGTCTACCATATGTCCAATAGGTATGACCTGGACAGATGAGGGTTAAGAGGATGTGTTGTGGGGGGATGTACATGTGCACTTGTGCAGCTCCAGGACTTGCATTCCCCATGACCTACTATTGTGACACAGTGCAGAGTGTTGTTGTCTGGCTGCAAAGTCATACATCACTGAGACAGTGATGTATGACTTTGCAGTCATGCCTCCGCCATGGCATGTGTCTACTGATTGGTGAGCCTGCAGGGGAGTGACATGTGCTACATGCACACCATAGTGGCGCTGGCTATCAGGACATGGGTGCATCATGGTGTCTGTCGCTGGTATGCATCACATGCATTTCCTATTTGACTCTGGGCATCCCTTTCATCCGGAAACCTGTACTGACTCAGTGGCAAGAGCTGTGATGTGTCCACACCGTGTCCTCTGCACTGTCCAACTACTGTGTACTTGGTGCATGTGTCAACACTGGGGTGTTGCAATCCAACAGACACCAGACAGATGGGTGCAAGGCCATGTGGGATGTGAGTGCCATGCTTGGCATCAGACTGACAATTGACTTCTCCTGTTCAATTAGGGCACTTTTAGCAATGTACAACTGATGATGCCAGGGCTTGCTCTGTGATGTGCTGTGCTCACAGTGGTGTGTGCGTTATGTGCAGGTGACTGATGTCTGTCTGTATCCCCATTGTTTGCAGATACATCCACGGCCACGGAAGGGGACAGCTCCACGGACCAGGAGGAGCCAGAGAGCCAGACTGGGTCAGCAGCCGAGGAGTGGTCGGAGGGACCCAGTGGCACGGAGGGCGAGGGGAGCCACACCGAGGAGTCCTCAGCAGCATCCACCTCAGCTGAGGACCAGAGCAACTCGGAGGATGACTCCCTTGTGGAGGCGGGTGTCAGCAGCCACCACACCACAGCTAGTGTTGCTGTCCCCGCCACCACCAGCACCACCACCGCCCTCCCATCGGCTCCCATTCCCCAGGTCCGTGGAGGCTCCCATGTCCGGGAGCGTGTTTCCTTTGGGCCAGGCACCGCACCCCTGCCCCTGTGTCCCCTGCTGCCCTGAGTGAGGAGTCTGTGTACCTCCTTCGCCAGCTCCATGTAGGGCAGACAGCCATGCTGAGTGTCCTCCATGCGCACACCGCGCTGTTGACTCAGCTGGTGTCGTTCATGGAGGGCATCTCATCGGGCATGTCTGACCTACAGAGGGGCAATAGGTCCATGGACTCCTCCCTGACGGCAGCAGTGTCCCTCCTCAAACGGTCCCTCACCCCTCCTGCCTCTGCTCCATCCACACTCCCCAGCACCTTACCCGTCCCAAGCACACACACACCGGCACAGGCACACACCAGCACACACACATCCAGCACACTGACACACACGCCAATGACAAAACGCACACGCACGCACATTCAGGGGACTGAAGCCAGACTCACAGGGGATGGGGCCCTGGAACACACACACGCATCCACATGCACTGCGCAGTCCTCAGTTCCCTCTCCCTCCAAAGCACCCTCCCTTGCCTCACATGCAACCCCAAAGTCACAGCAGCTCTTCCTCTGTGACCTCGGCCTCTTCCCCACCGATGAAGCTGCTCCAGCATCCCGGGGGAAGAGGAAGCCCACCCACACGGAGCAGAGTGCCCCTCGCCCCCGGACACCCTCCCCCAGGCGCAGACGGACTGAGGCCCCCACCCGCAAGTCCCCCGGAGTGGTAAGAGCAAGACCCCGCCACCGCCCTGCAGCTCAGGCACAAGGTCTCCGTCCTCCATCCCTCAGGCCCCCACTGCACAGGTGCCCCCACCACACCCTGCCCCAGGTTCCCCCACCCACAGATATACCATCCCCAAGAGGATCAGGCCTTCTCCCCTGCCACTTGCTCTCCCAGCACCACACCCCCGCTGCGCTTGTCTGTGCCACTGATGTGGTGAGGGTGTCCTCCCCCTCTGTCCAACCCACCTTGCCTGTTCCCCATTCTCCTCCCCTGGAGGTAGGCACTGCAGTGGAGTCCACTACCGCCCTGTCTGACTTGGGCACTGCAGTGGCGGACCTGTCCACCCCATCTGCAGGGTCCACTGCAGTTGTGCCGGCACCCACGACATCTGAGTCATGCCCCCCAGTTGTGCCGGCACACACCATGTCAGACACCTCCACTGCAGTTGTCAGTGGCTCTCCAGCACCCACCACCCCTTCCCTGACTCCCCCTGGTGAGCCCTGATCCTGTCCCTGCGGTGCCTGGCCTGCCCCCCGGTTGCCCCTCCTAGTGGATTGTCCCTGGTTTTGTGCAGGCATGCGTAGGGTGACATCTGCCAGTGTCACCCTGTTTGAACTTTGACAATGGACTGGCCATTGGCCTTTGCTCTATTTTTTCTGGACGTCGTTATCAAACAACACATATGCTGAATAAAGCAACTTTCTTTTCTCTAGTGCTCATGCTTCAGATGTACATGTTGTTGGTGCTGCTAACCATGCCCTTGCTGCAGTGATGGTGATATCTGGTCTCATGATTATGAAGTGTTACTGTGCAGGAACCCATGTGGTCCAGGGGAATGTGTCCTATCATGTGGTGTATCCATGTCATCAATAGCAGCATCTGAGGGTGTCATGTGTTCAGTATTTGGCAATGGGTTTCCTACTTACATTGGCAATTTCATATCTGTGGCTTCCACCCCTGCACATCTGTTGTGCCTGCCATCGTTGCATTTGTCTACTTCCCTGACCGTGTTGCCATCTCCAGTGGACATGCAGGTTTGGGCATCAATGGGGAAGGACTCATCCGTGTAGTCAGTGCAACATTGCTATACAAGTGTGTTGGATCTGTGCTGATGATTCCGTTGGCACATCCATGACCAGGCTGATGTGATGGGAGCCCTCATTTGGTGCTAATTGTTGATTGTGTGACCAAGTGCTCAGCTGACATGATGGGGCCCTACTGAGGCAACATATGGCACAGCTTTCCTCACACAGGAGTGGAGTCCCCTCATGGCAGTGTGTACACGTGTGACATTGCCTGCGCCCAAGGTGTGTGTTGTATGTGCATGTCTGTGTGTTCACTTCCATTCATCTGCGCATGCTGTGATCCCTAGTGTTGTACCTGTTTGTGATGCTTGCTGACTTGAGCTATGTTCCCCCAAAGTCTTCTCCCTGTGTTCTCTGTGATGTGGGTGCATGGCACATTACTGGTCATCAGGGTGTCACCCATAGGTGTGTTTTCGGTCAGGGCTGAGTTTGTGTGCAGACGCAGATGGGTCACAGTCAGGTTTCCCCTTGGCACTTGTTGTTTGCCCCTGTCATGTGATTTCCAGTTTGTGTTATCTTTCAGTGATTGTGACACGTTGTGTGTGTGACTGCTGGCACTCCTCAGGGTCCGGGCTGCAATGTTGGTTGTTGTCTATGTGTGTTCTTTGTGGGTGACCTTGGCTTCTTCATTGGTGTGTGACTGTGGCTGGGATCCCATTGGTCGGTGTGGTATTGCCGTCATGTCCATGTACAGCGTAGTGTGCAGTGTGTCAGACATTCAGGAGTCTTGTTGAGTGTCCATGTGTGATGTGTTTCTACACCTTGGTTCCCACCCACCACCCTGGAATAGTCATGGGTGCATGTGCAATGTCACCAGTGCATGTGTACTTCACTGCTGCACATTGTCAGAGGTCGAGGGGTGTGGTGTTGAGTGTGTGCAGATGAGAGTTGTTGCCCGGCTAGGCCCCTGCCTCCATGTTGGCCTTGGCTTACTGGCCATGCTGATTGATTTGTGCTTGTGTAGGTGTGATGGTAGTTTGTTGCTCAGGACACCTGACTGTGGTTCACAGTGTGAACGACATTTAGCTTTGTCATCACAGTGGTATTTTTATTCAGCCCAGGGTCACCACATTGTGGGGGCCCTGGGGGTGGTGCTGTGGTGTGTCTGTGTCTTGCTGTGTCAGTTGTTGTTCCTACGTGCCTGTGTGACATGTGTGTTTTGTGCTCCCTCTCACCTGACAATGCCTGCTTGCCCACATAGGGGATTTGGATCCATGAGTTACCTTAGTGTGGCAGTGTATGCACATCTGTATGATTGGTATTCAGCTCTCCTCATGTGTTGTGTGGTTGCCTGGGGACACTGGCACCCCCACCCCTCACCTGCTGTGTATGATGACAGTGTTGGTCTGCCTGTTTGTGTTTGTGCATCTGCACCACTGCATTGGCATATCTTGGGTGTGCCATTGGCTGTATGTTGTTTGGTGTGTTTCCCCTGCTGTCCCTGGGACTCCTAGGTCATCGGTCAGCACAGTGATCATGGTTTGTGTGTCCCATTGCTGCCATGGTATGGTATCTGTTCACCTCACATCTGCTGTCTCCACAGGATATCTGCATTTGTGTGCCCATTGGTGCAAATATGTGGTTCTGCATTCTGATGGTCACTTCTGTCATTGTGTCATTGATGACTGTTGACGGTCTCAGCCCCCATGGGTGTTGTTTGTCTGCACATGGCCAAAGGAATGTTTCATTTGCACTGCAGTATTTGGCTCCCCCAATTTATGTTGCAATGGGACACATACACTACTTTGCCACAGATGAGTTTTTGGTTCTGTGACCAGGAATGATCCATGCAGTTTGGCAGTTGCAGCTCTTTCTTTGTCAACAATTACCTTTTGGTCACTGTGATGATGAGGGTGTAGACCCCATTGCCACAATGGTCAAAATGTGCTTCAGCTATGGACCCCACACTTGCCTTTTGGTCACTGTGATGATGGGGGTTTAGACCCCATTGCCACAATGGTCAAAATGTGCTTCAGCTATGGACCCCACACTTGCCTTTTGGTCACTGTGATGATGGGGGTTTAGACCCCATTGCCACAATGGTCAAAATGTGCTTCAGCTATGGACCCCACACTT
The DNA here is from genome assembly GCA_963921515.1 of Calotriton arnoldi. Lineage (NCBI taxonomy): Eukaryota > Metazoa > Chordata > Amphibia > Caudata > Salamandridae > Calotriton > Calotriton arnoldi. The sequence goes on from CAWUFW010008339.1 coordinate 431,829, forward strand.
GCCTTTTGGTCACTGTGATGATGGGGGTTTAGACCCCATTGCCACAATGGTCAAAATGTGCTTCAGCTATGGACCCCACACTTGCCTTTTGGTCACTGTGATGATGGGGGTTTAGACCCCATTGCCACAATGGTCAAAATGTGCTTCGGCTATGGACCCCACACTTACCTTTTGGTCACTGTGATGATGGGGGTTTAGGCCCCATTGCCACAATGGTCATGGGCTGCTTGCATTGTGGGTGCCACACACATATATGTGTGGCACATGTGCTAGGGGGTCACATTGTATGTTCAAAGTCATGTTCGGTGTTGTAGGCATTTGACACAGCCTACACACGCTTGTCATGGTGGTGGGGGGATGTCTTAATCTTGCATTCCCTAGGTTGTGGTGTGCTTGTTGTGTCATGCATTGTCCATCCTATGAGTGGGGGTGGTAGTAGTGGTAGGCATCCAGCCCCCCTGGCTAAGGGTGGTAGTAGTGGTAGGCATCCAGCCCCCCTGGCTAAGGGTGGTAGTAGTGGTAGGCATCCTGCCCCCCTGGGTGAGGGTGGTAGTAGTGGTGGGCATCCTGCCCCCTGGCTAAGGGTGGTAGTAGTGGTAGGCATCCAGCCCCCCTGGCTAAGGGTGGTAGTAGTGGTGGGCATCCTGCCCCCTGGCTAAGGGTGGTAGTAGTGGTAGGCATCCTGCCCCCCTGGGTGAGGGTGGTAGTAGTGGTGGGCATCCTGCCCCCCTGGGTGAGGGTGGTAGTAGTGGTAGGCATCCTGCCCCCCCTGGGTGAGGGTGGTAGTAGTGGTGGGCGATCCTGCCCCCTGGCTAAGGGTGGTAGTAGTGGTAGGCATCCAGCCCCCCTGGCTAAGGGTGGTAGTAGTGGTAGGCATCCAGCCCCCCTGGCTAAGGGTGGTAGTAGTGGTGGGCATCCTGCCCCCTGGCTAAGGGTGGTAGTAGTGGTAGGCATCCAGCCCCCCTGGCTAAGGGTGGTAGTAGTGGTGGGCATCCTGCCCCCTGGCTAAGGGTGGTAGTAGTGGTAGGCATCCTGCCCCCCTGGGTGAGGGTGGTAGTAGTGGTAGGCATCCAGCCCCCCTGGCTAAGGGTGGTAGTAGTGGTGGGCATCCTGCCCCCTGGCTAAGGGTGGTAGTAGTGGTAGGCATCCAGCCCCCCTGGCTAAGGGTGGTAGTAGTGGTAGGCATCCAGCCCCCCTGGCTAAGGGTGGTAGTAGTGGTAGGCATCCTGCCCCCCTGGGTGAGGGTGGTAGTAGTGGTGGGCATCCTGCCCCCTGGCTAAGGGTGGTAGTAGTGGTAGGCATCCAGCCCCCTGGCTAAGGGTGGTAGTAGTGGTGGGCATCCTGCCCCCTGGCTAAGGGTGGTAGTAGTGGTAGGCATCCTGCCCCCCTGGGTGAGGGTGGTAGTAGTGGTGGGCATCCTGCCCGCCCTGGGTGAGGGTGGTAGTAGTGGTAGGCATCCTGCCCCCTGGGTGAGGGTGGTAGTAGTGGTGGGCATCCTGCCCCCTGGCTAAGGGTGGTAGTAGTGGTAGGCATCCAGCCCCCCTGGCTAAGGGTGGTAGTAGTGGTAGGCATCCAGCCCCCCTGGCTAAGGGTGGTAGTAGTGGTGGGCATCCTGCCCCCTGGCTAAGGGTGGTAGTAGTGGTAGGCATCCAGCCCCCTGGCTAAGGGTGGTAGTAGTGGTGGGCATCCTGCCCCCCTGGCTAAGGGTGGTAGTAGTGGTAGGCATCCTGCCCCCTGGGTGAGGGTGGTAGTAGTGGTGGGCATCCTGCCCCCCTGGCTAAGGGTGGTAGTAGTGGTAGGCATCCAGCCCCCTGGCTAAGGGTGGTAGTAGTGGTGGGCATCCAGCCCCCTGGCTAAGGGTGGTAGTAGTGGTGGGCATCCTGCCCCCTGGCTAAGGGTGGTAGTAGTGGTAGGCATCCAGCCCCCCTGGCTAAGGGTGGTAGTAGTGGTGGGCATCCTGCCCCCTGGCTAAGGGTGGTAGTAGTGGTAGGCATCCAGCCCCCCTGGCTAAGGGTGGTAGTAGTGGTAGGCATCCTGCCCCCTGGGTGAGGGTGGTAGTAGTGGTGGGCATCCTGCCCCCTGGGTGAGGGTGGTAGTAGTGGTAGGCATCCAGCCCCCCTGGCTAAGGGTGGTAGTAGTGGTAGGCATCCAGCCCCCTGGCTAAGGGTGGTAGTAGTGGTAGGCATCCTGCCCCCTGGGTGAGGGTGGTAGTAGTGGTGGGCATCCTGCCCCCTGGCTAAGGGTGGTAGTAGTGGTAGGCATCCAGCCCCCTGGCTAAGGGTGGTAGTAGTGGTGGGCATCCTGCCCCCTGGCTAAGGGTGGTAGTAGTGGTAGGCATCCAGCCCCCTGGGTTGGGGTGGTGGTGCGCATTCAGGCCCCTGTGTGCATATGTGGCATTGGTGATGGGCATCCCGCCCCTATGGTGCTGCTGTTGCTGGTGTAAGTATATTCAGAATCCCCGTGTATGTGTGTGATGTGTCGTGTACGTGTTGTATGTGTTTTGTGGTTGGTGTCTGGCTTACCTTCTGCGCCGTACGCGTCCGTGCCTGTTCCGGTAGTAGATGTAGAATATTGGTATGATCGGGACGAAGGGATTCATGGTTGGTTCGTGTCGTTCGTCCTTCTCGTTGCTTCGCGTCGTCCTCGTCGCTTCGCTTCGTCCTCGTCGCTTCGCGTCGTCCTCGTCGGTGCCGTGTTTGTCTCGTAGCCGTGGATCGTGTTGTGGCGCGATTCGGAGCTTATGTGCGCCTCTCCCGGATGCTTTGACGTGCCGTGCGTAGCGACGGGTTCGGCGCGTACGGGAAGCGCATCGTACTTGTCCGGCCGGACGGGGCTGCATTTTTCCTTCCGTGCGACTCGATTCGGCGTTTCCGGATTCGCCTCGGTCGGAGAACAGGACCTGGTTTGGGTGAGTACGGCTCGGCCGGAATTTTTGCTGTTGTGCGCATCGTACTTGCTCGTTCGGTGTGCTGTACGGATCGGTCGGGAAACAGGCTTTCGCATGGCTTTTTTCCCGGCCGAATAGTATTGGGTGCGCCTCCGACCGAGATCGGAATCGGCCCCTATATAGTGTATAAACAATAATCTGTGAAAAATGGGTTTCAGCAAGCATATTTATCATTTGCACATCTCCAAGTAAAGTGTTATGATTGTTTTCATCCTATTAAAATATGTTTGAATCAAACAGAATGACAAAAAATGGGCTTTCATAACTACTGAAATATATTTTGAAATATTTGTACAGTTCACTTATTAGCTATTTAAATGTTGTGTGTCACTCTAGAGCCTTTCATTTCCCACTTTTTGTACAGCACATAAGACAGTTCACTGTACAAAATACTGGGATTCTGCATTAAGAGAAAGAAAAGTAATTGTAGGGAGATGTAAACTGACTTCTGAGCTCTGTACCTGAACACAGAGCAAATGTGACAATATAAAAACAAGATTTAAAAGCATCTTTATTGATCCTTCACTTTCTGAGTTAACAGCAGTAGCAGCCCTTCCCCTACCAAAGTGAATAGGCAGGTGGGGGGATCAGGGACAAAATAAATAAATAAATAACTTACCTGAATGCTACCCGTTGCATTGCGTTCTTACAGTCTACTTCTTCTGGGCACAGGCTCACAGACTACACTGCGGCCATCCCTGACACATCAGGAAAGCAGCGTCAGGATTGGCCTGAGCGCTGTCAGCTTGTGATCCCAGGCAAACTGGGAGCCTGCGCCTGCTCCTTCCAGCCTAAGCAACGCAGCTGGGGCTGGAAAGAGCTTCAGTACGCATGACAGTTTGGCCGGCCTGAGATGGCCAGCCAAACTTTCATGCGCACTGCAACTGTGCCCACCACTCCACCAGCAGCAGTGTCATTCCCCTAGGCCCGCCCCCAAGACTCGTCAGGGGGGCTGGTCCAGGGGCATCAAAATAAAACTATAATAAAACGGGTTAAAAACCTGTTTTATTATCGTTTTATTTGAGGATTGTGGTGGGGGGTGGCACTCCTCCGCCCTGATGGAGGGGCCCCCGCTGGTTAACAGAACATCTGTTTTTTATTAGCTTGCCAGAACATGTGAGTAGGCCCTAAATATAGGTCGCACTGATAAAATCTGACTCACGAGTAGATTTCTCAAGGCCTGCACTGTGCCAACTTTGTACAGTTCACTAAACAGCTGAACTCCTGTATACAAGTTATCTACATAAAGGCTTAACCTTTATAAAGGAGAGATTAGGCAAGCTTTCATCCAGTCTTTTCACTTACTCCTAACATGAAAAGGGAACCTGCAGGATTTATTGTGGCACCCTTCCCAGTATATACTCTCTGGCTGTGCACATAACCAGTAGAGCTCTCCATAACATGTATATCTTTATGCCATAGCATGCTGCTTTGCTTGCCATGTACTGTCTGGAAAGCAGTCGTTGTTTGTACAAGATCAAGGACACGTTGACTGCTATATTCCTTTCAGGAGTATAAATCTCTAGAAACTTGGGAGACAAATGTTTTGCTGCACTATTGTCATGTCCTTTATGCTAGTCCTGTCATGTATACCCCTTTTTACATACATTTGTCCCATCCACACGACAATAACGGTTCTGAACAGGTGACCTTTTACCTAGTTGCTTGCTCCTGTCTCCAGACTCTCAGTATTCTATCATAATCCCTGTACCTGACGTACATAAACATGACCTCAAGCATGGTATAATTATTCTGTATAAGGGCCACCACTTTTTTTATCCTTGGCCAACAGCCAGCTGTGCATGATCGCATTTGTTTGGAAAACAGTTATTATTGTTTTCAAAACAGTTGTGACTGTTTTCAAAACAGCCATTCTAAAAGAAACCCTGGAGTGACCCCCTGCAATTTAGAGGAGAATTCCTTCCAAGCTGACAAGGGGTCCTGCATGCTGAATCTTCGACACGCAGCGTTCTGACATTGCGGGGTGTCATCCTCGAAGCAGAGATGGGGTCCTTCATTCTCAACCATCAAGTAAGGAGGATGGTTCTTCCCTAGGGGTTTCTTGGCTACATACATACATGCATACATATACGCATATACATGCTACACATGCAGATCTAGGCTAGGTACATTTAGGCAAATTACTTAGGGCGCGCATTTTAGGAATATGTAAGTGCTACTCTTTTTATCTCAACTGCTTATGTTCATCCTATTAGCCCTATGGTAGAAATGTATCTACTATTTACTATATTGGTACTAGCAATCTCTTTCGTATGCTTCTGTTTCCTGATTGTCACAGCAAATATGTTTTACACAAGACTGAGGCTGGACTAATAAATACTTATTGAAATATCCTAATCGCCATCCTGTGTATTTTCTGAGAGTAAGTGAGCATGAGTGACTGGGCGAAAAGTACTGTACTGTTTTCCACAATCCCTGAGGAATCAGGGTTGTCATGTTCAGTGGTTGCCAGAGACTTCCTACATCACTTTAAGATACAAGGGATAGTAGTGGCACAGTAGAGCTAGCTGGTCTAACAGCTGGTATATCCTGTGGGGGTGTCCGGAAGCAGTCGGGACACCAAGCTCTCAGTTTAGGTCATCCAAAATGCGCAGGTCCTGGGGACTCCTAGGAACTACACGACACTATTAGCATTTTCAGGGTTATGCCCAGAATTTCTTTGAACTCCAAAAGTGAAGTGGGTGCTGAAGGTGTGCCCTAAAGTGAGGCACCAGAGTCCTTACATGCTCCTTTGGAAACTGTTTGGCATGCAAATTGGTATGGCACTCAATTTTGTCAAGGCAGTCTTCATCCAGAAAGAAATGGAAGTAGTCCATGGGTAAAGCATTTGCAATATTGCTTTACATCTAGCATCTGAGGTGAATGGGGACATTGTAGCTGAACTGAATGGCGAGGCTGACAAGTGAGCACTCTGCCTGTGCTTGGTGAAGCACCTGCCTGAAGTCTTGATTGGTCTATCCTGTCACTGGCTCTCCAAAGCATATATTGTGCTTGCAAAGAGTCATTGGGACTCAGAATCAATGGGAAACAAGGAGTCATTAGAATAATTCCAAATGAAAAATCCCTTCCAGATTCTGCTCCCTGAGCCTCTCCATCAGATGTTGTCTCAGTATCAGACCCTGCCTCAGAGCTCTCTTCCATTATTCAAGTTGGAACCTCAGAAGCAGTCACCCAACAATATGTGCTCTCTGTTTCCTATCTAAAATGTTCTGCTCTAGGCAGAATGCAGAGGTACTCATAAAAATGAATGCTGTGGGTGATGTGAACTGAAAGAGGGCAATACATTGATGTAAGAGTGAGAATGTAGTAAAATGTGATCACAACAAGAACTTACCTCACTACAAACTGCAAAGACGTTCTCAAAAGAAGCTAAAATAGAAAAAGAATGAAAAGAAAGGCCATTGGCAGCACCTGGACAAAAAAGACTGCTAAATTCTCCATTCATTGTGGGGAAAGTTGCACCCCACTTGGAGGCCAGATCAGTCCACTCCAGGGAAGGGAAAATCTCTACAACACAAACAAAGTCATTTGAGGGATATTTTAGTCAACGCAGACCACATGTTTGTTAGAAGCTAAAGTAGGAGTATAGGTCATCAAAAGATTTTTGAGAGGTTGTCTCACCCTCAAATTATTGAGGCATGCTTCATCATTTGACGACCTCTCACACAGGGGTAGGAACAATGCCACCCCGGCGGACTCAACCTGACGGAGCTAGTCTCACCCTCGGAGTTCTTATAAATCTATGGTCAGGACAAAACACTTGGTCCTGTTTTTTGTTGAGAATAAGAGAAAAAGTATCAAATATACCTAGAGGTATACTTAAATCATTCCTTTATTTATTGAGTACCTCTGGTATGTTTAATAACATGAAAACGGTGTTGGTCAATTGGTGATTAATAATTTTAGTCACCCTGAGATGTGACGACCCATTCCAGGGGGGCTGAGACCCCCTAAAAAAGCCTCCCTTCTGTCTGGTGGGAACATGGTTTATGGATCACAGTGCACTCTAGATCTACAAACAAGAATCTATTTCAAAGAGGCATCACTGGAAAGAGAAGGCTCTGCTTTTCAGCGATGCTTCCCTCAAATGCAGAACTGGTAGCTGGGGGAATATATCCCACCAGCCACTCGCAGAGCTATCCTTACTTGCTCATCATGGTGCCCTCTGGCTGGATCTGTGATATCAGCATGCTGTATGGGGTGCTGACATTACTGATGGACGAGAGAGTGGTGGAGCCTACATGGTGCCACATCTGGTGCTAGCACCGGAAGTTCCCCCCACACAACGCATGGTGGATGAGCAGTTGATGTCCTCTGCAGTAGTTTTGTAGTGCGAAGGACCTCAATGGGCCATCATCCGCATTTAAGGGATTAACATGTTAATAAACGTATCCTTTATGTACTTTTGAGTTCAGGGATCATTTTCTGCTAGTTACTATTAATCAATCAAACGGCATTTGTAAAGCGCAACACTGTCACCCCTAGGAGTCTGTCTTTTTATGTAAGTCTGGAGCCTCTAATGGAACAGTTTGCTGCTAGGCCACACTGATCAGACCTCATAACAGGTCAATAAAGGAAGTTATGGGGTTGCTTTTAATACTTACAGGGTCCGATTATTAGTTACATTGACCTTAAATGGAAATTGCTTCTACTTAATGCCTTTCTTTGATCAATCCAATTTGCCCACTCATTAGGAATGTCTTTTTCCAATAAGTTTATAAGTGAAGGTCATTTTCTTCAAAGTCACCACATGGTAACTTTTCCATGCACCTTATTTACTTATTTTATTGTATTTTATAGCACTGTTGTCAATGGAGCTGCCTAAAAGCTTTTTGCGGCATAATAGTAGGGAATAGGCGAGGGGATTCGATCCAACGTTGGTCATGTATGTATGTATGTGCGTATGTTTGTGAGTTATGTAGCACATCAGAATACTATAAAAGAACAATAATACAGAGAAAATGGGGTGGGTCTAAGGAAGGGAGAAAATAGGGCTTGAATGTACTTTTATCAGGAGCCAGAACTCTGATTTAAGAATGGATGGAGTCACAACTCTGATTTCTGTATACCAAAGGCAATGTGGTAGCTCAGTACCATCTCCTTTACCTATGCCTGGTGAACTGACCGAAAAAAAGGATGATAAAAGGAAAGCTTTGAGCAGACCATCGCAGTTGGACCTTGCACAAATTCCATGGCTGACCTGAAGTTTTGCCTTAAAATCAGAACCAGTTAGAGCCAGTGAGAACCTGCACCATTGCACTGGGTGCCAGAGGTGACGTCACAGTCACAGGGTGCCCTTTATAAGGAGTAGTAGTAATACCCTCAATGTGAAACATGCAAAAGCCAATTGTGCAATCCACTACATTGAGCCACCTATGGCATGCATCAATCTCAACATCCATGCCAATAGGAAATGTATTTCTATTAACCACTGCACGAAATATGGTGGGGAAGAATCGCTTCTCTTGTATCCAAGAGGAACTGAAGTGCAGAAAAGGCTGCAGGTAACATACTTCATAAATGGAGTAACAGCATTCACACACTTTAGAGGCAGGCTCGTGTCACCTGTCACCTTAACCCTGTTGGTTTTACTGAGCAGGGAGAGAGTGTCATGTGTGCAGGATCATGACACAATCCCCTACAGCCCCTGTGGTTACCGGCTAGAATCTTTGTGGAAAACATGGCGCCATTTGGTTTGAAAAAGCATACATCAGTCTTGCTCTTCTGCGTGTTACCAAACAAAGAGCTCTATTTTCAGTCCTTTACATTCCATTCTTATACACAATACACAAATGTTTATAAGAGAATTTCGTTTTCAGTGGAGACTAGGGGCCTGATTTAGATCTTGACGGCTGGGATATCCCGTCCGCCAAAATATAAATCCCATTATATCCTATGGGATTTATATTTCAGCGGACGGGATATCCGTCACTGTTTTGATAGAGTAACCCGTCCGCCGAGATCTAAATCAGGCCCTAAGCTATTAGTGAGGACTTGGAGCCATGGTTTTGAATGAAAGGTGGTGGATGGTTGAGGGGGGTAGTGCATATTCCAAGGGTTCAGGGCGAATTTCAGTCATGGTGATTGATAGGAAAGGTGAGCAGTATGTATCGCTTTTGACTATTGTACAATGCTCCAAATAGAGCACAAGTGTCCCAATCTTCTCTTCATTTCGCCCGTAAACACCCTATTGCGCCCTTGTGGGCTGAGGTGCTAGCAGCATTTGATGGCCCAGGAGACACTGCAGGATCTTCCACTGAGGTCTCAACGTCTGAGAGTGGGGATGAGACAGGTCTAGCAGTGTCCGCCAGTGAAACTTACTCTGTGGAGGAAAATTGTGTTACCACTTCTTTTCAGAGGATTGCGCATTAGCCACTTTGTAATTTCTTATACCCCTCTCTTGTACATAGATTTTGAGATTAAGTAAAGGTCGACCTATCAATGTCAAAGTGAAATATGCTATTATTTCTTTATTCGAGCTTCCCCTTACATTGTTTACATTTCCTTTGCCACTTTGCCCCTAGTTTTTACATTAGAAATAAGTTATATTGGTGGGTATACATGTTATTACACATGCTGTACAATGTATACTGTGATTTCTTATCAGTGTTTTTATTACCAACTGATGAGCAGACATTAGCTTTTGAATTTGTTTATTAAGTAAAGCTTTTTATATAATACACGGCATGCTAACAACCACATTTGCAAAGGCTTATATAGGCTCTGTTCTATAGATGGTGTAAAAAATCTGTTAAATGTGCCATAAATAAACTTCTGTGTCATTGACAAGAAGTTTCTCTTTACAGTAAATGATAACAACAAATCAAAACCACTGCAGTGCATTGAGAAGTGTATGCAAAAGCTGGTGCTAGCTTTATCACTTTAATCACTGTAAAACAGAGGAGAACACCATTCCTACATGTTATTCGCCACTTAAATCTAAATTCACAGTAATATCACGATTTACTCTTTCTTCCAGGGTCGTATGTTTTTTCATGGGTCAATTCAGTATTCATTGCGCTGTGAAAAGAGATGACATATTTTGAGCAGAGCCTTGTGGGGTACATGGGTCTCCTAGAGTGGAAACAGGGCAGGCCTTCTATTTTACAGTTGCATATGCAGTCTGAAATAAAAGAAAGAAGAGGCATGAATATATGGTGGGAGCTTGACAGGTGGACCTCTGACAGAGGAAATGAGTCCAGGTGACTGTAATTCATTATATAGCACCATACCTCAGACATCTCCAATCTTGTCCTTGGCTGCTTTATCCCTAGACAGAAATGAAAATAATATTACCATCTCATTGTTGTATAGCATTTCACACTGCACTTCAGTCTTTTCTAAGCACAATAGACAAGAAAATATATTATTTACTCTGATGGTACTCAATCAATGAAAATCTTTATTCGATTGTGAATACAATCATAATAGAACATAAGACCATAAGTACATTCATATATCAATTTAAATTCTTTAAAAAGGAATAAAAACAACGGCACTAAACAACATATAACAAATCAAGCACTGGGACCACAACAAAATTAATCCAGCATAGACCGCCTAGCTCTTACAGCAGCACGCAAGAAACGTGAAACTGCAGAAAGAACGTGCACATTAGGCAGTACCTGCAGATACATAAGCACCGGGCGAGCTTGGGAAAAGTCCATAGCATTCAAAATTGGGAGAAGGAAACGCTTCTTAGGGACACTAAAATATTGACACAACAATACAAAATGTAGAGTATCCTGTGGAGACACATTGTCGCAGCCACAGGGCCCTAGGGTGCCTGAACTGGATCATCCACTCTGGGAGGCGAGGAGGTGATGTATCAAATTAAACCTAAATCGAGCCACCACAAATCTGTCCCTTTAGTTTGATAACAGGGTAAGATATGGCTCCATCCCCTGTACAGATTTTAAGAAAAGATGACCCAGGACCATAGGTTTCCCAAGTTCTAGCTGGTCACGTTGATGGTACTTAATTTACTGACCTCTGAACAATTTTTTTCAATGGGCCGTAAGTAGAGATGGACAGTATTGGGACATCGGCTGTCAATCAGCAAGTGTTCCGCTCTGCCCACCTCGTGGGTCCTCTAGCTCAATTAGAGTCAGCAGAACCACTAGGTTTTAATGGTGCAGCCTCAGCCAGCTTGGCTGTGGGAAACTATTTGCCAGACATTCAGAATAGTCCTTTTGATGCTGATTCTCCTGTGGGTAACCCACCCACTTGTGTACAAGAACAATTTTAAGATGTCCCCTACGAGATTTTTCAAAAGGAAAAACGAATGCCAAGGGGCACATCACCTCCAGATTGCACGCTCAGCATTACATTTCAGTGTTGGCTGGAGAGTTTTTTGTTCTTTAAGTATAGCTGACAGTGTCCTCAGCAGTTTGAGGAACTGTCTGCCACTGCTTAATTTGAGCTGGTCTTTGCAGGTGGGGCCCAGCGGCGTTCATTTTTGGGGACAGATACTTATTTTTCCTCCACCTTCTTTACTCAGAACAAGTGAGAAAAGAACACAAAAAGGGGAAAGATGACAAAAAGTGAAAAAGGGAGAAGCCATGGATGGAAAAGAACCTGCAAGAGTGACTTGAAGAGACAAGGATTTATAGGGTAATAGAAGAAAAGCCATGTGGGGGAATCAAGAGTACAAAACCTTGGGATTCGGCACCACAAACTTCTGCAGTGCTTCTGAGCAAAGGTTTGGGCTCCACCACTTGTTATTTTACAAATCATACTGTAAATGACCCCTGAAGACTTGTACGGGACACAAACACCATATGGTCAGGCAGCAGTGACGTAAGAGAGACACAGAACAAAAACCTTAAGAGAGACACAGAACAAAAACCTTAAGAGAGACACAGAACAAAAACCTTGCCTGGGGCGTTTTAGAGGCATGTCTGGAAAGTGGTGAAGGACATGGGATATCATTGAGTATACAGTAAATGTGAGAAGTGGAGCGAAAGACAAAAAATATACATATAGTTAGTGGATGCACCATCAAGAAGGACAATGGGGGTATATGGAAGATGAAATACATGCTACGTAGAGCACATCATGGTCATTAAGAGAGTTTTAAATAAAATCAATTGGAAAGAAAGCACTAGCTAAATTACAATTTAATCTCATATGCTTGTAAATGGTCCATATTGCAACTCAACTCTAATAAAACAGCTTCAAAGCATAAATCCGAGGCAACACTACCCGCTTCTCAACTTTTTGGTTCCACCTAATTCGCTGCAGCTGCATTATTCCTGTGTCAACTCAGGAGGGTACTTGGACAAGTGAAAGACAGTGAGAGGAAAAGAAGACAGAGCAAAAGCACGAAGCCAGACATTTGAGGACACAATGTGGAGCAGACCTGCCAACTTGATCAATAAAATTTGCATTGTGAGAAGGGGCAAAGTTTTATGGCAAGAACTGCCAGAGAGGCAGTGTGCCCCTGTTCCCTGGCCCCATTGACCTCCTTCTCTCTCCCAAAAAAAACCCAAAAGGTTGTTGCGACTGCTGCCAATGTCTTGGGGTGTTTTCAAACCCCTTAATGGACATCAGCTGCTTACAGCCTCCAAAGACGAACTCACAATCCACTCTTTGCAGTGGTTTCCAGCTCACATTCCATGCCACTGTGTCATTTCGGCCCCTCACTGGGTGAACGTGTGAAGGAAGCCTTTATCGTGTGACACACATTGTCACCGTGTGAGTTGGCAGGTCTCATTGAGTGAAGCACATAGGAAAGCAATTTATAGGCGGAACACCAGGAGTGGATGTAGAGGTTTAACGGGTCTTCTCCATTTATGCTAGATGAAGGGGCAATGATTAAAACACAAGTAGGAAAGCAATGATTATTTTCATTATTGCAGGCTTATTTTCACAACAATATACATCAACAGATGAGAGAAGGGAAGAAACCTTTGTGTCAAACTAACCTCACTTATTTAAGCTAGTGTTGTAGAGACAAACAGAATGACTTCCATCGTGGTTGAGCTGTTCTATATTTCTGCCAACAGATATGTACATCTGCATGTCCTCAACATAAGACTCACACTTCGAGTTCCTCCCATCTATTAGCCTCAAAATCAGAGGACCATGTATACATCAGAGTGGACGAGGAAGTGATACTATAAGGACCCAACAGTCAACTCTGTTAGGAGGCGTGAAGAAGGAACCAACTTTGGAATGGGTGTTTAAGACAAAGTGGAATTTTCTAAGAGCCATCTTACTTACATGCAACCTTCTCTAAAACCTTCAGCCCTAGAATTTTGTCCCTCATGCAAGGCCATATGGGTCACCTGATTAGGACTGAAACCAGAATAAAAAGGATGTAGCACGTTGCCTAGTTCCAGGAGATGTGATACCCAACTGTTTTTTTAGGATTCTGGACAGCAACAGCAGAATAGTGAACAGTTGGGGGTCTGATTCACAATGGTAAATTTACACGTTTGTGTAAGTTTATGATTGTTTGCTATTCACAAAGGCATTTACGAGTAGTATCTTTATGAGTAAGGAGTCTTCGCATATAAAAAGATAGGACCGTCCTAAGTTTACCTCTGTGAATCAGCCCCAATATTTCATTCTAACTCTAGCAGAAGTTGAATGATACACCTAATTGCTCCAAGACTATTCCCAGAAGGAGTCTAGCTTAATTCTCAGCCAACAGAAGTAAGCAGCAGAACATAAATTTAAGTTTAGCCATGTGCCAGCAATTTTGACTCAAGTCAGTGGACGTGAAGCCTAGACCCTGGAAAAGTAATTAACCACCATATTTAATGATTGTGAGTCAATTTAATTCTGGGCTAATGGCGACATCCAAAGTCACATGCTGCTACAGGCATATTGGAACTAATTATTGGCATAAGGGCACCAATATCAAAATACAGGCCCTGACATACTAGAAGTAATTCTTGGAATGGAGGACCATGTGGAAAGAAATGCTGGTGCTTGCATACTGGAGAGAATTCTTGGCATGGGGACACTTGTGGCAAAATGCTGGAGCAAGGACATTGGAGGTAATTCTTGGCATAAGTGATGGCATCCACGGAAAATTGCTGAGGCTGACATACTGGAGGTAATTCTTTGCCCCAGAGAAGGCAGCCATGGCATATTCAGTCTGAGGGGGGACGGGGGGGTCAGGGAAGCAAACTGTAAGAAAAAGCTGGATCTGAACTACTGGAGGTAGTTTTTCACATACAATCCACCCACAGTATATGGGCAGTATCAAGGGCAACATTCTGGTACTGGAGTTCTTTACATGGAAAACTCTAAAAGCAAATTTTGAGAAAAATGGGATGAACTCATGGCAAGTGTTACGCCCCCCACTTAAAAAAATTACTAGCCACCACTGGGATCTTAGATACCTTAAGCTCAAGACCTCAAGGCGCTTGAGCTACTAGTAGGCTTCTTGTATATGTGCAGGCGGTGTTTGGACAAAATATTGAGTTCGAAATATCGAATGCAAAAATTTCAGAAATTAATATCGTGACACAACAGTACCATGATGCATAAATAACATTTTTAAAATATTGATTTTTTTAGGTAATATTATTTTCAAGAATATCATAGTTGCAAATATTGTTTTCAATAATAAAGTTGTAAACAATGTTTTTTTAAATTATCTTTATGTGTGGTTGTAGAGGTGTAGGGTGGGAAGTTAATTAAGTATAATAAATTAATGTTTGATTATGAATTTAATATTATTTAATTGATTATTAATTATGTAAATTGTGTAATAATTCAATTTTATAAGTAATTTGTTAGGTGTGGGTTGCTGGGTTTGTAGGGATATAGGGTGGGAAGTTAATTAAGTGATAATTAATTAACAAACAATGAACAATATATTAATAATTATGTAATTGATCATTAATTATGCAAATTTTGTAATAATTGTATTTTCTAAGCTATTTGTTAAGTGCGGTTTGGTAGGTTTGTGGGTGTATAAGGTGAGAAGGTAATTATTAATTAATACATTGATTAATACTTATTAATAATTAATTGCTTAATTAATAGCTGATTAAATATTAATTCATCAAGTAATATTTAATTCACTATTCATTATGTTAATTGTGTTACATGTATTTATTTTAGCTATGTTTTAAGTGTGGGATTCTAGGTTTTTGAGGGTACAGTGTGCTAAGTTAATTAAGTAATAAATAATGGGCAATTTGTTTTTAGAGATAATTATTTATTATAGTGGTTAATAATTATGTTAATTGTTTTTTGTTAATTAATAAAGTTTATATTAAGAGTTTTATATCTTTATTAAATTAATAGGGTTATGTTTCATCTATGTTATGTGTTTGAAGTGAAGTACTTTTCCTACTGTTGCATGGACTGGAGCCAGAAGGAATAGTAAATGTAACCTCTCCAACGCTTCTTCTACTGTTGCACAGACTGGAGTGGGAAAAGTAAATTCTACCCCCCTGAACTCCAATGTTTTTCCTACTGTTGCACAGATTGGAGTGGGTATAGTAAACCTTACTCCTCCGGAGTTCAACGCTTCCCCTATTGTTGAACAGACTGGAGTGGGAATAGTAAATGTTTCTTCTCTGGAGTCCAATGCTTTCCCTACTGTTGCACAGACTGGAGTGGGAATAGCACATTTTACCGCTCTAGAGTACAATGCTTTCCCTACTGTTGCACAGACTGGAGTGGGAATAATAAATGTTGCCTCTCTGAAGTCCAACGCCTTGCTTATGTTACACAGACTGCAGTGGGAATAGTAAATGTTACTCCTCTGGAGTCCTACACATTCCCTACTGTTGCACAGACAGGAGTGGCAATAGTAAATGTGACCCCTCCGGAGTCCAACGCTTTCCCTGCTGTTGCATTGATTAGAGTGGAAACAGTAAAGTTAACCCCTCTGAAGTCCAGCGCTGTTTCAAAGACTGGAGTGGGAATAGTAAATGTTTTCGTTCCGAAGTCCAACGCTTTCCCTACTGTTCCACAGAATGGAGTGGGAAGAGTAAATGTTACCCATCCGGGGTCCAGCGATTTCCCTACTGTTGCAAAGACTGAAGTGGGAATAGTAAATGTTACCCCTCCGGAGTCCAGCGCTTTCTCTACTGTTGTACAGACTGGAGTGGGAATATTAAGTTTAACCTCTCCGAAGTCCAACACTTTCCCTACTGTTGCATAGACTGGAGTGAGAATGGTAAATTTTATCCCTTCGGAGTCCAACCCCTTCCCTACTGTTGCACAGACTGGAGTGTGAATAGTAAATTTTACCCCCCCCAAAAGTCCAAATCTTTCCATACTGTTGCACTGAGTGGAGTGGGAATAGTAAATGGTGCCCTTCCGGAGTCCAACGCTTTCTCTACTGTTACACAGACTGTTGTGATAATAGTATATTTTGCCCCTCAAGAGTCTAACATTTTCCCCACTGTTGCACAGACTGGAGTAGCTATAGTATATTTATTCCTCCTAGATTTTAATATTTTTTAATGTTGTCTAAATATATATTATTTGTTTAATTTGATAATATATATTTATATAAATACATATATATATTTATTGAATATTTTTTATTTTTTATGTATTTATATATATATTGATTTTTCTTTTAATCATGTAGTAAAGTATGATTAATGTGCATTATGCCGATATTTTTATACATTCACTATCTGCGTTTATATGGACCAATTGTGCTGGGTTAAGTTTAGTTGAGATTTACCAGCGAAAACATTTTGTAGTCTTTTTTCAATGTCTACCTATGTTTGAAGATGGGGGAAGAATACTTATACCTTTGTATTGTTGGTGCCTCACAGATTGATAAAGCCTGCTGCGCAGGTGAAACGCGCTCTCTCTTGATTGCGGGGCCGGGGGTGACCTGAAATATCAATAAATCAGCCCCATACTTGCAGACCGGAGTGCGTGCCTCTTCTTTGTGGAAGTTGGATTGTTTTTGTGGATTACTTTCAAGCGTCGGCGGTTGACGCTTTTCACGTACCACCAGTCGTCCTGTGGCTCCACTTTGACCGCAACGTGTTGGGAGGAGTACGGTAGTACTATACAGTGGAGCCCCCAGAGAATGCGCCAGGCAAACGGATGAAGGATGACAGCTGCGGAATATCAGGCTGCGGAGCGGGGCGGTTTTCGCGACTGCCAGCACGCGGATCTGTGTTCCAAAGCATGAAATGCCTTGCCTTGGATACTGGCGCCCTTTGGTGACTGGGCACCGTGGACGCTGATGCAGATACGGTGAGGTCTGTTCTGGCATGCCTAATTTAAGGTTCATTGGTCTCCTCCGACCTCGTTGATGTGCCCATCATGGAATCATACTTCGAGCTGCTGTCATTTATTATTTGTGTGACTGTATTTTCAAATGCTAACTTTGACTTTGAACTTATTATCAACCATCCTGTGAGTCAATATAGGAATTTAAGGAACATTTGCGGAATTAAACTTTCACTGATAACAGATATTCATGGACTGTGGTATTCCAAGTCTAGTAAAGGGACTTATGGGTCTTGTAGTTCCGTGGGGATGGCGAATTTGGAGCACCATGGATATTGGACTACCCTCAATGCTGTGCCATCAGTGTATCTGTTCTAGCGTGCACTTGCGTGCTGCAATTTAATTTAGTTATGTTCCACTCTCAACAGGACCATGAGTCACAACAGGATGGCTATGTCCTTTGTTTGTTTTTTCATGTAAGGCATAGCGCTTTTTGCAAATTACAAAGCATTATAAGAGCAGCTCGTTTTTATTCACTGTATTTGCGCATTTTTTTAATTATTATGAATTACCAACAGGGCAGTACGCATTGAGAGGAGTGGCACCACACTAAGTTATTACATTAGCGCACCTTGGTCTGTCATTAGGACGTGCATCCACTTTGGGTAGAGGTCATTTTTCAGTCTCTGTCATTATAGTGTAGGAAATTGATTTTTCTTTTAATCCTGTAGTAAAGTATGATTAATGTGCATTATGCCGATATTTTTATACATTCACTATCTGCGTTTATATGGACCAATTGTGCTGGGTTAAGTTTAGTTGAGATTTACCAGCGAAAACATTTTGTAGTCTTTCTTCAATGTCTACCTATGTTTGAAGATGGGGGAAGGCTACTTATACCTTTGTATTGTTGGTGCCTCTCAGATTGATAAAGCCTGCTGCGCAGGCGAAACGCGTCTCTCTCTTCATTGCGGGGTCGGGGGTGACCTGAAATATCATTAAATCAGCCCCATACTTGCAGACCGGAGTGCATGCTTCTTCTTTGTGGAAGTTGGATTGTTTTTGTGGATATATATATATATATTGACATACACGCTTTCTCCCTCCACATGAAAGCGAAATCAGCACTCCGCAGGTTTGTATTCTGGCAATTTTTATTCTTTTAAAAAACATCAACGCGTTTCGGCCGTTACATCACGGCCTTGTTCACGATGCCTGAGCCATGCATAAAGTTCTATTTAAATAATTAAAAAAACATTGTATACACGGGCATAGACAATGAAAAAGGACAATCACATTCTATTCAAAAGTATAATGTGGATTTACATCGCAAACACGGCGGCCATTTTAACATATGCTAGTTTCAGCTTTTTCTAATGCAATTTAGGTTGATAAAAGGACAGTTCCTAATAAACTACAACCTATTTTCAACGCTCATACATTCTGTATATAATTTCTTATTATACATTACATTAAAGTGCGTTCTGTGCAAATCATGAAAAAAACTTTCCTGGCTGCCATAATCTAATTTCGTAATTCCATAATTCTTATACCTTCTGGTACTACAAGTAATCCATTATATTTTTACTTAAAAGTTTTCTATTTTTCATAAAGTGCAAGTGCTAAAATCCATTCAAAGTGCTAGTGCTAAAATCTACTAATCTTCTAAAGTGCACATTGAAATTTTTTGACTAAAGTGCTTAGTTGTCTTCTCATAAAACAATTCCATAATGATATATGGGTTCAATGCCTCTTAAAAAATCATAAATGATTTTTATCTATTCTCAATAATGATATCGATTTATAAAAACTCCTATTCACAAAAGTTTATTTTTTCAATAATATAAAGTGCTTGTGCTCATACTCCTACTCGTAGTATGTGATTGAAAATCATTACCTTATGCTGTAAGTGTAAACAAATCTTTAAAAAATACATTTCTGACTCCTATAGTTCATGAGGTGCTATGCCGGGGCTTTCCATATTTCTTTTCAGTATAGGCATGTGTATAATTCCTCATCAAGATTAAAACCATTCGGTTTGCTAGCATCTAATTCAAGGATATAAAAGGTTTCTAATTTCCTCAATTCTCTCTCTCTGTCCCCACCTCTCTTTTTCTTAGGCACTTGTGCAAGGCAACTGTACACCAAGGACGTAGGATCAATTTGGTGTACTTTTTCATAGTGCCTTGCTATTGGATAGCTCCTATCTTTGTTGAGAATAGCTCTCCTATGCTGTAGGATTCTTTTGTGAACAGGTAAGGTAGTACTACCTACATACATTTTCCTACATGGGCATTTCAGAATGTACACTACAAAACAAGACTTGCACGATAAAACTCCTCTGATTTTGATTAACCCTGGGCATAATACTTCGCTACGCAAAGTTTGTGCTACTACGCACTACGCAAATTGCACGTAGCAGAGTGAAAAACTGTGCTAATTGACGTAGCGTAGCAGCAGTATACTAAACACCCAGAAATGCTTTGATAAAGCAATTTTCTATGCTAAAAAGCATATAACAAATTCACAAAAGTGAACTTTGACAATAAAAATATCAAGCAATGAGAGAGGTGATGATTTTGGGGTCCCCCCTAACCTAGGGGGAGGACCAAGCAGATGCCTTGAACACAAAAAGCATATCATGTGAACGATTCAGTGGTGGTCCCTTCCTCCTAGGACCACCCCAAGCACAGTTATGGGCAAAAATACAATCCCAACCAAAGGCCCTGCAAAGCATTATGGGACGAGATTAGCACCGGGCAGTGAATATTATAGTGTCCAATATCAAAATAATTCTACAAAGAGCTGCAGTTCAACTAGACGTTACTAGATGTCCCTCACGAGTCAAATGCAAAAGCATTGAAATTATTAATACATCAAGCTGCAGTTCCACTAGTCGTTACTAGATGTCCTCACGAGTCAAATGCAAAAGCCTTGAAACCCTTTCATGAAGCTTTTGCATTTGACTCGTGAGGGACATCTAGTAACGACTAGTGGAACTGCAGCTCTTTGTAGAATTATTTTGATATTGGATACTATAATATTCACTGCCCACTGCTAATCTCGTCCCATAATGCTTTGCAGGGCCTTTGGTTAGGATTGTATTTTTGCCAATAACTGTGCTTGGGGTGGTCCTAAGAGGATGGGACCACCACTGAATCGTTCAAAAGATGTGCTTTTTGTTTTCAAGGCATCTGCTTGGTTCTCTCTCTAGGTTAGGGAGGATCCCAAAATCATCACCTCTCTCACTGCTTGTTAATTTATCGTTTTCACTTTTGTGAAATGACTATATGCATTTTTAGCATATAAAGACAGAGATATTTATTTTATCTTAACTTGCACTGTGCAAGATGCCTTTGGCAATTATTGTACAGTGCAGTCAAGCACACAGCTACGCAATACGCAATTTGCATAGCTACATGTAGTTCAAAATGTACTTCACGTAGCTACGTGAAGTGCTACTACGCAAACTATGCCCAGGCTTACAGTCTTGTTAAAAAAAACAATTTGAGATGAGAGGCTCTCCCTATGCTGACACGCCTTGCACTTTGTGCATTTAAAAATCCTTCTCGCTGTCTAAGCCAACTTTGCTGTGGGGTTATCCCTTCAAATTCGCTCTTGACTAAATAGTCTTTCAGGGATTTCGATTTTCTATAAGTGATTTGTGGTCTCTTTCCCACTTTTTGCCCCAGGATTGGATCTTCCACAATAAAGTGCCAGTGCTTATTTAAAACCCTTCTCACTTCCTCATGCCTCACATTGTATGTTGTAATGAATCTACATGTACTGTTCATATTCTTCAATTTCTTTTTCCTGATTGTTCTAGAGGGTTGAAACAGCACTATTTCCCTTTTTAGGCTCCTAGCTTTCTTCGACGCTGTTTCCAAACAGTTTACAGAATAACCCCTCTCTATAAATCTTTGTTTCATGTCCTGTTCAATTTTATCATATTCCTGGATAGTACTACATGCTCTTCTTGCTCTTGAAAACTCTCCAAACGGGATACTTCTGATAAGGGGCTGGGGGTGAGCGCTATCCGCATGTAAAATAGTATTATCCGCGGTAGGCTTTCTAAAGACTGTACTCTCAAGCTTACCCCCCTCCACACTTACCCTGATATCTAAAAATTCCACTGTATGCTTGCTTCTTTGTCCCACAAGTTTAACCTCTCCGAAGTCCAACACTTTCCCTACTGTTGCATAGACTGGAGTGAGAATGGTAAATGTTATCCCTTCGGAGTCCAACCCCTTCCCTACTGTTGCACAGACTGGAGTGTGAATAGTAAATTTTACCCCCCAAAAGTCCAAATCTTTCCATACTGTTGCACTGAGTGGAGTGGGAATAGTAAATGGTGCCCTTCCGGAGTCCAACGCTTTCTCTACTGTTACACAGACTGTTGTGATAATAGTATATTTTGCCCCTCTAGAGTCTAACATTTTCCCCACTGTTGCACAGACTGGAGTAGCTATAGTATATGTATTCCTCCTAGATTTTAATATTTTTTAATGTTGCTTAAATATATATTATTATTTGTTTAATTTGATCATATATATTTATATAAATACATATATATATTTATTGAATATTTTTTATGTATATATATATATATATATATATATATATATTTAAATTGACCCCAACGAAGGCCTTATGCCGAAACACGTTGGTCTCCCTTTTCCTCCCTACTTACACTTTCACTTTGCTGATAATTGAAAAAGAAAAAAGAATAAAACCGTTTTCAAAATCACAACGGATCCTGCTGCCTTTCTGACCTGATTGGTGCTGCTTTCCTATACCCTTGGTAAATGGTGAATGATTTGAAGGAGGGTTAGCACGGGAAACCGGTATTCATATATTTAAATATATATAGCTATATACATGCTTTTTATAGTAGTAAATAAAAACATATTGTGTTAAATATATTTTTTAATAATAGTGTTTTATTCTATGTATGTATATATAAATATACACATATATATATTTATGTGTCTATGTTTCTATAATATATATTTATATATAGTATTAAATGTCACTTAAATGTATTTAATTTACATTATATAAATGTTATATAGGAACATATTTAAGATTTAAAATTTTAAAGAATATATATTAAAAAGCTACATTTGTGTATGTTTGTTCACTATATTGTTGTAAAACGATGTTTTTTCCCGATTGTTTTGTACTTACCTCTATACGTATAGGGAAACGATATTTTTGTAATCGATATTTGTGACTCGATATTTATGTCCCTTGATATTGTTGGATTCGATATGCTGTCAAAGATCCTGCGCAGGCTGCTAAGAGATATCATGAGGTTATCAGACATTATTAATATGGACAGTATGTCAGAGGTGCAAAACATCATCCTCCTAGGAGACTCAAGCTCCATGGTCCTTCCCAATTGGTACACCTGATCTCTGTTCCGGCAGTTCACATTCTATGGTGGAAGAATATGGTACGCCAAATCTCTGTTCACGCAGTTCACGTTCTATGGCGGTACAACATGGTACTCCAGCTCTCTGTTCAGGCAGTTCACATTCTATGGTGGTACAACATGTCATGCACTGGTATTCCATACATTTCATGGGATCTAGTCGCATCCCTAGCCACTTGCAATGTTTTGCATTCAGACTGTTCTGTGCAATGCACAACACCTCTTCTGGCAAACAGGCTGATACCAAGCTCCCAATCTATTACCAACAGAAGCAGCAGCAGCAGTTGTCGTTCTTCAAAGCGGGAGTCAAGGTCAGCTTCTTGTCTTCCTTTCTTTCACCATGAGTGCTATCTCAAGCAGTTTATCAAAAAGCATTGAAATGAATTATGGTAAGATGTGTCGCAACAACAATTGTTTCCACCCGGAGATTGGTCGATGTCTCTTGCTCTTTCAAGGATAGAGCTTAACGTAGGTCCAGAGAACCAGACTTACCCTCTTTGACATCAAGAGGTTAATAACTGTTTGAAGCATGGTCAGTTTAAGCTTAGGAGATGGCAGACTTCATTAAACATGTGTGAGCTGTTTGCATTGTGTTGGCTTGTCAAATAATTTGGGCCTTGACTGCTCTCCGGTGTAACATAGGACACCTGGATCCCTTGCAGACCATTTTCAGGTAACACAAAGGCAATGTTTAAACCCAGGCTGTTGGACTTAATGACAAGTATATTTCCCCCAAATAGAGGCTTTGGGTACTTAAAGGAGCAAACAAAATGTGCACCCATTTTGCCTGTGTTATTACGTGCTGCACACTTTTTGGTACTGGCAGTTGTAACTAGCTACAAGTTGGTAGAAATTTCCTGTGCAAAACCTTGAGCAGTTTGCTCGGACCTCCAAACGGGAGCAAGTTCTAAAACTGGTGCAAATATTTTAGCACTTACTCTTTTTTCAAAATGACTCCCTAAGTATTTGCTGACCTTAACGTGCCGGCTCTTACAGTATTGCACTGTAATTCCCTTATATTCAGGGAGCCACGTAATTTGCTGTGATTCACATTGCCCATCAGTACGATCCTAGAAAAATCCTAGGCCTCAGGGTATTTCATAGAGCTAGAGCAGACAACAGAGGATGGAGAGTTCAGAAATGACTTCCTTACTCATGAATCACGATCAGTCGCGGTCGGCATCAATCGTGGGTGGGGACGCGGGGGTCGCGCAGGGAGGGGGGGTGGTAAATGTAATAATACATTTTTAAAACGCACCTGTCCGCCGGCTGGCCAGATCCCACTTTTTCTCGCCTCCTGCTTTTGCTCTCCTGCCTCCGGCAGGAACAGGAGGCAGGCAGCCTCCCTCCCCTCCCCCAAGCCAATCACAACGACGGTGCCCAGCCAGGCGCCTATGGGGAGACCATTTTCTCCATGTAGGCTGCATTGCAGCCTGCATGGAGAAAGGGCAGAGTACGCATGACTGGTTTGGGTGGCCCCAGAGGGCCGACCAAACCAGTCATGCTCACTCAGGAGTGGGCACACCACTCCTCCCCTGCCCACTTCTGCTCTCTTGCAGTGCGAAAAGCAGGAACATAAAATGGTAGTTTTGCCATTTTATGTTTCTGCTTCTCGCACTGCGAGAAAGCAGTGGGGTGACGCTCCTCTGCCCTAGTGGAGGAGCCGCCCCTGATCACTATGTTCTGCCACCAGATCATGTCCCACACAGATGAAAGAATCGTCCAAGAAGGGGTCTAGAGCTGATGTAGGTGATCCTTCTGTGAGCAAGGACTACATTATGCTAGCAGCAGTTGGTCTGGTTAAGAGGGTGATTATCCTAGACCCATCCTAACCCAGCATATCCATTACAGTCTCAGTCCTATCACGAAATATATTGGGTCCCTGAAGGGTGTGTCCTACAGAAGAATGGAACCTGCCTATCTGTGTTGCCGCCGTTATACATAGCACTCACTTCTCAGAAACCCCAACATGAAGATTTGCTTCTGAGCTGGTGCGCAGCCTGAGTTCTGCACATACGCCATCATGAATCATGACCCATCAAGAATAACTAAACTGTTAGTCTTGTTCTCTGCCGTGATTTTTCAGGAGGAGAAGGGGTAAACTTTAACTTGTTATAAGCAGCCTTTGGCTGTTCAAGCAAGAACTCCTAATGTAAGAGCTTAATGGCACGAGGGCTGTCTGTGTATTGAATTAAAGTCAAGAATTGGGGAAAACGCAGAAGATCTCCCTATAAATGTACGTAATTTCTTGTGTTATGTGCTTATCTTTTATTGGTCTAAGCCGTCATGAATTGCTCACATTGTTACATTGTTCGTAACTAATTCACACCAACATCAGTGATTTAGAACAAACTCAGCTGCCCTATGCTGAGGGAGGGTGGAGTGATGATGAAGAGAGTTCACATAGGAAAATACAAGTTAAACGCTTGTATTTGTACTTAGGTGTCCTAGGCGATGGTAGTTGCCCTTCATAACGTAGTACTGTGATATTTGTAAAAGTAACCCGCTAAAGTGGTTGTAAGTGTAAGGCTTCCGGCTGAACATGTGCTAAGGAAGCCGGCAATGGTGGACCACCTGACAACCTTCTTCTGGAGTTCCTAAGCAAGAGAGGTCGTTTGTGAAGGCCAGCCACCTCAACTATTAGAGAGTCCATAGACCTCTAATAGCAAGTTCAACAGCACCCAAGTGCAAATAATGATTACTCCATGTATGGGGTATGTATTTGCACCAGAATATTACCTGTACTTTAAACAAGCATTGACAAAGCTAATGGGCCTCACCTATGTGAGAGCTATTAGCTTTGCAAATGTGTTTTAGCCATGTTATGGAGCAGTGTGGCTTCTGTGCAGCATTGCTACAAGTTATTAAAAAAGGTGTGATAAAAGTCATAAAAAATGCTATGATGAGAAAGCTAAAAAAGTACTATGATTCGGGCAGCGCTGTTCGAATCATAGCTCTTTTTTTGTTATAATGGGTGGGGATGCAAAACAGACTTCGGGAGAATGCAATGGGGGTGGGAGGGAAGAGGCAACATGGACAGCTGGAGGGTGGGGTGGTAGGGAAGAGGCAACACTGACAATGTGAGGGTCAAGGTGGCGGTGAAGAGGCAACACGGACAACAGTGGGGTGGGAGGAAAGAGGCAAGACAGACAATGTGAGGTGGGAGGTAAGAAGCAAAACGACCTAGGGGAGGACTTGGTGTGGTAGGGAAAAAACAACGCAGACAATGGGAGGATAGGTCATGGGAGGGAAGAAGCAACATGGACAAGGGGCGTTGGGATGGGAGGGAAGAAGCCACACGGGCAAGGGTGAGTGAGACGTAAAGAAGCTACATGACAGGAAGAAGTAAAAAAAGAAGAACCAATATGATGGGAAGAAGGAAAAAATAAAGAACAACAGTATCTGAACCACAGCGTCAGCAGCAGAAGGACCCAAATCAAGATGAAGCAATCAGTACTTGGTCCATACTCCAGAGGAAAGAAGAGGAAGTGAATCCGCACGCACTGCCCAAATAGTAGGCAGTAAATGTGTGTGGTAATGAAGCTCATGAATGGTAAGCAGTGGGAGAGCTTCATGCCCCTTGTAGTAAACAATATCTCTTGCATTCGAGAGGGCATACACTAGTGCATGAAGTATCACTGTTGAGACCTAAAAATTGGACATAACCAGTGCAAATGGTTTTTATGTGCAATTTGACATGTGTTTACCCTTAGAGCACAGTTTGGAGTTGACAATTTACACCTGGTTGCACCTAGTGGTAACACTCCACTCAAAACACAGTAGTTAGAAACATCTGTGCAAAGGGCTCAAGTGTAAAACTGGTGCAAAAAACCTTTTGCACCTCATGTGAAAGCCTGCTCCTACTAAAGACAACTCATTTGTTATGGCCTGGAACTGCAGCCATCAATGAGAACGCATGGGAAAGCTTGCTTTGTTACCAATCAAAAGAGCCTTTTGTGCTAGCTTCCTGATGCAACTAGCTTGAAGGACTGACATTGCGTGAAAGATTGACAATGCAACCAACCTTGTGATATCATGTGTGAAAGCCCCCTACTACAACCTGCTAGGAAATAAAAATCTTGAAAAGCAACCAAGAAGGACTACACATGCAACAGAAGCATTGCAATCCGTCATGAAGAACTTGTTTTGAGACTGCTAATGCGCCCACACTTAAGGGAAAGTGCATGTGTTAAGGTCTGTGACTGCGAATATAAAACCTCCAGACCTTTGACCCTACATTGGCAGCCATCCAATCAAATCTAGTCATGAAAGACCATTATTGCATTTGCAACTAAAGGCAAACTACAAACATGTAAGTGTATTACTGCAACCAATCACAGGTTATAATTCCATGCAGTCTAGAGAAATAAACGCTTCTCTAACAATCACTAGGCATTCCAAAATGTTGCTTTGTTTGATGATGTCAGGTGGGAGCTGTACTGTGTCAGATCCTTCATCGGATGTCGCCTTTAAGATCTCTTCAGGTCTATCACCGACAGTACAAACATAAACCTACCAAACAGTCTTTTTCTGCAGACCACCAACAGCAGCAGCTGGATCAACAGAAGGGCGAGGCAGCAGGGAATTCCATAATACATTGCAGGTCCGCAGGCCTCATCTGTAGAGAGAAAAAGAGGATGGGATAGGGGAGAGATGTCATCTATGAGCCTACAGCGCTTGCATGATAACATGTGAAGCTCTGGACATTTCTTACAGTGTATTTCATGGGCCGCATCCTGGTGCATTTTGCTGGTGCACCTCAGAGCCGAGCACATCTTTCTCTGAATTTGTGCTTTATTTTCCCACAGCACAGCTCAGAAACAGAAACAAGCAGTAACTCAGACAAATATCAGGTTAAATGAATTCACTTTATGCACTACAGGTGCATAAAACAGGTGCTCGACTCTGAGCTGAGCCAGCAATGCTCATAACGCCCATCAATCTAAGGCCCCAAGTCTCAACTTTCTGTTTCATATGATGGAATATTTTTTTTCATCCGGCTTGTGTTATGAGGCTACTTTACCTGCCAATTTAAGATGTAAGAAGGAGAAAAACACATCCAATCTACTGTGCATCAGTAGACAATCTTGGCAATGTCTTTCAGCAGAGGATTAGCAAGTGCTATCCACACTGAGTCAAAAATGACAGAGGTATTTTATGATTCCAGGCACAGTAGTACAGCTTTGGATTTATAAAATACTATCTAATCCAATCTGGAATAAGTAAAAGCAGCTCCTGGCATAAGTGTCTTGCTCTTGCTACTTGTCAGAGAAGCATAAACGTTTGTCAAGACACAAGGGAGCACCCAGTTTTAGTCCAAAAAATGTCCTGTCAGGCTTAGCGTGCTGCATACATTGCCAAAGAATGGCAAGAGGCTTTGTCAGATTTCTTGGTTGGTGTGGAAAGAGAAAACAAGAAAACAAGCCTTCTCGTAAAATACCCCCGGGGGCTGGAACACATATCCTCCGAAAACTCACCTTTTCAAGGAACACTAACCCAGATATGGCGACTTCTCACCCCTTCCACAAGCTCTTCCTCCTCCCTCTACCCACTCCACAGTATGAAGCCCAAATGGGGCTTTTCCCCTGTACAGTGCTCTGTTGCTTGCAATCTAGATTTGAGGTTTAAAAATACAAAAAACATGACCATGTACATACATGCTGCATCTCAATTTTTGCCACACCTCAACCTTTACCACATTTCATCAGCGCTAGATCTCCATATTTATCACATTCCCACAAGTGCCACATTTGCACTGATATTATATCTCCACGAGATCCAGGTCTTCATCTGTGCCACTCCCTACCAGAGCTGCCTCTCTATAAGTGCCACATCACCACCAGTGCACATCAACTCCAGCGCCACGCTTCCACTGCTTCCACATCCCCACCATTGTCATATCTCCAACAGTGCCACACTTCCATCACTTTCACACTATTTTAACAAGTACCTCAGCTTCGTTATTGTCATCTCCTCACCAGAGCTACATCTTCATGAGTGCCAGACCCCCATAAGTGCTCTGTCTCTAAAATGTCCACATCTTGATCAGTGCCACAGCACCAGATAATGTATCCAAAAGTACCACCTCACTACTACTGGTATATTTCCACAAAACCACATCTCCATCTATAACGTATTTCCACCAGTGCTGAATTTCCACAAATGACTCCATGTTTCTCGTTGTGCCTTCTCTCCACTACTATCACAAGTAACACATTTTTAACACATCCACGTCTTTATTCATGCCACATTTCTACCAGTGCTTCATGTCTATCAATGGCACTTCTCCGCCAGTACAGAATTTCCACAATGCTGCCACATCTCTGCCACCCTCCATTAGGTACATACATTAACTAGTGTTACATCTGCATCAGTGGCAAGTATTTACCAGTACCACTTTCCCATCGTTGCCAATGCTGCAGCTGAATCAGTGAAACATATACACCAGGATCACAACTTCACCACTGTCACATCTCCACAAGAGCTAGACCGAGCCACCACTAAAACCTTACTGAGCTCCACAAGTGACACATAGCTCTATGTGTACGCCTCCACATGGTGGAAAACGCCACCTGTTCAATATCTCCACAGTGTGACATCCCCACCAATCTGCCACTTCACTAGTATAAGATCGCCACCAGTGCAACATTCCCACCAGCACCATCACTACACTAATGCCACATTTCACCAGTGTAAATTCTTCCTTTAATTCTGCATGAAACTATGGATGCATTTCTCCCACCAACCCTTTTACTTGCTTCCACACATTCTTGATAGTCTTGCGTTTATTGCCTTGATTACTCCTGGCTTCCCATCCCTCTTTTGGGTCTGCACCTTTCCAGTAGGTGTCTCAGTGCCATTGCAAAGCATCATGAACCATACCCAACACGCTATAAAGTAACATCTACTTTTTGGTTCAGCGTTGGTTCCCATAAACATTTTTTGGGCCAATTTAAAAATATCCTTTGGGCCAGTTTGACAGCAGTTGAGGCACATCACATGTAAACTGTTTCCGAGATACAGCTTGGCATATGAATATGCATGATATACAGTCATTGTAATGCCAAATGGCCATATTATATGGACACATTAACACAGTTTTAGGAGCATGTCTTGAGGTCGCTTTGACAGGAAGTTTTGAACCACATTAACAGTATTTTTTGCAACTTTAAGGAGCCATTTTGTGGCACACCTAACAGAGGAGATTGTTGATATCAATGAGTTGGTTGCTCAAGGCATACTTCATGGTGGGTGGCCTGCAGCATGGTGAGATGTCAGACACGGTGGGGCTCTGGGCTCACAAATCTGAGTCCTCTCACTTCAGCCCTGGCTACTGTCGCATTATTCTGTTCTTTAGCGTCCTTCAGTGTGCCCGATTCAAATGCTAGCTTAATGGAAGGTGACAATCAACAGCCGAAGCGCAACAACTCCTTCCCTTCTTCTGCTGTAATTGTTTGCGACCTGTGTGGGGCTCCGGGTTTCTAACCTGTGTCAAACACCACTCTGGACAACAAACTTTAATTCTCAACTGACCCAGAACAAATCCATTTAAAGGTACGTACCAAGAGGAAGGCAAACAGCATAGTATTAGTCTAGTTCAAAATGATGCTATTTATCTTTGGATAAATGCAATGTTAAAAAGTGTAAACAAATCCCCGCAGGAAGGGGCATGTCACGCACCACGTGTTGATGTAGCCTAATTTGGAGTCAGGAGTTGAAGTTACAGTTCCTCACAGACATTGTCTCTTTTTTGGGCCAA
Organism: Calotriton arnoldi; assembly: GCA_963921515.1. Taxonomy (NCBI): domain Eukaryota; kingdom Metazoa; phylum Chordata; class Amphibia; order Caudata; family Salamandridae; genus Calotriton; species Calotriton arnoldi. The sequence goes on from CAWUFW010008339.1 coordinate 462,159, forward strand.
AATGTTTCTTCCATTTGCTCATGATTTGATCGTAGAGTAGTGTTTCTAGTTCCTGGTTGGGATTTCCAAACCAGGATTTCTGCCACCTTATAGTCTTTATATCTCAAACATAATTCCTTGAACACAGAAAGCGATTTGTTTACATTGACATTGCTGGTGCAATTTTGCACCAGCATTTCCGGATTACATCGATTGTATTAGCACCAGTGTAATTATTCACCAACACTTTCACTCCCTGTGAAGTGACAATTGATATTTGTATAAAATATCTGGTGCTAAAAAGTAATTTTGCAACAATCTAATGTTGTTGCTCAATTGCAGCAGTACAATTTATGTAATCCAACTCCTATATCTGGTAGAACCAATAGACGTGGCCTCAATCTCAGACTTTCCAGTCTGACCACATTGTGTGGTCCTGGGTTTCATAACATCATAACAAACTACTCAATTCCATCAGTGAGGTGTGGCGCAGCGGCCAGAGCGGCTGGCTACGGAGCGCGGGGCTCACGGTTCGATTACCGGCGGCAGTTCAGCTCAGCATCATGTGACTCTGGGCAATAGCTCACTTAATCTTCCCGACGGGCCCCATCACCTTGAAACCTTAAGGGGTGATATGTTCGCGCTTTACAAATAAGGATGATTTATTCATCACATGCTAAAACAGGAAGTAATGTCCCTCAATATTCCACACTAGTTAATAGAATAGATATTTACATCTCATACCTTTGTGTTTAGTATAAACTGCAGAGAAGGTCTGTCCTGTGGAGTTGTTTGTAATCGAACAGGTGCAGGACTTCGCCTGATCCCAGATCTTCTGTGGAATCACCAGGGTATCGCTCATGCTAAATAGCCCTTCAGCATCAAAAACTCCCCTATCTGTCTGCCCGTGGGATTCACGACCATTGATCTGCCACAGCACCGGACCCCACTCTTCTGAGACCCCCGACGCCACACAGAGGATTACTCTTTGTTCTGGTAGCTGAGGCTCATACTTATGGCCTGGAACCAGAATGGAAATGAGGGGAGCTGATGTGGCATCTGGAAGGGAGATTTGTAGAAAGAGGAAGGTTTACAATGTGTAAAGCATACATATGTATAGTGCATTGAGAATGAAAACGTAAAGTGACAACAAAATTCTGGTATCTAGCACCTAGCATACGAGAAAGTGCAGCAATGACATATTGTGTGATCTGAAATATGGGACTATTGACAATCTATTAACAGCAGTACAAAATGGCTTCATGATCCTATGTAGGCTATACAAAACAATAACAAAATGCCGACACACACACACATTTCTTTGCCAACATAATGTTTTAATCTGAAATAAACCACTGAAATTCACCAGTTTTAGTTATCTCTACCAACTATAACTTGTGCCTTAAGGTAACTATAACTTGCGCCCCTTCCATGCACAGTCTTGTCATCAATAATGTCATTTCACATGTTGCAGTGAGGTTATCAATGATGTCATAGAACATGTCATGAGTGATGCAAAATGGGAGCTATTTAGTGATTGGCGAGGGCATGAGTTATAGGTTACATTAGGGCACAAGTTATAGTTATATATAGTAATGTGTATATATATATATATATATTCACTGAAAAACCATAGGTTTCAGGCACGTTATAGTTAGAAATTAGCATTTAAAAAACCTTAGAAATTCACTGAAAAAACCATAGGTTTCATTGACGTTATAGTTAGTTGGACATTTCACTCGTACAAAACCAGAGAAATTCCGCCGTTATAGTTAGTTCAGCTAACTATAACTCGCGCCCCCGCAATGCACTGCTGATGATGTCACATATTACATCATTCATGACATGGTCAGTGACATCACTGATGACATCACTGAGACTTGGCCTACCCGGGGGCCTAATTAAACGCTTGTTTTTTTAAAAATTTCGGCAGGATTCGCGGACCCAATGCAACTCATGGCAATTTTTTTTTTAAATGCTTTTTTGGCCCTCGGGGTCCCTGTTGGCCCCCCTCAGCAGGCCTAGGGAGTCAGGGTGTTTCTACCCAGCACCCTTTTCTCAATTTGTTATGTTTTTCAACCTTTTTCCTTGTGACTCAGTTCAACCGAGTCACAAGATGGCTGCCAACACTTCCTGGTTAGAACTGTTGGCAGACAATCAGATCGCAGGCTCGAGATCGGGAGGGTTCGCGGATCCTCCGCGGCCATATTTGTATATCTGAGAAATGTTTAGAGCACGGCCAGGTCGCAGGCCAGTCACTGAACCCAGAGAGACTTGGTATGGCAAATGGCTTATTCTAGTGCAGGGCTCTCCAAAGTCGTTCCTGGAGGTCCGAATCCATGCCAGATTTTTTGCATATCCCCATTTAGATAAGTGTAGTTATCTTAAAAATCTGGCATGGATCCAGCCCTCCAGGACCGACATTGGAGAACCCTGTTCTAGTGGGTCTGTTTCTTGTATATTCTATACACTGGCCACATGCCAAAGCAAGAACATACTTTGGGTCTTTTGCACCCAGCTCTAATACTTCCAGAAAGTGGCTACTGCGAGTGCCCTTTGAGCATGTCCTGTGCCATGTTAGCAAAGTGCCACATCTAACTTCTATTTCTGAAGAGTGACGCTTGCGTACCTCCACCCTCAACCAACCACAAAGCACTCGATGCAGTCAGTCTCTTCTTGAATCTTCAAAAACAGACTTTATCTTGGAGTCTTTTCACCAAGCTTGATAATCTGCTAAAGCGTTCACCCTTTTCCATCTATATCTGACCTACTTCCTTGCTGAAGATTCCTTATATGGAACTTAGTTGTGACTTTAGGTCGTAACTCCAATATGGCCTAGCGCATTGGCAGAAAGATGTGAAAAATCGGCAAGTTTAGACCCGTCAAAGACTACAATTGGGGAAGAAGGTTTACAAGCAAGGCGATCAATTTAATCTGGGGCGGATAAATGTTCTTTAAATATACTGGATACCTATGTGTTTAAATTAGTTAGACAGAGCTTGCACGCCTTTATACAAAAGGTTTCAGTATTTTAATCTAGAAACAAGCATTGGTTACATTAGCCTTTTTTGTTGTACATATTGGAATGTATGTTGCACATTTTGGCGGTAGTACCTTAGTTTCACTCTCACCTGTGACGTAAAGCTTGCCTTTGCTACTTAAAACAGGGGTTGTGCCGATGAAGATGGCGCAGTAGTATACACCCGAATGACGGCGTTGAGTGTTGTTAATGACCAAAGACCTGGTCTTGTAGTCACTCGTTGGTTTCCTTGAGGATATTTCCGTTACTGTGTCTACATCGTCGCTTTGATGAATAAAGATTAAAGTTCCATCCAGCTGCTCTTTGTACCAGTAAACGCCGAATATCGACTTTCGAGTGGTGCAGTTCATCTCGGCAACCCCTCCGACCTCAGTGCGCAAAGTGCTGGGGGTCAGAGTGATAACAGGACCCTCAGTATGAGTGACTGTAAAGGAAGAAAGAAATAAAAATCAGACGCAAAACTTAGAACGTTTTATCCACCTCCACAAAGGTACAGAACTGAGGGGCATATTACCAAGGGCAGTATCGCCGCTTTAGCGGCACTTTTTGCCGCTAAAGCGGCGATAATTTTAACGCCCTATCAGCAAGCTGTCGCTAACAGCCGTTAGCGACAGCTTACTGGCGATAGCAGCCGTTTTTTTTCCCGCTTTGCATGTCAGTGATATTTATCGCTAATGACATGCAAAGTGGGCGTTCCTCCCTAAAACAACATGGGAACAGTCGCAAACACGACTTCCCTCTATTACCAATGCGGGCCCGGACCCGCGAAGCGATAATAAAAGTCGCGCTTAGCGCGATTATCGCTGGTATTTTACGCCTGGTTAAAACCTGACTTAGCCATCTTGACAATGGGAGGTGGATTGTCAGGCTGAGTCCACACCTGCCTATTAGCAAGCTGTACATTAGCGCTGTGAAATCATCGCTGGATTTCACACGCTAACGCAGGTTTTCACATCGCCATCGTGCTGGAGTTGGCGGCAGTTTTCAGTGCAGCTATCGCCTGTTAGCGACGTGTTGATAATACGTCGCTAACAAGGCGAATGTAAAAGGCGATAGACGGCGATAAAAAAACTAACGCTAACCTAGGTTAGCGATAGTTATCGCCATTCCTTGCTAATATGCCCCTGAATTATTTAAATGGGCAGCAGTGCTTAGAAGCGGAAGTGGCCATCCCATGAATTATTTATTTGTCTGACGTATTTAATATTTTTTGACTGTGAGGTACATGGGTGCATCACATGAAACAAGAAACAATAAAATACAACAAAATAAAATATAAAACATTTTAAGGGCCAGATGCATCAAAGGGTTTTGCCCATTCTGTGTCTATGGGGAAATGTGTTCATGCATATGGCCCTTAAATAACAGTAAATATAAAATAGATACAATAAATACATTACAACGAAAACAATAAAATATTTTGGCGGGAGCTATGCGTTAACAGGTCCTGCATATGGATTAACAACAAAAGGCGCAGCAGAAATGTGTCAACAGATGAGTTATCTGGGCGGATTTTCCTGCTAGTTCGTTAGGGATTGTCAACAGAGATGAAGCAGGTGAGTTAGTTGTGTGTGCTTAATTCCCGGTGGTTGTGATGCCACCGGTTAATGATTGTTTGAGTGCAGAGCGGTTCTGAGGGTCGGACACCCATGAGGTGAAGGGAGCACATCCTTGATGTACGAGGGTTCTTGTCATGTACAGTATTATAGGCTGCGCAGCAGAGTTGGAACCGGATTCCCTTCCATCCTGTTTTCCCTCTTACGTCAGACTATCGTTCTGTGACAGACTCATATTTTTTCAAACCTTTTAAAAGATTCTTACAGGTGCGGTAGCTATGAGTTAGGATCATTGTATGTATCTTTAGGATGTAATTCTGAGCAAGCATCATCGCTCTGGTTCCTGAGCAGTATTACCAAAATAAAATGATGTGACGCAGAGTAGTATAATGAAGGCGCAGTAAAGTATGGAAGCTTCTAGAAACGCAAACATTGCAAGCTCCAGGGAATATTGGAAGGCATTTTACGGGTGAGGTTTGGGTAAGGAACTCCCTCCATTGCCATTCAGATTTCCTTGTATCCATCCACTTCTCCAGAATGGTTTCAATATATGTCTTTCCGTAGCAACACACTGCCTTCCGTCAGCTGGTAGTACAGACTTGAGCCCCCCCAGGGTAGATGGGGTTTGAGAGACCAGGACCCATGCTGCCTCCACAGCTTTACTTCAAACCGACAGTGGTTGTGCCCTTGGTGCCTTCTTTCCATCTTGTGGTGAGAGGGCGGTCAGCCTCTCAGATCTGCTGATTCAACATTTGTCTCCAAGGAGCCTTTCTGGATGATGTCACTTCAGGGAAAGATGAGGCGAATTTAGGGGTATATTTACAAGGGCTTTATCTCCGCTTTTTTGGCTTACAAAGCCAAAAAAGCGGAGATAAAGCCAGCGCCTATTTACAAGAGGGTGCTAACATGCATAATTGCATGTTAGCACCCTTTTCTAACGCCTCACTTTGCATCTCCAATGAGATGCAAAGTGGGCGTTACTGGGCGTACCCAAGATGGGCTACCTTGCAAATATCGCTGATGTCTACATCGCGATATTTACAAGGCAGCCCACAGGATTTTAGCACACATTAGATTTTGGCGAAAACGGCCGTTTTCGCCAAAACCTAACGTCTGCTAAAATCCTGATTTAGCCATCCCTAACATAGGGGGTGGATTATGCTGATACGACCCTGTGGGTCGTATCAGCAAGGTTATCGCCCTTTTGCAGGGCACATCGCTGGAAAACCAGCGATGTTCCCTGCAAAAGGGCGATAACCTCGCTATCTCGGGAATTTTTATCGCCCTGGAGTAACGCGTTGTTAATAACGCGCTACCAGGGCGATAAATACCAGAGATAGCCTGCGATAATATAATTATCGCTAAGCACGGCCAGCGATAATTATCGGTGGCCGTTGTTAATATGCCCCTTAGGCTCTTCATTACAGAGGGTTCTTTTTGTGCTTCATGATGGCCTGATTATTCTGTTAGAACCTTTCTCTTCATCTAAAGTGCATTCATCCATCACTACTTCTTACTAGGAAGTCCATTTTTCTAACTTTTTGATAATCTAATTTCCGCGTGGAAAGAAAGCATGGCTCTTGCCATATATTAGAACCGTATCTGGCAGATCCAGTGCTTTCCACTACTAGTTTCAAGCCTAGGATGTAAAACCTCTCCTGTCTATCATAGTCAGTGGAAAAGATATACAATTGCATTAAATTCTTCAAATGTACACATTTCTTACCAATGTCCGCTAGGGGAATAGCTGCACTATGAGCGGAGCTACTTGATACCCTCTCAGTAAGATTTGTAGGGTTGCAATGTGGCCATCTGTGCATACTTTAGAAGCCATTACTGACTGTGCTAGGGAAAGAAGGTTTCTATCATTCATGACAAGTATGTTAAAATATCAGTGTGAGGATTTCATCCATAAAATGACACTAAGCAGGGCCGGACTGGGAACCAAAACCGGCCCTGGCAAAGTGTTAGGCTGCCCCCTCCCCCCCCCGGGGTTGGGGGTGCGGCTGAGCACTTTGCCAGGGCCGGTTTCGGCCGATTTTGTTACAGGGGCCGATATCACAGCTATGCTGCAAAAACAGCCCTGAAACAAAAACGGCCCCCCAGGGGCCCAAAACCGGCCCCCACCCTGGCGGCCCACCGGGGAAACGCCCGGTGCCCGCTACGGCCAGTCCGGATAATGTTATGCCTTAAACCTTTTTTTAAATATTCCTGGGTTTTTACACCTTTAAAGCTTGCCTGCTTTGGTGCACATCATTAGGAAGAAATGGGCGAGGAATGAATAGTACTTGAATGTAGTTTATTGTATAGTTAATTAAAACCACAACAAACGAAACCATCTCATTAGTATAAACAACAGAAGTTAAAATCAGAAACACATTATTAAAAAAAGTAGGCAGATCGGTTAAAATGTCAATATTGAAAGATCATTTTTTAGTAAGTGACAAGTTACATCAACATCATTATAGTGCCAGAGAGAATGTGCATAATGCAAAAAAATCATTAGAGGGATACCCCGAAATAAATTCAAGTGCCATTGGTTGAATTCCAGCATGAAGGGGATTTATGGTATCACAGCAAGGAACCAATTACATATATAAAAAAATAAGATCTCTTCAGATCGAGCAAGTGTTAAAAAGTATTTTGTGTCCCTTAAAGTCATATGCACTATACTCAATTCGAAGCAGCATAATCTCCAGAGATATTATACAGTCACTGGTACCAATGAGTAGTCCGTTAGGCATAATAATAACTTATTCCCAGCCAGATTTAAAAACTTCATATATCGACAGCTGACCTTTGGGTCTGTGGATCTCAAGCATGCAATGACAGCTGCCTCCAGGTGCAAATTCCCTGGTCATTAAAAAAAGTTTTAAAAGATGTTCTTCTTTCTTTTATTAATCCTGGACATACACACACAATGTGGACAATATTCTCAACCCCATTATTGCAAAGTCTGCAGGATGTTCTTGTGGATGCTTTAGTCCATTCATTTTCTTTGCCTGGAGTTTTGCCGAAACGGTAGTGCATAAAGTCAATTTTTAATTTTCTGAACCAGCCATATTCTAAATATGGTTGGATTTTAAGGTTTTTGTATTCATTAATTGCTGACCAGGCATGGGGTCTAATGGCTAATTTCTCCTTATCTTTTAAAACAGATACTTTCTTTGTTATCTTATTAATTAATTTTTTAAAGGTGGTATGTGGAAGAGATTTTGCCCATACTGATTGGATACCTAATTCATTTATTGCTGTGTGTAAGAAAATGTTGGCTGGAGTTTTCTCGTTTCATTGCAACTCTTGCCACAAGGCTTTTCAGAGATGATTTTCGGAGGCAGTTCTTATTCTATTCCAAGTTTTCACGTATCTCCCCATCCTTGCTATTGTTTGATTAGTGAGACCAAATTCCAGTCTTATTTGGGCTGGCGATGCTTTCAGAGGTAGATGGAAAAGTGATTTAAATACTTTAGAGAGGATCAAGTTTAGGAGAGCTGCATCCCTGCCACGGAGGGCTTCACAGCCACATGAAATTGCTGGTAACAGCCTTGCTGAAATCACTTTCAGTAATGGTGCATAACTGGGACCTTCTAGAGTTCTTTGTAAAATGCGAAAAGCCTGAGTTAAGGAAGTAGCCTTCTTTTGAGATCCATTTTATGTGGTTTAAAGGTCACCCATTGATCAAAAAGAACCCCAGATATTTACATGTAGTTGTCTGCTCCACCTGGTTGTTTCCTAAATACCATTTGTAGATCTTCTTTATTTTCCTGCTAACTTCCATAATTTTAGTTTTCTTTAAGTTGACTGTCAAGCCATTTTTTGTGGAATATATAAAAAGTTGATTTATGAGTCTCTGCAAGCCAATTTTTGTCTACTTAACAGTATGACATCATCTGCATATAAAAGATTAGATATCGGCATAGAGCCCAAATTTGGGTGATGGGAGTTTACTTTATCTAGATCTGTCGAGAGATCCGCTAGAAATAGATTGAATAGGTATAGTACAAGCAGTGCTTAATTTGAGCCGGTGGTTTCCGGTGCTTAGCACCGGCACTTAATCATCAACACTGGCGCTTTTCCTGAGCACCAGTTAAGGACACATTCATTTACGTGGAAATTAAGTGATTTGCCCAGAATCACGGGATGTTGTGTCAACGCTGAGACTCAAACCTGGTTCCCCAGCTCCAAGGTTGGCAGCTCTGGCCATTATGCTACATCCGCTCCCCACTTTCATGGTTAGCAGCAGGTTCTGTTTTAGGCGGTGCTAACAGGAGAAATGGGATGGTGCAAGCTGCCTCCTGACGAGAGCCCCGGCACTTATTGTTTTACAAATTAACCACTGGGTGCAAGGGTACATCCCTGCTTTAGGCCATGCTGTGTCTTTATTTTCTTTGATAGGCTAGTTCCATCTCCTAGGCTAGTTCCATCTCCTAAATGGGGCGAGGTGAAGAGGGTTAGCAATAATGTTCAAAATACTAACCGGTAATATTAATTATTCTTAGGGCTCCTGGTTCTATGGTATTTATTTTTGAACATTTCAGTCTTTATTGATCCATATTTTTTTGGGGGTCATCTTATTCGTATTTACTCGTATTTATTTTGTGTTTTGAGAGTAAAGGGATTCGTAAAACGGTATATTTCCACATTTATTTAACTGGTAAACATGCACTCACACTTTGATGCCTGTCACGTTCTAGCAAATTAAGCAACCGAATATATCAAAACACTATATCCACAGGTAAATATTAGCATTATTTACAAATATTTTAACATATGCCTGTATTTAAGGAAATCTCATCATGTTTTGAAATTTGCATGATGTTTATCAGCTCAGCTTTTGGTCTGGAATTTATGAAGGACAGCATGGGGAGTAACTTACAAGAAGCACAATGTTCTGTATTTTTCCGCTTTTAAAAATAAATACAGATTGGAAAAACATTGTTTTCTGTCTGTATTTATCTGTAAAAATCAGTAAAAAGAGTGAGAGCCTCTATTATTATTATTATTAATCCTACAGCTCCTCATCATTGTCTTAACTTGCAACCCACCCAAAACTATTGCTCAGTCTTTGGGCATGATGGTGAAGAGATCTTCCCGAAGGATTCTGGCCTTTCTTGTAGCACCCACAGTTTCCAAGATAAATCTCTTTCTACAATGCCCACATGTAACCTTGTTTCTCTTCTCTACTTACTATCAGACATGGCTATGCACAGTCTTAGAATTTCATTGTGAAGCATGAATGATGTTTGTTGTGTTAGAAACCGGTACTAATGCTAGGGGTATATATACTCATTCACTTAGTGGTGTTAAAACCTATCATATTTCAGGTCTTGGTCCATATCATCCTTGAAAAATGTTAATCTGAGATGCTTAATAAAAGCGCACTCTCAAGATTTCCCTCTAAGGGACATGCATTGCAATATTAGCTGTTTTTGAGGCTTTACATTACATGAACCAGCTCTATAAGATAGAGTTGTCCAACTTAAGCCAGGAGTGCTGGATCCATGCATGGTGTGGAGGTTACTATGTAAATTAGTCCCATTTAGATTAATATTGTGCAACTATATCTTGCATAAAAATAAATATTTTTTACTGATTGTTCCATGAAAAGGCACATGTAATTATTGTACTTCAAAATCTGAGTTTTTCATTGCATAAAATTAATTCTCCATACAAAAAAACTATTACACTTTTAAAATATTTAGGCTTTAGCACCAATGTTCCCTCTAATTATTTTTCTTGGTGTGCAGCAATGCAGAGTTCATGAGCACTCTTTTCTGAATGGTGTGCGCAACTGACACATACCACGAGCCACTATGGGGGCAAGTGTGCTACTTCTCCATCACTGAGAGGCAACATATCTGTTTCATTTATTTTAAAGAAATGGGTTAGTGTAAAATGTAAATCTTTTTATTACAACTACATTTGCCATAGTTTGTAGAGATAGTGGTGTAGGAAGTTGCAGGGCTCATGAAATAAACCAACCATTCATACATGCCGTCATAGCTCCATGGGTTAATTTATTTGCTGCAGGAATGCCCTTTGCAAAATACTGGCCAGGGGTTGAAGTGCCCGAATGGACTGTCTCAGCATCTCATCCTTCCAAGGTTAATTTAACCATTACCTATAAGGACGAAAGTAGAGTGCTCCCTATCACAGTTGTACTGTTCTGTGACATTATGCTTTTTAAAATGTGGGTTTTTGGCACCGGGATATTTTCTCCTGGCCCCACTACGTGACAATTCTAAGGTGCTACCAAAGATAGACTCTACCTGTTGAGCAGCACCCAAAGTGCTCCCTTTTTAACTTTATAGATTAATCTGATTGAGGACAGTATTGATTTGATAGAGACTCGTCCCTTTCTTGTACCACAAGAGAGTGATCTACTGTATCCCAGGTGTAAATGCAGTGTGGTTATCGTAGTATTGGGTTCTTGACCCATCAGGGATTACTGGGTTGGCTGTGGTTCTATACAAACAGTGGTACTGAGGCGCAACTCGAATATAGTGTTGGAATATTGGGACATTGATGTTATTGTTCTGGCCGTCATGCTTTACACTATAGTCTTACTGTGGTGCTTCGGATACTGATGAAGTACTGGACTGACTAGGATGTGTTACATACACATGCAATGTGGATAATTGCCATATTGTAGTGCTTCAAATACTGGACCATTATTAGCCTGGCTCTGGTGCTTCATATATTGGAAATATAGGCCAGGCTGTGGCGGATTACAGATTGAACAGGTTATGGAAACTGTCCAGGGTGTAATACTGGCCTGGTTGCAGTGCTTTCCATGCAGGGACTCGCTGGCCTGGCTATGGTGCTGTACATTCGAGACCATTACAGAGAAATGATCTGATTATGGTGAAGCTTTACATACTGGGACATTGCGGATTTAGGCATCGTTAGGGTGCTTCAATCACTTTGGAATAGTGAAAACTGCCTTATTTATGGTGCTTTATACATGGGTGCAATGGGGAAATTGGCAATGCAAAGGACAATGCAGGCACGGGCATCATGGCACTAAATGCTGTCTGTGGGGTAATTCTTCTGTGTGGTGCCCAATTCATGAAAACAAGCAATCGGCAGGTACTGAATGACTGAAACTACCCTCAGCAACTGCCATTGGCAACATTAACAGCTACTTGGACCCAGCACAAAAGTCCTCCCCAGCTCAATGAGCAGCAATGGCCTGACTAATAATGATTTTGCCTGATTGGGTGCATATTGGACAGAAACAATAATACTTATCTAGCACCTTAAATGTGGACACATCCTTGGATATTTGAGAACCACTGGGGCGTCATTTCTCTTGACCAAGGGAGTAGCCAGAAAATTAAAAATACCCTCCAACCAAAGCTATGATGGCACCAAGCAAGCAAAGCCCAAACCTCCCTAGGAGAGCTCCCTTGTCTCTTCCATCTAAGCATCTATCCATTCATGCTTTAATCCTACTATTCACACAATTATATCCACCATTTCACCTTTACATTCTGTCATCCATTTATTATTTCATCCATCATTCAGTTTTTCACTATTCCATCCATCCACATACCTATCCAGCAACAAATCCTTTCATCCATTAGTTGATCTTTTGCCCATCCATCCATCCATTCATCATCCAACCATCCATCATCTCAGATTTCCATTTATTATGCCATACGTCCTTCCTCTCAGATTTCCATTTACTCTTCCATTCTTTTGTTCACCCATCCATTCATTCTTTCAGATTTACATTTACTTTGTTATCCTTTCACCCACTGATCCATCCATCCTCTCAGATTGTCATTTGCACTGCCATACTTTCAACCACCATCCATCCATCTTCAGATTCCATTTACTCTGCCATTCTTCCACACACACCTTCCCACCAACCTGCCTGCCCATCCATCCATCCATTCATCCATCCATTCATCCATTCATTCTCTCAGATTTCCATTTACTTTGCCATCCATTGTTTTCTCAGATTTCCATTTACTCTGCCATCATTTCATTCACTCTACCCATTCTCTCACCCACTCATCCACCCATCCTCTGACCCACTCATTCACCCATCTTTTCACCTATTCATTCATGAATCCTTTCAACCACCCATCCTTTCACTCACCTATCGACCCATCCTCTGACTCACTCATTCAACCATCCTTTTACCCATTTATCCATCAATCCTTTCACCCACCCATCCTCTGACCTACTCATTAACCCATCATTTTACCCATTTATTCATCAATCCTTTCACCCATCCATCCTCTCACCCACCATTCTTCAACCCATCCATCCATCCTTTCACCCACTCATCCATCCATCCTTTTACCCACACACCCTTTTGCCGATCCATCCATCCTTTCACCCACCCATTCTTTCACCCCTCATCCATACATTCTTTCAGCCATTCATCCTTTTACCCACTCATTCATCCATACATCCTTTTGTCTAACCATTCCTTCACCCGTACATCTTTTTACTCACATGTGAAATTCACCCACTTGTCCATCCTTCTTTGTCTTTTCTATCAGCCCATCTTGCTGTACTTCCTTGTAGAGTTAATTATGAGCTATTATCTGCCAAATTGCAGATAAGGGGCCCATCAAGAAAGAACCTCACCCCTGCTGTGGCTGGTAAAGCGGGGGGTTCACAAGGGTGGTTTTCCCCCAAAAGGACCCCCTGCATATAATAGGCACTGCTTTTGCTGCAGCACACATTTATACCTGATTGTGCATTCAGAGTTTTTTTTTATTAAGTACATAGCTTCTTTAAAGACACCTAATTTTTGGTAGTGGTGAAGTATGCCTGCTTTGTTTTGTAACAGCTCATGAAATAATATAATATCTCATCACGTGCACTCAGTGCTGCCTGTGCAATCCATTGATTTTTAAACCATATGTTTAGAAAATTATGCTATTAAATTCACCATCTTGTCCTGTTTCTATCCAAAACTTCCTTGGGAAGATGCTTTATATCTCTATTCCTTGGAGAATGTCAGTCTCACTCATTTCGTTTACTTGGTAAAATTCAGGGCTGGTATAAAAGGATATTTAAAGGGTTGCTTTAGTTTCCAGTCCAGCACTAGGTGCATTAAATCGTAGTGATGCACTAAGTGATTATTAAAAGTATTAGTTTCTAAACATGAACTTAAAAACATTCTCAAAGTCCTCCGTGCAATTATGATGATGCCATTAGTGAAAAAAGATACACATCAGACCATCATTCACACTCTAGATACACAAAACATTGTTTTTATATGTGGAATAATGTTAATTTGTATTAAACAATACATGTGAGGCTTTTGTATAGCATGTATCATGAACTGAATTTCTTAAAATTGTCCTCAGATTTGGCAATCATGAAAATGAGGAACAGGAAAGCTAAGCAATTTGCCTAAGATCACAAGTAAAGCAGGGAAACTGGGATTTGACTTCTAGTTTTCTTTTCAAACATTGTGCTATTCAGCTTTTGCCTGATTATCTTTTTTTTCTCTTCATTTTGACATGAGAGTAAAAGCTTGGGTTTCGTTTTTTTCCCAGGAAATAAATTAGTATGTGTTTGTTAAATTAACCTAACATAAGAAGTCCTTCCAAAGAACAAAGTTAATTTCAAAGGAAAGTAAATTATGTTTTGTATTGCAATCACCCAGATTTGAGAAGGTGGCCTAATGGCCAGAGTGGTTGACCTTGAAGCTGGGGAACCGGGTTCGAGTCTTGGCAGGGACGCGCAACATCCTGTGACTCTGGGCAAATCACATAATCTCCCCGTGCCTAACAAAATGAATGTGTCCGTCTGTAACGCAACTGGTGCTTGTGTAAAGTGCTCTGATACCTTCGGGTCAAGTTTGCGCTATATAAAACTCCCCCCAAAAATGACAGATTGATAGGAGAAGTGGTGTGGCACCTGAATATATACATTAGCAAAACAATGACATGTAAAGCGATCCCACTGAGTCTGCTTTGTTTAAAAAGCATTCTGAGCGATAAGTTTGTTTCAGGGCTAGAGACAGACCACACATCTTATTAATTTAAATGACCAAAACAAGATAAACCATCAAATCCCGTCTGATGTGGGGGCTGACTGAAAAGGGTAAGGGGCTGTAAAGCAGTCTGACCGCAGAGTGTAAGCACAGCTTGAAAACTGGCAATTGTCCAAGAAGCCGGAGCTTTTTGTAGAAGTTGCAGATGCTGAATTACTTCATCCTTTGCTTGATCTGTGTGCTCGAGCTCCACTTTGCACATCAGAATGACCCTTTGTAACGTGCGCTCCATACGGGCCTCCTGCGCAGCCGCCCGGGCGCACACCTCACAGGGAACTGTGTGGAGCACCATCACACATTGTATAAAATGTGCCTTGCCTCTGGATTCCTTTATTCTGCTAGAAAGCAGTCCCTTGCCAAATAATCTCTACCCAGCCTAAAATGCTCTGTGAATTTTTCTGAAGGTACATAGGAATATTCGCATCCCCTTCATTTTGAAGACCACTGCCCTACTATGAGTGAGAAGGCTCTGTAGCATACAAGGTATTGCCTTTATCTATTCCCAAGCTGAACCGCATGCTCCAGTGGTTTTTAATGCAGCCATTAGTACTGGTATTTCATCTATTTCTAAGCTCTTTGAATGTGGAACAAATAAAGAACTTACAGACAGGGAGATAAAGCAATTTGCCCACGATCAAACAATTGATGGACAAGCACAAGTTAAGACTGTCTAAAACCCTGTTTTTACGTTCCATGTTTGTAACAATAAACAACCGTGTAGTATTAGTAAATTATAGGAAACTCACCAAATGTTCAGCAAAATTAACATTAAACCAAATTGACTTATTTTTAATTGTCAGAAAAACGTACCAATAAATAAATACACAGTTACAGTCTATGGATCTTCTGACATTTCTTTTTTTTAAATTAAGCTCCTTGTTAGAACTTAGTTTTTGATCTACAGATCGACTTAAAGATAATTCGTGAAATAATTAGCAAAATGCAGCATATCATTTTGCTATGCAGATTAATATCCTATTTGGTGTCATGTTTTGTTGTAAACATGAATATCTTAAAAATGATATAATAAAATGTAATAAGTATAACACTTCTTTAAATCTACAGGAGAAATTACTCCTTAGACACTATGATAAATTATTCGCCAAATATGTCTGCAACAGTGAAAAAAATATGATTTGTGAATATATATTAGGAACAATAAAATTACTGCAGTTGAGACTCATAAATCAGAGTTTACTTTGATTAAAACAGATTGTACTACTGACTATTGAGATACAGGAAGATTGTGGGCAAAATATCGAAGACCAAAATATCGAAAGGTAACTGCTTATAGATGAAGTATAGATTTACTGTTCCTAACTCCACATCCAGGTACCTTTGTAGGTACATTATATCTTCATATATATTTCATGATACATATACGTGGAGTTAGGTAGTGAAAATCTGTACTTATTTACTTTTTGATATTTTGGATTCTTTATTTTGACGTCAATAATTTGACCTCGATATTTCCCTATCTTGATATTCTGGTTTCGATATTCAAGGTGCACACCATTAAAATAGTGGTCTACAGATGACGCCCTGGTACATTAGGTGGAATAATCAGATAAAATAAGAAAAAGCTCTTACTTAGTAACTGATGCAGTAGAATCAATGCTCCAATCATGACCATTTTGTTCGCTTGCAAACCACAATAACAACCACGCGCTAAGCAGACTCTTTGAAAACTGCCTGGCCCGTGCCAACCTTCTGCTTCCTTTGAAAGCTCTTCTACTGCTATCTAGAATGTCAGAAGGCGACAGGGGAGTGGGTGGACACCTGCAATAGTCCCTTTCGAACATACCGGGTGCAGACCTGTGGAATCTGTAGTCGTTCCATAGGAGCTTCTACGTTCCCTTCAATTCTTCCTCTTTCAGCATCACACCTTTCACTCCATTCTACTGCACAGATCAATATGTCAGTGATATTTTGTTCACAAAAAGAGGACTGATTTTGTTTCATTGACATCAAGCTACCCCATGTCCTTTTTAGAAGTTCAATGAAGAAGTAATGACCTGTATTCTCAGCTCTGGACACCAGATCATCAACTAGGGCAGTGCTGTGACCCATAAAGTAACACCGCGGCTATTGTCAACTCAAAATTATCAGAGCCTGGTCACCAGTGAGACTTGACAACATTTTCACACATATGTTCACCTTTCTTTCTTTGTGGTCATTTGATTTTGCTGACAGCGTACACATTCTGGGGTCGATTCCGATCTCGGCCGGTGGGGCTCCGAATCGGATTCAGCTTTACCGGATCCGATTCGGAGCCCTGTTTCCCGACCGATCCGTACGCGCGTCCGGACGAGCGAGTACGATGCGAAATCGCCGACCGACTCGTCCGGGCATCCCGACCGCTCCGACCGACTCGTTCCCGGCTCGAACCGCACCGACCGACTCGCTCGGACTCGACTCGCACCGCGCAATGGAGACGTTTCCCGGCCGGGTGAGTACGATGCACGCCGCGAGCAGTCCGACCGAGCCGCACACTCCGGCTCAGAAGAGCTGTCGGAGCCGTACTTCGAGGGTCCGTGTCGGACCCCCTGAACAGCGTAGCCGCGCGAGTCGCACACAGGGGGACCCATGGGTCCCCCTACCTGTGCGTGTGTACGGGGCGAATCGCTTCGCCGCGTACACGCTGTGGGGGCGCCCTTGTTTGCATCGCACCCATTGAGTCAATGGGAGCCCGTGTACGCGTCGTACAACAGGCTCCCATTGACTTCAATGGGAGTCCGACCGAATCGAGTCCGACAGCATACGGACGCATCGTACTCGTTCGGTCGGGCTGCACGGGTCCGATTCGGTCGGAAATCTCTCCGGGTCCGGCTCGGTCGGAGAGATTTCCGGCCCGAATCGGAATCGGCCCCTTTATGTTTTTGAAAGCTCCATAAAAAAGATTAAGTGCTTCAGTACTTTATGA
The DNA here is from genome assembly GCA_963921515.1 of Calotriton arnoldi. Classification (NCBI taxonomy): domain Eukaryota; kingdom Metazoa; phylum Chordata; class Amphibia; order Caudata; family Salamandridae; genus Calotriton; species Calotriton arnoldi. The sequence continues at coordinate 479,681 of CAWUFW010008339.1, forward strand.
TACCCTGATTTAGTTTGAAACTTAGGGCCTGATTTAGATCTTGGCGGACGGGTTACTCCATCACAAGGGTGACGGATATCCCGTCCGCCGAAATATAAATCCCGTAGGATATAATGGGATTTATATTTCGGCCGAATTGATACGGAGTAGCCCGTCCGCCAAGATCTAAATAAGGCCCTTAGACATGATCCCGCAATCGAAGGCCATTATGTATATCTAAAAATGTACATAAGCAGACATGAATTTCTAAAGGAGGTCCAGCTCTAATGTGAACCTCTTCTGACGCATGCACTATTTCCCTTTACTCTCCATACATCTTTCATAGTCAAAACAGACTTCCCTGGAGCGCTTGACCCATGGTACTGATGGGAATTGCCATTCTAATCCAAGTGTGGCAATGTTGTGGGGTTACAAGCAGCTCACACTGCACATTACATGGACAGCACTGCATTTAGTGATCTTAGATGCATGTTTCAGAGTTCGCCTACTCTTGCCCCACAAATACTGCTCCTTCCACACTCCTCTCAGTCCAGAGCAGACTTATTTATTCATGCTTCCCCTTGGGTATTCTCACACCCCTATCTCACTTCATCTATTGCATTCTTTTTTAATCTTTTACTGTGACTTGCCCGCCCCACCACTCTTGCCTGCAGCGGCCGCAGCTGTATTTATGCTCCATTTTGTAAGCAAAGACCACTGCGGCCGAATACAAGAATAAAAACATAAAACCATGTATTTTTCCCTATTGTGCGGATTGCATCATCTTTCTACATTGATTACATTCACAACATATAGCTGAAGATTTTATCTCTTAAGACAATGCTTTTAAAGAGGCACATGCAGAAAAACGTGCAGATAACTTTGATTCACAAATTGCTTTAAAAATGTGGGTTTTAAAGTCAAGAAAATGTATCGAGTACCTATGGAAATTAAAAATATATTGTTTCTCAATGCTTGAAAGGGAGGCTTCACCTAATGAACCGTGATAGAATGTGTTTTTTATTAATGTTATTTGTAATATTATATATTTTATAATGGAGAACATGTAATTAATCACAGTAACTAGTGCTGCGCGAACCCTTTTTTTAAACAAGAACTTTGTTTTCTTGGAGTCAGGTCAGTTTTGATTGCCACCACTCGGTTGCATTTTCATTTTCAGTTACCTTTCACATTTCCCAACATTTAAATTCCATTTCCTCTTGAAGCGTTTTACTGTGACATACATTTTGTATTCTTGTCAAGTTAAAAAAAAAAGTGGAGGCTATATATATATATATTTCATAATGAGTTGTATTTCTGTAATCTTTATGTAACAATGCATCAATAGCTTAATTTGAAAATGCTGACTCCGAGATTAAGATAGGATATGTAGTAATCCTATCATGTATAACAATCAGCCTTCTTAGAATCACTTGTACATAATTTATTTTTTTCCATAATATACAATTTATAACATAAAAATCCCCCCAAAAATGATCTTATAGATGTGTATTTAATCTTGGCATATTTTGCACTGTATATAAATATGTACTGTATAGCACTTTGCACTTTTTAGTAATTTTTTGCACATAACAAGCAACAATTGCACTATGCACTTTAGGAGGTGGTATGAAGAAGGACATCATATACGTTTACAGTAGATCATAGAATTATGAAGCTATGGGGAATTTGGATACTTATTTCATGAGTTATGAGTATTGCAAACAATCGGTAAAATGGCCTAAAGAATGACCCATATTACTGAGCATTCGAGCTTGCATTTATGCAGATATAATAGTGATAGAACTGAAATAATCTTGAATGCACAATCAGACTGACCTTTTATATTGGTTTTAGACTATTATTTATATATTATATATTTATATATTTATTTATATATTTATACAGTCTATTGATGTCATTGTAAGTGCTGTGGTTATATATGTTTTTAGCAGCATGTGTTTATAACTGGGCCATATTTGCATTTTACGGTTTTTACTCTTATTTTGTGAACAATTAAGATTCATATGCAAAGGATTATGGAATTTACGAACCATGTAATTTATATGTGTCGGCTGACATTGTAATAGTGAAAAATTAGATCAATTACTGGTTTTAGCAAGCATATATATGAATGGCAAGAGTCTTTTTTTTATGTTTGGGGACACGTGACACTGTTGAAAAAAATATAAAATGTCTTACCGCAAAGCAGTCTTTATGTGATCAAGGCCGTTTTACCGGCCGAAACGGGTCATGACATAAACGAGAGAGACAAATAAAACCATTCGCACAAACAAGAGGAGTTCGTGCAGTCTTTATCGCCGTAAAGGAGGTTAAGGAGTGCTCTTTCATTGGAATATATATATATATATATATATATATATATATATATATATATATATATATATATATATATACGCATTTATGCGGATATAATTAATGCAGTCAATCTCGGTACCATAGAGATGAAATATATTCTGCGCTATAAGTCTCAGACATGAATTATAATGGTTAAATAACGGTGTTTTAACTTAATTCATAAAATTGAACTTTTAAACAATTAAATATATATTTATTTATTTATACATTTATTTATTACAAACATGTGCTTAAACAAATTTTCATGTGTAAACATATTTATTGAATTGGATTTTAAGGCCGTGGAGTCCCCATTTGGGGTCACGCGTAAAGAGTTAGAAGACAACAATTGTTGAACAGGCTGTTTACTATGTTCATGATGTGATGTCACAGCCGGGAGGTGGTATTTATGTAAGGCAGAAATGCATTGTAACCATGTGATCAAGGTAACGGCTGTTACCGAAACGCGTTATGACTGCCTGAACGTGTAATAAAGATAATTGCGTACCTGAAGTGGAGTTCGTGCCCTTCTATTGCGACCGCAGTGAGGAGGAGGCGAAGGAGGGGCAGACTTTGGTGTTTTGGATATATATATATATATATATATATATATATATATAATCACATCAGTAGTGCTGGTAATATTTAATGGGATATGTAGGCCAATCGACTGCAAAGCTTTTTGCTTTTGATAATAGCGCAAACCCTTTTCTTAAACAAGAACTTTGTTTTATCGAAATCAGGTCAGTTTTAATTGCCACCACTCGGTTGCATTTTCACTTACCTTTCACATTCCCCCACCTTTAGGGTGACCAACTGGCTTGGGTGCAAATTCAGGACGGTGAGTGTAAAAATTCAGGACAAAGGGTCAACATTCAGGACAAAAATTCAGGACAGAAGGTAAAATTCAGGACAAAAATTTGCGACAAAGGGTACGTTTTACAGACACACCAGAGGAGGTCACGCAATAGTATATGAGTAAGTAAATAAACAACCAATATAAGTACAAGTCACAATAAGTTTATATTAGGTTGAGGCAATCGTGTACTTCACATTTTTTCGGTATGCGCGCAGCTTTGAGCAACTGTGCAGGTCTTTTTGTGGTATTTCATATGATCACAAGCTATTTATATGGTTACTGCAGTGCTTAATTTGAGCCGGTGGTTTCCGGTGCCTGGCACCAGCACTTGATTGTCAGCACCGGGGCTTGTAACAGTCTGTCACAAGGTGGCGCTGTCTGGATAATTTCGAGATGACCACAACAACAGTTAATTAGTAATTCAATAGACAGTAAGAATGAATCTTACCTGCTGCCCAAACCATTCTTATAGCTTTGGGGGCCTGAAATAGTCTGAATTGTCACACTTGTATGAGTGCGATGGCTAGCAGGTGTGTTGTCCCTATCATTGGCAGCATAGCAGGGGCAATGTATCGGGCAAGCTGCAGTGGCCTCCTGTCTGAGCCCTGGCACTTTTTTTTTTTTTAACAAATTAAGCACTGGGTTACTGCACTGGGTTGTTCAGTCTGGTTTTTGTTTACAGTTCATGGTCCTGAGCAGGCCTGTTTTGTGAGCGAAGTGGTCAGGAATATCTGCTCGGATGGACTTTGTTACTACCATCTCATATCAGAGTGCCACTGTGAGATATAAAGCAGAATGCATAGAATCAAGCAAATTGGGACCTGCAGTGCTAGACTAGAGTGCAGTCCTCCAGCTGGCAAGGTTTGTGTCAGATCGCTTCAGGTATTCCATGTCTGTTCAGCTGGTGATGACTGGTTTAGGGGCTGATACAGTACTGAGTGATGGATAAGACCCATAGCGGACAGGTCATGTGTAAGGGGTAGAGCATTAAGCAGGAAAAGGGAGTTATTAACCAGTCTGCATGAGCTATAATTGGCTGCACACTGCTGAGTGTTATGGTATTATAGTGGGCCAGAATGGTTAGATAGGAGTTGACATTACTATATAATGCCCTGGCTAGCCATATATCAGCCCTCCTTATTTTACCTCTATATGGGAAATAGTATACTGATTGGTCTGTTTCATTTCTGTGAGGTGTAAACTGCAGATTCTCATTGATGCACAGAAGAAGTGTGCTACAGACTAGAAACTGTATACGTTGTTGAGGCATTATTGAAGGTCAGAAGGAGGCATTGTCCTTTACATACAGAACATTTTCCATTGAAATGGAAGCAAAATGCCAACATGCAATTTTACTTATAAAACTATATAGCCCACAAATAATAATGTGTGGAAATGTGGTTTCAGCAAATATGTTTCATTTGAACATCACCAAGTAAAGTGTCTTGATTGTTTTGATCCGATTGAAACTCTGTTTCCAGCACACTTCAGAATTACAAACAAGTGGTCCATTTGTGGTTTCCTAACTGCTGATACGTTTAAAAACATTTGCACAGTTCATTTACAGCCTTTTTTTCACACACCCTGTACCACCACAACAAGACTGTCAACAAGTCCACTTTGCTATTATGTCTTATGTATTATGACTGCAAAGTTAGAGAATTTTTAAACACCAATCCACATGTTAAAGAAATAAGCAAAAATTTGTCAGACGATACAACCTGACATTTGCCTTCTGTTCTTGAACACATAGCACTTGTAACAAACTGAAAACAGCATTTAAAGTCATCTTTCTTGCCCATTCACCTTCTCAACTCAAACTCATGATAAGGCTGGGATGTATGTGTGATAGTTTGCTAGACTTTGTGCACTTGGTCCTAGGCTGATTGTGCAAGGGTGTGAAGTTCGTACATTTAGGGAGTTCTTGTGGGTGGTGCTGTAGAGGATATAAATGGTGTTCTGTTGCTCATTATCTCATTAATTCTGTTAAAGAGGAATATTTTACCATTATCAGTACCCAATTTTTTATGTAGAAAGGGTGCAGGCTTAAGACGGCATTAGCGGGATTGATACACATGTCCTAAATTGCGACTTAGTGAATTAAGTACATGGTGGTAGGTTAAGGGGGACTTACTGAATGTAAGCATCTGACCAAGTTTAAAGGCAGAAGCCTACCCATAAAAGTGGTTGGAGTGACAGCAGCGTTGGCACGCGATAGCAGCCACATCACACTGTCAACCATCATACAGTAGCCTGGTCACATTTCACCATCAGACAGCTCACTAAGACTAAGCAAGCCTTCAGACAGAAGACAAGTCACACCAGGAAAAATCATAAAGTAGCCTGGACAGACAGAGAATCATCATATACCAGCCTGATCAAACAATGAATCATCATACAGCAGCTTGTAAACACAGTGTACCATTTCACAGCAGCCTTGACACACAATGAACCATGAGGCAGCATGCTAAGCACAGTAAACCTCTGGACATCACCCTGGTCACTCAACCAACCATATGAGAGTAGACTGGCAAAGCTATGGACCAAACGATCATCAGAAATCACCAGGAAAAATAAAGCTGGAGGCATGGGGAGCCATGAAAAAGAAACATGACCACACAGAAACATAATGAGGGAGAGCTTGTAGTGTGGATTGTGGCCTCATGGTCGACATTGCTAAGTTAGCTTAGGCCTAGCTGCCATGATGCCTCCTTTGCACACGTTACTCTGTGACTTTGTTTTTCCAGACTCTGCTTGTGATCGTTCACATTAGAACTGTCTGCCTTTCTGCCTTTCACCTTTTCTCATGTTCTCTGTGGTTTTTGTCTGCACACAATGTACAAGGTCGAAAAACAACGTCCCTTGTTGTTGCTGTTCCGGTCAGCCCCTCGCACTTAGACATAACATGAAATACAGCTGCACTGGAGAAATTCGTGTGCTTTTAATATTGTCATCTCCCTGTTGGTGGCACTTGGAGAAAAGCCTTTCCAGGGAGAAGAGCTGTGCTTTTCCGATGATGTAAACCTTGCATCTAGTTCTTGAGGTATGGGGGTCCCCCTGACAAAGCCCAGAGGTCTTCTATTTTTATAATAAACTAGTTACTAGCACGGGGAGGGTGGCAAGGCATTTTAGTCCTTTATCCACTGTCTTCATAAAATGCTGTCCCCGTTTGTATTCTATGGAATTGTAACAATGCTTACTGTTTTGTCTTTATGCATTATGCTGCTAGTACTGGCACGTGTACTGTGTCTTAGAGCACGTTAGTTGAAATAAACATTTTAAACTATACTGTGTCTCTTAATACGCACGTTGTGGACAAGTATGAGTGATAATGAAAGAGTGTTCTTGCTCCCACGATTCCTGAAAGAGTCCGTGTTCTGGGATGTCTAATCATTGGTAGCTTGGCTGTAGTACGGAGAACGAATGAGACACTATAGCTAGCCGGATTTGGATTTTGGGTACTAAGGTGTATGGTTGGTACACCACTGTACACCGAGGTCCTGTTTTCCTGCACATAGTTCTGTATATGTGCAGAATCCCCGCAACATGGCGCCACCAACGTGGTGGGCTTCTTATCTGCGAGACGCTTGAGTAGTACTTGTGCTTGTCCACAATTCCCTTCACTTATGTTTCCAGAAACGTATGTGAGGGTGTAACCTCCTATATTGATGTTTTTATAGGTTCTTTCAAGCTTGAAGTTATTAAAAGGTGTTCTCTTTAATGTTAACCCTATATTGCGCTGCCACGCAATAGGTTGTTATTCATTCTTGGTCTTAATGGCTGTGAATATAAATATCCCGGCACATAGCCGCGCTGCGCTCCGAGCTCATTTGACAGCGTATGGAGTGCCTGACGCGGGTGTCGCCCTCATCTTTGTGGTCCAAGCTGATCCGGCTTACCACTTTGAGGTGTTTTACTCATGGGTCACTTTTCCGGCGGTGGAAGGAGCTGACAATTTGTTCCACGTGTACGCTCCCACTGCCCTTCCTAATGTTTATCGGCTTTATCAGGCTCTTGAAGTACCGCTCACGGCATGGCAACACCGTGTTTGGTTTAATGGCGCCCTCCCACATCCAGTCAACTCGATTCGTTTAGGCCCCTTATCGATAGATGGGGCCGCTTGGCCTGTTTTGGCCGGGTATACCCCGCATCCACGTTATTTAGTGGTTCCAGTAGATGAACTGCACGTGCTGCATACGTCTTTGGTCCGTGTACACAGAGCCTTAGTACAGTATGTCCCAGGCAACGTCCAGATGGCCCTTCCTGGAGTTGCGGCGCATCCAGCTGGGCTTGGCGGTGTGACCATAAGTCCCATCATGGTTAATTCGGTGATGGGCAAGCGCCCACAAAATAAAGATGATTTGCCTTATTGGCTTGCAGAAAAATTTGACCAGCTGGAGGCGGTGTTTCCAAATACCTCTCTTGTGGAAAAACACAGGATTTTGACTATTAGCTTGCCAAAAGACTTAATTCCCGAGTTGACAGAATGCAACAACTGGTTCAAGGTATTCGCAGCAGTGTATGCAAAGTGTTTCGGCACTCCATCCATGACGGTCCTCCCCACCGTGATTAAGCGTGTACAAGATGAACATGGCCCTGAAGCGGCTGTGGAACTGGGGATGAGACTGGTGGGAGTGTTCGATGTAGTGGCTGATCTAATCCTTGCGAACGTCAAGGGTGATGCAGTCAACTTTCAAGTCGCTATTGCTTTGGCTTTAGTCCCAGAGCCGGACAAGCCTCGCTAATTGCCAAAAATTATTGCACAGGCTTATAAAACCATTGGCCGCAATAGTTTGGGGGTTAAGCCTTTTGCTAAAACGCAAGTTCAAACACAACCACAACAAAAATCTCAGTCTGATAAAGACGAGAAACTGTTCTTTTCTAAAAAGAACTGGAAGTTGAAGAAACAGGGAAAGCAACAACCAAAACCAGGGTTGCGTGCTGCGTCACCGGTTTCCGTATCTTCTGAACGCACTTATGATTTGCGCGACCGAGCGAGAATTAAATCTCCTGATAGATTTCAGGTCCCTGACCAGCGTTCTCTTCGTTCTTCACAGGCACCGTTGACCTCACAGGCTGGTGGAGGAGATCGCCAGGAAAGAGGCAGGGGTCGTGACGCCCCACAGGGACGAGACCAACCTCGACAACCAGGCAGAGGGAAACAAGAAGAATTTCCCCATTCTCGCCCACAGTTTCAGAAGAAAAAAGTTGCAGCTTTGACTGCGAGATATGCCACAGATGGTGAGAACGAGACTCCTGAATTGGACGTGGGCAGTGATGCTGCTAATGTTAATGTTAATGTTAATGTTACTGAAATTTATAAAGCGCACGTATACCCGGAGGTGTCTTGGCGCTGAGGACATTAGTAGACCTGCTCGGGCGTCTAGTTCTGGAACAACCAGGTTTTCAGTCCCTTCCTGAAGGAGGAGAGGGAGCTCGCACTTCTGAGCTCAGTCGGAAGAGTGTTCCAGAGTTTAGAGGTACCATAGCAAAAACTGCGGCCGCCCCAATGCGCTGTTCGGATTCTGGGCACTGTCAGGAGTTTGGCTCCTGTAGAGCGAAGATGTCTGGTCGGTTCATACCAGGCGAGAAGTTTTTGCAAAAAGACAGGACCCGTGTGGTTCAATTCTTTGTACCCCAGACACAGAGCCTTGAATTTTATCCGTGGTGCTACTGGGAGCCAATGCAGGCTGCGAATCTCTTTAGATACGGATTTACACCTGGGAATGTTGTACAGTAACCGTGCAGCTGTATTTTGAACACTCTGAAGCTTTTTTAGGCACTGCTTCTGAATGTTTAGGTACAGCCCGTTACAGTAGTCAAGTTTAGACTGAATCAACGATGTGACTACCGTTTTTCTGGTGTCCACAGGAATATAAGGGAGAATCTTCCTTACTTTCTTGATAAGGAAGTGGGAGGCGGAGACAGTAGCATTTGTGTGCTGGGTAAGGGAAAGTTTGTTGTCAAACCAGACTCCCAGGTTCTTAGCCTTAACCGCAGGTATAGGTGGATCTCCCATCTCTGCCGGCCACCACAGATTGCCCCAATTTGGTTGCATATTACCAAAAATCAGGATCTCTGTTTTATCAGAATTGAGTTTCAGGCAGTGTGTACTCATCCAACGATTAATGGCACACATACAATTCTGAAATTGCTGAGTAGGGGGAGCCTGATTTTTATATGCTGCCAACACAATCTGGGTGTCATCAGCGTAAGACGTAAGACTGAACCCCGAGTCCCTGATCAAAGGGGCCAGTTCGGAGACATAAACGTTAAATAGTGATGGGCTCAGAGAGAAGCCCTGTGGCACTCCGCACGGAAGGGTATAAGGCTTAGAGTGATACCCATCAACAGAAACTGTTAACCTCCTGTCCTTGAGAAAGGAGGACAGTAAGGCCAAAGCTGTGCCCCTGACCCCCAGCCTCTCCAGCCGCTGTTGCAAGAGGGAATGATTGACAGTATCGAAAGCGGCTGACAGATCAAGGAGTACTAGAGCAGCCGTACCTCCTCCATCCATCACCGCTCTGATCTCCTCTGTGGCTTTAATAAGAGCCGTTTCCATACTGTGTTCTTGGCGGAAACCGAACTGGGAGTGATCAAGCAAGTTGTTTTGGCGAATGAATTGGGTAAGTTGGATATTCATAAGTTTATCAATTATTTTGGCAGGCAACGGCAATCGGGCTATAGGACAATAGTTATTTGGGTTGGTTGCGTCCAGGGTGGGCTTTTTTAACAGCGGGAGGATGGAGGTGTCCTTCCATGCGGACGGAAAATTGCCAGAAGCAAACATTGAGTTGAAAATTTCTGTTAGCCCTGGACTCACCAGGTCCGCAATTTCTTTCAGAAATACTGGCGGGCATGGGTCCGAGGGAGATCCTGACTTAGCTTTGTGAATGTATTTTGCCACTGTTTCAGATGAAATAGGTGAGAAGCAAAGCAGGGTGTTCTCATCCGAGTCAGGGCTTATCAGAGGGGTAGTGGAGAGGTGCGCTGATGTATCCTCAAATTTTTTTAAAATGTCCAGGACTTTAGTTTTAAAAGCGGCTGCAATGTCATCACAGGACTTTTGATTGCCCTTGAACCCTGTAGTCTTGGGTGTAGTGAGTTTGTTTACTACTGTGAAGAGTGCTTTAGAGGAATGTTTTGCTTCCTCAACCTGTTTGGTAAAGTGGTCCCTCTTTTCTGATATCAGTAAATTTTTATACTGTGTTATGGCACTTCTGTACACTCTCTTCTCAGGTGAGTGATAGTTTGCCCGCCAACACCGTTCTAATCGGCGGCATTTTTGTTTTTCTTTCCGTAATGCGTCGGAAAACCAGGGTGCCGAAGGAATCTTCCTGTTCCCTATTGTTTTTTTAATAGGTACTGCGGCCTTGATTGCTTCAGTTAGCCAATCTGTGTATTTGGTCACTATTAGGTCTGGGAGACCATTTAAATGAGGACGAGAGCTCTCCAAATATGTCTGCAGGATAGTTTTATCCATTTTACTCCAGTCTCTCTGGGTCGCGACTGGGGTCTTGGAGGTCCCTCCAAGCCCAGAAGAGATGATTGGGAGGTAGAATTTAATAAGCGAGTGGTCTGACCACGTTAAAGGAAGGGTTTCTTTACAAGTGAGACCGTGGACTGAGGTGAAGATGCCATCTAGTGTGTGTCCCGCCTCATGAGTTGGGGTCTGTACCAATTGGGTGAGACCGACGGCCCCCAAAGTATCTATCAATACCTCTGTCTCTCTGTTGCCCCTGTCTTCAAGATAGAAATTGAAATCTCCAAGGATAGTGAAATCATTATTTAGGAGAGTAGGTTCAAGAAGGCTATCTAGGTTAGACGTGAAAATGCTTCTAGAGCTTGGAGGCCGGTACAGGCAGATACCTCTAAAAGTCTGCCTTGGGCTAAGCTCAATTACAAAGTGAAGAGCCTCGTAAAGAGGCGTGGAGGTAGGGTGAAATACAACAGGGAAATGTTCCCTCAAAATAATTGCAACTCCACCTCCTCGTTTGAGTGGTCTGTCGACCCTGATGGCCCGATATCTGGCCGTGATAGCGGTGACGAAGTCAGGGTCGGAGGCAGCATCTGCCCAGGTTTCTGTCATGAAGAGTATGTCTAGGTTGCAATCTGAGATCATGTGTGCGATCTCGTATTTGTGTTTGGCTAGTGATCTGACATTTACAAGGCCCCCATGCAGTTTAGCACTCTCTGTGAATATAGAAGAGCTGTGACTCTGGGATATTTTAAGGGGCTGAAAAACCCTAGTCTTTTGTATTTGTGAGAGTGTATAACCACACGGACATTTTACGTCACCTTCGTCCGGAATAAATTGGCTGCAGTTTTTCATGGGAGCGTTTAGGAGGCGTAACTCTTTAGTAGTATAGCTGAGCACCTGGGTATTAGAAGGACTAGGGGTCCTGGCCCTGGGCCCGGTCCAGGTGCGGATGGGCGCAGACGGGCTTGCCTTAGGCGCGCCTTGCCCGCTGCGCGCGTCCGCTGCGCGCGTCCGCTGCGCTCCCGCACCATCTGGCAATTTAAATGATTCCGGTGGACGACTAGACCGCGTCCAACCGGAAGTGTAGACTGGGCGGAAATGAGGAGAAAGATGATGGTGGAGTGTCCGCCCTCCACGCAATCGGCACAACAGCCGTGGCGGACCGGGGTCGGCAACCACTACGTGTGAAAAGAGGCAAACTGCAGGGAGTCAGAGAGCAAAGAGCAGGTAAAAAGTCCTTTTGTTAAAATAACTGGTACGAAAGTGATAGCAGGTAAAAAGTCCTTTTTTTAAAAACAACTGGTACGAAAGTGATAGCAGGTAAAAAGTCCTTTTTTAAAAACAACTGGTACTAAAGTGGTAGACAGCGCCGCGGACGTTACCATAGTGCAGGAGGCACTACGTACTCATGTGGAGGCGACAGCAACTGACACTTTCATTACTGTCGAGATAGCTGACACCCGAGTGGCACCCCCTGACAGACTATTTAATATTGTTCTTCAAATTGAAGGTGACATTGAGCGTGTTATTAAAGGGATTTTTTGGGGAAATCTGACCTCTTCTTATGACATTTTGTTGGCGGAGGCAGATTGGCCGCCCCTATTTGTACTTGATGCTCCGAGAAGGGAGGAAGTCATCCTTCCGAGCTTTTCGCAACATGTCCCCAAGGACAGAGCGGAGGCGTTAGCAGCTGAATGGGCTGTGGCCCAGGCCCCGGCACTGTACCGTAATCACGTTGGCTGGGATGAGGATTCTCCCCCCCATGATATACCATTGCGGTCTCTGCCACAGCCTCAACCCCAATATCCCCTCCGGCGGGAAGCTAAGGGTCCCGTTTCAGACATTCTGATACAGTTAGAATATCAAGGAGTAATTGAAACATGCGTGTCACCAATGAATAATCCCTTTTCGCGGTTTCTAAACCCGATGGGTCTTACCGCTTGGTTTTAGACTACCGGCATTTGAACTCTCATTGTCGAACCTTTGCGGTACAGAATACCCATAGTTCTGCGCTCGTAGACAGTCTTGTTCGTAAAAATATAAAACGACACTTGACCTTTCCAATGGTTTTTACACTCACAATTTGTCCCCGGACTGCAGTCAATGGACCGCGTTCACTTCCGGTGGCAAACATTTAAAATTCCGGCATTTGCCAATGGGCTACAAGAACAGCCCAGGGGTCTTCGCCGCCCGTGTTGTCTCTTTGTTGGACAGCATAGACCCAGATGCGTATTCGTACGTGGATGATATATATCTGACAGACGACGAACTATGGCCGCATCTTTCCCGAGTAGACCGCATTATTCTTGAGTTCGCGGTCATAGGATACAAATTTAATTTTGCCAAATCTCACATCGCAGAATATACTGTGTTGTTTTTGGGCTATGAGCTCAACAATGAAGGTAGGGGCTTAGCTCCCCAGTTCCTGGAGAAGTGCGCACTTTTGCGCCCTCCAACGACCCTGAAAAAACTTCAGTCTTTACTGGGATTTTTGAACTTCGGGCGTTCTTACATTCCCGAATATGCCCAGCGTATCAAGCCTCTTTATGCCTTGATACAACCAACCTTTTCGAAGTCATGCTGGCTTCCGGAACACTCCACTATACTGCAATCTTTGCAGTCTGATCTACTTGAATCTAAGTTCTTGTTGACTCGTGATAATCACACGAACCTGGTGATTAGAATTGTGCCGGGGGCAGTGGGTTTCACGTACTTGACGTTTAACGAAGGTGACACAGTACCTATTGCCTACAAGTCGCATCTGTACACTTCTGCCGAAGTTGCGTTTTTCAACTGTGGAGAAAGTTTTGACTGCAGTGCAGATGGCGATTCTTAAAGAACGCGCACTGGCACAGGGAAAACGCATCTTGGTTGTCACACCCTATCCTGCCCTGGAGGCAGTGACAAAGGCAAGTGTGCCAAACTCTAAGGCTTTGCACCCCCGTTGGATACAATGGGCTACTTCCTTGACATCTCCGGATGCCACCTTTATCTTTGATTCCTCTCTTCAGACACAGGAGTTCCTGCAGTATGAATTTGTTCATCCTCCTCCTCTGTCTTTGCTGTCACTTGAGGAGTACAAATGTATCATTTACACCGATGGTTCAGCGCAACCGGCCATGGGTTCTAAGCATGCCTACTCGGCAGCATGTGCTATAGTGGCAGGTCACATGGTGAACGGTGAGTTCAAATCGAGTGTTGTGCACACGCAGGTACTGGGAGACAGTACCGCACAATTGGCCGAGCTGCGTGCTTTGGTGCTCGCCCTTGAGTTTGCAGATCCGGATGTGACTACACTTATTGTATGCGATTCTTACTACTGTTTCCAGTGTTTTAATGACAACTTATTCTTTTGGTCTCAAAACGACTATAGAGATTCTAAGGGCAGCGCAATTAAGCATAAAATGCTTTGGGTTCGAGTAGCAGATCTTAAACAACGTCTGCCTCTCACACAGGTGATTCACACTCTTGGCCACCAGCGTGTGGGAGCACACGCGGTCGGTAACAGTTTGGCGGATGAAGCTGCCAAATCAGCAGTAGCCACGTGCTCAGTAGCAGCCGTTACAAGATCCATGACAAAAATAGATAATGAGATTTTGGCAGCTATTGCTGCAACCAAGGAAGGCTCTAATTACCCACAGGGTTTCCCTTCCAAGTACTCTTATCACTTAAGTCCTGACCATGTTCCTTATGTAAGAATTCCAGACGTTGGTGATCGGCTGATTCCCAACGCGGACCGCAGACAGTCTTTGATAACAGCCGCACACGAAGGCTTGGCTTCGGCCCATTCTGGCGTGTCTGCAACTGTTTCACTCTTGCAGCAGCGTTACTGGTGGCGTGGTTTGTATAAACAGACCCGTACTTATATCCTTTCTTGTGACATTTGTCAGCAAATTAAGCCCTCTACGGTTACACGTCCGCCACAAACACAGCTCTGCATTTCTAATAAACCTTTTGGTTGTGTATACCTTGATCATTGCGGTCTATTTTCTTCTGATACTGCATATAAATATATCTTAGTTGCAGTTGATTCGTGCATACGTTTCATCTGGGGTTGGCCACAACGCAGTGCTGACGCTCGAAATGTCATCAGGGATTTGCGTGACTTTGTGGGAAATTTTGCCTGTGGCACCTTCCATTCCGACCAAGGTCCAGCGTTCGACTCTAAGGCGTACAAGGACGCGATGAGGTCTATGGGGGTACTGGTGCAATTTTCGTCTCCATACAGGCCTGAGGGCAACTCAATTGTGGAGCGAATGAACCGTGACTTAAAGCAATCCTTGACAGCTAGAGTCTTAGGTACTGGCAGGAACTGGCTGGCCCACTTGTATGGAGTGCAACGTGCACTTAATAATCTCCCTAGAGGATCTCTGGGTGGGCGGACCCCATACGAAATGCTCTTTGGCATACAGATGCTTGTGCCAGACCTTGATGGTCTAGACTTGGCGGCGACTGCCGCAATCTTTGACGTAGATAATCATTCTACTATGTTGCAGGACTTACAAGAGACCCGTGACAGACTTGCAAAAGAACACTTACCTTCAGCCACTGACACTGCGTTGCAGATTCCGGTTGCCGGCTGGCTTCCGAAGATTGGAGATCTGGTCCGAGAGAAGGTGGAGAACAAAAAAGAATTTGGCCCCTCTTATCGTGCACCGGTTCCAGTTCTTGGCTTGAAGGGTACTCGTACAGTCATCTTACCACCGCTTCCTGGTCGCAAAGACAACAGATACATCTCAGTGGACAATGTCAAGCTACAACATCTGGCCGATCCTGAATAGTGTAACACCTGCGGTATCATGTCCAGCAATTTCAAGAAATCCTGTTCGTGGCCCTCCAGTCTCCACTGGCACTGATGTTGCCATTGAGATGGTCGCTTTGCCAGATCGCCTGCTCAACCTCCCGGCTTCCTGCTGCAACGAGGAAACCGAGTATACTTACCCCGCAAGTGAGTCAGTGGCTCATTTGCCTACAACACCACTGAACCCAACTCGTTTTTCCTTTGATTCATCTTCCACCTCATCATTTATCCCGACCAAATTCAGTTTTTTTGTATCCTGGTTCAGAGACAATTTTTTGGTCCCTCCATGGACATACATCTGGTTGGTGCTATTCCTGATTTTCCTGTTCATGTTCATTGGCTTTGTGACAGTTTTTTTCTTGCTCATCAATGGTCACTACTTGCCAGAACGCTCTGCGGTGAACTCTGTAGCTGGAACTTTGGCTCCACGTTCTTCTTCTCACATCATGAAGCGTGACCACACATTTGTGAACAATTCCGCCTTTCCAGTTGCAGATGGCATCGTATGGGATGCAGTGAATTTCCAAATTCATGGACCGACAGAGATTATTAATGTTCCTAATGTGCTTCGTGTTTCCATGGGTGATGTGGTACAAAGGAATATTCATTCAGATGATTGGGATGTACATGCCATTGAATCGTTATTTTCTGATTTGAAATATTATGCTGCTTTTAACGCTGAGGATTTGTACTTAAATTCTGCTAACTATGCCGATTTGTATTGTTACCAGCACTACGGCAACCATTTTCTGCATAAACCCAGTACAATTCGAGGTAGTTTAAATTACACCCAATGGGAACATTGCCCGACCCCTCTGCAAGGTAGCTCCCAAACGCTGATAAATAAGTTTACTTACTTTACAGACTTTGACAGATCAAACCCAGGTTCCTATTATTTTAAATTGAACATCTCTTCGAATCCAAAGGTGATGTTGACCCACACCAAATTGCTATATTCCAGTTCCTTTATGGACGCATTAGCTGTTGATGGCTATGAGCACTGGAAAAACACCATTGACTTGAAATCTATTTGGGGCACAAAATCTTGGCAGGTACGCGGTACAGAAGCTTTGCACCGTGCTTGCCTTATCCCAACACAAATGTTATTATTAAACAGTACTATATATCAAACAACTTGTTTTGGATTGGCAACTTCCAAACAATTGAATGCACCTTCCACTCCTGCGTTGTCTTCCTGGCCGAACAGAAGCTTGCATTTAAATATTTCCCTTGAAACTTTGCAAGCGTTGTTTCAAAATAACTCGTTTAATATCTCTACACTAGATCGCTCAGCCTGGTTGGTGTGGCCCATAGCATCTAATGCATGCCAACTGCGTTTTCATAACTCTGCTCCTGGTTACAAACAGGATAGACCAGATCCACTTTTTCCTGATTCACGTTCAGTCACAACATATTCGGTTGGTAAATTATGTAAACAGTGGTTGCAGCACTCTTCATTAGATTCCATAAAACAACATTTATCCCTCCTATCAGCCAACATCGATCTGGCCGATTTTGTTCTAGGACCTCGAGGTCCAAGACCTAAAAGATTTGTTTATGCGACTTACAATGAAATCTGGAAGCTTTCACAAATAGAAGCTGCTTACCGTTTACGGGAAATAGATCAAGCAAATCTAGAAAAAGTGCTTGCTGTTGTCGACAATAGTATTAACACCCTGTCTTCCCGCATTTACACATTAGAGAATATTGTTTCATCTGTTATTGATATTGCACAAGATGACGTGTCTGTGTTATATCATGGTCAGAATCAATTGCGTTCAGAAATGCAGTTTGCGTGGACTTTGCAAACACTGAAAATGGGGAAGGTTCCATGGCATTTTTTAAACACATCTGCCTTGTTCTTGCCGTTTAATTTAACTGAGAAACAGCAGTTCATGTCCATGAAAGATGCAACATACACTCTTCTACATATCGAGAAAATAGATCCTTTACCATTCTCTGTGGCGGAGACTGACTCTGCAGTGTGGCTAGTACACAGGGTTATCACCTTGCATTTTTCTTTATTTGAATTCAGTTCATTCATGAAACATTATCCGGTTGGCCATTTTGAGCCTTTGGGTAGTGCCTTTTTGCACAAACTATGGTCCCTACCTTTCACATACAGATGCCTTAGGGATGACAAGGAGGTATTTCTCACAGGGGAGACTTGCGATTCTACAGTGGGTCATTCCCTGGTTTGTAAAAACATTAAATTGCGCGGGGCTTGTAATGTTTCTGCCCCGAATCTTGTTTGTGTTTTAAAGGGCATTCCTGTTCCTGTTATATCACCTACTTTCACTATGCTTGCTAATGGTAGCTATCTCCTTTTAAATAATCAAGACTGCTGTGGGATGCAGGCAGGCATACCCTACATTGTAACAGTTTCTCAACGCGTAGTGTGCTGCAAAAATGTGCTTTTTCCACCCCGCGTGGACAGTTAGATAGTTCCATTTGGCCTTACATACCGACTTTGAAGGCAGATTTCAATAAATTGAGCAGAATAAAGGCGCTATTATTAAACCAGGAGGTTATGCTCACTTCCGCACGGGAGACCTTCGTCCTCCAGGTGGCCAGCACCCACAGTGAGATACAGGCCCTTTTGAACACAAACCTCCCCCAACATTTCGGTGAACCGATTCACCGTATATTCAATGCTTCTAATACCGAAGGTCTTGTACACTTTTTTAAAGTTGTGGGCTCTAGCCTTTTGACCTCCTTTCAGACTATATATGGTGTAATTCCGGCTTTTATTCATTCTATTTTTTCCAGCGTCTTTGGTGGCTTCCCATTGATCCTAGCCTTAGCTGCTGGAATACTGCTTTTATTTAGTCTGTTGCGCAATGGCTGCACCTCCTGTGGGCCTACACAACGCAGGGCGACTGCGGATGCTCCGTGAACGCATGATTGACAGCTTCGGCATCCTGCCGCTGGCGACACTCAGTGTGTCTTATGGACTTTCTTATCGCTTTGCGTATTTCACTTGCGTGCAACCTGTGATGTCCTGCTTACGATGTCCGTTCTCTTGGTCTTTGGATATTTGCCTCTCCAATACGTCTTGTTCGGACCCGGAATTCGACCAGTTGATGGGCCCCTTAGTGGCCCATGAACGGGAATGTTCCGGTGCTGGATTAATGGCGCGTGCGGCTGCAATTGGAGTCTTGGCGCAATGGGATATCTGGGCGGCTGCTCAGAATCTCCTACAACAAAGTTATATTGAGTATCACGCAAGTTGTCCCGCAATGCTGATCGCTGCTCCCTCTTGTGAGGAGCATGAATGCAGTTTTAATTTGTTGAACTGGATGGCATCTCATTTTTCAGACGATAACAATGATGTCTTTTTGGAAGGTGTTGCAGTTTTCTGCGCATACACTCTGATGGATTAGTTGCATTGACTCTCAATGAACTGCATAGCTGGATTTTTTTATTCTCTTTGAGTGACCTATTTTCTGGCCCTATCTAGATTTTTTTTTCCCAACGTTTTTTTTTTTACTGTCCCTTTCCTTCAAAAGGACATTTCCCACCCATAGACGTTTACATTCTGCTCCATCTATTCGAACTCTGTTTTCGTCCTATGTCTTGACCTATGGACTGACCAGAGGAGGGTGTAGTGTGGATTGTGGCCTCATGGTCGACATTGCTAAGTTAGCTTAGGCCTAGCTGCCATGATGCCTCCTTTGCACACGTTACTCTGTGACTTTGTTTTTCCAGACTCTGCTTGTGACCGTTCACATTAGAACTGTCTGCCTTTCTGCCTTTCACCTTTTCTCATGTTCTCTGTGGTTTTCATCTGCACACAATGTACAAGGTCGAAAAACAACGTCCCTTGTTGTTGCTGTTCTGGTTAGCCCCTCGCACTTAGACATAACATGAAATACAGCTGCACTGGAGAAATTCGTGTGCTTTTAATATTGTGATCTCCCTGTTGCTGGCACTTGGAGAAAAGCCTTTCCAGGGAGAAGAGCTGTGCTTGTCCGA
The DNA here is from genome assembly GCA_963921515.1 of Calotriton arnoldi. Lineage (NCBI taxonomy): Eukaryota > Metazoa > Chordata > Amphibia > Caudata > Salamandridae > Calotriton > Calotriton arnoldi. The sequence goes on from CAWUFW010008339.1 coordinate 499,133, forward strand.
TGATGTAAACCTTGCATCTAGTTCTTGAGGTATGGGGGTCCCCCTGACAAAGCCCAGAGGTCTTCTATTTTTATAATAAACTAGTTAGTAGCACGGGGAGGGTGGAAAGGCATTTTAGTCCTTTATCCACTGTCTTCATAAAATGCTGTCCCCGTTTGTATTCTATGGAATTGTAACAATGCTTACTGTTTTGTCTTTATGCATTATGCTGCTAGTACTGGCACGTGTACTGTGTCTTAGAGCACGTTAGTTGAAATAAACATTTTAAATTATACTGTGTCTCTTAATACGCACGTTGTGGACAAGTATGAGTGAGTAATGAAAGAGTGTTCTTGCTCCCACGATTCCTGAAAGAGTCCGTGTTCTGGGATGTCTAATCATTGGTAGCTTCGCTGTAGTACGGAGAACGAATGAGACACTATAGCTAGTCGTATTTGGATTTTGGGTACTAAGGTGTATGGTTGGTACACCACTATACACTGAGGTCCTGTTTTCCTGCGCATAGTTCTGTATATGTGCAGAATCCCCGCAACAAGCTCATTATCGTGCAGTTCAGGTAAGGTAGATTGATAGCCTGCTCCATGTTTAACCTTGTAAAAAAAATGTACTTTTGCATCCAGTGCAGAATACACCAACATCGCCTAAACTCTACTCTACATAAACTGTTGAGGCAGTGGTTGGGCATTTCTTAGAGCAAAATGGTTTGCAGAGTTTTCTGCAGCCTCGCAAACACAAGTACTCCGATCCCTGGTTCCTCACCAAGCTACAGTCAAATTTAAAAAAACTGAGACTGGAGCTGCAAAATAAAGATCAAGTCACACATCTTTTAAGGCTGACAGAGCTAACTTAACTCGACCAAAGCAGTGGCCCAGCTTAATATTCTCAGCCATTTATTTGCTATGGGGATATGAACATAATATTGCAGAGAAAAAAGATTATAAAGATTAAACTTGCAAGTAGATCGGGGCATAGTATGAAGGGGGAGGGCCATGGGAGTGGGAACGAGGAGAGAAAGAGAGAGGTGATGGTCCACATTATACAGACACAATGGCTTGCATAAGTGTGTACGTCAATGTATGGGAAATGTTACCTGAGACTAGGCCACTGGAATTATTCAATTGACCGGCCGCTGTGATTTTGGCATAATTATAGATTTGCTGCATTTGCCACATAATCCATCATCTGTGGCAAATTCTGCAGATTTTAGCTAAAATTATTCAAAGTTACTAAAAACGCAGCAACACATGTTTCCACGCAGTGGAAGGCCCTTTGCAAAGGGTGACTGGTCACTTTTCTATTGCTTATTGCTATATTTGGATGTTAAACTGGTACTAATGAGATGCAACCTACACCAAGACAGTGTTAAAAAGTTTAAAAATGACAAAATAATCAAGTAATATTATTACAAAATGTGCTGCATTGCGCCATATAATTTGCCTTTACTTGCTGCATAATTTACTCAACCCTGCCTCATAATTTGGCCTCCCTGGATGCATAATTCTAGTGGCCCTGCTTTAGACAATGAGGACTACAACGTGTCGGAGTCACATGTCATCCAAACTGGTAGACATTGTAGGCCTAATTTCAATGTAGGTCAGAAAGCCTTCGACCGCTGGTCGAAGGCTTTCCGACCGACATTGTAGGTTTTAAGTCTGACTGCAGAATTATGATGAAGGCGGTTGGAGTTTAAACCGGCCAGGGAATCCGACTCGGTTCAGACAGCGCCAGTCGGAAAGGCATTATTATCTCTTAAGGACGGCGTTTCCGCCGTCGGGATTATGATGTCGGTTTCCGACAGCCAATCCATGCCGGCCTTTCCGACATGGATTGGCTGTCGGAAACTGACTTTGGGGGCCCCTAGCAGGGCCCCGTTCCCCCCTGGCCTTCCGCATTTGGCCCTGGCGGGCACCTATGGTGCCCCCCAAAACATCCATTTTTCTATGGGAGCTTATGCTGCAGGTGCTTTCTGCCCGCCGCACAAGCTCCCATAGAAAAATGGATGTTTCAGACTGCACTGTGTGCGGTCGCATCCAAATGGTGCGGTCGGAACTGCCGACCTGAGGTCGGTGGATTCCTATTCGGCAACGGTGTCCAACATAGTAATCAGGGCCTATATGTTAAGACTGCTTAGTCTGGAGAAGTCCAAACTTGGAATTTAAAACATAACATAGTGGTTATTATCCAAAGGAACCCTATTTATCAACCTTAGAATAATGAAAGATTAGAGAAAAACAATACGGCTGTAAACCCATGCCTTGCAGTTTCCATGCTCCTATTTGATTTTTGTTCATAGCTCACTGTGCTATATTAGGATTGCATCTTACGAAATGCATTTACCTCCCGGTCCCTCCAGTCTCGTCCCATTCCTAACAAAGTGGAGATGACCATCTCCATGACAGAAAAAAAAAACAGGAGAATGCTGGGATACCTAACCCCACCCCCTCCCACTGGGAGTACATAAGCTGTACCAACCCAGCATTCAGCCTGTTCTTTTTTTCTGTCTTCCGACAGAATGGGACTTGGAGTTTTGCTGTGTTCTTACCTGTATGCAGTCTTCGTTGGATGTCTTCGTCGGGCTGCTGGGCTATCCTCAACGTCCTTCTGCGCTGTCTCCTGGCCTGCGGGGCTTGCCGGGAGCCGCGTTGGTTGGCGGCTGGCCCTTTGCGGCTGGGGCGCTGTTCCTCCCGGTCTCTTCAGGGTTGGTGGGCGCGTCTTCCTGTGGCTTGGCCGGTCTGGAAGACACGCTGCTGCGGCAGCTTTGGATTGTCCCGGGGCTGGTCTTGGTGGTGCCCCTTGGTCTCCTGGATGGCTGATGGATTTCTGCTGCCGTCCTTTGCCTCCCTGGTGCCCCCGCTAGTATTTGTTGTGGAGCGGGGGCGGGCCTGGCTTTGGCCTCGGAGTGCCAGCTGCTGAAGTCTTTTCCCTTCTGCCTGGCGCTGGTTTGCTGGAGGGCGCCTGGGCTGGCTGGTGGGCGCAGTGGGTGTGTGGGCTGTCTCCCTGCCCCTGTCGTAAGTACCGCATAGCAGTTCCTTTACCAGTCCTGTGATCCAGCGCTAACAATAAAAATACTTCTCCTATATAACTCGGTCATCCAGGTACAACTATCTCTCCAATACACAGACTATATCCATATGACGGTGGGGCCCATTGACACCGCATATACATTCACTTACTCATTTATACCCTGGATTACCTCCGTCCTTAACCTAGGAGAAGAAAAACAGTATAACGATTCGCTGGAAGGAGACGGGATACCTCTTTTTAACACGACATAATGTTTCTCATTTGCTTTTAAGGTATTCCGCTCATTGGTCGATGGACCAACTAGTAGGAATCAGTTGATGGTGATTAAGACCAGCTCAATCACAATAAACTCTTTAACATTTTACCTTAATTATTGAGCTAAAGAATCACTGAGTCATTTGTTTAAAGATAATAAAGTTTATATAAAGTTTTTAGGAAAAAATGCATAAGTTTAAGTTTATCACTCAGATTATTACATTTATCATCATTATAAGAATAAATTGAAATTACAATGCATACCTATTGGATGGAAGATAAAGTTTGTCACAGCAAGAACTCCAAAAAGATCTATCTATCTGTCTTAGAAAATCTAATAACTCTAAATGAAAAATCTATCAGGAGGAAAAAAGTTCTCCAAAAGCAGCATCTTATACCTAATAAAATAGCAGCAGCAGCTTCGATCATCCGCAACAGCAGCTCAGCACCCGCAACTCATCTATCAGCAATCTCAGCTCTCTCTTCTCCTAACAGTACGCTCGCTCATCATCATCAAGAAAAATAATACTACTACCAATCCCTCCCACCCGGAGTAGGTCTTCTTATACCCTAATTCTCGCTTACTAAATAAAATGTTGCCTCTTTATGGTGTGATTCTCTCTCATTGGTTCATTCAAGTCCACATATATTTTTATCAAACTTCCTTGTCTTAACCAGTTCTTTGTGGAATGTCCATGCTTGCATCGTTTCCCACAGTTCATGACATTACTCATCAGTTTCGATCAGTCCAATTTGTATCATTTTCTGATACTTTTTAGGTTCAACAGTTCCGTTTGTCCATTTATTCATTTTGACTTCTCACGCTTCTTGCTGATCATCTTGGCACACATTTGCTCAGTAAGGTCACAATAGCCTTGACCATACTTCCATCCTAGGCTCTCAGCACGAACACGTAGTCATTCTTTTTCACAACCTTTCTCCTTTTCCACATGGCTTCTTGCACATGCGTACTCTAGCTCATGGCGGCCATTTTATATCGCTGCTCAACAGGCCTAAGCGCACTATTTTCAAAGATAAACAAAATATTGTTAAAATAAAGAATATAAACCCTTTCGTTTCCCTCCCGTCTTTCTACGTACCCCAATTAGGTATTACCTAGCAAAAAGCAACATATAAAGCCGTCCCTTACTTACCATCGCTTTATTTTGCCACCACACGTTTTATTTTCAAAGCACAAATCATGCGTTTATTATTTTATTAGTACGCAAATATTAGATTATGTTAGCCACGTCAACAATTATAAGTAGATTCATTTGCACATAAAATAGCGTGTTACCTTTAACCCTTCACATGTAACATACATTGTTGGTTATTTACTTAAACGAACATGTTTATTAATTAATTTACGTAAATTATTAGGAGGTTAAAATTTTTTCATTTATCCTGCTCCATCAACTCCCCCTTTGGTGATTTTTAATATCACCACAAAATCCAAGTTATACAATTCTCTCAGCATATTTCTTTTATCCATTTGCTTTTGTTAGTTTACACAACTGTATCCCTTTCAACTTGTCTCTTGGTCTTCTTGTACATGTTCTCTTTTATCTCTTCTAGCTCTATTTCACCCATTTCTCTCTCTCTCTCTCCTTGTTTATCATGTTTTCTTTTTCTATTTTATTCTGTCTTCTTCTTTTCTTTATACATGTAATTACAAGCTTCAGCACTAAAATTATTATGATTATCATGGTTGCTATTATTATAACTTTCCCTATTATTAATCCACTCATTCTTGTTAACCAATTTATTACTGAAGAAAACCCTTTACCAAGTTTTCCAAATGCACTTTCAACCTCCAGTGGAACAAGTTCTTTGTGCAAACTTGTAATATTCGTTATATACTTTTGTATATTTTCACTTTTATCTGGAATGTAAGTGCAACAATGTTGGACTTTCAGCATTCCACAGACTCCACCCTCTTTTGCCAAAAGAATGTCAAGGGCAAGTCGATTTTGCATCACCATAGCTCTCATGGCAACCATCTCGGTATTTACCATCAAGAACCCTCCAGCAGTATCTGTAGATAAACGATCTACCACTGTGGATAATTTCCGAATTTTAAATGCATTCAAAGATATTCCCACTGCTGGTATCAATGCACCAAAAATATCACCTACTATTTCTGAAAAACTTTCCCTTTTTCTACGTGTAAAGGTATTTATCATTTTGTGTGTTCCTTTCTCTTTTCTATCCATATGAAAAATCTTTGGAAAGACCATGCCTAAATAACATGACCCATACCAATGATCCGGCAACCTGTAATAAGCCCTATTACCGCAAACATAATAGATCCCTGGAAATATTGGATCTTTTCCCCCTTTGAATCCCCATCCGCCTAAAATTTGATAATTGTCATGGCAAATACTGGAACCCACAAAATAATTGTCATATCTTGTTTTATTTCTTCCAAAACACAACCTTCCCTGTTGGGGCCAATCCAGAGTCATAGCTGCATTTGTCTTTTTCTTGTCATGATTGTCTTCCTCAAACGCCCAAAGAGGTGTTTTTGTCTCTTCTATCACTTTTCTTTGAAATGTCACTCTTCTTTCTTCAACCATCTCTAAAAATACTTTTTCTTCCTTCTTTAACTCACAGGTAAGGTTGTTTTTAACTATATTATCTAATGTTAACATCTTATCTTCTATGAAAAATTCACCAAACGTTTTTCCCTCTTTTATTTTGTTTAGTTCGGGAACTACAGAAACTTTCGCAAAAATCTTATCTATGTCAGTGTAATAATATTCTAATCTACCTGTTTTATAAAATAAACTTGCTAAAACACTACATGTTATTCCATACGTCAAAGGAAGGTGATGATAAGTCACACCCTCTGCTACAGACGCAGGCAATTGCATACAAACATAGCAATCTCTTACATCCATTGTTTCTACATACTCATATAATAATTTAGTAAAAACATTCTTTGAAAAATCTGTTATTGATTTGTCTTTATGTAACTCTGCACTACTTTTTAATATAACTGGTTCTTGAGTGTTAGCTCCTTTTTCTTTCTCTGTGTGATTAGACGTTTCTACTACAGCTAAACTAATTGGAATAGTGATTGCTAAAACCACCCATACTGTCATTAATAATCCTGTACAAAAGAAGCACATCTTACACCATCTACTTAAAAACTCACATCTACATTTTCTATCTCTAGTATCCTCCATTTTGTTTTATAACCTTATTTATTTATTTTCAAGAAAATTGTGTCACTACACCTCAGAAATGACTTATTAGCCACTCTGCACTCCAATGTTTTTGTTTTTGCTTGGTACTTTCTTTTAATTCTTTTCAGAATTCTTTCTTTGTCAAATCCAGTATTTTGTCAAATCCGGTAGAAATTCGTCAGATCCAGTATTTTGTCAAGTCCGGTAGAAATTTGTTTAAATATCTTCAAGTTTGTTGCACTTCACCTTCACCCATTAGGTTTCTTTGTTCTGGATTCTCGTGAGTGTTCTTTTCTTCTTTGATATCAGTTAAAGCAAGATACAACCATTCAGGTGATCTATACTTCGGATTTACCTTCTTTACTCTTTTCGTTTTCTGCAAATGTTTTTCACCTTGTTTTTCTTGCTCTTTCTGACTTGTTATTTCATTCACTTGTTCAGCACTTTTTCCATCTAACCTTATGATCCTGTATCTTAATTTTCTTACTTCGTTGGGCCAATTGTCTCCTTTTCTTGACCTTTTTGCCTCACTTCCTTTTTCCTCTCTTTCTGTTTTCCAAGTTCTTTTTCTTGACTCTAGTTTTTGGTTTCTTTCTACTCCACTTTCTTCAGACTCTGTTTCATTTTTCTCTTTAGTGTCTCTTATTTTGAATCTTATAATTTCATTTTCTTCCTCTACTTGTGGTTCTTTTCTTATCTTCCTTCGTTCACCTACTTCTGTCCCTCCTCGAGGTTCTTCCGAATTTGTGTCAATCTCTCTATCTGCTTTTAAATTTCCCTGTTCTTTTGTTTGGCTATCTGTCCCTATTGCTCCTCGGGGATCTTCCGATTTTTCTAACTTTCTGTTTGAAACTCTCCCTTCTTCATCTATTAATATTATCTCCGAAGGATTTTTACCACAACTTGTACTTGGTTGCTCACTGTTACTATCTTCGTGCTCAGTTTCTTCTCTTATGCTTTCAAATTTCCAATTTCTTTTCAGAATTTCCTCACAATCCGAATGATCTGTATCAGATTCTGAACTGGTATCTGATATTTCCAGATGTCGACTCACATGTCGATCTTCAGGTTCTGGAACTTCCGCTATTTCCTCCACTTCTTCTGTCGTTGCACTTGTAGTTGGGTCTTCCAGATGTCGACTTACAGGTCGATCTTCAGATTCTGGCACCCTATTCGGTTCTTCTTCCGTTTCTGATGCTGAACTGTTATCCAACACTTCCAGATGTCGACTCACATGTCGATCTTCAGGTTCTGGAACTCTGATGGTGTGACTGGCATGCACCCAGTGTTTCACTCCTGCACATTTGACTGCAGTGGTTGTCACCAGGATCACCTGTCGTGGTTCGTCCCAACGAGGAACCAAACAGTTTCTTCTCCTGTGGACTTTTATGCGGACCAAATCTCCTGGATTCAAGTCGTGAGCTGGTTTTCTTTCAAGAGTAGTAGCATCCGGTCCAAACTGATGAAACACAGAACGCACCACATCAGCCAATCCTTTGCAATAATCCAGCACCAGATCATCAGTTATAGTCAGTAGTTTGTTGACAGGTACATGTGCTTGTCTCATTGCTCGTCCCATAATTATCTCATGGGGACTGAGTCCAGTTTTCCTTTCCGGAATACTTCTGATTGTCATTAAAACTAATGGCAAGGCATCTGGCCATTTGAGTCCTGTGGCTTGACACATTTTTCCTAACCTGTTCTTAATTGTTCCATTCACCTGCTCTACTATTCCAGAAGCCTCTGGTCTGTATGCACAATGCAGTTTCTGTTTAATACTAAGTGCTTCACAAATCAGTTTAATTAATTCGTTTTGGAAATGTGTTCCTCTATCTGTTTCAATCGTGACTGGAAAACCATACCTCGGAATGAATTCTCGCAGCATAAGTTTTGCTACCGTGATTCCATCATTCCTTCTGGTCGGGTATGCTTCCACCCAACGGGAAAACAAACAGACGACTACGAGGACATACCTTAGTCTGTTGCTCGGGGGCATTTCTATAAAATCCATTTGCATTCTAGTGAACGGACCTCCTTCTCGTCCTATTGTTCCTAGACTCACTACTATCTTCCTTCCTGGATTTAACTGTTGACAAATAAGACATCTTTGACAAAGACTCTCAGCTATGGCTCTGAATTTTGGATTATACCATGTTTGTCTAAAAAGTCTGATCATTGAATCTCTCCCAATATGGGCTTGTCCATGGTACATCCGTGCCATGTCAGAAATCATGCTATCAGGCATAACTGGTCTTTCATCTCTGTAAACCCAAACATCATTTTCCTCATGTTTTCTATATCCTGCTTTTATCCATGTATCTTTTTCCTCATCATCTGCTGCTTCCTGTAACTGTCTCACCTCATCCCATGTCTCAACAGGGTTAGTAAAAAGCAAAGGACAAGAAATATGCTCTCTTTCTCGGTCACTGTTCAAAGAAACCACATTCTTTGCACAGTACTGTGCAATCTCGTCAGCATACTTATTGCCGACAGTTATGTAGTCTTCCCCATTTTTATGTGCATTACACTTTACAACAGCAATCTGTTTAGGCAGCTGTATCGCCTCAAGCAACTTTTTCACAAAATCTCCATTTCTAATTGGCGTTCCTGCAGACGTCAAGAAACCTCTTTGTGACCAAATCTGACCAAAATCATGCACCACTCCAAAACCGTATTGGCTATCTGTCACAATCGTAACCCGTACATTTCTTCCCAACTTGCAGGCTTGAATCAGAGCTACTAGTTCTGCGACTTGGGCAGACCGTATCCCTTTCAGACAAGATGCTTCCTTTACAGTTGCTACTGTGCAAACTGCATACGCTGCACTTAGAACTCCATCATTTGTTCTCAAACATGAGCCATCTACGAACAGAATATAATCTGATTCCTTTAAGGGCTCATCTCGTATATCTGGCCTTGGTTTTGTACAATATTCAAGCACATTCAGACAATCGTGATCTACTTCATCCATTTCAATTACACTCTCTTCATCTGGCAATGATGTCGAAGGATTCACATTCATACATCTGTCAATGGTCACATTATCTGCACTCAAAATTACTTTTTCATACCTAGTCAGCCGACTATGAGTCATGTATTGTGTTTTCGTTCTTGTCAAGAGAATTTCCACAGAATGGGGAACATATACTCTCAGTGGATATCCCATCACTATGCCTTCACTCTGTTCCAGACTCACACAAGTAGCAGCAACTGCTTTCAAACATCCAGGCAATGCTTTTGCTACAGGGTCTAAAACAGCTGAAAAATATGCCATGGGTCTTTTATGGTTCCATGTCTCTGTACCAAGACTGAAAACGCACATCCATCTCTTTCACTGCAATACAACTCAAAGTCTTTCTCATAGTCAGGCATTCCCAATGCTGGAGCTTCACACAATTTCTTTTTCAGCTCTCTGAATGCTTTCATTTCCTCATCATTCATTTCAAAAGGATCTTTAACATCCTTCTTTGTCAGTTTTTGCAACGGTTTGGCGATCAACGAAAAACCGCTTATCCATTGTCGACAATATCCAACCATTCCCAGAAACATTCTTACCTCTCTTTGCGTCATTGGAGCTCTCATTCCTTGAATCATCTTTATTCTTTCAGTCGTTACCTTTCGCACTCCTTTCTCAATTTTATGCCCTAAATATTGGACTTCTTGTTGACAAAACTGCAATTTTGATGGGGACACTTTATGTCCTCTTTTGGCTAAATGATTCAGCAAAGCAATTGTATCATTGACACATGCTTCCTTCGTTTTTGATGCCACCAGTAGGTCATCAATATACTGAACCATCATTGACTTTTCTGGCATTTTTAAATCTTCCAAGGATTTCTTTAGAATCTGATTAAAGATCGAAGGGCTTTCTGTGTACCCTTGAGGAATTCAGCACCATGGCAAAATACGCTCTCCAAACCTAAACGCAAATAATGGCTGGCTATCTGGATGCAATGGAATAGAGAAAAATGCATGACATAAATCAATTACTGTGTACCATTCTGCTTCACGTGGAATCTGGTATAGAATCACAGCAGGGTTCGGTACTATTGGGCAACAAGGCACTACAATTTTGTTTACCTTCCTCAAATCCTGTACAATTCTATATGTTCCGTTTGGCTTTTTCAGTCCCATTATTGGCGAATTACATGGACTGCTCATGATTTCTTTTAGAATCCCTTGTTCAACCATTTTATTTATTACTGGCGTTATTCCTTCAATTATTTCTGGTGTCAATTTATACTGGGGCGTATTTGGGTAACTCGTTCCCTCTTTTACGGAGATTTTAACGGGATCTACTTCTCTTTCATTAATCCTATATCTTCTCCTGTAAAGTCCCACACTTCCTCTTTCATTGTCTTTTTCAGTTCAATTGGGATTTTCTCTGCATCAAATACAGGAAACAAATCATTTACTTCTGGTTCTAAATTCACCAGTGTCATTTTATACAATACATCTTCATCTGGGGTCTGAAATGCAATTCCATCTGGAGTACAATAGATGGTGCAATTCATTTTGCACAATAAATCGCGTCCTAATAGGTTCACAGGACTACAATCGCATACCACAAATCGGTGCATTTCACTAAATGGACCAATCTTTACCTCCACTAATTTAGTAAGAGGCGTCTTAATTTGCTGATTTTATACTCCAACTACTTGGATATGTTCACCTGAGAGAGGAAGGTTTGGAATTTCCACTGACCTAACAGTAGAACGGGTAGCTCCAGTGTCCACAAGGAATGTTACATTTGCACCATTCACTTCTCCATCCACAAATGGACCAGACTGATCTACCTCTAGAGTTGCGCCAAGCACGCACTCTTCGCCCTCTCCTAGGCACCGTCAGAAGCTTTCATCCGTTTCATCCTCATCCTGTCGTAACCAATATTGAGAAATGGCAGCTGCACGCGGCAACTGTGTTACCTGCTCTCCTCCGTAGAATCCTGTTTCTGCACTGAATTTCTGTTGGTTAACACTCTTGGAAAGGGGTGGTTGTGGCACCTGACTCTGTTGAGTAACTACCTCACTCTGCACCTGTGAATTTAATGATTGATTTTCCACATTAAGTTTTGGAGGAAATTTACACTCGTTTCTCCAATGCCCTAGCTTTCCGCAGTTGTGGCATGGCCACTTTTTCTTTGCCTCATCTATGCTCATTTGTCCTTTTCCTTTACCTATATTTGGTCGAAATCTAGCCTGTCCTGCTTCATTACCTGTATTACTCAATTGAGCTTCTTGTTTCTCTGCAACTTTCACCTGTGCCCACATGGCTTTTTCTTTCAATTTACGCTGTCTACTCTCAATATCATCACTGCAATACTTAGCATATCTCAAAACTTCATCGACTGTGCTATTCTGCCAACAAATCATATGCTGTTTAATCATCTCACTTATCTCTGGTTTCAACCCATATACAAATCTATATACAAAATGACTCATATCCTTCTCATTTAGTGTCTCATAACCACTATACTGTTTGAAAACTAACAACAGTCTTTCATAGTAAGCATGCACTGATTCTTTACTTTCCTGCATGGTTCTGTCTATTTTTACCCAATCTGTTTCTTTAGGTGGAATCTTATTCTTCAAAAAGGTAATTACTTGATCGTACTTTCTCATCACTTCTGGTCCTGGCGCTCCTGTTTTAGCATCTCTTGGATATTCTACAGTTGGCCAATCAATAGTAATCTTACATTCTGTCCACAAATCAGCTGGCACTACTATATCAAACAATCCATCCAAGTCTATCCACAACACCTTTGAAACTTTAACAAATCTCTCCACTTGTCTGTACCATTCTACTGGCTTCTCTCTCAACTTGGGAAATCATTTGTAAATGACAGTATATCCTGTCTAGTCCATGGCACATGCACATAACTACCTCCTGGAGTTTCTCTCATCGGGTACTCCCTTACAACTGGTTCCTTATCTGTCACTGCAAAAGCCAAAGATGCTTTATCTGTTACTTTCTCATTCTTTTTATCCATCTACTTCTCCATCTATCCACATCACCCCATTTTCTCAGTAAAACAATTAATTCTTTTATTTGGGTCAATCTTCCTGATGTGTTCAGATTCTCTATATCTTTCTCACAAAAGTCTACTCTATATGGTTTCTGCAACGTTCTCACTTTTGCAAATTCTACTCCCAGTTCACTTGCTGTCTCTTCTAATTTGTCATGTAAATTTCTAGCTCTCCATGTAAGACTTTTGCACAAAAACATAATCTCATCATCCTGATAATTTTTAATTTTTCTGTACCAATCGTTCCTAAAATCAATTCTTCCATGTCTATTTTTAACCTAATTACATCTAATGGTTTTACTTCTGTTTCTTTCGTTTTTAGCGTTTTCATCCATTCATTTAACTCATCTGGAGTCGGACCTACAGGTGTACTATTTAATTCTATCCAATTGTTACTTCTTCCTGGTGTCCCTGATGCAGACTCCGTTACCATAGGTATTCTCCTGAACTCATTTTCATTTATCATCAATTTAGTAGGTGGACTTGGTCTATAGGTACTAACCAAATGGTGTGCACCTTCATTATCTAGTTCCATCCCTTCTCTTTTTCTTTGCAAATGTGAATTCATGGGAATCACTAAAGAACGTTCATCAATTTTCTGATTCTCAAAAATTGGCATTACTGGACCTATTGTTACTGGTACAGTTACAGCTTCCATATTTTTTGTCAATTCTCTTATTTTCTCAGTCAATTCTCTTGTGGTTTTTGCTAATTCAGTTGCATTGTCACTTTCTATCTCTTCATTTTGTGAAGTTTTTAATTGATCTTGTGACCTATTTATCTCATCTCTTCGTTCGGGAATTTTATTCCTCCCAGTTTCCATTAGTGGTGCATTAGGTGTCACCACCGCAGAAGTCTGTTGGTATGGAGGCGGGTTTCTGTTTAAAATATCTTCCAGCAATTCATTGTCCGTTTCACTACCACCATACCCATACTTTTCTATAACTACATGTTTCTTTTTCTCTGTACACTTTCTCTTTGCTTCTTCCTCAACTGTAAAAGCTGGAAACAAACCTCCTGTCATATTAGCACATCTCCAACGCTTTATTCTGTCCTCATGATTTACTCCCCATAACCTTCCAGGCACAAACTCATGATTCTTTAATCCTCTGAATCTCTCTCGTTCATACATCTCATCTTCCCATTCAGTTAAAGCTTCAAACTGTGTCGGTCTAGGTCTAGGTTCTAACATTGCCATCTTCTCTCTCAAATTCCGTAGAACAGCTACATTAAATGAACCATTCTCAGGGAAAGCCAATGCTCCATCATTCTTGGTATATTTTGTCCAATTTTCTAACCATATGCATGTATGATATCCATATTTCAGCATCATGTGCGAAGCTGGTGATTTCAGCGGAGGAATTACTTGTCCCTCTCTAGTCACTACCTTTTTGTCTTTCTTAAAGAAGTTCTTAACTTTCGACATCCACGACGTTTTCTCTCTACCATATTCTTAATACGACATGATTCACAATTGCATTCTCTCCTCAAACAATCCACAATTCAACACTGTTCTTTATGCGTTATTCCAACCAATACTAGCGCGACTCACACCAACACTCCAATCATAAACTTCCACTTCACTATTCTATCCGTCCAATCTTAGCGCGACTCACACCAACACTCCAATCAGAGCGGTTTCTGTCTACAGCGCACTGTCCAATCCCAGCGCGGCTTTTGTCTACGTCAGTTCTGCTCCTGTCTCTGTATGACTAGCGCACTGTCCAATCCCAGCGCGGCTTTTGTCTACGTCAGTTCTGCTCTTGACCCTCCTTTACAAAATTTATCGGCAATTTCTTTTTCAACAATTCTTCGTTAGTTACAACATTTAAAACACATTTCCATTGTCTGATTCACTAAACAAAAGAGATAGTTTTGTCCATTTACGCAAGAATTCTGTATTTTCCAGTAGGCAGCGCTTACCTCTACCCTACCACAGAATTTTCCCGTTTCGCCGATAAAGTAGCACTTCCCTCTACCTTACCCTTCTTTCAAGCAAGCGGTAAACCCGTTTCTCTGGGGATAAAACACCTGTGGAGACTATACTGCTCCTGAGAATTAAGGCCAGAGTTTCACAAGAAAACCGATCACTATTTCACTTACACACCTTTTATGCGGAAAATGTCCCTATCATAACACAACCTGTGTTATTACCAATATGAACTCAGACAATGCACTATTCCATGTGACTTCTCTTGCCACACGTGTTCCACTTCCTACTTCCCGGAAGCGTGAAAACTTACATATAACATAACGCGACTCAACATAAAGTGTTAGACATGACCTTATCAATAATCAATAATCAATAATCACCAAACTAATCTATAGTAACCATAACTCTGCTACCAAGAAATCTGATCCAGCGCTAACAATAAAAATACTTCTCCTATATAACTCGGTCATCCAGGTACAACTATCTCTCCAATACACAGACTATATCCATATGACGGTGGGGCTCATTGACACCGCATATACATTCACTTACTCATTTATACCCTGGATTACCTCCGTCCTTAACCTAGGAGAAGAAAAACAGTATAACGATTCGCTGGAAGGAGACGGGATACCTCTTTTTAACATGACATAATGTTTCTCATTTGCTTTTAAGGTATTCCGCTCATTGGTCGATGGACCAACTAGTAGGAATCAGTTGATGGTGATTAAGACCAGCTCAATCACAATAAACTCTTTAACATTTTACCTTAATTATTGAGCTAAAGAATCACTGAGTCATTTGTTTAAAGATAATAAAGTTTATATAAAGTTTTTAGGAAAAAATGCATAAGTTTAAGTTTATTACTCAGATTATTACATTTATCATCATTATAAGAATAAATTGAAATTACAATGCATACCTATTGGATGGAAGATAAAGTTTGTCACAGCAAGAACTCCAAAAGATCTATCTATCTGTCTTAGAAAATCTAATAACTCTAAATGAAAAATCTATCAGGAGGAAAAAAGTTCTCCAAAAGCAGCATCTTATACCTAATAAAATAGCAGCAGCAGCTTCGATCATCCGCAACAGCAGCTCAGCACCCGCAACTCATCTATCAGCAATCTCAGCTCTCTCTTCTCCTAACAGTGCGCTCGCTCATCATCATCAAGAAAAATAATACTACTACTAATCCCTCCCACCCGGAGTAGGTCTTCTTATACCCTAATTCTCGCTTACTAAATAAAATGTTGCCTCTTTATGGCGTGATTCTCTCTCATTGGTTCATTCAAGACCATATACATTTTTATCAAACTTCCTTGTCTTAACCAGTTCTTTGTGGAATGTCCATGCTTGCATCGTTTCCCACAGTTCATGACATTACTCATCAGTTTCGATCAGTCCAATTTGTATCATTTTCTGATACTTTATAGGTTCAACAGTTCCGTTTGTCCATTTATTCATTTTGACTTCTCACGCTTCTTGCTGATCATCTTGGCACACATTTGCTCAGTAAGGTCACAATAGCCTTGACCATACTTCCATCCTAGGCTCTCAGCACGAACACGTGGTCATTCTTTTTCACAGCCTTTCTCCTTTTCCACACGGCTTCTTGCACATGCGTACTCTAGCTCATGGCGGCCATTTTATATCGCTGCTCAACAGGCCTAAGCGCACTATTTTCAAAGATAAACAAAATATTGTTAAAATAAAGAATATAAACCCTTTCGTTTCCCTCCCGTCTTTCTACGTACCCCAATTAGGTATTACCTAGCAAAAAAGCAACATATAAAGCCGTCCCTTACTTACCATCGCTTTATTTTGCCACCACACGTTTTATTTTCAAAGCACAAATCATGCGTTTATTATTTTATTAGTACGCAAATATTAGATTATGTTAGCCACGTCAACAATTATAAGTAGATTCATTTGCACATAAAATAGCGTGTTACCTTTAACCCTTCACATGTAACATACATTGTTGGTTATTTACTTAAACGAACATGTTTATTAATTAATTTACGTAAATTATTAGGAGGTTAAAAAATTTCATGTATCCTGCTCCATCACCTGTTTTTGTCTGCTACCATTTTTCCTTGCATCGCTGTGGCACTTTGGATCTCGTTGCAGGCTCTTCCTCCACAGGTTGTGTGTTCAGCTGTGTTCCGGCTGACCTAAGGCCGTACCACCCTGAATGCACCTGTTCTTGTCTGGCCTCAGGTGTTGTGCGGGGTCGGTCCTGGTTAATACCTGGATTGGAGTCCTCCTGGGAATTCCTGGTGCTGTGGGCTTTGCTCTCAGTTGTTCCACGGGGTCAGACCTGGTTGGTGCCTGGCTGGGTGTCTGCACTAGGAATTCCCAGTGCTATGCCCTTCGTAGCCTGCTCTGGTGGGGCCTGGTTGTTGCCTTTCCTGGGTGGCCACCTGGCGGTGCCTGTCTTTGTTGGCCGGCATTTCTGCTCCTTTGCCTCCCTGTTTTTGCCTGGTCTTGTCTGATCTGGTGTTGTGTGGGGTCGGTCCTGGTTCTTTCCTGGAGGGGTGTCCGCCTGGGTGTTCCCGGGTATTGTTGCCTGTTGGCCTTTTGTGTCCCCGACTCCCTGTTGTTTGGTCAGTGTTTGGGTCCCTGTTTTCTCTGTCTCTTTCCGAAGTGTTTCCAGTGGGCCTTCTGTCCGGCGCAGCGCTGGTTGTCGGTTCCTGGGCTGTCTGGTGGGGGCCTACGGTGTGTTGTGCTGTGTGTTTGCCCCAAGGATGAATGCCGCTTTGCGGTTTGTCTCCTGTTCCGGCTTTCTGGCCCTTTCCGTTGGGGTCCCTGGCCTCTCAGGTGCTGGGGTGTGTTTTTCTCTTCCGGTTGCCTGGCTCTGCGTTCCTCCCTGGGGGTTCGGTTGCTTTCGTGTTGTCGGGTCCTTGGTCTCGCCTGGGCGTACCAGGTTGGTGTTGTGCCCTCTCTCTGGCCTGACATGGCCCTTGGTGCTGCGGTTGGTTGGTGCGCTGTGCTTCTGCTCCCTCTCTTTGGTCTCCTGCGACTGTCTGTGGTCGGCTGGTTGGTTTTGGGGCTGCGCTGCTGGTGCCCCTGGTGTGCCTTGTTCTTGTTCTTGGTCTTTGTCTGCTGCCTGGTGCTGGGTTGTGGTTTGCCCCTGGGCTGGCTGGTCCACAATACGGGGTTGGGGGCCGTATTGGGGTGTCCTTCTTCCCTCTTGGGTTCCTTTGCGGGGGCTTGGGCCGCTTTTGTGGGGTCCTCTGCTACCGGTTCCTTTGCCGTCCTTCGCTTTAGCCTCTTAGCTCCTTGGTTTCTCCCCTGTTGCTTCTGCCTCTCTTTGGGGGTGTTTGTGGGTGGCAGGTTTGGTCTGGTGTGTGCCTGCCCTGGAGTGTTTGCCGGCTTGCGGCTTTCCCTTCTGCTCCTGCTTTGTGGCCCTGTGCTGGGTCTTTTTCTCTGGCCT
Source organism: Calotriton arnoldi (assembly GCA_963921515.1). Taxonomy (NCBI): domain Eukaryota; kingdom Metazoa; phylum Chordata; class Amphibia; order Caudata; family Salamandridae; genus Calotriton; species Calotriton arnoldi. The sequence continues at coordinate 516,997 of CAWUFW010008339.1, forward strand.
GGCTTTGCCTCTGCCCTGGTGTGCCTTGTTGCCGTCGGCCCGCTTTTGTGGGGGGGGGATGATGGGTTGGTTTGGTCCTGTCACTTTTCCCCCTTAGGGCTTGTCGTTTGGGCCTGGTCCTTTGGCTCTCTGGTGCTAGTGCTCCTTTTGGGCCTGTGGTGTTTCTGGTCCCTGTTCTTTTTTTGGCTCTGTGGTTGCTGGGTCTGCTGGAGTTCGGTTTCCTCCTTGGCCGGTCCCTCTCCACTCGGTGGGGGGTGCACCTTTGGGTTCTCCTAGCATGTCCCTCCTTGAATGGGGGTGTGTCTTCTTGTCTGTGGTGGGGCCTGGGCTTTGCCCTTGTCGGTCTTGGCCTTGCTGTCCCTGTGTTTGTCCCCTCATTTGTCTCTGCGGGGGTGGTTGGGGGTGTCTTTCCTGCTGGGTTGTGTCCAGCTCTGGCAGTGGGGCCTTGGTCCCTTGGGGGTCACCTTTGGGTGTCTCCCTTTTGCTCGCTTTGGCCTCGGCCCGCCTCTCCTTTCAGGGATGTCAGCTGGGTCCGCTGGTGCCCGTGTTGCTGCACCTGTCCCCCCTGTGTGTGCTCCGTCCTGGGGCTGCTACGGTGTTGGTCAGGGGTGGGGAGCCCGGCTCCTTGACCTCCCTGTCTGCGGGGGTATCGCTTTGTTCGGGTGTGGATCTTTTGGTCCCTTGGTGGGCGGCGGTCCGGTACCTGGTGTTACTGGGGCCCGGGCCGGCCTTCTGTTCTTTTCCTCTGGGCTCTTCTCGGTGCCTCTCTGATGTGGGCTGGGCCTTGGCGTTGTCTTGCAGGTGTGGGCTGCTTGGCTCCCTCCCTTTCTTCCTGTCGCTTTGGTTGCCCTGGGTTGCCTGGCTGTGGCTGGGTCCTGTGTCTTTTCCTTGTTGCCCCTGGTGGTTTGGGGTTTTTGGGGTTAGGACGGTTGTCCCTGTGCCATTCCTTCCGGGCCCGTGGAGGCATTGTATTGGTGGCCTCCTGTTTGCTGGCATGTCTGTTGTTCAGTCTGCTGGCTTCTTGGGCTTGTCTGGGAGCATCTGCGGGGTTGGGCATTGGGCCTCCCTGTTTTTCTCTCCTGTTTTGCCCCTCTGCGGCTGCTCTTGCGTCGCCTGCTGGTTCGGTTGGGGGTTCTCCCCTTCCCTGTTCCGGGTTCTTGTTCGGTGCCCGGTGGCTTCGTCTTCCCCGGTCCTTTGTTTCCCCCCTGTGGTTGGGCCCTGGCATTTTGGTTTGGGGTGTCTCCCTTGCTGGGGGTTGTTTTTGGCGTCTTCCTCCTGCTTTGGGTTTCCCTGGTCTCGATGGCCTTCGGGGTTTTGCCTCTCCCCTTTCTTTGGGTTGTGTCCTGGTCTGGTTCCGGGTCTGCTGCGGTCCGTCCCTGGCTTTCCTCGGGCAGGGTCCTGTTGTGGACCTCGTTTTGGGGGAGGGGGGTGTTGCGCTTCTGGCCTTCCCCAAGCCTTCCTTTTGGCGGGGTGCTGGGTCTGTGTCCCGGTGTCTCCTGCTTTCGGGGTGGTTGCCTCGGTCCTGGCCTGTTGGCCTGTCCCTGTGCCCCGGGTTCTTCTCTGGGTTTGGGGGCCTTTTCTGCTGCTGTCTGGTGTCTGCACTGGTGCTGGCTGCTGGCTGTTCCTGCCCTGTGGCCTGGACCTCCTCTGGGTGTTTCTGTGGCTGGTTCCTCTGGGCTCTCTGTTGCCGCTGCTTTTGGGTTGGGGGGGCTTGCTCGTGGTCACTGCTCCCTCCCTTCCTGGTTTGCTCGGTTTGGGCCTGCCCTTGGTTGGTCCTCTGGGTTGGTACTTTGGTTCTTTAGGCTGGCACTGTCCTCTTCTGTCTCTGCTGCACTGCTGGGGGCTTCCCCTGGTGTGTTGGGGTTGGTCCTGTGGTTGGTTGTGTACTTCCTTTGTCTCCTGCTTTGGGTGGGGCCTGTTGGGTCTCCCCTTCCTTCCCCTCGGCTGTTTGGTGTGGTCGTTGTGGGTTCTTTCGGCAGTGTGTGGCATTCTTCCCTAGTCTGCGGGGGGTCGCTCTCTGTTGATTTTGCTGCTTGGTTCCGGACGCCGGGTGGTGTTCCTGTCCTTGGCTGTCTTCTCATTGGTTGGGTGCCCTTCCTGGCGTTTTGTGCCCTGTGGTTGCTTCCGCTTCTTCTGGGCCCCCTTCTGCTGTTTGTCTGGGGGGTGGCTGGTTGTTTCAGCCTCTCTGGGGGTTCCCTTGGGGCTTGGCTCTGGGTGCTTGGCCTCCTTTCTGGCCTTGCCTGGGGTCTTGTGTTCCTCTCGGGTGGCCCTGGCTCCTTGCTGTGTCCAGTTGTTCTGGTTCTTCTTCTGTGGTGGCCTCATCACGGTCCTTCTGGTGGGGTCAGTCTCTGGTCCTTTCTTGTTGGGTTCTCCTCCTCTGTGGTTGGTTCAGGGGTTCCTGGTGTCCCTTGTCTGCCCTTTGGTTGGCGGCTCCTTGGTTTGGCTCCTTGTTTGGGCTTTTCTGGTCATCCCCTGCTTGTTTTGGGGGTTTCGGCCCTGTTTTGTTTGGTGTGGGGATTTTGGGTTGTGTGCTCCTGCCTCTGTTTCTTCTTGTAGTTCTCGATTTGCTTCTTGGGTCGCTGCTTTCGATATGGTGTCCCTGCTGTTGGTGGGGGTTCGGAAGGCCAGGTTGTTTGCTTTGGTATTCTCCACTTTGTTAGGAATGGGACGAGGACTGGAGGGACCGGGAGGTAATGCCCAATTACTTACCGGTAATCTTCATTACTCCTCGTCCCGTTGTCCTCGTCCCATTCCTTACGCCCCTCCCTCCCTCCTGGACGGCCAGCCTTCCGGTTGGTGGCTTGGTATTTCAGGCTGACTGCTGGGTTGGTACAGTTTATGTACTCCCAGTGGGAGGGGGTGGGGTTAGGTATCCCAGCATTCTCCTGTTCTTTGTTGTGGAGATGGTCATCTCCACTTTGTTAGGAATGGGACGAGGACAACGGGACCAGGAGTAATGAAGATTACCAGTAAGTAATAGGGCATTAACAAAAGGGTCCCTGAGACAAAAACAGTAACCCACTGAGCCGTCTACATAAAAAAAATATTCTTTTATCTGCATGTTACACATTGTGCTTCACTGGAGGTGCACTATCCCGCAGCTCTACTTTATGATGAGTCAAAACTCAGCCAAGACAAAACTCAGATCTCTCAAACAGATACATTAGTCACCAGAGTGAAACTGACGTTTTTAGCCTATAAATTGCCTGCACACAAGGGATCTGAAGTCTTTCCCTATATCCCCTTTGTTTTAGTCCTGCCTTTGTTGAGTAAATTACTAAGCTTTTCCAGTGTGGGAAGAGATTGGAGAGGGGTTGGTGAAAACTCTTAAATATGTCAGTTTGAGGGTGAGCACAGACTTGCAGGGTATTCCAATCCTGGAAATACTGCCACTGTGTGTATATTTGCAGAAAGACAAAATCAGAGCCTTGATAGAACCCAAGGCCTGATAAAATATGAGCCCTGACATAATCAGAGAGGCTATTATCAGAGCTTGGATATGATGAGATGCTGCCATAATTTGTCACCTTACTGCATCACACCAAAAGGTACAAGAGGCTTTTTTTCACAGGGAAAGTAGATTTTCTGAAGTAACCTTTCCCTTGGACAAGGAGATATTTTAAACAATTCAACATCCAGGTGTTATTCATATGCAAAACTTTGACTTTGGTCCTCGTTGTTCGCTTTACGGTGACTTGAGATAGGCCTGACACGTTCTGTAAGGTAGAGTGCATTGTAAATATATCTGGGCAGAACAGAATCTGTTGCATTTTTGGATGACAAGGGCTGCTGGTAATATGGTGGTGGGCCACTATAGGACATATTTGAGCTCTGTGGGATGTATGTCAAAAGGCTTCCTTGCATCGGAGATGGGCTGCGCTTTGTTAACAAACCAAATAGTGCAAACAATCACTCAATCTTTCTTTATAAAGAAACAGATCAGATTGCAATTATTTAGCAACAACAAACCATTTAATATAATAAGTTAACTCGCTATCTGTCGTCTCTCAGTAGAGCAGGGGAGATGAGAGGATGCTTTGATGCTGCCACCAGTGAATGGCGGCATTCTTCATCAATCAATCAGGATTTATAAAGCGCAGCTAACCACCTGATATCTGTATCTGTTGTGTATCACTGCTCGGCTTGTGTTTTCAAGTGAGAGACCTGCCATGTGACAGGGAAATGAATCCAGGGGCTTCAAAGGGAATGACCAAGGGGCCTTTGATAGAGGTGCAAATAAAAAGAGTTGAAAGGGATCTTTAAGACGTGGAGAGCTGCGTGCATGAAGATAGAATTGCGTTCAAAGTCTAACATCAATAGTTGTATCTCCCTCTCAACACTCAAACCCAAGGCCTGAACCAGCTACCTGCACCTCCAACTCCCAGACCATGATAAAGAGGACCAAATTGCCCCTTAAGTGCCACAAACCACACAGAAACAATTCAACGTTTCCAATATTAATACTGCTGTAGAGCATGGTTGTGTTTGCCTACTGCCATTCCAGGCAAAACTGCACCTTACCGGTAAGTAATATACAGTAGCCAGCATTCTGCCTTGGAAGTCAATAAAAGTTTTTTATACAATACAATTCATACTAGAAGGATAATGCTTGTTGTGACAAAATGCAGATCAAGGTGGGCATGGTAGCTCCCATCACAGGCTGTGTCAGACCCCTGTCAGACATCCGTGAGAGAGAAGCCCTCAAAAATGCATTTGAGTCCTAAGCTTTCCAGATGTGATAGTGCAGTGGACCCCATTCTGTCCCTCCTCTGTGAAAACCCACCACAGCAGCCCAGGAATTAGGCAGCAAATTAAATAAACACTATCACCACTGGAGATCTGAATTCTACATCAAATTTGTATAGCTATGTAGATGAAACACTACTCTATGTGATTTAAGGTTTCACCACAATTAAGTATCCCTTTTGGGCATATATTACAATCTGCTAACAGTAGGGGGCCCACCTACACTACACCCAAGACACCTATCCGAGGAAGGGGCATATGTGAAGCTGAGTTGCAATGTCACTGCATTGTTGGATCTCCCACTACTTGCGGATCAACTAGCAGCTGCCAGCGAGATCTGGGATCAGATCATCCAGATCTGTAAAGAATTAAATCTATTTGATTCTGACTTACAACAGATCTGTTATGAAAACACATGAGTTTGTGTCTCTTATGAAGTGATTCTATAAAAATAATTTCTTCCAATTCAAAACAAGTTTAACAACTTCTGTTTGTGTACACTATGATTTTTTTGTTCATTAGGCAAATCAGAATTTGCCTTGTTTGATATCTGCTTGTTTTGATTTTGTCCAAATAATTCACTTTGGCCCAATTAGTATCAGATAAACAGATTTAATAACAGAATTTTTAGTGTTCCAGTCATGGTTTTTGGTTAGGATTTCCACCTGTGATCCATCTACTCTGATCAATTTTAAAGGGACATTACTCGATCATCCACTGACCACACACCGTCACACCAGCCTGTCTTCAAGTGTGCAGCCCAGCAGCAGGGCAAATGGTATCCACATTTACACTCCCCAGAACTCTGCTTTTGCTTTAGTAGCTCTAACTACAAAGTTGGAGCCTTGAAGCCAGCACTACTTTAAATAATAACATTGTTCAGTCAAAATAACCCACCTTTCATGAATTCCAACAAGGGTGTTCATATTTCATCCTGTTTGGGATTGTCATGGTAATGCAGTGGAAATGCTTTAAGAATGTTGAAGCTCTAGGTAATGGCAAAGCTAGCACTTTTTAGGCAACGGCGGTTATAAAAAAATAAAACGATTGATAAAAGCATCCTCCTAAATATTTTGCAATGAAACTTTTACAAACATCTTCTTACAACCGACCTTGCACCATTTTCCCACGGAATTCCACCTACAGTACTCCAGTAAATCAAGACCTTTTCTTTGCGGAGATAACCGCGCTGCTATACTACCTTGATCTTGAGTTTTAGAAGTTATTTTGGCCTGTGGGATTTGCTGAAACTTTTAGTAATAGGACAACTTGGGCAAAGATTAATGCAAGAAGCGACTATAGGCAGTAGTTTTACATGCAATTAAGAATGGCACGCAAACTATAGAATGGATGTGCAGCTCATGGGGCAGAGTAATATATTGGATCATCAGAAATGGCACATGATGGTGAAACATTTTCTGTATTACCTTTTAGATGCAGAACTGAATATGTAAAAAAAAAAAAAAGCAGCCCTTCTGTAAACCGATAGCATCAGATGTTTCAAAATTGCACGTGTGGTAATCTGTTATGCTTGTGCCTTGCTTTCAAAACAATGGAGCTTTTTTTTTTTTGATTGCCGTAGAATAAAACATTTGTGAGATGCCTTCTTAAGTTCATGTTCAAAACAAATCACTGCATTGCCTCATTTAAAGTAGGACATCCAAACTGAGAAACCCAAGATAGCCACAAGAAGCAAGTCAGAGAGATGAATGAAGGGGGTGCATGGGCAGTGAGTGGGCCAACATAGCAAACCTTTTCCAGATGAGCTCCCGCATTTGCAGTTACAACATAAGAAGAAATGGTTCACTTCAGGCAACTTAACGTGTACTCTAGCAATTAACACCTATTTCGCATTCAAGCAGCCTTTACATGCTCAGATTAACCAGTTGCCCGCATTTACATTTCTTTGAAGCAGCCCTGCACCCTGCTGCCCCTCCCTCTGAATCACTGCACAGGAGACCCCCTCCCTTTTGTTCTCGCTTCCAACAAGCAAAGCAGAAATGCTTTTGGGCAAGGGGAGCTGCATGTTAGCCGGGACGGGACCGTGGGGGCATTGGGGCTCCCCCCACGGTCCCCAACTTGAGGGCCGGCCCCAGGGGATGGGGTCCCTGGGGCCAGAAGTGGCCCGGGAGGGGGGCCACTCGGCCCCCTCCCTTTTAATTTTTTTAAACAAAACGGAAGGCCGGCCCCGGGGGATGGGGTCCCCGGGGCCATAATTGGCCTTAGGAGGGGGCCACGCGGCCCCCCTCCTAAAAAAAAAACCAGGCTGGCCAGGCCCCGGGGGATGGGGTCCCCGGGTCCAGAAGTGGCCAAGGGAAGAGGGGCCACGCGGCCCCCCTCCCATACTATTTTAAAAAATAAAAAAAACGAGGAAATGCCCCGGGGGATGGGGTCCCTGGGGCCATTATATGCCTCAGGAGGGGGGCCACGCAGCCTCCCTCCAAAATGTTTTTTTTTTTTAAATGCTGGCCAGGCCCTGGGGGATGGGGTCCCCAGGGCCAATAGCGGCCCAGGGAAGGGAGGCCACGCAGCCCCCTTCCCGTTTTTTTATTTTTTTTAAAATGCTCAGGCCTTGGGGGATGGAGTCCCCAGGGCCCAAAAAATACTAAAAGAAGGGGGGCCACACAGCCCCCCTTCTAAAAATATTTAAAAAAAAGAAAATCTGGCATCTTGCCGGAGGCCCCGCCCCCTCCCTGCACCACTCTGCAAATGCGCCCCCTGGCGCGTTCTCAGTTGGGGGATTAAGTCCCCTTCATTCCTGAGGGTCCCTGGGGGCCAACTAGCCCACCAGGTACCTCCAGTAAGCCCCACACAGTGGGATTGCTGAGAGGTGGTCCGAGGCCACGCCCCTTTTTACACCACTCTGCAAACGCGTCTCTTGGCGCACTGCTGGTGGGGCGATGAGGTCCTCTTGAGGACCTCAGGACACAAGTGGACTTCATCCCTCGAGCAATCCAGCTGTGTGGAGCTTACTGGAGGTACCTGGTGGGCTAGTTGGCCCCAGGGACCCTCAGGAGGCAAGGGGACCTCATCCCCCAACAAAGAGCGCACCAGGAGGCGCATTTGCAGAGTGGTGGAGAAAGGGGGCGTGGCCTGTGTCCACCTCTAAGCAATCCCACTGTGTGGGGCGTACTTGAGGTAAGAGGTAGGCTAGTTGGCCCCAAAGGACCCCCAGCAGCGAAGGTGGCTTCAATGCCCATCCAAGAGTGCTCCAGGGAGCGTGTTTGCAGAGTGGTGGGCAAAGGGGGTGTGGCCTGCTATGAGAATTTAGGAATCCTGCTGTGTGGGACTCACTGGAGGTAATAGGAGGGTAGTTGGCCCCCAAGGATGTCCTTGAGGGCCAACTACCCTCTTGTTACCTCCAGTAAGTCCCACACAGTGGATTGCTAAGACGTCTTCGGAGGCCATGCCCCTTTCTCCACCACTCTGCAAACGCGCCTCCTGGCAGACTACGGGATGGGGGATGAAGTCCACTTTACTCCTGAGGGACTTTGGGGGCCAAGAAGCCCTCCTGGTACCTCCTGTAAGTCCTACACAGCGGAGTTCCTGAGCGCTGGTCGGAGGCCCAGCACCCTTTCTCCACCACTCTGCAAACGCGACTACTAGTTAAAGAAGCATTTGCAATGTAATAGGTTTCGCATTTATGAGAGTTAGAGCTTTTGGCGTTGTAAATGTAAACGTTTTTTACTAATGTTTTTTGGTGTAGAGTGGATGTACATTGTGTGTAGTGGAATTATGTGGTATGTTGTGCAGTGAAATTATGTGAATACAAAGTATGTGGTATTTAGTGTATAGGAATTATGTGGAGTGGGATTATGTGTTTTGGAGAGTAATTATGTGGTATTGTAGTCTGTGTTGTGGAGTGGTAACCTCAGGTTTAGTCTTCCTCGTTTCCATAGAAGCTAAACTATAAACTCAATGAGACATAAAAAAGAAGGAACCACTGAGGAGCACTTCTGGACCTAGTCGGAGGTATGAGCAGGGCCACTGGAATTATGTGACTGTTCGGCTGCACCAATTTTCACATAATTAAACATTTTCCGCATTTCCAAATATTCCATCATCTGCTGCCTAATCTGCAGATTTGAACAAAAAAAGCCTTGTTTCTAGCTCAAACGGCTCAAATGTTCCCAAAAATGCAGCGTCACGTGTTACAGCATGGTGGAAGGCCCTTTCCACAGCTGGAATGGTCACGTGTTACTTATTGCATAAGGTGGGTGTTAAACTGGTACTAAAGGTGCACAAACCTCTCTTCTTTCTGTGCCTCTCTTGCCCCTTTCTGCACCTCACTTGCCTCTTTCAGCACCTCTGTTGCTTTTTTCTGCAGATCTCTTGCCTCTTTCTGCACCTCTCTTGCCTCTTTCTGCATCTCACGTGCCTCTTTCTGCACCTCACTTGCCTCTTTCTGCACTTCTCTTCGTTCTTTCTACACCTCTCTTGCCTCTTTCTGCTCCTCTCTTGCCTCTTTGTTCATTTCTCTTGCCTGTTTCTGCAGTTCCCTTCCTCTTTCTGTACCTCTCTTGCCTCTTTCTGCACCTCACTTGCCTCTTTCTGCACCTCACTCTCTTCCTTCTGCACCTCTCTTGCCTCTTTCTGCACTTCTCTTGCCTCTTTCTGCACTTCTCGAGCCTCTTACTGTACCTCTCTTGCCTCTTTCTGTACCTCAAGTGCCTCTTTCTGTACTTCTCTTGCCTCTTTCTACACTTATCTTGCCTCTTTCTATACCTTTCTTGCCTATTTCTGCACCTCACTTGCCACTTTCTGCTCTTCTCTTGCCTCTTTCTGAACCTCACTCTCTTCTTTCTGCACCTCTCTTGCCTCTTTCTGCACCCTTCTTGTCTCTTTCAGCACCTCTGTTGCATCTTTCTGTACTTCTCTTCCTTCTTTCTACACCCCTCTTGCCTCTTTCTGTACCCCTCTTGCCTCTTTGTACACCTCTCTTACCTCTTTCTGCACCCCTCTTGCCTCTTTCTGCACCTCTGTTGGTTCTGTCTGCACTGCTCTTGCTTCTTTCTGCACCTCTTTTGCAAATTTCTGCATCCCTCTTGCCTCTTTCTGTACCCCTCTTCCCTCTTTCTGCACCTCTCTTGCCTGTGTCTGCACACCTGTTCCCTCTTTCTGCACCCCTTTTGCCTGTTTCTGCAACTCTCTTGCCTCTTTCTGCAGTTCTCTTGTCTCCTTCTGCACCTCACTTGCCTCTTTCTGCACTTCTATTGCCTCTTTCTGCACCCCTCTTGCTTCTTTTTGCACCCCTGTTGTCTCTTTCTGCACCCCTGTTGTCTCTTTCTGCACTCGTCTTCCCTCTTTCTGCACCTCTCTTGCTTCTTTCTGCACTTCTCTTGCGTCTTTCTGCACCTCTGTTGCCTCTTTCTGCAGCTCACTTGCTTCTTTCTGCACCCCTCTTGCCTCTTTCTGCACCCCTCTTCCCTCTTTCTGCACCTCTCTTGCCTCTTTTTGCACCCTAGTTCCCTTTCTGCACCTTTCCTACCTGTTTCTGCACCTCTCTTGCCTCTTTCTGTACCTCTGTTGCTTCTTTCTATACTTCTCTTGCTCTTTCTGCACCCTTCACGCTTCTTTCAGCACATCTGTTGCTTCTTTCTGCACTTCTCTTCCTTCTTTCTGCACCCCTCCTGCCTCTTTCTGTACGTAACTTGCCTCTTTCTGCACCTCTCCTACTTATTTCTGCACCTCTCTTGCCTCTTTTTGCACCTCTGTTGGGTCTTTCTGCACTGCTCTTGCTTCTTTATGCACCTCTTTCGCAAATTTCTGCATCCCTCTTGTCTCTTTCGGTACCCCTCTTCCCTCTTTCTGCACCTCTCTTGCCTCTGTCTGCACACCTGTTCCCTCTTTCTGCACCCCTTTTGCCTGATTCTGCAACTCTCTTGCCTCTTTCTGCAGGTCTCTTGCCTCCTTCTGCACCTCACTTGCCTCTTTCTGCACTTATATTGCCTATTTCTGCACCTCTCTTGCTTCTTTCTGCACCCCTGTTGTCTCTTTCTGAACCCCTGTTGTCTCTTTTTGCACTCGTCTTCCCTCTTTCTGCACCTCTCTTGCTTCTTTCTGCACTTCTCTTGCTTCTTTCTGCACCTCTCTTGCTTCTTTCTGCACCCTTCTTCCCTTTTCTGCACCTCTCTTGCCTCTTTCTGCACCTCACTTGCCTCTTTCTGCGCTTCTCTTGCTTCTTTCCACACCTCTGTTGCTTCTTTCAGCAATTGCCTTGCCTCTTTCTCCACTTCTCTTGCTTGTTTCTGCACCTCTCTTGCGTCTTTCTGCACCTCTGTTGCCTCTTTCCGCACATCACTTGCTTCTTTCTGCACCCCTCTTGCCTCTTTTTGCACCCTTTTTTCTCTTTCTGCACCTCTCTTGCATCTTTCTGCACCCCTGTTCCCTCTTTCTGCACCTTTCCTGCCTGTTTCTGCACCTCTGTTGCCTCTTTCTGTACCTCTGTTGCTTCTTTCTGCACTTCTCTTGCCTCTTTCTGCACCCTTTGCGCCTCTTTCGGCACCTCTGTTGCTTCTTTCTACACTTCTCTTCCTTCTTTCTGCACCCCTCCTGCCTCTTTCTGTACCTCTCTTGCCAATTTGTGCATCTCTCATACCTCTTTCTGCACCCCTCTTGCCTCTTTTTGCACCTCTGTTAGTTCTTTCTGCACTTCTCCTGCTTCTTTCTGCACTGCTCTTGCTTCTTTCTGCACCTCTCTTGCAAATTTATGTATCCCTCTTACCTCTTTCTGCACCCCTGTTCCCTCTTTCTGTACCTTTCTTGCCTGTGTCTGCACCTCTCTTGCCTCTTTCGGCACTGCTATTGCTTCTTTCTGCAGTTGTCTTGCCTCTTTCTGCACCCCTCTTGCTTCTTTAAGCACCTCTGTTGCTTCTTTCTGCACTTCTCTTGCTTTTTTCCACACCCCCCTTGCCTCTTTCTGTACCCCTTTTGCCTCTTTGTGCACCTCTCCTGCCTCTTCCTGTACCTCTCTTACCTTTTTCTGCAGTTCTCTTGCCTCTTTCTGCACCTCTTTTGCTTCTTTTTGCACTTTTCTTGCCTTTTTCTGTACCCCTCTTGCCTCTTTCTGCACCTCTGCTGGTTCTTTCTGCACTGCTCTAGCTTCTTTCTGCACCTCTGACTTAGAGGTAGTTTTAATCCCCCTGCCCTATTATGTACTAGGGCCTTACAGGGGAGGTCATGCCAATCACAGGGGTAGCCCAACCCATAGTGTACCCTAGTGTATGTAGGTGTTTTCACTGTATTCTAAGTGTCTTTTAGCATAGCACTGGCTCTGGGCCTGGTTAGTCAGAGTCAGTTACCACCAGTACCAGTCAGCAAAAAGTTGGGGGCACAGGATGACTTTGCAACAAGGCCTCTTTGTGCACCCATTTTCACTTCTTCTAACTATGCAAGATTTTTAAAGCTGTATACCATTACGTTCACGGGACTCTTCTGGCTGCAGGGATATATGAGGCTTGTAGGTTCACCAAGAACCTTAGGTACCCAGAGCCAATCACTGAGTTGCACCTTGCAATTGTTTTTCATTGTGTACCGGATATACAGTAATTCATTTGGTAAAATATAAGTGAAAAATAGGTATCAAGGAAACCTATGTATTTCGGAAATGGTAGCAAGATATGGAGTTTAGAAGCAGCATCTCTGGATTCGTGGGTACCCATGTTAGCATGTGCATTAGAAGGTATTGTTCAAAATTACTTCTTTTTTACACACTGTCCTACATTTAGAAGGGAGAAATGCATAGAAAACAAATGGTAATACTACTATTCTGTGTTCTCCTAAGTCTCCCGATAAAAAGGATACCTCACTTGTGTGGCTAGGCCTAGTGTGTGCAACTGTGCCTAGCTGTGGATTTTGAGATTTTGAGCCCTAGCTCAGCAGGCACCTAGGGAAACCTAGCAAACCAGTACATTTTTGAAAACTAGACACCCAGGGGAATCCAGGATGGGGTGACTTGTGTGGCTCTCACCAAGTTCTGTTAGCCAGAATCCCTTGCAAACCTCAACCTTTGTCAAAAAAAACAAATTTTCCTCACATTTCTGTGATGGAAAGTTCTGGAATCTGCAGAGAGCCACAAACTTCCACCCACCCAGCATTCCCCCATGTCTGCCGATAATAATTGTACCTCACTTGTGTGGGTAGGCCTAGTGCCCGTGACAGGAAATGGCCCAAAACGCAATGTGGACACATCACATTTTTCCAGTGAAAACTGACCCTTTTTTGCAATGTGCCTAGCTGTGGATTTTGGGCCCTAGATCAGCCAGCACCTAGGGAAACCTAGCAAACCTATACATTTTTGAAAACTAGACACCCAGGGGAAACCAGGATGGGGTGACTTGTGTGGCTATTACCAGGTTCTGTTACCCAGAATCCCTTGCAAACCACACACTTTGTAAAAACAAAAACGCATTTTCCTCACATTTCTGTGATGGAAAGTTCTGGAATCTGTGGGGAGCCGCAAATATCCACCCACCCAGCATTCCCCCAAGTCTGCCGATAAAAATGGTACCTCACTTGTGTGGGTAGGCCTAGTGTCCGCGACAGGAAACTGCCCAAAATGCAACGTGGACACATCACATTTTTCCAGTGAAAACTGACCCTTTTTTTGCAATGTGCCTAGCTGTGGATTATGGGGCCTAGCTCAGCTGGCTGCTAGGGAAACCTAGCAAATCTGTTCATTTTTTAAAACTAGACACCCAGGGGAATCCAGGATGGCATGACTTGTGCAGTTCTAACCAGGTTCTGTTACCCAGAATCCTTCGCAAAGCTCAAACTTTGTAAAAACAAAACAAAAATCCTTATATTTCTGTGATGGAATGTTCTGGAATCTGTGGGGAGCCACAAACTTCCACGCACCAAGCATTCCCCAAAGTCTGCCGATAAAAATGGTACCTCACTTGTGTGGGTTGGCCTAGTGCCTGCAACAGAAAATGGCCCAAAACGTATTATGGAGACATCAAAATTATTTTTCACGAAACAACCTGGTTTTGCAAGGGAGTCACCTGCGTTTTTGGTCCGGGCTCGACAGTCATGGGATCACCGTGCCAGCACAAATTTCTTACCACCAAGTGTTCCCCTTGGTCTCTCGATAGAAATGATACCTCACTTGTTTGGCTGTCCAATGCAGAATAGCCTAAAAACGTATATAAGAAATATATAGTGCTTAGAGCTCGCTGTGCTATCCCCTCTATCTCTATGTTTTTGGCCTTTCCCAGTCACAGGCCCTTGGCCCACCCACACAAGTGAGGTATCATTTTACTAGGGTGACCTAGGGGAACACAGGGTGTTAGGAAATTTGTGCTGGGGTGGTGATCCCAGGCAGAAAAGTGAGCAAAATCTGATTTTTGTTAGCTAAATTTGAGGTTTGTAGGGAATTCTGGGTAGGAAAACATTGGGAGACCCCCACAAGCCACACCTCCCTGAACTCCCCCGGGTGTCTAGTTTTCAGAAATGTCTGGGTTACGTAGGTTTCCCTAGATGGCCGCCTAGCCCGGGACCAAAATCGCAGGTGCTCCCCCTTCCAAAACCAGGTTGTTTTGTGATGAATAATTCTGATGTCTCCACAATATGTTTTGGACCCTTCCCTGTCGCGTGTTGTTATGTCCCATAGAGAGGCCCTAATGTAGACCGGTTCATACATGCCCTAAAATGGACGTATTCATATTTGTCCTAATATGGTCATATTCGTACTTGCCCTATTATGGTCATAGCCGCATATGCCCAATTATGGTCATAACTGTACATGTCCTATTATAGTCAGGATTCCTTATATAGGCATAATCTTTCACCTACATTGGTCCTCACTAGTACACAACATGCTCTGAGGGCTGAACGTTATCTATCCTGTGGTTTTGAATACAGCAGGGTTTTTCCCAAACACAGGCCCACACTGTACTCATCAATTATGCATGGCTCTCTAGGAATACACCACCTGCATAATATGTATGTGCAAAGTTCACCCCTGATGTCTTCCTCATGTCTAACGACAGACGAATACAAACCATACTGAGAACCAAGACTCTTTAGGGTATAAATACACCACATCTTGCCCCGGTAAGACAGAGGGAACCGAGACTTCCATGCTGACAAACTGACCAGAGACGCTGAGGCTCCTGCATGCAGTCGCTCCAGCTGACAGCGGTCTGACACAGCCCTTGCAGGGTGTCCAACTCGAGACCAGGACGGGGTCCCACACTCTCTCTATTCAGGTATGGGGGTTTGACTAAATCCTAGAAGGATTCTTGGCGCTTAGGCTTTTAGACCTACACATATGCTAGGTACACTCAGGTACATCTAGTTAGGCATCGTAGGAGTACGCGCACTTTCATAATGCTTTTATATTCATGTATGTATTCATGACTATTGCAATATGGTAGAACTGTTCTATCCTTTTGCTTTTATCGTACTGCTGATAATATATCTCTGCTATTGTCTGCTGGTTGCCGCAGCACATATATTTTACACTAGAATAACAACTGTTCAATAAATACTTATTGAAACGCCCAACTGTTTATTCTGTGTAACTCTCTGAGACAAACCGAATAAGTAAGCACGAGTGACTGAGCGAAAGGTAGTATATTGTTTCCACGATTCTGAGGAATTTGGGTTGTCATGATCTAAGGTTGCCAGAAACTAAACTCCCCCCGATAAGAGGAGATTCTAGTGGCACTGTGAGCTAGCTAATGCAAAACAATCTAACATACGCGGTGGGGGTGTACAGAGTCAGTCTGACACCAAGCCCACAGCTTATGTTATACAAACGCGCAGGTCCTGCATAGGTACTATAGGAACTACACGACATGGTGCCACCAACGTTGGTTTGGTACTTATTTAACAGTAGAATCTGAGTAGTTCAGTCGTGCTATTCTCAGAGAACCTACTCACAAAACCCCAGAGACGTCTGGAGTGGGTGGGCACAAAATCCGCCGCAGCTGAGTAGTACGAAAATACTATTTATTGGCTGTTGGTTAATCAAGCTTGAAGGACATATAGTTCCTACAAATTGTGCATTTACACCTTATCTTAAAATTTCCTTAAACACACTTCTTCCACTTAAAAATGGTTGAACAAGCAGAAGAAACAAGGAGAGTTGAAACAGACCTCTTCGGTTTAGGAGAAGAAGACCCTGAAGATGCAATACAAATTGCACCAAATTTCAGAAGGGCAGTCACCATAAAACTTCTAGAACATGGCTTAAGAGCCAGGGGTGGTAAAGTAATTTTCGTGATTGAGGCACACGAATCCAATAAAACAGAGGTGTTCTATTCATGGGTTACATTCCCAGCAGCGAATGCAGTTACAGATGTATTTCACTACTACCTAAAAGATGAAACACCAGAGGACTATACTCCTTTTGAGGAGTTAGAGATTCCGCTCACTTACCAGGAGCATAATTACTGGTTTAAAGGCGCCCTACCCCACGTACGAGGAAGAGCAAGATTAGGCCCGCTCGGAGGAGCAGGAGCCACATGGCCCATATTAGCGGCATACACACCGCATCCTGACATTAACACAATGCCACAGCCAGAATTACTCGTACAACACAAAGATTTAATTAAAATCTACAGAAACCTCACACAATTTGTGATGAGGACTTTAACAGTTCAGCCTGCACCAGTTGCAGCACAAGATACTCCAGTCCAGAGTACAGTTAATAAAATTATTCCACAAACATTACACGCGGTAATGGGCAAAATGCCAGCAAAACACGAACAAATCCCATTCTGGATAGCTCAGAAAATAACTCAGCTTGAGGCAGTATTCCCGAAAACTACCACCTGTGATAAACACAGAATTCTAACAATCTGATTGCCCATGGGTCTCACACCACAAGTAGAGGACTGCACCTCTTGGGGTTCAGTCTTTGCTGCCATATATACCAGAACACATGGTATCCCGTCCTTAGCAGTAGTACCTGATGTTTTGAGACAGATACAAAATGAGTACGGAGCAGAACCTGCCCTTAACTTAGGGATGAAGTTACTAAACAACTTTGATCAGGTATCAGCCATAATACTAGCTAACATTAAGGGGGAAGCAGCTTCAGTGGTGGTCCGCCAACGCCTAAGGGAGTTCAGTCCAGAGGATCATCAACACGAACTACCCAAAATAATTGAAACTGCATATGAAGAACTAGACAGAAACAGTCTAGGTGGGAAAGCATTAAAACCACAACTGGTGGGCAGTCCTGAAAAGGACACTACAAAGCAGACACCTACTTCTTCTAAAAAGAAGTGGGAAAATAAAAAACAACAAAAGTCTAAAGACAACAGATCTCAATCCAGAGGTAGGTCTCCTCAACAGGAGCCTTCTGAAAGGAGGTATAACCTCAGGAATAGGGATAATACTAAAAAACCTGACAGGTATCTGGATACTGATACTCGTTCCTCTCGTTCCTTTCAGGGTTCATCAAAAAACTCTGAGTGGGAAGGACGGTCAAAGGAGCGTACACAGTCCAGAGACTACGCACCTAAAAAAGAAGATAAACAAAAATCAAAACCTCAGTTCAAAAAGAAGAAGGTAGCAGGTCTCAAGATCAGACATGCCCAGAATTCTGAGGACACAGCTTCTGAACGGGGAATGGGCTCTGACGATGCTAGACAGCGTGGCAGAAGTAACGATAGCTCGCCAGAACCTGAAGGAATTTCTGGTGACAGCGGAGTTGAGTGAGTATATCACGGTGGAAACACCTGATACTCCAGTAAGTGTCCCACATAAGTTACATGAGATAACACTCCGGCTGGAGGGGGACAAGCCCAGGAAATTTAAAGGTCTCTTTTGGAAAAATGTGTCATCCGGTTATGACATTCTATTAGCAGAACAAGACTGGCCGCCAGCATTCGTCATGGAGTGCCCTAGGGGAGAAACTGTAATTTTTCCAGCCTTTTCCGACCTTGTTCCCATTCACCTAAAACATGCATATGCGCAGGAGTGGGCGGTTGCACTAGCTCCAGCATTGTACAAAAATCATGTTGGTTGGGATGAGGATTCAACCCACCACGTGATCCCGTTAAAAGTTTCCCCAAATGCTCAAAGGCAATACCCTATAAAGCAGGAAGCTAAAAAACAAGTCAGGGAGATTCTAGACCAACTAGAATACCAGGGGTGATAGAAAATTGCACTTCACCTATGAACAATCCTTTGTTTCCCGTAATGAAACCTGACAACACATATTGTTTAGTTTTGGATTACAGACATTTAAACACTTGCACAAAGACATTTGCAGTTCAAAATGCACACAGTGCCGCATTAATGAATAACATTGTGCGGAAAAAATACAAAACAACACTTGATATCTCAAATGGATTTTTCTGCCAAAATATAGCGCCTGAAAGCAGGTATCTGACCGCCTTCAGTGCGTTAGGGTCCCAGCGACAATTTTGTCGACTAGCCCAAGGGTATAAAAACAGCCCGGGGGTATTTTCAGCAAGAGTAACAGAGTTGCTCCAAAATTTGGATGAAGAAGCATTGTCCTATGTGGATGATATTTATCTGACGGACGATGACTTAAAGAGGCATTTGACCAGGGTGAGCACCATTATTATGGGATTCGCCTCTGAGGGCTACAAATTTATTTTCAAAAAATCAAAAATTGCCCACCTCAGTGTCCTATTTTTAGGATATGAGCTGTCAAGTGAAGGGAAAAGCCTAGCAGATAACTTTTTAGAAAAGTGTGCGCTGCTCCAACCTCCAAAATCATTAAATAATTTACAATCAATTCTGGGATTCCTACATTTTGGTCGAACATACATTTTGGATTACGCAGAAAGAGTAAAACCTTTCTACGACTTAATAAAACCTGATTTTTCAGTCAGACAATGGACACAGGAACACACAAATATCCTGCGTTCCCTACAGGAAGACATGATAGCTTCTAAACATTTACAGACACGCGTAAACGCACAGAACTTAGTGATCCGAGTAATAGCGGGTCAATGCGGGTACACTTATTTTACTTTTAATGAAGGTGAAACAGTACCAATCGCATATAAATCACACCTGTACACAAACGCAGAAATGCGTTTCACTTCAACAGAAAAAATTCTGACAGCAGTGCAGACCGCTTGTAGCAAGAGAAAGAGCTCTGGCTCAGGGAAAACGCATAATTGTCGTGACCCCAGTACCAGCCTTAGAGGCTGTTACAAAGGCTAGCATTCCAAATGCGAAAGCCTTACATCCCAATGGATACAATGGGCTAATTCTCTTACTGCAACGGATGTTGAATACAGATTTGATCCAAGTTTGAAAACACAGGCATTCCTGCAATACGAACAAGAATATCCTCTACCAAATGAAATTTTGCCTCTAGATCAGTATGAATACATTATTTACACTGACGGATCTGCTCAACCAGCCATAGGGAGTAAGCAAGCTTACAGCGCGGCGTGTGCGATTGTTAAAGGTCGCATCCACAATGGAAAGTTCCATCCGAGTTGCACTAAAACGCAATCTCTAGGAGACTGCATGGCTCAGTTGGCAGAACTCAAAGCACTTATACTGGCACTTATAAATACGGATCACGAATTCCCCACACTTATTGTGTGTGATTCCTTTTACTGTGTACAGTCGTACAATGAATATCTACATCATTGGGAACAAAACGGGTTCAAAGATGCAAAAGGTGGCACAATTAAGCATATAATGCTATGGGAACAGGTAGTGGAGTTGAGAAACGAACTACCGAGGGCTCACGTGATACATACACTGAGTCATCAGCGTGATGGCATTCACGTTGAAGGGAATTCATTGGCTGATGAAGCCGCAAAGGGGGCTGTTTGCACGGCTTCCGTAGCTGCAGTTACTCGTTCAAAGACGAGGGTAGACGGCGAGATAATGGTAGCTGTCAATGCTTCACGCAAAGGCAGCACAGCAGTACCTAAAAAATTTCCACTCAAGTACTCCTACAAGTTAGGCAGATTAGAGACTATGTCTGGAACTGCGACATCTGCAAGCAGATGGAAGGGTCCACCGCAAGACGTCCAGTACAGATACCATTGTTAGACAGCATTAGGTTGTCCGTTCGTGTACGTCCAGCTCAAGTTTCCTCAAGGTTTGGCCTCAGCGCTCGGCTGACGCTCGAACTGTTATAAAAGATTTGCGAGTCTTTATCGGCACATACGCAGTTGGCACGTTACATTCTGACCGTGGCCCGGCGTTTAGCTCTCGTGCTTACAAAGAGGCCATGGAAGGAATGGGCGTAGCATTGCGGTACTCCTCTCCGTACCATCCAGAGGGAAATTCTGTTGTGGAGAGGAAAAACCGGGACTTAAAGCAATCTTTAACAGCTGGGTATTAGGCAAGGGCGGTAGATGGGTCGATCACCTTTATGAGGTACAGCGAGCGATCAATAACCAGCCAAGAAGCTCTCTAGGGGGTGTCACTCCTTATGAGGTCCTATTTGGGATGAGAATGTGAGTACCTTATCTTGTTTGTGAAGGCACAGTGGCGGATAAAAAACCATTTGATATCCATGATCGTTTGGCTGTTTTACAGGATCTAAATGAATCCAGAACACAACAAAGTAACGTGCTCCAAAAACAGACCGCCACTGAGGAAGTCAAGGCAGTAACGGCAAGACCTGTCTGGATCCCAAAAGTCGGGGATCTGGTCAGAGAGAAGATTGCTGACAAGAAAGAATTTGGGCCATCCTACAGAAAGCCTGTACCGGTCCTAGCAATCCAAGGCACAAGAACTGTACTTCTGCCGCCTCTTGCCGGGAAAAAAGGAGAAAAGATTTGTCTCAATCGACTTAATCAAACCACACTATGTGGCCGATACTAAACAGTAGGCCTCGTGGACTCCACAGTAGCAGACGCCCTCCTCTCGCTACAATCCAAGAAGTCCAAACAGAAAGACTCAAAATGAAAATCAACTTAACAACGAAGTTGCAATCAGACCGACTACAGACATCTACGTCAACATGCCTCGTTAAGAGCAAAATCCAATTTCAGCAAACCCCGATGCAATTCCAACAATTGATCGAACTACTTCTGGCTATTTCATGAACTTTGATACGTTTTCACTGGATCCAAGCGAGCCGGAAACTACGCCAGCCAAAAAATCACTCAAACAGAAACTCACTGACTATTTGAACTTTTTTAGAAAGACTTACCTGGTGTCACCCTGGATTGAACTATGGTATATCACTGGGATTTTATTTTTTCTTTTCTGGCTAAGTTTAATTATAATTTTTAGTATGCTTATTAATGGACGATAACTCCAGCAGAGCTCTACAGCCCAAAGAGTCAATTTGATTTTAAAACCACACCAGTCTTCACATCGTGAACCAAGAGACTTGTCTTCAGTGAACATTACAGCAGTTCCTATACCGGACGGTATAGTATGGGACAAGATTGATTATGATATATTCGGTCTGACTGAACTTTTAAAGCTAAAACATGTATTTAAAATTTCTTTAAGTGATATCATTACCTCCAGTACATTTTCTGATGATTGGGACACTGAAACTGTAAATGCTATGATGTCTGATTTAGAAAAAACTGCTGCATTTCCGAACAATGAAATGTTAGAAGGTACTTCAGACTATGATACATTGTACTGTTACCAGCAATATGGTCATCATTTCTTGCACAAATCTATAACACCTAGAAATGTATTTGAATACCACCAGTGGGAACACTGCCCAACACCTCCAAAAGGTAGTTCACAAGCATTTGCATAGAAATTCACATACTTCTCAGGGTTTAACACATCCGACCCGAAGTCATTTTATTATAAAGTGGCGAAAATTTCAGCTCAGAAAATTATGTTAACAAACACCAAACATATTTACTCTGCTTCCTTAATGGCCCAGTTGTCTACACAGGGTTTCGACCTATGGAAGGACACTATAGATTTAAAATCAATATGGGGTTCTAGGGACTGGCAAGTCCAGGGAACAGAAGCGCTATTTAGAGCATGCCTCATTCCACAGCAGATTATATTTCTGAATGAAACTGTGCAACAGACATCCTGTCTTGGACTAGCCAAGAACAAGGAACTGAACTCACCCGGGTTTCCGACACCATCACAGATGGGTGGGGGGCAGAATTCAACTACACAAGGGGTAGGATTAGATGACATTCTCCAGTACAACAGATCAGATCCTGATTGGATGAAATGGCTGATTTGGCCCATTGACACGAACACCTGTCAACAGAGATTTATGAATACAACCGAAGGGTTTAGTATCCATATGCCAGATACCCGCTATGTACAAAGACAACACCCAGGGGTAGTGACATCCTATAGTGTTGGGAAGTTGTGCCTTGATTGGCTAGAGACCTCAACACTCACAGAAGTAAAACATCACTTGACCTTACTCACACCTGATGTAGACCTTAGGGATTTCTTGTCAGGCCCAAGGAAAACACGCCAGAAACGTTTCATATATGCCGGCATTTATGCCTATTATAATGAAAACTGGAAAATATCCCAACAAGAGGCCGCAGAAAGGATACGGGAAATAGACCGTATTAACCTAGAGAAGGCATTAGCTGTAGTGGATAATGGGTTAACAACTTTGACCTCCAGGAATTACTCCTTAGGCAACATTGTGTCCTCGGCAATCGACATATTAGAACAAGATCTGGCCTTGTTACAACACGGGCAATCTCAGCTACGTTCTATTATGATGTTAAGCTGGACGCTACAATCTTTGCGTGCAGGCTATGTGCCATGGTTTTATAAACACCACGTCTCTGTTTTCAGAATACAATCTGACTGATAAACAGACAGAAATGGCACAAAGGGGAGCCAAATATACAATGCTGCGTATTGAGAAACTGGAAAGGTTACCATTCACTGTAGCCGAATCACCATCAACTGAATGGCTAATTCATGGCCAAATCACTCTGCCGGTCACTACGTTTCAGTTTCAATATTGCCTTGAGCAAAGGCAGGCAGGCACATATGAAAAAATGGGTAAGGGTTACATTAAGGAAACTTGGGAGTTACCATATAGATATCGATGCCGGAATGGGGATCGAGAAGTGTATCTGAGTGGTACAAACTGCAAGAACGCTTTAAGCGGTTCTCTCATGTGTCAGGATATTTCACTACACGGAGCCTGTAACGGTTCAGTAGCAAACCTATCATGTCACATGACTGGGACCCCAGCTGCAGTGATCACGCCAGTTTTTGAGCTGCTCTCAAATGGGAGTTACTTGATGCTAAATGATTAAGGTTGCTGTGGGATGCTTCCGGGCGTTGCATATCTGGTCACTGTTAACTCCAGGGTTACTTGCTGTATGCAAGTATTGCTTCCGCCACTGAACACAGTCAGGGAGGCACCGTTATGGCCTTCACTGAACGTTTCTTTCATACAATTTGATACTCTGAGCAGATTGCAAGCCATGCTTTTACAGCAACCCGTGCCCTTAACCTCCGCTCGAGAAACCTATGACCTTCAAGTTGCAAGGACCTCGACTGAGATACAGGCGCTTATACGTACAAACTGCCCCTTTCATTTCGTAGAAATGGTGGGACGTATCTTCAATATGTCTGATACGAGCGGTATTGTACACCTATTTAAGACCATAGGGTCAGAACTGTTAAGCACCTTTCAGACAGTGCTTGGAGTAATCCCTAATTTTATACACTCCGTATTGGGAAGCGTATTTGGAGGATTCCCGCTTATCCTATTGCTGATTGCAGGGGTCCTATTCATAATACTGCTGCTACGCAATGGACGGCCCAATTCCCGAGGGAATGGCGAACATGCTCCAGGAGCGGAAATACTGTGAATGCATGGTACAATTTCTGGGCATTTCTTGCCTGCGAGAACTC
Organism: Calotriton arnoldi; assembly: GCA_963921515.1. Taxonomy (NCBI): domain Eukaryota; kingdom Metazoa; phylum Chordata; class Amphibia; order Caudata; family Salamandridae; genus Calotriton; species Calotriton arnoldi. The sequence goes on from CAWUFW010008339.1 coordinate 540,529, forward strand.
AATGCCTCCTGGTTTCTATCCTTTCGACCAGTCTGGGTAGACTGCATCTTACCTGTTCTTCGATGCCTGTTTTGCGGAGTAGAATGCACGTTGGATCTTTGTCTGACATTTACATCAGATGCGCCTCCGGACACGGATGCAATGCTGGACCCCATAAAGGCCCACGCTCTGCATTGTCCCCAGCGTCTTCCGATTCTGATGAATGCATTCCTGGCGAATCCACAGGTGTCGTTTGCTCCTGCTGGGTTAGGTGACTCCTGCCCAGGCACCCAGGTTACAACTGCTGCACAAGCTGCCGCAGCACCGACTGTTGGCAGTGTTACATTCCATCTATGTGCGATTGACGTTCTCTGTGAGGCGTTGGATTTGTCGTCTGCAGCAGCTAACAACGATAATGTTGTGCTTCCCAGCCAGGACGATTAATCTTGAATTGGCTCGTCGTGTCCTGGGAAAGAATTCGGCTTCTTCACTCGTTTCAAAACAAACGAGCAAAATTGTAACATTTCCTAAATTGACACTTTTGCTTGAGAAAAGCATGGCCTTCTTCCGCTTTGAGTGAGGCAACTTATATGGAGAAACAAAATAGACATTCTTTTAGTGCCAATTGAAATTAGCTGAATTACTAACATTTTAGAAGAAACATTTTTTATAGGGATTTTAAAACCATGTTTTTATTTGTTTTAAATATGATTTTAAATTGTCCAGATTTTAAGTATGGTCATTGTTATCCAATTCGAAAGAGGAGTGGGTGTTATGTCCCGTAGAGAGGCCCTAATGTAGACCGGTTCATACATGCCCTAAAATGGACGTATTCATATTTGCCCTAATATGGTCATATTCGTACTTGCCCTATTATGGTCATAGACGCATATGCTCAATTATGGTCATAACTGTACATGTCCTATTATAGTCATGATTCCTTATATAGGCATGATCTTTCACCTACATTGGTCCTCACTAGTACACAACGTGCTCTGAGGGCTGAACGTTATCTATCCTGTGGTTTTGAATACAGCAGGGTTTTTCCCAAACACAGGCCCACACTGTACTCATCAATTATGCATGGCTCTCTAGGAATACACCACCTGCATAATATGTATGTACAAAGTTCACCCCTGACGTCTTCCTCATGTCTAACGACAGACCAATACAAACCATACTGAGGACCGAGACTCTTTAGGGTATAAATACACCACATCTTGCCCCGGTAAGACAGAGGGAACCGAGACTTCCATGCTGACACACTGACCAGAGACGCTGAGGCTCCTGCATGCAGTCGCTCCAGCTGACAGTGGTCTGACACAGCCCTTGCGGGGTGTCCAACTCGAGACCAGGACGGGGTCCCACACTCTCTCTATTCAGGTATGGGGGTTCGACTAAATCCTAGAAGGATTCTTGGCTCTTAGGCTTTTAGACCTACACATATGCTAGGTACACTCAGGTACATCTAGTTAGGCATCGTAGAGTACGCGCACTTTCATAATGCTTTTATATTCATGTATGTATTCATGACTATTGCAATATGGTAGAACTGTTCTATCCCTTTTATCGTACTGCTGATAATATATCTCTGCTATTGTCTGCTGGTTGCCGCAGCACATATATTTTACACTAGAATAACAACTGTTCAATAAATACTTATTGAAACGCCCGACTGTTTATTCGGTGTAACTCTCTGAGACAAACCGAATAAGTAAGCACGAGTGACTGAGCGAAAGGTAGTATATTGTTTCCACGATTCTGAGGAATTTGAGTTGTCATGATCTAAGGTTGCCAGAAACTAATCTCTCCCCGATAAGAGGAGATTCTAGTGGCACTGTGAGCTAGCTAATGCAAAACAATCTAACATACGCGGTGGGGGTGTACAGAGCCAGTCTGCCACCAAGCCCACAGCTTATGTTATACAAACGCGCAGGTCCTGCATGGGTACTATAGGAACTACACGACAGTGTACTTGACCCACCCACACAAGTGAGGTACCAATTTTATCGAGAGACCTGGGGGAATGCTGGATGGTAGGAAATTTATGTCACCCTATTGATCCCACAACTTTCCCACACAGAAACGTGAAGAAAATGTGATTTGTTTTGCTAAATTTGAGGTTTACAGGGTATTCTGGGTACGAAAACATTGGGGGATCCATGCAAGCCACACTTTTCCTGAACTCCCTGGGTGTCTAGTTTTCAGAAATGTCTGGGTTAAGTAGGTTTCCCTAGGGGGCGTGGCTTACCGCCTAAAATGGCGGACGTGTCCTGGTGAGGCTCCGGACCCTCGGGGGTGGAGGAACCCGCATTTCACACATCCTGCAGGTTCCCACCGGCTCCGACCCCCGGCGCCTGCTGCTGGTCATCTCCGCCGCGATCCCTGCCGGGGTGACCCTTGCGGACAACGACGAGAGGAGGGAGAGCCAGTGGAGAGTAGCGATGAGTGAGGCCTGCTCAGGAGGCGTGGCTATGACCGGGGCTCGATTTGCCTGACTGCCGGGCGGATCGCGGCATACCTGGAGTTTCCGAGTGAGCCTGGGGACCGGAAAGCTTCTCGTCTGAGGACTGCCTCGGAAGCGGGACTGTATGGCGCCCGCCCCCTGAGGAGACAGCGGCTGGGGTCCCGGATCGCCTGACATAGCCCTGCTGTGGGCTCCTACGGTGAGTGGGGCACGGAGGACGGGTGCCGCTCGGGACTGTAGGCCGGCACCTTGGGTTCCTCCCGAGATATTGCAGTGCAAAGTGCCCCGCGCACTGAACTGAACAGGAGCACGGCGAGGGGCGGGGGCACGCATCCACGGCACACTGGCGCTCGGGGCCTGCTTTGGCGCCTTTTCCCCCTTCCATTGGCCCAGACAACATTGCTGCTCTTGGAGGCCCTGTGAGGACCAGGCACATACCGGCCCCCGTGGTGAGGCACTCAACCAAGGCATAGTTGCGACTGCCCTGTCCTCCCTGGAGGGCCGACCCAGACTGGGCACAGGAGAGTAGAGGGGATGGCCCTGTGACAAGGACTGTGAGGCCGGGAGGAGTGGACGCGCTGCCTACCTGCTGGGGGCTCCAAGAAGATTGCCGGAACATATAGCAGTGCGTATGGGGTCGTAGCCCTGCTGTGAACACACCGTTGCATACACTGGAGGAACCCGGCCTGCCCACTGAACTGCTGGAGCGGGTGGACCGACGAGGGGCGACCCTTGCAGCGCACCCTGCTTTCGACTTAGGGTGGGCCTACACTGCTCGGAGGGCGTAACACTGAAGGGGTGATACGGACCGGTTTAGCGACCTCTCTGGCCTCCCCCCCACCCCCCGGACATAGCAAAAGGTGAACACCATCCACCATTGTCCCTAACAGATGAGATGGGCAGGCTCAAAGGGAAACAACTAGACGGACACCCACAGGCGGGTGGTCACTCTGCTGCGCCTGATGCCTGCAGCAGGCCCCCGTCCCCGGGTGCGGGCTCGACGGACACTTCGGAACAGACTCCGGACAAGCTAGACCTGATCCTTCGGGAGATACGGGACTCCAGATCGGCCCTTGAACAACAAATTGGGTCCCTCGCCTCTGGCCTAATGCTGCTCAAGGCTGACCATGGCAAACTGGCGGACACAGTCAAGGAACAGGGGAGAACCCTGAGTGACTTGGAACCCCGTGTCACTACCAATGAAACGCAACTACAACAACAAATGTCTGGCCTCCGGGATAGAGTAGAAGATGCGGAAGGGAGAAACAGGCGCAACAATATACGCGTTATTGGCCTGCCGGAGCGCTGCGAGGGCCCTAGAGCGGCGGACTTCATGGAAGCCTGGTTCAGGGAACATGTGGCCCAGGAAGGTCTCTCGCCCTACTTTTGTATAGAAAGGGCCCATCGGATACCGACCGGTGCACCAAAGTCAGGTGCGCCCCCGCGTCCACTCATCGTCAAAATACTCAACTACCGAGACCGCGACGTCCTCCTCCAAAAAGCGAGAGACAAAACACAGATTCTGTACGAAAATCACTGTATCTCTCTGTACCCCGATTACACAATCCTAGTGCAGCGTCAACGCTCATCTTATCATGCCGTAAAGAAGAAGCTTCAGAAGGCCCAACTTAAATATGCTTTATTGTTTCCCGCCAGGCTGAAGGTCATCTACGATAAAAAGACCTACTTCTTTGATAGTCCGAATGACGCTGAGGAATGGATGGAGGTGATGGACCTGGGGCAGAGCCAAAGCGATCAATCGGGGACACACTCCCTGGGCCGCACCCGATCGCAGAAAACAAAACATAGTCGACCCCGGTTGACTGAGCAGAGGAAGGGCGGCCCTGGCCCGTCCCAGGAACGGCGGCAATTGGACATGGCGGAGGCGGTGTCACTAGCGGGGTCATTCCGGGAGGATAGTCGTAAGGCCCTCACGGACACCGAAGACAGCACACTACACTCGGACTCCGAGCACAGTCTCACCCTGTTTCCCTCCGTCACGCCACAGACTGTTGACGATTTGGTGGATAATTGAGACTCAATGCCAGCAACTTAATGATTGTACCTGTAAGATAGATCAGACATGTCATGGGACTCTATGATACAGGACAGGTCCCTGACCTGCTGATTGCGGCAGTATCCTTTGACATAATCAGAGTGTACGGTGGGTCTGATATAAGGGAAGGAGTCGGGATTACTTGCTAAGTATCCAGGAGCACGGCCACCCATGGGCAGTAAGCCGGAATGGGCAGTTTCTCCTGGGGTTAAATTTGTCCTCCCTTGGCTGAGCCCTGGGTATAAAAGAACAACTAAAGAGTAAGGAAATGGAACAGGAACTTGTCCCTTTCCCAGAGTAATGTACAAAAAACAACTTGGACAAGTCCTTAGTTGGTTAGGGTCATAATTGTTGACCTTCACCTTGATAGAGGAACGCAGACAGACATTAGTAGTCTTAGGAAACCCCTCACCCACCTACCTAGTAGGTGGCATGCTTCATCATCGGGGCCCAGCTGGATTGCCGAGTGCAAACCAGCTGTGCTTCAACGCCTGATTTACAGCGGAGCAGGTTATTTTGTGAAAAAGAGAAAGTGCTATGTGAATAGTGAATTAAATGCTAAAAATGTCTCTAGGAAATCCCCTTATAAAAGTTTTAATAGAAGGGTCCTAGGACATGAGTAAAAACATGATAGGGATATACATGAGGTAACAATGTGCCTCAATATCCCTAAAACGTGTGGGTCTACTAGTTTCAGCCTTCTATGATATTCTTGAGGCTTTCGTCAGGACCAAAGGAGTGAGCGTGGCCAAAAAGAATTTGGTGGCCACTAGGGTGTATGTATCTCTATATCAGCGCACACCCTAAAGTGTGCTGTGAGTGTGGTGGGATCTTGTTACTTACAGATCCTGCGCGATGAGTATATTAACTCCGCGTGTGTACAGTTTCATGGATCCTGTCACACAGTGGAACTTCCTGTTATGGGGACCATTAGTCTCAGGATAGTTACCCCTGCAACCTAAGCTGTGGACCGGATCCCGCCGTGAGCCCTGGGTATACCACATAACCATTAGACCAAGGATGAATACAAGATGATGTTCCACTTGGGGGGTTTTCCCCCCCGGGGTCCCGTTGAGCCCCTGGGACTCTACACACAGGGCGGCACGCTGCGGAAACCGTCAGCGCACCCCCCACAGAGCGTATGCACCGTTATGTACGAATTGTATGTTAAATTCAGATGTTGGGCCCAGCACAGTTTAGAAGCTGAGCCAAGTATTGTTAGTATTCAGTTAATGGGGTACCCCTGGTCCTCATTACCACACCTGCTCTGTGTACCACAGAGCTCTGTCTATAATGTGTTTCTATGCCTAGAGAGAGCACCACTGCAGGCTCCTATAATCTAATAACCTGGAATGTGCGAGGGCTGGGCTCCGTACAAAAGCGGCACCGGGTCCACGCATACCTCCTTAGACGCAAAGCGCACATAGTCTTCTTACAAGAGTCGCACCTGACTGACACAGAAGCCCAGAAGACCCGCAAAAACTGGCGTGGTCAAGTTTACTCCACAAACTACTCGGCCTTCGCAAGGGGGGCAACCATTTGGATACGGCACGGAGTTCCGTTTACGGAGCTGGATCGCCGCACAGACGACCAAGGGAGATATATCCTTATAAAAGGCACCTTGGACGGCGTGCCGTTGGTCTTGGGGAGTATATATGCCCCGAACTTCGATCAAGAAATGTTTTTCCAAAGGTTGGGTACAGCATTAGTCGGATGGGACACAATCCCGTGGGTGCTGGGGGGGGACTGCAACACTACTAGATGTAGCCCTGGATAGATCACACCCCCCATTACACGGTGCTCATGCGTGTAAATTAGCGGAGATCTTAAATACTTGGCTGAAGGGATGGGGGTTATCAGATATATGGCGCCGCTTACATCCCACACACAGGGAATACTCCTTCTACTCACCAGTACACCAGCTCCACACAAGGATAGATCGGTTCCTTTGTTCCAACACTATAGCTACCCAGATCCGACAATCCACTTATTTGGCAAAAACTCTCTCCGACCATATCCCCCTCGAGATATCACTTGCCTGGGGCAGAGTACCGACCCCAGTGCCCACTTGGAGTCTGAGGCCACAGCTGCTGGATGACGCTCCGTTTCGCTCTACCATCTCTGACACCATTACTACATACCTGGCTGAAAACTGGAACACAGCTTCCTCTCACTTGATTGAATGGGACGCACTTAAGGTAGTGGTAAGGGGTGCTGCAATTGGTCAGGTAGTAGGGGCTCGACAGGAAATCCACCAGAAACTGTTGAGGGTGGAGAACCTGCTGAATACCCTGGAACAGGAGGCAGTGACAGATCCTAGTAAAAAGAGGCCCTGCAGAACGCCCGTATTGATCATGCTGAAACCCTTGAAACACTGAGGGTCATAGACCACAGAGCCTTCACACAACGGAAACATTCGGAAGCGGACAGGGCAGGGACATTATTGGCCCGCATAGTGTGCGATAGACCTGAACCCACTATTATTACCCAGGTGAATATACCGACTGGCGGATCGGCTCATACACAACAGGAGATCAACGAAACCTTCTGTACTTATCTTAGTAACCTATATACCACCCCCATACGAGTTACCGATGACTCCGTAGATGATTTTCTAAATGATCTACCCATACCCTCCTTGCCCATAGACATACAGAACGAAATTAAGGGCCCTATCACTCAGCACGAGATACGCACCGCAATTAAGGGACTCAATCGGAATAAGGCGCCAGGAGCCGATGGACTGCCAATTGAGTTCTATCATACCTACTCAGACCTACTTGTCCCCAAACTCGAGGAAGTCTACAAAGAAGCGCTGGAGATTGGCCATTTGCCCCCTTCCACCATGCAAGCTCTAGTCATCTCACTCCTTAAACCGGGCCGAGACAACACAGATATTACTAATTATAGGCCCCTCTCCCTCTTAGCCACGGAATTTAAAATCCTGAGCAAAGCACTTGTGAACCGCATCCAACCTCACCTTCCCACCTTCATACACAGCGATCAATGTGGATTTCTACCGAACCGTAGCACGTCCCTTAACACTAGACGGCTACACTACATCATGACTGCTACCCCGGAGGCCTATCCAAATGCGGGCTGCCTGGCATTAGATCTGCGTCAGGCCTTTGACTCTATAGCCTGGGACTACATGTTTGTAGGCCTTCAACGCTTTGGTCTCCCGGAAGACTATCTTAAATGGGTACGCTTATTATATACCTCACCTACGGCAAGAGCTCGCACCGGACAGTATATTTCCCATGAGTATACTATCCACAGGGGCACCCGGCAGGGATGCCCGCTATCCCCCCTTTTGTTTGTCCTGGCGCTCGAACCACTAGCGATTGCCCTACGTCAGTCGGCAGACCAACTGGGAATACCCATAGCCGGCATCGCCCACCTTACCTCCATATATGCGGACGATATCCTCCCCTCCCAGCTGCTTTCCACAGATTCGGGCGGTTGTCGGGCCTAATCATTAATTCCGGGAAGTTGAATGCTTTTTTCTTTCGAGAGGGGCCTCGCCCGGCTGCAGTACACTTTGGCACGTACAGTTTACCGGTGGCCCACACTACATTTCGGTACCTGGGAATACAGGTGAATAGATCGCAGACAGATCTGCTAGGTGGTAACCTAGGGAAAGCCGTTATATCGCTACGCTCTAGTGTGGCCTTCTGGTCGTCCTTGCCCCTCTCGGTAATGGGACGGATTGCCATCTCAAAGATGGTAGTACTCCCTCGTCTACTGTACTTTTTCGCGAATTTGCCCATAGTGGTGCCCCAAGCTATATTCAACATGCTTAACACCTTGCTAGTGGAGCTTATCTGGGGCTCGGGACGCCGTAGAGTAAGCCTACAGAAACTACAGCTAGATAATCGCCACGGAGGCTTGGGGGTCCCCAACTTCAGGGCATACTATTACGCTTGCCAAATTCAGTGGCTATCCTACTGGGCTGCAGGGAGAAATCTCCAGGAAATAGGGTTCACGCCCAGGGACATTGACAGGGGTAGGCTACATTCCTTGATTCTGCCTGGAGCTAAACTTCCCCCGGGGGGACCCCCTTTGCTGAAAACGGCACTGCAATGCTGGAAGAAGGCACTTCTATATACCAAAGCTGTAGTCCCATACTCGGCTAACATCCCATTATTGGGGATCTCCACCCCTGGAGGCAGACTCACTATGGGTAGAATAAGCTCTTGGGCGGAGACAGGGGTGGAAACGGTCGGAGCCTTCTTTAGCGAGGGATATCTTATGGATCACGACACGTTCGTACACAACACTGGGGCTTCGGAGCGTCACTATCTACTGCATGCCACTATCTCACGTTATATCAAGGACACCTGGGCTCCTCAACGCGTAGAACCACCACAACATAATTTAGTGCACCTGTTGTATTATATGGGGACTGGGGGACACCTCATCAAATGGCTATACACCGGGGTTAGGGCACATGCAGGCGTCTCACTCACTCAACTCAGGGAGCGTTGGACCGAGGACACGGGTTTAGAAATTACTGACAAATCCTGGGAGAATATGCTCGAATACCCCAAAAAAATCCCCCGTATGCTAAACTTAAATTTATTCAAACGATGGTCCTGCATAGATCCTACCTAACCCCACAGAGAATACACCGTATGTTCCCTGCGGCCCAACATTGCTGCCCTCGCTGCAAAGGCGATGAGGCGGATCTCATCCATATGCTGTTTGAGCTGTCCTCGTATACGGGAATACTGGAATGGGATACGACACAGTCTGGGAGAGGTCACATGCCCCTCCAGGATAATGTTTTAGAATGCCTCATGGGGATGCGGAAATATAATAAAACACAAAAGGTACAGCGAAGTTTCACGGACCTGGCCCTAATACTTGCCATTAGAGGCCTCACTATGAGGTGGAAATACCCTATATGTCCGACACTGACCAGTTGGCAAGATGACATGATACGGTGGGGTGGGGCAGAGAGCACAGCGATACGCGTAGAAGAGACGAAGGGCCTTCGGCAATTGCCCATCTCGATGGAATGGGATATTATGTTGGAAGACTTCAAACACCTAGGCCTCGGCCCGGCCCGACTTACCCCCACACAATAGACTAAGTAAAGTCCCGTCAGGATTACGGCCAGACCCACAAGGACCCTAGCCCGCACAATGCCACCTACGGATGGAGCAAAACACAGAATAACACGACACTAACCCTGCTAGGCAACCTTGCGCCCTGGAATTCGCAGACCAGGGGGAGGGAGGGAGGGATGGGGAGGGTTGGGGACTAGCTAGTTTTTTAAAGGTAGCCTTATCATAGATTTGTTTGGTATTATCGAATTTGGCTGAGTACAACAGGAAATTAATGTGACAGGTCACCCTATATTGTTATAACACATGTTGGTCGAAAGATATATGTATGTCAAAGGAACCTCATGGTTCAAAATATGGTATGATGCAACTGGAAACAGCAAAAGTAAAATACCTTATATGTCATAATTACTATGATGATAATCCGGATGTAAAGGCTTAATAAAGTTTGTTTAAAAAAAAAAAAAAAAAAAGTAGGTTTCCCTAGATGGCCGCCTAGCCCGGGACCAAAAACGCAGGTGCTCCCCCTTCCAAAACCATGTCGTTTTGTGATAGATAATTCTGATGTCTCCACAATATGTTTTGGGCCCTTCCCTGTCGTGTGTACTTGGCTCACCCACACAAGTGAGGTACCAATTTTATCGAGAGACCTGGGGGAATGCTGGATGGTTTGAAATTTATGTCGCCCTATTGATCCCACAACTTTCCCACACAGAAATGTGAAGAAAACGTGATTTTTTTTTAGCTAAAACTGAGGTTTGCAGAGGATTCTGGGTAAAAAAATGTTGGGGGACCCATGCAAGCCACACCTCCCTGGACTCCCTCGGATATCTACTTTTCAGAAATGTCTGGGGTTGGTAGGTTTCCCGAGATGGCCGCTGTGCCCGGGACCAAAAATGCAGGTACCCCCCTTGCAAAAACAAGTTATTTTGTCATAGTTAGGGGGCACCTGCGTTTTTGGTCCGGGGCACAGCGGCCATCTAGGGAAACCTAACAAACCCCGGCATTTCTAAAAACTAGACACCTAGGGGAGTCCAGGAATGTGTGGCTTGTATGGATCCCCCAACGTTTTCTTATCCAGAATACCCTGCAAACCTCAAATCTAGCTATAAAGTCACATTTTCCTCACATTTCTGTGTGGGAAGTTTGTAAGATCACCGCGCCAGCACAAATTTTCCACCACCCAGCATTCCCCTCAGTCTCCCAATAAACATGATACCTCACTTGTGTGGGTGCCCTAAGCAGTGTCAGCCTAAAAACCTATGAAAAAACTGCCCTTTTGGACCCACTTTGGTTCCCCCTCAGTTTTTCATTTTATACATTTTTAGGTTCTCTGCTTTAGCCACCCACAAAACTGAGGTATCATTTTTTCAGTAGATTGAGGGAAATGCTGGGAGATGGGAAATTTGTGCCAGCGCAGTGGTCCGACAAATTTTCCACACAGAAATGTGAGAAAAGTGTGAATTGTTAGCTAAATTTGAGGTTTGCAAGGGATTCTGGGTAATAAAACGCTGGAGGATCCACGCAAGCCACACCGCCAGATAACCGCAATCCGTACACACCACCAGCCAAGCGCCATCCACGCACACCGCCACCCAAGCACCATCCAAGCACATCCCCAGCCAAGCGATAGTCCACGCACATTGCCAGCCAAGTAACAGTCCACGTACATCGCCAGACATGTGCCATCCATGCAGACCATTAGCCAAGCGACAGTCCATGCACACTGCCAGCCAAGTGCTTGTCCACACACGCTGCCTGCTAAGCACAAGTCCACACACACCGCCAGCAAAATGAAGGTTCACACACTGCCAACCAAACACCAGTAAACACAGACCATCAGCCGAATTCCAGTTCACACACACACACAGAAACTTTCGCTGGTGTCTAGTGGTTTTCTGCCCCCCTTGGGAGCAGATGTGCCTAAAAATATCGCTGATCTGCCCCCAAGGGGGGCAAAAGCAGCCAAAATGTGTTCACAAAAAAAGGTGAGCAACCCTTGTCTAAGGGGCCGTTCCCTGACATGCCCATAAACATATCTCTGGTGCCTAGTGGGCTTTCTGCACACCCGGGGGGCAGATCGGGCAGAAAGACTGTCCCTTTTGTGTTGGGGTGGGGGTATTGACATGCCCATTGTGGGCAGCCCCCACCCCTCGTTTATAAAACAAAATCCATCCCTGGTGCCTAGTGGGCTTTCTACCCCCGGGTGGGCAGATCGGGGGCTATTGCCCCCATCTGCACCCCAGGAGGGGCAGAAGGAATGTGGCAAGTTTTGGGAGGGGTGTGGCATTATAGTGCCCATTTTGGGCAGCCCCACCCCTAAGTACTAAAAAAATCTCTTGTGTCTAATGGGCTTTCTGCCTCCCTAGGGGCAGGTTGGGGGTAATAACCCCCATCTACCTCCCAGGAGTGCAGAAAGACTATCTTTTTTGTGTTGGTGGTGGGGGCAAACATTCATCCTTGGTGCCTAGCGGGCTTTCTGCCCCCTGGAGGGACCAGATCTGGGGCTATTGCCCCCATCTGCACCCTAGAGGGGGGCAGAAAGAGTGTGGCACATTTTTGGGAGGGGTGAGGGCATTATAGTGCCCATTTAGGGGTGCCCCCATCCCTAAGTATTAAAAAAGAATCCCTTATGTTAAGTGGGCTTTCTGCCCCCGGGGGTAGATCGCGGATAATAACCCCCATCTGCCTCCTGGGGGGGGGGGCAGAAAGGCTGTCCCTTTTGTGTTGGGGATGGGGGCATTGGTATGGCCATTGTGGGCAGCCCCCACCCCTCTTTCATTAAAAGAAACAACCTTCACTGGTGCCTAGTGGGCTTTCTGCCCCCCGGTGTGGCAGATCGGGGGCTATTGCCCCCATCTGCACCCCAGGGGAGGCAGAAATACTGTGGCAAATTTCGGGGAGGGGTGGGGGCATTATAGTGCCCATTTAGGGCAGCCCCCACCCCTAAATATTAAAAAATAATCCCTGGTGTCTAGTTTGTTTTCTGCCACCCAGGGGTGCAGATTGGAGTCTACTGCCCCCATCTGCCTCCCAAGGAGGGCAGAAAGACTGAATATGCCCATTTAACAATAGGGGAGCAAAGACCATTGCCCAAGCGGCCGCTCCCCCCTCCCTGGTGTCTAGTGGTGGATCCCTGCTTGGGGATCTCCCTCCTGCAGCGATCCCCAAGCAGGGATCCATTAGGGAGCAGTACCATTGGAAAACAGGGTGCTGAAGAGGAAAGATATGATATGTAAGATATGCAAATGGACAAGATATGAATTAAAAGAAGGCGTACATGTTTAATAGAATGAACGTAATGGGTCATTGAGACACTCTGGATATCACCATTTTCCCCATATTTTCTTGGGAGGAGAACCTCCCAAACCTCTCTTGAAGTGGTCAGGCTTGCTCCCTGCATTCACTTGTTCTGTACCATATGGGGGCTGGTCTGACAAAATTTGCCAGGGCTGCTCTGGGTTTCCAGTCCCGCCCTGGGCATCTCCCCCAGAATGCTTTGTGGACAAAGCAGAGCTCCCAGTACCTAATCCTCACGCTCACGGGGACAAATGGCGAAATTTCAGGGCTGGTTTGATGTGATTGTATTTAAAGAGTTCAAGCAGTCTGCAGGAGATTGCATGATCTGACATACTATCGAGTCACCCGAAACTGTGCAAATGTTAAGACCACCCACAATTACCCATGAGTGGTTGTAAGCAATGTGCAGGAAGTTGGCAATGCTCAATGTGGCCCTCAACATCCACTGCTCTAGAGTTCCAGGCCATTGTTTAGCAGATTGTGTGCTGGAAGACAGCTTCATATTCAGGGCCGGATTAAACCCTGTGGAGGTCCCTAGGCAGTTGAGATTTCGGGGCACCCCTCACAAATTATCTCCTAATACCCAATGCACCAGATTTTTTTTTACAAACTGACAGCTGCCAGAAGATGAGCTTTTCAGAGACAAACTGTTATGTGAATCTGATGTCTCTGGTTTATGCACTTTAAGTTGTTAATGGGTACATTACATTAATACAGAATTTTCATCTATAGAGTCTTTAATGTGAAGTTTTTGTTTTTTTGAGTTGATTCATCATTTTTATTTCTTCTGTAAACCATATTTAAGAAAGCTTGATTGTAATTTTCTTTCAAGATCAAATCAATATTATTGTGATCTGTTGTCGCGGGGTACCCTAAAAGGAGTGGGACCCATAGGCTGGTGCCCACTTTGCCTATTTGTAATCCGGAACTGTTCATATTGCATAAGAATTTCTATGCCAACTGGTGCACTACATATTTTATAAATGCAGCACATGAAAACTGTTGATTTGGTATTTCACAATAGTTTGCATTTGTATGAGTTTGAACTGGGTCCTTTGACTCTCCGAGCATGACCAGGCATGGTTATGCTGAATGCCCCAGCGGGGATTGAGTTGGGGGAATTGATGAAGCGAGATGAAAAGGAACGGGAGGTTTGGCAAAGGTGACAGTACCGGCCCATTCATGTGCTAAAAGCAATATTAACCTTGAGGCTAGTCATTAATTCTAGTTCATTTTATCATATTGGGGAAAGGAAGGCTTTCTACAGATACATGTTTTCACTTAATATAACTGAGTACTGTTAGGGGGTTATGTACTAAGGTTATGCGTCTTTGCTTGCTTGGCGCAAAGTGACCCGAAGCACTTTATTGATTTTCTTACACTTGTAAAAGCGTGTGGACACAGTGCGCCATTGCACTGCGCCACACAGACGCTAGCACAGGCCTTTGTATATCAAGGCTTTAGATTTGTAACTTATGTTGACTCTCAGTGCAGTCCTGCTCATCTTAGCACCTTGAGGTACACAAAAAGTAATAGATATTGTCAGTTGCAGTGTACCTACTTCAAGTCCATTTACATAAATTCAAGTAGCCTTAATCAACTTGTGCATTCTAGTTTTTAAAATGGAGGTGCGTGTCTTTCCTTTTCACATCGCGCTATGCTATGTATTTCCCTTTTATGGAGGCAGCACCAAGCATTTTATTGTCACTAATCCTGCTAACCATCTTTGTGAATGGAGCAAACATTCTTCAGCCGAATATCCAGTAGCGGCCGGTGTGGAGGACAAGTGGCAGGGCGGGCGGGGAGGGGGCATAGGGGTCACGGGGGGAGCTGGGCAAAATAAAAATAAAAAACTAATAAAAAAAGCTTACCTGCAGTCGGCTGCATCGCGCTCGTCTGCTTCTCTTCTCCAGGCAGCACAGGCTCCCAGAATGCCCTGTGGCCAATCCTGAAGTTGCTCTCATGCATGAGAGCAGCTTCAGGATTGGTCTGAGCCCCCTTGATTTGTGCTCCAGTACAGACTGTGAGTCTGTGCCTGCAGCTGGGTTGGAGAGAGTTTTCACTGCACATGATGGTTTGGCACATACCACTCCCCTCAGTGCCTGTCACACCCAAGCCCTGCCCCAAGACTGAGCAGGAAAAAGGAATAATAAAACGAGTGTTTAATATAGTTTTTTTTTTCCTTTCCTGACGTTTTTGGGGGGCGGCGGCGCTTCTCCGTCATAGCGGAGGTGCCGCCCCTGCCAATATCAATTAAAAAAATTATTTCATGAACAGAGCTTTTTGGTTGAGGAAAAAGTCAATATATGCTAAAAGTGAAGATAAATATTGTACATTTTAATATTTGTGTGAGGTAAACCGCTGCAATATATTAAATCATGGCTTTCAAATAAAAAGTCGATGGAGATTCTTAACAAATGAGGGATTATGGTCCTCGGGTTTTAGTGGCATTTCCCAGACTTCCTCATCACACTGAGTCTTGGCTGTCTCGGTGTAGTGTCTGACCATCGCCTCCCTCTGTCTTTTGCTTGGTCATAGTAAGAAGTAAAGCAGAAACAGATAATACTCAGGAAAAGGGGACGAAGTTTCATTAGTGGCAGAGTATGTTTTCAGTAGACAAGGGTCAAGGTAAATTGCCTGCATCTGTGGTGAGGGCTCGCCTCATAAGTGAGGACTGTGATGAGCAAGCCAAGCATTGAAGTAATGATCATTATCAGCAAGCAGTCGGGCTATTCCACAATTCAAATGGGAAGGAAATGGTCAGGTGACTCCCTACTGAGAAGAATGCATGGGTGAATTATTCAGGCTGCTTCATTAAACAGGTTTTGGGTGAGCCAATGAAACAGAAGGCAGAACAATACCACCAGGCCCAGCCATTGTGCCTTTTTACCTAGAGACGTATCTTGGTCAGTGACTTCACGCTGGTTGTCTTCCACCATTTAGGCCACCGTTTACAGATTGTTAGGCCCTTGTGGCAATACCATGATTCTGGAAAGACCATTATTGCAACCTCCAGCTATTTATTACTGCGAATTTAGACTTAAATGGGGAAAGCATGCAGAAACTGTGTTTTTTATATATTTTTCTGAATTTAAGGTGTGGACTGTTGATGCTAACATGCTTCGTCGTGCGAGAAAATCATCTGGTGATGCAGTAACACTTTGTTTCTCTAAATACAAAAAATGTACTACAATCATGGAAATCTGCCTAGCACAATTTTAGAAAGATTTGTTGCACTTCCTAGCAATCTCTACATGAACTTGCACTTTGTGAGTCTTAGTAGGGTTTTTTCAGCTTTTTTTAGGTCTGTGTAAGCCAAGACCTTTTGTTTTGGTAAACATATTTTTAAAAATAGGTTTACCAAGAGGGGCTTTCAGCCAGCCCTCTTCATCCATTGGTCTGTTCATTTGCCATTTACATTTTGTGTCTGCTCATCGCAGCTTACAACATGGCCACTGGACCATCCCACTTGAGCCATTGGTTCCTTTATCTGTGACTGATGGCATTCTGCCCAAGCTCAGTGTCATCACACACAGAGAAAGTAGTCTCTTGCAGTGAGGGAGACTAGTTGGACAGTAAATATGTTTTGATTTTCTTTTACTTGTTTTAACCTTTCTAAGGACCTGTTGGATCCCTAAACACTGCTACTGGTCTGCCATCATTGCTTGCACTGCATCGCTTCCCACACTGACTTGTGTTTGCCATGTTTAAAAATGGGCTTTTTACCTATTCTAAAATGGCAGGTCTTGCATTAGCATGCAAGCACCCGCTCCTGCAATGGAGGCCTTCTTTGAATGTTTTTGTTAATCTTTATTTACAAAATCATTAAAGGTTTCGGCCTGTGGGTGCACACTCAGGCACATGGGCAGGCATCCATCTTTGTATGTTTTTATAAAACTTTTTACAAAAGCATTAATAGACAACCTCTTTCACATGCACGCATGTATGCACACACAGGCTCCCATTTCATAATGTTTTTGTAACAAAAGTTTTGCAAAAACATTTAAAAAAATTCTCATTGGCAAAGCCAATAGGGTAGCAGCCAACCCCATACCCCCTGGCTGGACCAGTGCTTGTTTGAATCATGTAGGATCAAGCAGATCATCTCCTGTAATATAATAGGTTTACCTCAGTATTTCTAATCCAATAGGTGGGATAAAGACTATAAGAGTAGTAAGAGATGGAGAGATCAACAATAAAAGGGAGAAAATAGAAGGAGCAAGTAAATATTTAAAATTGTTTTAAGAGTTGAAAACATTTGGTACATGTTCCTTCCTGTACCAGTCTTTTTACATCTGGCATTAGCTAAGACCTTTTTGGGGCATATTATCAAGAACGGCGTTAAAATTATCGCCGCTTTGAAAACTGCCGCTAAAGCGGCGATAATGGGCTTGATAATATGCCCTGGAGAATTCCAATAGAAGCCCATGTTGACACCAGAACATGGGCTTCTATTGGAATTCTCAAGGGCATATTATCAAGCCCATTATCGCCGCTTTAGCGGCAGATTTTCTGCCGCTAAAGCGGCGATAATTTTAACGCCGTTTCTTGATAATATGCCCCTAAGATTTTAATAAAAACATGTATAATGTACATTGTAGGGTCTCCCAGGCATCCCTCTTCATCCGTTGGTCTTTTGTGTCATTCACACTTTTGTTCCACCCCCACCTCAAATCCAAAAGCAGGTGGGCCGGGGCCAGCCCACTTCGGCCATTGGCTTCCCTCACATTGAGTGACGTCATTCTGCTCCAGCACAACGTTCACTTACGCTCAAAGGGGCTTATTTACAAGGCCCTTGCACCACTTTTGCGTCACTTTTCCTATGTTAAAAATGACGCAAAAGTGGCGCAAGGGCCTTGTAAATCTGCCCCAAAGAGTAAGTTGCCTTCAGTGCCAGTGCCAGGGCCCAAAGTGTGCTTTTTCATGAAAAACAATGCCTTTTCTTTCGCTTTTTATTATTTTTGGAGGTCTGCTCTCCCTTGCTGGCGCCATGCATGCACTGGGGGCAGTTCACACAGTAATACGCAGAACACATCAAGCTTCATGAACACCGCTGAGCCGGGATATTCGAGATTTCTAAGCCCACAAGAAATCAGGGCATTGTTTATTAGCAGTCTTTAAATTCACGCCGTCCAGCGACAAAGTGTTCACTTCAGTATGAGCACCAGGAATGCCTTTACATTACAGGAATGAAAATAATGCAACAGTGAACAAGCAGTTAAAAGATTCATGCGCACTTTTGCCCACACAAGAACGAGGCCTTGCGCATTGACGTGATGTGGCCAGTAATGCAAGTTAATCTGTATTACTGCTGTGGCCCTTTAAAGATAGGCTATAAACTCAAATTAATAATAATATACGTGCATTAGCAGCCGGCTCCTGGGTGCTCAATAAACACCACATAATAAAATCAGCATTCTCGTTAAACGCCCCGCGTGGAAACATCACACAATACATCAGGAATAAGAAGAGAGCAGGTATTTATATTGGGGATAACTAGCACGGCCCACCAATTCACATTAAGGGCCTAATTTCTTGTATACCCTCTGGCTGATCTTGTGTTGTTCTGACGGGCATTAATATAAAAGGGGCCACCCAGTAGAAAGAAAAAAAGACAGCTCTCTTTGGTAATGTAAATCCCCCCACTGTCGTGACAGGAAGTCTGGACTCTATTAAAGACAGGGGGGGGGGGGGGGAAGATTATGACTAGTTCTCATGGAGTTTGAAGTTAGAAGAACTAGTCACCCTCGAGCCTCCGGCCTTGTAATGGAATCTTCATTAAAATCCGCTCACAAGAGCCCTACTAGAACGTTCCTTGGTTTGATGACGTCACCTGGGGTGGAGTTCTTGTGTGACATCATCCGCTGCCTCTTTCCGCGAGCTCACAGCCTCCCTACGGCAATGGCTGCCAGTCCTGTTCGACGAGTGAAGTAATGGAGGACTCCAATTGACCTGACAAGAGAAATTTGAATGTTTGGGTGCAAGACTCATTTTGTCACTGTTGCTTTAATTTAAAAAAAAGAAAAACTCTGTTTGCCTGTCTAGTTATAAAAAAAAAAGTCAGTGGTATGTGTGACCAGGTTCCCGACAATGCCTCGCTTAGGCAACTACTCAGTGCACGCGAAAATATGTGCGGTCGGAAAGTGTGACTAATGACGACTGATTCTCGCATTTTACTGCCAAGCTCCTGGTGGTCAGTGCCGTGGCTGTGGCTTCGGCTAGAGTGGGCGCCTTTCTTTTCACACAGTCTGACGCCAAGCGTGGTCACATACGGTTGAGGTGTCCTTACTGTTAGGGTGGGGTGAGTGGGGGTAGGGGCAGAGAGGAAATCCTACCGGGCTGCCTCGCAGCATAACTTTCAAAATAACGCCCGTGCAAGGTATCCAAGCCCAAATATGGCATCGTGATTAACGTAAAGTAGGTCACAGCGCTGTAATGGCGGATGCCTCGCGTGCCACCCTTTCAGGGACACAAGTCTCCTTAATGCTGTCGACAATCTCAGGGTTCAAGAGAATGCCAAGCCGGTCTGATGACTTGCCTACTATTTGTATATTATGTGTATTGTGATGTTTTTCGTGAATAAATGTGTTTGTGTAGAATTATTCTAATAATTAGCATTTAGACAGCACAGGAATTACATACACTGAATTATCCATGGCATTTATTAATTGATGCTATTGACTGCTCAACTGTGGTTCTTTCATTTTTATCTATTATCTTTATTTCGGTTTCAAAGACCATAAAAGTGCATAAACACAACCAGCACAAATAAATACTTTAAATACTCATTAAAAGTCACTAGTACTAAAACAGCTCAGCATGATATGAAGTGCAGTGATGACTCTAAAATTCTAAAAGGCTAAAGACTATGGTTCTGTAGCTAACACTATGGATACAAATGATGCAGCTACGGTGGAGCGGGTTGGGGGAAGGAGGGGTTGTTGCAAAACATTTTGGGAAGCTATACTGGGAAGCCATTGGCCACAGGGTCGCCCTGTGACCCAAGCTTAAATGAAAGGTTACACCATCACATCCTCCAGCCTAGGAGAAATAGAGGTGTGTTCTGATTGAATGCTGAAATGAGGTAGAAATAACTTTGCACTACAGGACGGTCGATTAGCAAAGGAAGGGGAAGGTCTTAACAGCCGCGGCCCATGCAGGTAAGAGCGGTGGGGCGGTGGGGCCCGGTGGGGGGAGATTTCTACAGAAGACGACGAGGGGAAATTAATTATTTATTTAATTTTCTCTCATCATGGCTCGTCGAAATCCCCCCCCCTCCCACTAGGACCCACCGCTCTTACCTGCACGGGCCGCAGCTGGGTCGCACCAGGTCTGATGAAGAAAGAGGACAGGAATGTGGGTCAAATGAAGCAGTGCATTTGGTAATTCTACTTTTTCTCACACGGCACGTGACCTGTGCTCAACATTTGCCCGACGAGGAGAATACCACTCATATTTACTCACTAAGAGAGGGTGAAGTATAAAAATACACAGACAGAAAAATGAGTAGAAGTACACGGAGCTGGAAGTACATCAATGCTTAGGTCTAACAGGTGTGCCTCATATTTCGCAGTTGTGTGTCATATACCCAAATGGCTTCTTTTTTGTCAGCTTCACCATGAGGCAGTTTACCTTGCATCTTCATACTTCAATGGAGGCTCTGAGCCAGACACCATGCCATATGTTTCTGGCAATTATCTCAAGCTAAATTGTTTCTCAGTTCCCCGGTAGATCGGTCAAAACTGTGAAACTATATTGACCTCAGAAGCATTACAGTGACGTAATCTCACCTAGGGATAAATCCCGTACATCATGTTGAGGTTTTACCCTGGGCAAAATGTCCGCCCTGGGTAAATGAGGGATGTGTGGAAACGGAGCCACCACTTCTGATTACTGCATATTTCCACACTTTCCGACTGTTTCCCACATGCAGATTTCACCAGGTACCTGGAGAAATGTGCACCGGGAAAAATCTTGGGAGTGTGCAGGTCCATATCTAAGAAACCCGAGATTGGGTGCATACAGTGATTGTGCCCTATCCCAGTGTTTCCTCATCTGTTAGATTCAGGCCCTTAGTATGTCTTGCAGAAAGAGGCCTCTTCCTATGAGAAGCTTGAACCGAGTCAGCAGAATGGGAGACGCTTGTGTGCCCTAGAGAGCGTGGGTAAACCGAGGCACATAGGCAGACAGTGCCTAGATCTTCGGGGCAATGTGAGCAGCCAGTGAAATGGAAAGAACATGTGAGAAGCTTAGCAAATATGGGCAAAGATTTATAGTGCGCTTGCAACGTGCAACTCGCCGCCCCCCACTGAAACGACTCCCAAGGAGATAGACAACTTCAATTAATGTGGTTTAACCAAGGGCGTAGCTTTTTATTCACATAGTCACATCGCATCAGTGAGGAATGATAACCATACTTACGGCATACATTATTGTTCTGAGAATACAGTAAGATCGGCCAAAGACATTGTTATGAAAATGTAGGACGTAAGATCAGCAAAACAGCTCAAAAATTGTGCAAGCAATGAAACAGTTGTTTCCACCCATTACAGCACAGCACTTCAGAATGCACTGGTAAGATCTGTTCAAGCCATTATTGCTCTGAGAATACAGTACATAAGATCAGCAAAACAGCTCAAAGACTGCAAGCAATAAAACAGTTGGCAACACTTTGCAATGCAAAAGTGCCAGCAGGCCCCTTTTCCATATCCATCGCCCACGCCCTCAACCCAGGGCATCAGGAGTATAACTTCTTGGCAACTTCCTCTCCATCTCTCAGGGGGATGGACAATACCATACCCACCGTTCCACATGCACCAGGGCACTGCACAGCACTCCGTCCCTGCCGGGGTACCTATCACCAGGCAATCCCCCTGAAAATGTTCAACTCCAGACATCCCGGAATAGGGCATAAAAGGTCCAGGACCACCAGCAGGTCAGTCCCCCCTCCTGCCTGCCCAGTGCCTGCACAAAACAACACCCCTCCAAGGTGGACGTTCAGTAAATCAGTCCAAAGTTTGAGGAGCCCCCGTTTTTCTGCTGCAAGAAATTTCGCCAATTCCTCCTTCCTCCAGGAGTGGGTGGGCGGGTGTTTGCAGTGGTATGCTGGCTGGTGCGAGGTGGAGAGAAAAAGAGGCTGATCCCTTGCCTCATGATGCCTTATATGCTGTCCGGGCACCCCCAGATGACTTCACTGGCGACCCTCTCTTCATCCTGGCAAAACAGACGAGGGATTACTGGTTTGGCTCCTGCCCATGGAGCGTCTAAGGGTGCCCCACCTCTATATGCGGGGCGCCTGGTCATTATCATTGGTTTTTCATTTAACAAACCACACAGCATTACAGAATTCTAGACATGTTAGGGCGTTCTAGGATTCTATACATAGTTCTCGAGCAAAAGTCTATTAAGTGTCTTTGCATCACAAGTTTTATTGTTTATCACATTCCCCCTGATGCTAAGAACTTTGTATAGTTGATCAAAAATGACAATGCAATATACAATATATGGACAAACCTTGTAGGATACATGGTGCAAAAAGAGATAGTGTGGGAGCTGGGGTCTTAAGTGTCAGTGCACAAGACGAAGTGCTCAGGGACATACCTTTATTGGGCCTCCGCTAACCACGTTTTCAGACTCCGTACATCATCTATGGCAACCATGCTAGCATCCATTTCTTCTTGTGAAAACGGGATCTTCCGTTTAAAATAAAAAGCTGCCTAAGGACATACTCTCACTGTACGCAATTTGTCCACTGCAGGGCTATCCTTAATGAAGCACGCTTGCCATCTTGCATTCTAAGCAAAAATGACTCAGTTTTCACCAATTTTCGTTAATTCAATTATCCAATTTAAAAGAAAAAAACAGACAATTAAACAAATTGATCTTGGTCACAGGATGACTCAAGTACTGCAGTTAGATTTGTTCTCCGGGTTCTGCATACTCAGGGTAGCGGACAACACTATAGCCACTATTGTCATTCGCAGCTCTCACTCCAGATGAGCAGGCACGGATGTACTATGCAAATTACCAAAGCTCCTATTTTGGGCTCCAAGCTTGAGCAATCTAAGTGCACACAAGGAAAGGCTGTGAGGTAGGAGCACAGATATATAAAAAAAAATACAGTTCTAAACATTCCACAGTAGTTACTGATTTGAAGGGAGACAGACGCCTTACAACAGTCCACACTCCATATCTGGCCATCATCCCGAATAGGCCCCTGGTGGAATATAGTTCACTCTCAGCTGTTTGCACACACCTATACCAAGTCGAACTCTCCAATCAAAGGAAATTATGCTTCCTAAACCAATATTAGACCATGCGGGCAGAGCCCGATGAGAGTAAATGCTACATACATCATGAGCATGTCTGTTGAAGGTTGGCTGGACCACAAAAGAAGAAAATAAAAGACCCAGGCAATCTTATTATGAAATATGCTTTATTACATTACTGTGATATTCAGGAAATTGAACCAAGTGTGGTTCGGGTTGAGTGTGTAAGTCCGTTGAAGCGTTGAATCCTTCAGGGGTCTTTAAAAGTCAGTAGCCCAAGATCTTGTATGGTTAGAGGGATAACACCAATGGTTCTGAAGCCCTTCTGACCAGTAGCTCAGAAGAAATGGGATTTCAGCAAGAGTCTTTTTGAGACTTCCCAACAATACATGAGTCCTAAAGAAGGAAAAGTGGGCTTCGGCACCGAGTGGAGTGGTTGGAGGGAAGCGAACGTGAATCCTTCACTTTGGGATCAAATTCGAATTGGGAAAGATGAACGGGTTCTCCAGTACCTAACACCCTTGTTGTCCTTGGATAGTAATGAGGTCTCTTCCACCGCTAGGCAGCTCCCTGCAGCTCTATCTTCTTGGGCTGAACACTGTAATCCAGTCCTGTCCTCACTGTAGACCCCACTGGAACTGGGCCTGAGGTTTGTTGAATGACTGAGCCTTGTGCTTGCTCACAGCTGGTTGTCTGTACCATAAAGTGTTGGGCATAGACTGGATCCAGTAGTACAGGTACTTTGGTCACAGCCTGCTTCAGCCTGTCAAAGGTCCCCCGACACTCTGCACAACAACCGGTCTCTGTTGCCTGCTTCTTTGAGGTCACAGCAGTCAGTGGTGCATAGTTGACAGGCATCGCCATCTTGGTTGCCTGCTCGTTGCTGTGTTTCTTGGGAGAACAATTGTGCAGTCAACCTAGTGGCACTTATGCACACTTGCAGAATATGGAGTTCATTGGAGACCAAAGGCAGGTGTAATAAACAATGCAGCATGGGTGCAGGTGCACACCTAAAATTGTCAAGCTTAAATGAATTTATCCTTAGTGAGAGCCTCCCTTCCACATTTCTTTTTTTTCTTAAACACAGGAGGAGCACTAGAACAATGGCTGAAACAGCCCTGCTTTTGCACTAAATCATCATCTGTGTTTTAGTCATGGAGTGACTTATACCAACGTAATCAATCATAATGTAAGTATCGATATAAGCTTGCGCAATATATAAATTACGTCGCAAAAATTAATTATACATAAGAGAATATGAAGAAAAAGCAGAGTATATCAGTAGCAAAATAAAATATAATTTGGAGTTTTCACAGACTATGCCAATGGTAACTATACCATTGCCTGACACATCTACATATGATAATACACCTCATCTGATATGGACAGTTAAACATCGATTTACAAACACAGTGGCTTAGATAATATTTGGATGCTAGAAAGTACAAAGGTGACTCTGCATACATTGTCTAATAAACTCTAGTAATTAATACAGCTGGAGAGACAGTAATTAAGCAATAATATTTTGTACCCGCATCTGCCTATCTCTATAATTACACTTTAAAGGCGCACACTACACATTGCTCACTTGGTGCAAATCATCAGGTTTACGTAAAAGATGTATGCTTTCAAAGCTTTCCAGAACGCTGAATAGTTGCTACTCTACCTGAGTAAATAAGGAAGGGAACTCTGGTGAGTGGGGCCCTAAACTGACAATGCTTGCCGAGCTTTGGATTTAAGGGCTGCATGGGGAATCTCCAACAGATTTTGAGAACGACTGTGGAGTAAATGAGGGCCTATATAGGGAGAGCTACACCAAGGGAGGTAATTGGGGCAAAGATTGTTCTTCCATTCATATATACATCAAGCTTGGTTAGGTGGCTTCAGAAACATGCTCTTTCTCCCTAGTCACCTTATGGCTCTAATACCTGCATTTTGAGCCCCCTGCAAGTAGCTGATCTTGGAAGCTGAAAGGCCTACATAGCAGTAATCAGTGCCGGATTGTAATTGTCTTTCAAGAGCAAATCAATATTATTTTGATCTGTTGTCACAGGCCCCTTAAAGGAGTGGGGCCCATAGGCCGGTGCCTACTTTGCCTATTTGGTTATCCGGAACTGGCAGCAATTGCCAGTAATAAAGTCTGGCGTCAAAGGTGGCCCCATGATGAGTATCCTGTGTTGGGGAAATAAGAGAGGGGGGGATAAGACTCAGTGTGGCAGGCTGACAGGAGCAACTGCTGACTACTGTAACCATTGGGTACTGAGAAGACATGTCAGCATCGAAGGTGAATCGTAAGTATTTTACTTCGGTATTGACTGTCAAGTTTTGGCCTGGAATGCAGGGAATGGGGAAAGAGGAAGGCTAGGCCTACCTTACACGTCAACCCAAATGATATCTGATTTATCATTGTTAAGTGGAAGGAAATAGTCACTCATCCAGGCTTTTACTTTATTCCTTAAGATAATTTGCAGGTTGTTCATAGTGGTACTATAACTCGAAAAGTTGATGTGGTCTTGAGTATGGCGGGCTTATGATTGAACCTTAAACTAGGAGTTATTACAAATCTAAAACAGATAAGCCAAACAAATGTTAACGAGAGCTGGTTAGAATGGTGAAACCTGGTGGACCCAATAAATGGAGTAGAATCTTAAGGCTTTAAATAGCCCACTAAAACTCTTTAGGTTTGATGGGGGAGAAAGGAGGTAAACTTCATGAGTGTGGATTTGTCAGCATGAACTATAAGACAACCCTGCCCATAAGAATGGCATGATCGTTCATATTAAATGCCACAAAGAGGTCCAACATAACTAGCAGATAGCCATTCCTTTAATCTGTGAACCTGATGCATCACCCCAGAATACAAGCACTGCTCTTTTGGTGCTGTGTAGAGGGCAAAGGCCAGACTGGATTGGGGAAAGGCAAATGTTGTCTAGGAAGGCCTGCAGCTGATTGGTATCTATCTTCTTAAGAACTTTGGCTAAGATTGGCAAGTTGATGATTGGCATAAAGTTAGCTTGGATGGAAGTATTCAAATTATCTTTCTTTAAAAAGGCAATGACTCCAACCCAGCAAAACAATACCTTTAGAGAAACAGAAATTTGTGACACAGGCGCTCGGGGCAGCAACCATGATAGCATGGTCTCTAAGCAGCCTTGCCGGGGTGCTGGATGCATTTCAGCATCCATCAGACTTAACTCCCTATGGATGAATGTAATCGTTCAGAGAGTCAGATTGTCAAAGGAAAAGTAGGAAGGGTTAAAAATGGAGAGTTTGGTCAAGATGAAGAGACTTAGAAGTTATTTAGAGGCCCTGACGACTAGTATTAATTTTAATGTTTTTATATTTTCTAAGACTGCTTACCTGTGTGAGGAAATTGTGCATGTGAGAGGTGAAGATCAGAAATGCCAAAGTGCAGGAAATAACAGAAGAGGTAAGATAAGCTTTTACAGAGGCAATTTGGAGTGCTAATCTAGAGAACTCAATCTTACAAGACCTATTTAGGTCGAGCCTAGGCAGCGCATGCGCTGTCTGCAAGACCTGAAGTAATGACAATACGGAGTGTAATCCCGCCTGCTGCTTGGCATTGGTTCAATCCTGCATCACTCCTATATCCTGGCTCCCTATTGGTTTGTGCTGGCGAAACGTCATTTCCGTTTTTAGTCTGGCAGCACGACCAACTACAGTTTCATTACACTATAGGTGCTGATGTGTTTTGTTTGGGGACTACTTATTTTTAACCATGGCGCCCGCTTAAGGGGCCGCCATGCACATAGGTTTTATTTCCCCAGGCACCATGCTTTGTTTCAGCACGGCGCCCGCTTTAATGTTAAAAAAACCAAACATCACGGGGCAGATTTACAAGCCCCTTACGCCACTTTTGCGCCGCCGTTGCGTCACTTTTGTGACGCAGCGGCAGCGGAAATCATGCGCCATGCTGCGGGGGATTTACAACGTGACGCATCTAGGGAGATGCGTCACGTTGTAAAGCCCTGCGCCACATGAAACCTGCGTCAGGTTTCATGTGGGCGTGCCGGCGCAGGGGGGGGCGTTCCTGCGCAAGGAAGCCCCGTAAAAGTGACGCAGTGAAATCTACAAGATTTCACGGAGTCACTTTACGTCCCTGCTGCGTCAAATCCTTACGCCTGCTTCAAGCAGGCGTAAGGAGTGACGCAGCATGTTAGGTATAGGGCACCCCTGAGCAGTACTGGAGTTACGTCGCACTTCCGACACGACTCCAGTACTGCGCCACCCTTCCGCCGACAGATGCGTCACGCATCTGTTCATCCTTGCGCCATGATGCGCCGCATTGTAAATGCGGCGCATCTGTGGTGGCGCAAGGGTAAACTTGCGTCATGCATCTTCCCTGGCGCATCCCTGCTGATTTGCACGGATGCGCCAGGGAACGTAAATCTGCCCCCATATACTTAAGTTGGAAGCCAAGGCTTTGCCGAACGAAGACACATTTTTTAGGAGGTGAGCACTGGTTTTGGTTCCTAGAACAGGGAAATGCCTTCCTGCTCACATTTAACTTAAAATAAAACTACTCCTGGAAGCACATAATTATAAACGCTGTTTTTCTTTCTTTACCGAGGCTCCGGCCGCCGAGCTTCGTGCATGTTTGCCCTAAATCACCTCATCTCCCTGTGGTACCCCCACCTCCTCCCGCACGTCGCTACTGCTCCGACGAAAGAATCCAATTGTATGTGCCCCTTTGCATCATGAGTAACCCTGGGCAAAGCACTACGCTACGCTCGCGTAGTTTGCGAAGTTTGCGCTACTTCGCACAACGCGAATTGCACGTAGCACAGTGCAAACAGCGCGTAGCGTAGTGCAGCGGTCATTTTTGCTTGCTCGCGGTCCTCAACGTCAAGTTGGCGACCGCGAGCAAGCAAAATGATATCCCGCGAGACTTTTTCCTCGTTCGCGATCAGCAACATCAAGTTGCCGATCGCGAGCGTGGAAAATAAACCTCCCGGCGAGATTTTCAACGCGGGGAGGTCAGGTTTCTCATTGCGAGTGGTCGCGTATGCTCGCGACAGTCCGCGTTGAGAGAGCTGCCGCTCGAGTAAAAATCTACTCGAGCGGCAGTAAAAGACAGCTCGCACTGTGCAAGATGCCGTTTTCAATGATTGCACAGTGCGGACAAGCATCCGGCACTGTGCAATCATTGCGAACAGTGCACTACGCAGTTCGCGTAGTGCTACGCGTAGCTCGCGTAGTGCGAACTGCACTTTGCGTAGCTTCGCGTAGCGCTACTTCGCGAACTACGCCCAGGCTTAAATGAGTTACTTACTTAAAATTCAATGTGAAAGGCTGTTGGAAATAGGACCCTTTTGGAAGTGCTCCTGCCGAAGGAAAGAGGCAGAAGCCAGCAAAATGCATATTTGCATGCCCTGTTTTAACGTTATCCAATGCCGGCACATAAGTGGCTTCCTTTTGCACTCTGTATTTTACAATTAAAGACTGCTCCAATGAAAAGGAGAGTGACCTATCGGTTTAAGCCTCAGGATTAAGGTTCCTGTCTCTCCGGAGGCATGGGATCGAGTCCCACTGCTGCCAGTTATTTTGAATCTATTGCAATGTCCTATCGTATTTTGTTCATGTTTAGGACATTTTTATTTTAAAAATATTAGGCTCTTGTCTCTTCATCAGGAAGCAATGCTTCTCGACATTCGCGCCGTCCAGGAACCTGTGATTAATGGTGATATTTTAGACATGGATCAGAGGAAAGGCAAAATGAGGAGTGTGACGACAACCTAGGCACCTGGGCTACAGGCTTTCAAATAAATACTAAGCGATAAACTCGGGCAGTTGTCACACAGTTCGTGAGTGTTATGATTGACAATTAGAAAAGAAGAACTGAATGACCAATTCTCAATCAATCAAGGCAGGAGGGACCAGTGGCACTGGCATATGAATCTTTATCATATGAAGAGGTATTGTAAATAGCAGGTAAAATAAAGTCTTGCTCACTTCGCCTCTTAGAAGCTGAAGAAAAGCAATAACTTTTTTCAAGAGTACTGCATTTCTATTAAAAGTTTTTCATGCAAAAAGTGCATAGTTTTGCTGTAATTCCCTGATTCGGATGTTGAAGGTAGATATAGTTCAGGATTAGTTATGCAGTGATCAGTCCTCTGTCCTGATTTCCAGGCTAGTTCTTTAGAGTTGAGATACAGTAAACCTCTTCCCTAGCCTTATTTCCTGATTTCAAGATCAGAGCTAAATTCCGAACCCTGAGAAAAAAAGTTTGCGCAGGAATAATAATTGTGAGTTATCACCCCCTTTCAGTTTTCCCCTCATAGGTCCTGGTTAAACGTTTTAAGGAATTGGAGGGGGGTGTATTTACCACTCCTTGTGAATACCAATAACAGGTATTTACCATATGTGTTTCAGGTCTCCTATTCCTTGTTGTCAATTTGGACAAACATTTGCAATGCGATAGGTCTCGCATTTGCAAGCGTTTAAGCAATTGGCATTGTAAATGACAATGTCTTTTATTTATGTTTTAAAAATCAGCACATAAATAAAAGGCATTGTCATTTACAATGCCAATAGTTCAAACTCTCGTAAATGCGAGACCTATTGCATTGCAAATGCTTGTTTTATGTGAATTCGATTTTTAGGAAGCACTACAGATCCAGTTTAAAGACGGAATTAAGTTATAGCATGAGCTTACCATGCAACGGGGTGCACTCTGTCTATCTGGATAAACACATTTTGGAAAAAGGTAGCAACAACAGTGTGGGTCTTGATGTTGTATGACCCTGTATACTCTGCATAAGGCCCATCTCAGATAGGGCAGCGAAAAAAAGGAGGCAAGATAGGCGGTAGGAACATCAAGCCACAGGCTGACGCCCCCACAGACTAGAAGGGTGGATATCTTGACCAAGGGATCCCCTGTTAAGTCTTCCAGGTTGTTCAGTAGTGAGTACTCCTGGAGGTGGCACGTGGAATCCAGAAGATAGAATGTCAAACAACAGATCTATGGTTGAAGATCAGTGACAAAATTGTGCGGCATGTATTGCTGTTTAACCACTGATCTATAAATGGGTAAGCAACAGGATAGGGCGGGGCGGTAGCTCTGGATCAGCGCTGGGATTAAAAATTGCTGGCACTTTAATTTCTGTTGTTGCAACATGCAAAGTGAAATCTGTAAGAGTTAAGACATTGCACAGATTTGGAAAATCGATTCCTGACTTGCAACCAATGCATAAACAGTACCTAGTTCCCAGAAGTTTCACTAATAAAGAGTATACAAAGTGTATAATTTGACACAACTGGAACAGCAGTCATATTGTTGGTAGTCCAGAATGTCACGTTAAACAGTAACATTTGGCACAATATCATTGTTCAGCAGGGGAACACTTCACCAGATGCATGTCAGATAGTACATCTGTCAAGCTTAGAGTGAAGAGCTTTGTTCTTCTCTCAGCTGCGTGGCTCGATTCCTGATTCTCTCTCAAGTCCAACAATACAAGTTTGAGCCTGTCTGTCTATATGGTGTCCTGTATGCAGCTGTGCTGGAACAATATCCAACAAGCATTTGCAATGCAATAGGTCTCGCATTTACGCGAGTTTGAGCTATTGGCATTGTAAATGACAATGCCTTTTATTTATGTTTTATTTTTAAAACATAAATAAAAGGCATTGTCATTTACAATGCCAATAGCTCAAACTCGCATAAATGCGAGACCTATTGCATTGCAAATGCTTGTTCTGTGACTGGGCGGTTAAAAGCCATCACTGGGTGCAGATGTCTAAGAAAGTCTCAAATTGCATGAGCTAAAGACATACTTCCCAAAAACAATTCAACAAATATTCATCAAAGACAGTCAGCTCCATATACAAGACAACACAACTGCTCTCACTCACTGACTGGTCATCAACGTGCTAAGACTTGCAACAGCAATACCAGCGACAATTGACAAGCCTGAATAATATGATGCAAGAACCAAGAGTCCACTGTGTCACACTGATGCTTTTGTACTTTAGTGCAGTGTTGTCAACACGCATCTGCGAAGCACCAGGATGGCCATTCAAGACAGGAGATGGCGGCCCTCTTGGCACTGTGCAGTTCCCTACACTCTTCTTTAAGTGTTTCCCACCATTAACATTGACACTGCTGTTCCAAGCAAACCGAGACCACTTTCTTCTTTCGCCAGCAGGGAACTGGACCATCAGCACACACTGGGCAGAGAGGTTCATTGAGATTCCAAGGGTACCTCACTCCTCACAAGTTAATCGCTAGGACATGAATGGGTTTCTCCGTTCAACAAATCAAGAGAATGTGGCGTAACGGCCAGAGCTGCCGACTAATGAACTGGGGAACAAGATTTGAGTCTCAGCGTCGCCTCAACATCCTGTGATTCGGTAAAATCACTTGATATCCCCGTGCCCACCAAACATGAATGTGTCCGTGTGTGTTGTAACTTGTGCTCATGTAAAGCGCTCCAATACCTTGGGTCGAGTTTGCGCTATGAAAAAAACAATGCCATGTCACAACTCTCAGTGGGCAGCTAGGCTGCACTACAACCCACCCCGATGGTCAGTGTTGAATTATTTTTCATTTATTCATTTTGAATAGGGTAACAACTCACATAAGCTCTCTATTTTGCTAAGACAAATCCAAGCGATGTTCACCATGTCATAAATTCAAAAACACTTGCAAAGAAAGCCAGGTTGAAAAATCCAAGATAGTTTCACAAAGTGGCCGAAGTCGAATACTTCTGACTTCTGGGTGGTTACTGGTTGAAAGGAGTACTTCAATGTACACTAGAGATGGCGCTTGGTATTGTGAATATGCCCGAAGATTTTTTTTTTGTTAACATGTATGAACTGAGGCACGGCACGTGGGGGCAAACTGATGTCTCCAGGATCACACAATTTTCGTCAAGAGAATAAGCAGGGAAGTCAGTTCTCCTGGTTGGGCAGTCAGCAAGTTAGCCACCAGCAAACATCCCTCAACTTTAGTGAATCCATATCGACAAGTGACCATGGCACTTGTACGTGCGCACGTACACACACACACACTCTAACCCTCCTCTTACACCAACAACCATCAACAATAGGCTGACAACAAATGCCAAAGGCTCGTTTTCAAACACTTCCAGGCCGTAAGCCATCATGTAAATGCGGACCGCTCTCAGTCAGCGTGGAAGGCCCCCTCCCACTGCCCATGATAACTCCGTGACACATCGAGCCTCTGTTCCCCGCGGCCCTCACGATCTCACAGTGCACTTCCTGCGGAGCGTGGGGAAGCTACCGTGCTCGGATACTTCAAAGGTGCCGCATCGGTACTCACAGAGGTGCTGGCACCGCAATCATGACTCCGCAGGACGCGGGCAGGCCATCTCCGGGCCCCCCGCCATTGGTGCAGAGTTGAGTAGCCGGCCGCAACCAGAGCCCAAGGGAGGGTGCACACCGGGAGGGGAGGCAGCAGGCGGCAGTGACGCACAGGAGCCCGGCTATGCACGGCCGCAGAGACCCCTTGGCTCCGGCCCCACGGCCACATTCCTCCGCTGCGCGTCAGGCGCTCTGCCCGCCGGAATGTCAGCCCGGAGCTGGAATGTGCAGGGCTTCGGCGGCCGAGCTGGTGCCAGCACCAGTCAGGAAACAGAGGGCCCATTGCGCGAATGGAAAAAAAAGTGCTTATCCAGTAATTGAAGGAGACAGTATAACGCCGGAAGTAAACGATCCAGTCCTGATGGGCGGTCCCAAAAGGAGACAGGGCGGTAACAAGGAGGGACTGAGAAGCCTCATTTTCAATCGGAAGCCAGCATTTACCATGGACGATGACGCAGCCAATGAAAAAGATGGGCGGGGCTTCCACTCCACTTCTAAAACATACCCTAATACAATATGCCTCGCAGAGCGAGCAGCGCATGCACGCTGCAACGCTAGGCGAGACCAAAAAAGGGCTGCTGTCTATTTGAGTCAGATTACCAAACTCATAACTATTGAAAGTCGTAAATGAGACATCCTCCTCCCCTGTGGAGTTAGAGGCATTTCCTCAAAGCATCCATGAATCAGGGGCTCCAGTGATGAAGTTTGAAGTGTAAATAAATAAAAGACTAAATGGAGTATACATTTGTTACAAGAGTGGCTGGTATTAATGGTGTCCTCATTCTCCTTTAAATGGTGCCTATATGCAAATAAATTGCTGCTGGACAACCACATCTTACTTCTGTCTCACAAATTTTGATGTTCTCTTTTAAAGGCGGATGAGAATTCAGCCAATTCATCAAAAATCTGAAAAGTGCCAAATTGAAGTAGCCGTCTACAATTTAAAATCCTTTATAATCCCAATGGATATATGCTGAGCGTCGTTGGAACCCATGGTGCACTACAGACAATCTTTTAACAACCAGGCCCGTGCATCGAATCACTGAGCCACAGCCTATGTAATGCCCAACACTAGAACAGAGCTACAAGTAACAATGGACACCAAAATTGTGGTATGGTTTTAATAACTCAGGGAATATTGACTAGGAATGCTACTGATCTTTAAAACACAGGAGTAACACAACCCCTTGCAGCCATGTGGCACAGGGAGGCACACATGCTTCTGGGACCCCAGTCAACTTAAAGCCTACAAATATTTGTGAGTTATACGAGTCTCTTAGGGCGCCTCTCCACAATCTGCAGGGAGGCCCAATCATTGTACATTATGCCACTGCTCTGAAATATTGTGTATTGTATTGTATTGTGTATGCAGTAGATATAATACCACAATGTAGGATTCTGCCTAGGAATGGAACAATACTGCTCGGAATATTTAGACCAGACAATGCCCACAGATTACTGAGCCACCAGAATTGACCTCAGGATATTGTTTGTTAGACTAAAGTGACAACTAGAGCTATTCAGTGGAATAAAAACTATAGTATAACAGCACTTATAAGCTAAATCTCAGAGGCAATCTTTGTCATCAGGATGACACTGTTCTATGCATAGTAAGTCCTTTTTAAGATTCTCAGCCACACTAATATTATAATAGGCAAAATCAATAGGTCTGGCTGTAGCAAACTAATGCACTGGGTATTTTCAGGTCTGGCTTGACAGTGCAGCTGTCTGCTGACGTGTTGTTACCAATTCTTTATACTATCCTCTGAGTGGGCGCTGGCTCTGCCCAAGGATTATCTCGCCCACTCACACAATGCTATTAGCAATTTGGTGCATCACTCTTCCGTCTATATAGTGCTTGCATTGCAACGCATGAGGGAATACTTTAGATCTCAAAAGTACACTAAATCGTCACATATTACTTTAGTTATCTCATTGATGCCCTGCATACATAAAGAAATCGTGTTTGTTTGTTGTTATTATTTTATTAGGATTTTTAAAAGTATTTATAAATAAGGCTTGTTTTTCTTTTTTATTGCAAGCATTTAGCACACAAATAAAACAGAAGGAAAAAAGAAAAAATTGAGGGGCATATTATCAAGGGATTTATCGCCGCTTTAGCGGCACTTTTTGCCGCTAAAGCGGCGATATTTATATCGCCCTATTAGCAAGCTGTCTCTAACTGGCGTTAGCGACAGCTTTTAGGCGTTAGCGGCCGGGATTCACATCGCCTTGCATGTCAGCGATAATTATCGCTAATGACATGCAAGGAAGGCGTTCCCTACTAAAAGCGACTGGAAACAGTCGCTAACTCCACTACCCCCTATTAGCAAGGCAGGCGAATAAATAATTTGCGCTAAGCGCGTTTATCGCTATATTTTATCACCTGCTAGTGAGGATGACTTACCTGTTTAAAGTATAGGAGGTGGATTCTAATGCTGAATCCACCTTAGCGATAATGCGAGAATATCGCTGCTTTTCCAGCGATATTCTCACATTTTGCCGCTATCGCTGGAAATATTATCGCTATGGAGATAAACCTTACTAATAGGGTGTTATCTCAGCGATAATTTCCAGCGATAGGCGGCGTTAACAAAAAACGCGCTAAGCGCGTTTTGCGATAAATATCGCAACTCCTTGCTAATATGCCCCTATGTCACTTGAACGTGGAGACCATGTACTTGGAATAAAAATGAAAACAAAAAATATCCTTTGTATATCATTTTAATTTCATAGTATGGATATTTCCTAGCAGGCAGGAGAGCTTAAAACACGTGAAGAAAGCCTTTTTAGTTTTAATACATATCACAGGAAAATAAGATTTTTATTGGTGTCTCTGCTGCCTCTTTCTGGGTTGTCAACCACAACCTTCTAAGGAGGTAGCTCGCTATATTTGTTTGCCAAAAGCGTCAGGCATGGGTTTCAACACTTTTCAAAATATTTTCCTCTTTGTTCCAGTGTCAAGTAGATCTTCTCCGTGCATAGTATTTTTAATTTCTTATGGTGGCACAATTTTTAATCGGTTATCTTTTTTGTACCCCAAGCCCCAAAGGACACTTGTTTGGCCACTCACAGGAGGATCATTATCAGCTTTCCCCTCTGAGCCCTAAGTGGGTAAGTGAGTTTATCGTCGACACCGAGGATTGTGTAAGCTGAAAATCTCAGTGTTGGACAGTCATACGTTGCGTCTGAGTCATTTAGCACCCAGGGCCTAATTTATATCTCGGCGGACGACCCGTTGTTCCGCCAGTGGAATGGAGTAGTTTACTCAGTCCCCCTGGTAGAGGGGCCGCCTGATGAATTTGTAAATGACTGCCAAGCTGGCAGTCGTTTAGATAGCATTGAAAGGAAACGTCGTCATGGCTGTTCACGTCAATGCTCTTCGCTGTTTGGTGCAGCAGTATGGCTACATGGCAGAGCCCTGTACCAATCAGTTTTCTTTTTTATTTTCTAAAAGAAAATCCGATTTTGGATTTTTAAAAAAAATAAAATTAAAATGCCGCCCTCGCCATGGGAGTTATTGGCCATGGTTGGGGGGGCATTATTCCTTTTTCATTGTCTGTTGCCACCAGGGTTTGCCTGGCGGTGACGTACAGTAAAAAAAAGGCTATATGTCCACCCATCCTAATTGGGTAGGCAGACATATAGCCATTTCTCTGACAGCCCTTACTCTGTTGGGCCGTCGGAGAGGTTTGGCTATGGCGGTGATGGAGTAGTCACCGCTGTAGCCAAACCTATGGTCCACCAACATCTAAATTGGGCAGGCAAACCATTATCTTGGTAGCAAGCATACTCGGTCGCTGTTGCGACATAGTATTAGGGGTGGGCGGACAACTCCGTTCCGCCCACGGAATGTGCAGGATTTTGCCTGTTCCGCGTTCCGCAAAGTAGGCGGAACAGGTAAATCTCCGCACACTCGGGGCGGAGCGGAGTTGGCCTCCCGCCCGCCTCCCGCCCGCACTATTAAAACATTATAAATAAGAATTTAAAACACCTTACCTTATCGGCGGCGTCCCCGGGCATCCCTCCTTCTCCATTGCAACTTCTTCTTCAAAACTGCGCATGCGCGGGCGCCCGCGCATGCGCATTTCTTGCGAGGAATGCGAATGCTCAGGCATCCGCGCATGCGCAGTTGTCCAGAAGAAGACGCAATGGAGAAGGAGGGAAGCCCGGTGACGCCGCCGATAAGGTAAGGTGTTTTAAATTCTTATTTATAATGTTTTAATAGTGCGGGCGGGAGGCGGGTGGCGCGTAGCGGAGCTACGCGGAGTGTGCGGAGATTGGTTCCGTCTCCGTGGCACTCGGCGTAGCCCCGCTAGGCCCACTACGCCCACCCCTACATAGTATGCTAGCTGCCAAGATATAAATTGGGCCCTTATTCCAAATACCTTGTGAGCTTGGTACAATGCCAGAGCAACTGCAAAAGGGAGGCAGTTCCCCTGCAGCCACGACAGCAGTCCTGGGCTTAGCGTTATTCCATGGATGTTGTCTCTTAGGATGTAATACCAATATAAGACCAGTTTTGTTAATAGTTCAGTTCAGTTAATTCTTTATTAATGTTTAGACACCGTCTTTAAAACATACAGTCTTTAAAAACAATAACATATTTTATATAATTATACCATACAAATACCAATTCATCATAATACACTAAAAGTTCCAAACCCCTACTATTTACACTATAAGACACTAATCCAAACAATATTTAAGGAACCAGTGTGCAAGTCACATCAAAAAATTCCTTCCTTAGGAGAAGTTCTAGTGCATCATTTCGACAAATGATATTATATTTTTTAAAAGAGGTTTTAAAATCAAGCAACGTGGCCTATAAAAATGACGACAATCAATTAAAACATGAACATTGCGATTATGAAATGGCAGTCCACATGTGCAGTTATTCTCTTGATCTAAAAGGGCTTCAAATTTCTCAGCTCTTACATAACGCACATTTAATCCTGCCCGTAACTTTAATAGTAATGATTGTAACCGGGCATCTGGTAATGCCGATAAATATGGGAATACATTCATATTTCCCCATGAATCTAACATATATTTTGCAGAGGGTTTGTTCCTTACATATTTCAAGTCCGCCAGTCTAGATTATTTTTTACATGCTGATTTTAATTCTGCTTTAGAGGTTGGGGCTTCGGCTATTTTTATTTCTAGTTTTAAGGTTCCTGCAATGTTTTCCAATCTTTTCTTTACCTTCCTTGCCCATTGTAATTCACTTCTTTCTATTTCAGTGGCACAGCAGGCTGATATCTTCTGAGTATTTGGGACCAATAATTTATCCCAAAAACGAAGAGTTGATTTATACGCTGAGAAATTCCAGGCTTGGAATTTAGCTTCTAATCTTATTGCCTGGGACATTGCACCTTTGGGGAGGGCCAACAGTTTTTTTAGACATTTGTTTTCGCACCTGTCCCAACTTCCCTCCATACTGATGGCTAACAGCTCGGCCCCATAGAGGCATTGCAAGGGGACCATTGTGTTATAAGCGGTTAAGAGGGGAGACCAGGAGGGGCCGCCATAAATCTTTTTGAAGCGGATAAGTCCCCCTGTCGTAGCTAATGCCCTCGACTCCACTAATTCTTTATGTGAAGTCCAACTCAGCTGACTGGTAAATGTCATGCCCAGATACTTATAGGATGACACAACCTCTACTCTACTATTGCCTAGCTGCCATTTATATGGTTTACTTTTTTTCCCAAACATAATTATCTTTGTTTTTCCCTTGTTTATCTTCAATTTATTAGCCGCGCAATAGTGATTAAACTTTTTTAACTTCCTCTGCAGACCTACTTGCATCACATCCAGAATTGCCAAATCATCTGCATAGAGTAGGCACGACACATGTCTTCCTCCCATTTTCGGGGAGAACGAATGTGTCGCTGCCAACTCTCCCGGTAGATCAGCTAAAAATAGGGAGAATAATGTGGGAGCCAGGATGCAGCCCTGCCTCAATCCATTTCCCAAGGGTATTTTCTCAGAGAGGGCCCCGTCTAGGTCAAGTTCTACTTGGGCCCAGTTCCCAGTGTGCAATTCCTGCAGAATTTCTATTAATGGAGAAGGAATACCCAGTCGTATTAATTTCGCCCAAAGTATTCTACGATCGACCAAATCGAACGCTGAGCTAAAATCAACAAAGCAACAGAATAGGTTCCCTGTTGTTTCTTTTGCCTTCTTCCCCAAAGCCCATAAACTGAAGCAGTGATCTATTGTGGAGTGCCCAACTTTAAAGCCTCCCTGCTCCATTGGGATAATACTATTTCTGTCTATCCAGTTCTTTAAAACCCTTAGTATTACTTTGGAGTACAGCTTTGCACCTACACACAACAGGCTTATTAACCGGTAATTCCCTGGGTCTTCCTTAGCACCTTTTTTATGTATGGGTTTAATTATTGCACCCTTCCAACTTAGAGGAATTATCCCGGTCTTAGTTATGTGGATAAAAACTTTGGAGAAGAATCCAGCCCACCACAAGTGATTTGACTTAATTATAATTGCTGGCAGGTTATCTGGACCCGCTGCCTTTGTTAATTTTAAGGAAATTATCAACTTATCTATTGATTGAATAGAGAATGACTCCAAGGCCTCCACACCCACAGTTGGCCAGTCCTTCTTCACCACTGTCCCACTTGGCTTATAAATATTAGTTAAGAAGGGTACTCAATCTGCTTCTGGCACCATACATCTTGCTGGAGGGACAGCCATGCCACATCCCTTCTGGACAAATTTCCAGAATCTTCTCATATCCTTTTCCTGGAGTGTCCTAATCATCACATCCCAATTCAACTCAAATAAAGCCCGCTTCTTCCTCCTCATCAGAGCTTCGTATTCCCTTTTCCTCCAGCGCTAAATTTCAACTAGCTTTGCTTGATCATTTGATCGCCTTGCCGCTCCTATTTTCCTTAACTCCTTCCTGGCTACAGCACACTTTATCGAACCATTGTTGGTTTGAAGTTAAGGCCCAGGTGATCCCTTTTCCCCCTCTTATTACCTACCCTTACTACTGGAATCAATCTCTTTACAGTTCTTTAACCTCTGCGCTAGCTAAAGTGAATTTTCTCTTTCTGAAAAACTGCATCCCACTTCCTAGTGTCCAAAGTCCTCCCAGCTCCCTTTCCCATCTCTTCTGCCCTGCTGACTTCCTGTGAGTCTGCCCCTGCATTAGGCACTTGTTTATTTCTGAGAGGATGAGCTAGTCTCCTGATTTGATGATGAGCCACTTCTCGAGCATTCGCAGTGGGTGATTAGCTGCTTGCTTAATCGTAGGGTGAAAGACCCAGTGACGTACCTGATGATACCTAAATCTAGTCTCCTAGCCCATAGTCTAACTTTTCCTGCTCAAAGAATATGATACCCTCCCAATCATACTGATCCCCAATCCTTTTGCACCCTGCCCTCTACCATTCTGAGTAGTCTTCTATTAAAGCTGGTGTGAAGTCAGTATTGCCAATTATTGGGGTCACAGGCAACAGTATTGCGATTAGGCCTTGCTTAACTACCACTTTATCCTAGGCTGTCATCGCTGCATGTGTGATTGGGTAGGAATCCAGACCCCACAGTGTGTGTTCCCTGGGAGGCCAAATTGCTTTACAAATATGCCCACCAGCAACAGCTTGGTCCATGAAGCACCAATGTCCCTCACATTCTTCCCGGTGCCATTCCACTATATACCGCAGTTGTACTGCTTAACAGTATTGAGTGAAATTTGGAATGCCGCGCCCGCCCTCCTCTGTCGGTCTATACACTTGCTTGGCAGCTATGCATGGTTGTTTCCCAGCGATACCAAAGGGGATGATGGACGGAGCGTTTGAGCAAATCAAACATTCACCCCCAGTCAACTGATCTGGGTTTAATCCATCATCATTCTTTAGCTCACTCCACCACCCCAGTTCAGACATGGCCATATGCAAATCAGTCTGACCCTGTGCCTCATGGGAACAGTCCAGCCCGAACTGCCAAGCCATGTCTTCCCTGGACCGGAAACGAGCATCCTGGGACCGGTTTCTGGCTATTCAGCCGTCATCAGCCAGGCTAGATTGAATCCAGTGGCAAAGTGAGCAAGGGACCCACGTCTGGGCATACCCTGCCAACTTAGGGCGAACAAAGCGATACCAAAGGGGATGATGGACGGAGCGTTTGAGCAAATCAAACACTCACCCCCAGTCAGCTGATCTGGGTTTAATCCATCATCATCATTCTTTAGCTCACTCCACCACCCCAGTTCAGACATGGCCATATGCAAATCAGTCTGACCCTGTGCCTCATGGGAACAGTCCAGCCCGAACTGCCAAGCCATGTCTTCCCTGGACCGGGAAACAAGCATCCTGGGACCGGTTTCTGGCTATTCAGCCGTCATCAGCCAGGCTAGCTTGAATCCAGTGGCAAAGTGAGCAAGGGACCCACGTCTGGGCATACCCTGCCAACTTAGGGCGAACAAAGCGATACCAAAGGGGATGATGGACGGAGCGTTTGAGCAAATCAAACACTCACCCCCAGTCAGCTGATCTGGGTTTAATCCATCATCATTCTTTAGCTCACTCCACCACCCCAGTTCAGACATGGCCATATGCAAATCAGTCTGACCCTGTGCCTCATGGGTCCCTTGCTCACTTTGCCACTGGATTCAAGCTAGCCTGGCTGATGACGGCTGAATAGCCAGAAACCGGTCCCAGGATGCTTGTTTCCGGTCCAGGGAAGACATGGCTTGGCAGTTCGGGCTGGACTGTTCCCAAGAGGCACAGGGTCAGACTGATTTGCATATGGCCATGTTTGAACTGGGGTGGTGGAGTGAGCAAAAGAATGATGATGGATTAAACCCAGATCAGTTGACTGGGGGTGAGTGTTTGATTAGCTCAAACGCTCCGTCCATCATCCCCTTTGGTATCGCTTGGTTGTTTCCCAGGCCATATAAACTTATTAAATAGCTGTTGAATGAGGCACAGTGAGCCTGCAGGGAGAAGGAGAAGCATTATCTGCACTAGAAAGAAAACCCGGGCAATTCTGTCATCTTAGCCACTACAATATATCCCAGCTAGAAAAGACCGGATACATGCCAGCCCAGTAAGCTGGTTTTAGTTGCCATTTGAATTTGGCATAGTTTCCCCTAGATGTTTTAATCACAGCTGATGTTATTTTCAGGCTCAGATTTGTAAAGACTTTCTTTATCCCACCAAAGGGACAGCTGTTATTGTATTCCTGCCCCCACTGCTGACGAGAGGGACAGGCCCAGCAGCTGAGATTTATGAACATTCATTTTAAAACCTGAGGCTTCACCATAGTGTCTAAGTTCACTCCCCATTTCTGGCAGGAATTCTTCGGGTTGGAGAGGCTCAATAATACATCATTCACGTACATGCACAATTTGCTCAGCTTGACCAATGGTCACCCGGCTAATAGTGACGTTTTGCCTGATAGCTACAGCTAGTGGATCCATATATAATGTGAAAAAGAGGGGGGGACAGAGGGCAGCGCTACCTGTTTTGACTCTTTGTTGTTTGGGGGGTTGTCAGCGAACCATTGATCTTGATTCTAGCCTGGGGATCGCAGTAGCTGCTGAAGTGTGGATCTGCTCCCATCTTGGTTACTTTTAGTTTGAAGAAGGGCCAAAATACCCGGTCAAATGCTTTCTCAGTGTCCACCACCAAAGCAGTAACTGTACTGCCCACCCACCCTGCCTTGTCAATTATGTGTAATATTCTTTTGGTATATCCAGCACAGTTGCATCCCTGGATAAAGCCAGCCTTGTCCACCAGTGCTTCCAGCGATTGAATATATATGCCCAACCAAGAAGTCTGAATATCCATTATGAGCTTGGCATCTATGTTAAGTAAGGAAATTGGGTGGTATGATGAGCCCAATTGGGAATCCTTATCAGGTTTGGGAGGCTAGTGATAGAGGCCCTCAGCATTGATCAAGTTACCATTCCCATTCTAATCCTCCCCACTTTGCTGAACAATAATTTGAGTGTGGGTGCTACTTCTTGGCAGGGCGCCTTATAAAATAGAGCTGTGAAGCCATCCAGCTCCGGGGGGTTCTGTGTTTTGAGTTTAGAGATACCGTCAATTACATGCCATACTGCTATGTGCTTCCCCAAGGCCCTATACTGAGAGTCCATCAATCTGGCAAGTGTGAATCTCTCAGACAGATCCTCCATGTCCCTCTCAGGAACTGATTCTTCTCTATATAATTTAGAATAGAAGTCATGGAAGGGCTGTCTCTTTCCGAAATCTATAGTACGTATTGTATCTGTGTTCTTGCGGACTGAGTTAATGTGATTCTTGCCAACTTGGGCCCATAGCTTGCATGCTAAAGGTCTCCCAGCTTTGTTGTCATCTTCATAATATTTCTGTTTCACTCTGAGCAGGGTGTACTGTGTTCTGTCAGTGTCCCTGCCTGCAGGCGCTCCTGCTTCAACTCCTTCACTTGTTCTTCCTGTGCCTTTAGTTTCTCCACCCTGTCTTTATTATTTGATGCTGCTGTGGA
Source organism: Calotriton arnoldi (assembly GCA_963921515.1). Lineage (NCBI taxonomy): Eukaryota > Metazoa > Chordata > Amphibia > Caudata > Salamandridae > Calotriton > Calotriton arnoldi. The sequence goes on from CAWUFW010008339.1 coordinate 583,501, forward strand.
AATGAGCGTGCCCCGAAGTGTCGCCCTGAGTGCATCCCAGAGTGTGTGCAAGCTTATCCCCACTTGCTATCTTGGAGGTATAGCATGGTAGGAGTCTGAATAGCCTTCTAATCTGCTCCCTGGTATCTCAGGTTAAGTTATTCAACTGTGTTGGCATTTTTGGTGTGGCTAGGGTGATCCAGATTGAGCATGATCAGAGAGTGCTAGTGCACCTATCTCTGCTCTAGGAACCCATTACAGCTAGTAAGGCTAGCAAGTGGTATAGTCCGGCATATGTTTTATGCCAAACTGAGTAGTGCGTGTAATCCCTTTCAGTAGGATGTAGTGCCCGCTGCATATGTTAGACCTGTTTGGTGTAACCATGCCTCCACCTGTAGATATTGACCCTACCTGCCCATTCGGTGTGTGGATCTGTCTTTCTTGTTGCTCATCACAAGATTGAGATCCCCACCAATTATGACCTCTTTATCGGGAATGTGCAAAATGCAAATGATAGCAGTTTTGACAAATTGTTCTTTACCTGTGTTTAGAGCAGAAATTGATTCAATTGTGAACTTGTGGTCCCCCTGGTGACCCTTAGGGCCAGCACCCTGCCCTTAATGTGTGTTACACAACGCTGCCTACTCCCTCCGGCAACAAGGTTGCTAACAAGATCAACACTATGGCTTTTTTCCTGGGTCCTGTAGATAAGCACTATTGGGGAACCATCTAGAATTCATTCAGTGGCAGTCTTTTGTATACAAGTGGGTCTCCTGCAGGAAACTGATCTGGCAACCAGAACTCCTAAGAAGGGACAATAGGCTTCCCTCTTTTAGGAGGTGCTCTTGCGGGGATTCTGCACATATACAGAGCTATGCACAGGAAAATAGGACCTCGGTGTATAGTGGTGTACCAACCATGCACCTTAGTACTCACAATCCCAATCCGACTAGCTTTAGCGTCTCATTCGTTCTCCGTACTACAGCGAAGCTATCAATGATTAGACATCCCAGAACACGGACTCTCTCAGGAATCGCGGGAGCAAGAACACTCTTTCATTACTCACTCATACTTGTCCACAACATGCGTAATAAGAGACACAGTATAGTTTAAAATGTTTATTTCAACTATCGTGCTCTAAGATAAAGTACACGTGCCAGTACGATCAGCATAATGCATAACGATAAAATAATAAGCATGGTTACAATTCCATAGAATACAAACGGGGACAGCATTTTATAAAGACAGTGGATATAGGGCTAAATTGCCTTACCACCCTCCCCAAAGCTAGTAACTAGTTTATTATAAAAATAGAAGACCTCTGGGCTTTGTCAGGCAGACCCCCATACCTCAATATCTAGATGCAAGGTTTACATCATCAGACAAGCACAGCTCTTCTCCCTGGAAAGGTTTTTCTCCAAGTGCCACCAAAAGGGAGATCACAATATTAAAAGCACACGAATTTCTCCAGTGCAGCTGTATTTCGTGTTATGTCTAAGTGCGAGGGGCTGACCAGATCAGCAACAACAAGGGACGTTGTTTTTCGACCTTGTACATGGTGTGCAGACGAAACCCACAGGGAACATGAGAGAAGGTGAAAGGCAAAAAGGCAGACAGTTCTAATATAGCCGGGCACAAGCAGAGTCTAGAAAAACAAAGTCACAGAGTAACGTGTGCAAAAAAAGCATCATGGCAGCCAGGCCTAAGCTAACTTAGCAATGTAGACCATGAGGCCACAAACCACACTACACCCTCCCCTGGTCAGTCCATAGGCCAAGACAGAGGACGAAAACAGAGTTCAAATAGATGGAGCAGAATGTAAACGTCTATTTATGAAAAGTCCCCATGAAGGACAGTGAAAGAAAAAAAGTTCAGGATAAAAAAATTCCAGATAGGTCTAGAAACTAGGACGCTAAAAGACAATAAAAAAAATCCAGAACTGCAGTTCGTTGAAAGTGAAGGCCCCTAATCTAATAGAGTGTATGCGCAGAAAACTGCCACACCTTCCAAGAGGACATCATTGGTATCGTCCGAAAAAAGAGATGCCATCCAGTTCAACAAACCAAAACTGCATTCATGTTCCTCATAATAGGGAGCAGTAATCAGCATTGTGGGACAACTTGCGTGATACTCAATATAACTTTGGTGTAGGAGATTCTGAGCAGCCGCCCAGATATCCCATTGCGCCAAAACTCCAAGTGCAGCCGCACGCGCCATCAATCCAGTGCCGGAACAGTCCCGTTCATGGGCCACTAAGGGGCCCATCAACTGGCCAAAATCCGGATCCGACAGAGACGTATTGGAGAGGCAAACATCCAAGGACCAAGAGAAAGGACATCGTAAGCAAGACATCACAGGTTGCACGCAAGTGAAATACGCAAAGCGAAAGGAAAGTTTATAGGACACACCGAGTGTCGCCAATGGTAGGATGCCAAAGCTGATGAGCATGCGTTCACGGAGCATCCGGAGTCGACCTTGGTCGAGTAGGCCCCCAGGAAGTGCAGCCATTATGCAGCAAACAAATTAAAAGTACTATTCCAGCAGCTAAGGCTAGAAGCAATGGGAAGCCGCCAAAGACGCTGGAAAAAATAGAATGAATAAAAGCCGGAATTACTCCAAATAAAGTTTGAAAGGAGGTAACAAGGCCAGAGCCCACAACTTAAAAAAAGTGCACAAGACCTTCGGTATTAGAAGCATTGAAAACGCGGTGAATCAGTTCACCGAAATGTTGTGGGAGGTTTGTGTTCAAAAGAGCCTGTATCTCACTGTGGGTACTAGCCACCTGGAGGACGAAGGTCTCCCGTGCAGAAGTGAGCATAACCTCTTGGTTCAATAATAGTGCCTTTATTCTGCTCAATTTATTGAAATCCGCCTTCAAAGTGGGTATAGAAGGCCAAATGGAACTATCTATCATGTCGTGCGGGGGTGGAAAAAGCACATTTTTGCAGCACACAACACAGTGGAAAACCGTTACAATGTAGGGGATGCCTGCCTGCATTCCACAGCAGTCTTGATTATTCAGAAGCAGATAGCTACCATTTGCAAGCACAGTGAAAGTAGGTGATATAACAGGAGCCGGAATGCCCTTTAAAACACAAGCAAGATTCGGAGCAGAAACATTACAAGCCCCGTGTAATTTGATGTTTTTACAAATTAGGGAATGACCCACTGTAGAATCGCAAGACTATCCTCTGAGAAAGACCTCCTTTCCGTCCCTAAGGCATCTGTACATGAAAGGCAGGGACCAAAGTTCATGCAAGAAGGCAGTGCCTAAAGGCTGAAAACGGCCAACAGGATAATGTTTCATGCACGAGCTGAACTCAAATAAAGAAAAAGGCAAAGCGATAACCCCGTGTACTAGCCACACTGCAGAGTCAGTCTCCGCCACAGAGAATGGTAACGGTTCTATCTTTTTGATATGTAAGAGAGTGTATGTTGCATCTTTCATGGACATGAATTGCTGTTTTTCAGTTAAATTAAATGGCAAGAACAAGGCAGATGTGTTTAAAAAATGCCATGGAACTTTGCCCATTTTCAATGTTTGCAACGTCCACGCAAACTGCATTACTGAACGCAATTGATTCTGACCATGATATAGCAGCCTCAATTTGTGAAAGCTTCCAGAGTTCATTGTAAGTCTCATAAATAAATCTTTTAGGTCTAGGACCTCGAGGCCCTAGAACAAAATCGGACAGATCAATGTTGCCTGATAGGAGGGATAAATGTTGTTTTACAGAATCTAATGAAGAGTGCTGTAACCACTGTTTACACAATTTACCAACAGAATATGTTGTAATAGTACGAGAGTCAGAAAACCTTGGATCTGGCCTATCCTGTTTGTAACCAGGAGCAGAGTCATGAAAACGTAGTTGGCAGGCATTCGATGCTATGGGCCAAGCCAACCAGAGTGACTGTACAAACGTAGAGATATTAAACGAATTGTTTTGAAACAAAGCTTGCAAATTTGCATGGGAAATATTGAAATGCAAGCTCTCATTGGGAGTGGAAGACAATACGGGAATGGAGGGTGCATTCAATTGTTTGGAAGTAGCCAAACCCCAACAGTTGTTTGATAGATCGTACTATTTAAAAATAAAATCTGGGCCGGGATTAGGCAAGCACGGTGTAAGGCTTCCGTACCGCGAACCTGCCATGATTTGGTGTCCCAAATAGTTTTTAAGTCAATGGTGTCCTGCCAGTACCCATAACCACCCACGGCTAATGCGTTCAAAAAGGAACTCGAATATAGCAATTTGGTGTGGGTCAACATGACCTTCTGAGTGGACGAAGTGTTCAATTTAAAATAATAGGACCCAGGGTTTGATCTATCAAAGTCTGTAAAGTAAGTAAATTTACTTTTAAGTGTTTGGGAGCTACCTAGCAAAGGGGTCGGACAATGTTCCCATTGGGTGTAATTAAAAATACCCCGAAGAGCACTTGGTTTGTGGAGAAAATGGTTGCCCCAATGCTGGTAACAATATAAATCAGCATAATTTGCAGAATTTAAGTACAAATCTTCAGCATTAAAAGCAGCATAATATTTCAAATCAGAGAATAACGATTCAACGGCATGCACATCCCAATCGTCAGAATGAACATTACTTTTCACCACATCACCCATGGAAACACGAAGGACATTTGGTACATTAATAATTTCGGTTGGTCCATGAATTTGGAAATTTTACTGCATCCCATACGATGCCATCAGCGACTGGGAAAGCGGAAATGTTCACAAATGTGTGGTCACGCTTCATGATGTGAGATGACGAATGCGGAGCCAAAGTTCCAGCGACACAGTTTACCGCAGAGCGTTCTGGCAAATAGTGACCATTGATGAGCAAGAAAAAAACTTTCACAAAGCCAATGGACATGAACAGGAAAATCAGGAACAGCGTCAACCAGATGTAAGTCCATGGTGGGACCAAAAAATTGTCTCTGAACCAGGATACAAAAATACTGAAGCTGGACGGGATAAGTGATGAGGTGGAAGCCGAATCAAAGGAAAAACATGTAGGGCTCAGTGGTGTTGTAGGCAACTGAGCCACCGACTCGTTGGTGGGGTATGCATACTCGGTCTCCTCGTTGCAGGAGGAAGCCGGGAAGTCGAGCAGGAGATCAGGCAAATCGACCATCTCAATGGCAACATCAGTGTCTGTGTAAGGTGGAGGGCCACAAACAGGAGTCCTTGAAATGGCTGGACATGAGACCGCAAGTGTCACGCTATTCAGGATCGGTCAGATGTTGTAGCTTGACATTGTCCACTGAGATGTATCTGTTGTCTTTACGACCAGGAAGCAGTGGTAAGATGACTGTATGAGTACCCTTCAAGCCAAGGACCGGAACCGGTGCACGATAAGAGGGGCCAAATTCTTTTTTGCTCTCCACCTTCTCTCGGACCAGATCCCCAACTTTCGGAAGCCAGCCGGCAACCGGAATCTGCAGCGCAGCGTCAGTGGCTGAAGGCAAGTGTTTGTTAGCAAGTTTGTCACGGGTCTCTTGTAAGTCCTGCAACATAGTAGAATGATTATCTACGTCAAAGATTGCAGCATTCGCCGCCATGTCTAGACCATCAAGGTCTGGCACAAACATTTGTATGCCAAAGAGCATTTCGTATGGGGTCCGCCCACCCAGAGATCTTCTAGGGAGATTATTAAGTGCACGTTGCACGCTATGCAAGTGGGTCAGCCAGTTCCTTCCAGTACCTAAGACTCTAGCTGTCAAGGATTGCTTTAAGTCATGGTTCATTCGCTCCACAATTAAATTGCCCTCAGGCCTGTATGGAGACGAAAATTGCACCAGTACCCCCATAGACCTCATCGCATCCTTGTACACCTAAGAGGCGAACGCTGGACGGTCAGAAGGGAAGGTGCCACAGGCAAAAATTCCCATAAAGACACGCAATTCCCTTATGACATTTCGAGCGTCAGCACTTCGTTGTGGCCAAACCCAGATGAAACGTGTGCACGAGTCTACTGCAACTAAGATGTATTTATATGCAGTGTCAGAAGAAAATGGACCGCAGTGATCAAGGTAAACACTCCCAAAAGGTTTATTAGAAATGCAGAGCTGTGTTTGTGGCAGTCGTGTAACCGTTGAAGGCTTAATTTGTTGACAAACATCACAAGAAAGCACATAAGTACGGGTCTGTTTATATAAACCACGCCACCAGTAACGCTGCTGCAAGATGGAACATTCGCAGACACGCCAGCGTGGGCTGAAGCCAAGCCTTCGTGTGCGGCCGTTATCAAGGAAGGTCTGCGGTCCGCGTTAGGAATCAGCCGATCACCAACGTCTGGAATTCTTACGTAAGGAACCTGTTCGGGACTTAAGTGATAAGAGTACTTGGAAGGGAAACCCTGTGGGTAATTAGCACCTTCCTTTGTTGCAGCAATAGCTGCCAAAATCTCATTATCTATTTTAGTCATGGATCTTGTAACTGCTGCTACTGAGCACGTGACTACTGCTGATTTGGCAGCTTCATCCGCCAAACTGTTACCGACCGCGTGTGCGCCCACACGCTGGTGGCCAAGAGTGTGAATCACCTGCGTGAGAGGCAGACGTTGTTTAAGATCCGCCACACGAACCCAAAGCATTTTATGCTTAATTGTGCTGCCTTTAACATCTCTATAGTCGTTTTGAGACCAAAAGAATAAGTTGTCATTAAAGGATTGAACACAGTAGTAAGAATCGCATACAATAAGTGTCGTCAGGTCTGGATTCGTGAACTCAAGTGCGAGCACCAAAGCACGCAGCTCGGCCAATTGTGCAGTACTGTCTCCCAGTGCCTGCGTGTGCACTACACTCGATTTGAACTCACCGTTCACCATAGTACCTGCAACAATAGCACACGCTGCGGAATAAGCATGCTTAGAACCCGTGGCCGGTTGCGCCGAACCATCGGTGTAAATGATACATTTGTACTCCTCAAGCGGCAGCAAAGACAGAGGAGGAGGATGAACAAATTTATACTGCAAGAACTCCTGTGTCTGAAGAGAGGAATCAAAAATAAAAGTGACATCCGGGGACGTCAGAGATGTAGCCCATTGTATCCAACGGGGGTGCAAAGCCTTAGAGTTCGGTACACTTGCCTTCGTCACTGCCTCAAGGGCAGGATACGGTGTTACCACCAAAATGCGTTTTCCCTGTGCCAGTGCGCGTTCCTTAAGAATCGCCATTTGCACTGCAGTCAAAACTTTCTCCACAGAGGAAAAGCGCAACTCAGCTGAAGTGTAAAGATGCGACTTGTATGCAATAGGTACTGTGTCACCTTCGTTAAACGTTAAGTATGTGAAACCCACTGCTCCTGGCACAATTCTAATCACCAGGTTTGTGTGGTTATCACGAGTCAACAAGAACTTAGATTCAAGTAGATCAGACTGCAAAGATTGCAGTACAGAGGAATGCTCAGGAAGCCAGCATGACTTCGAAAAGTTAGGTTGTATCAAGGCATAGAGAGGCTTGATACGCTGGGCATATTCGGGAATGTAAGAACGCCCGAAATTTAAAAATCCCAGTAAGGACTGAAGTTTCTTCAGGGTTGTTGGAGGGCGCAAAAGTGCGCACTTCTCCAAGAAATGGGGAGCTAAGCCCCTACCTTCATTGTTGAGCTCATAGCCCAAAAACAAAACAGTGAATTCTGCGATGTGAGATTTGGCAAAATTAAATTTGTATCCTAAGACCGCAAATTCAAGAATAATGCGGTCCACACGGGAAAGATGCTGCTATAATTCGTCGTCTGTCAGATAGATATCGTCGACGTACGAATACGCATCTGGGTCTATGCTGTCCAACAAAGAGACAACACGGGCGGCGAAGACCCCCGGGCTGTTCTTGTAGCCCATGGGCAAACGCCGAAATTTAAATTGTTTTCCACCGGATGTGAAAGCACTCCATTGGCTACACTGCGGGGACAAATTGTGCGTGTAAAATCCATTGGATAAGTCAAGTGTCGTTTTATACTTTTTGCGAACAAGACTGTCTACGAGCGCAGAACTGTGGGTATTTTGTACCGCAAAGGTCCGACAATGAGAGTTCAAATGTCAGTAATCCAAAACTAAGCGGTACGACCCATCGGGTTTGGAAACCGCAAAAAGGGGATTATTCATGGGTGATACGCATGTTTCAATTACTCCTTGATATTCTAACTGTGTCAGAATGTCTGAAATGGGACCTTTAGCTTCCCGCCGGAGGGGATATTGGGGTTGGGGCTGTGGCAGAGACTGCAAGGGTATATCATGGGGGGGAGAATCCTCGTCCCAACCCACGTGGTTACGGTATAGTGCCGGAGCCAGGGCCCCAGCCCATTCAGCCGCTAACGCCTCCGCTTTGTCCTTGGGGACATGACGCGAAAAGCTCGGGAGGATTACTTCCTCCCCTCTCGGTGCAGCAAGTACGAATGGGGGTGGCCAATCTACTTCTGCCAACAAAATGTCGTAAGAGGAGGTCAGATTTTCCCCAAAAATCCCTTTAATAACACGCTCAATGTCACCTTCAATTTGAATGATAATATTAAATAGTCTGTCAGGGGGTGCCACTCGGGTGTCAGCTCTCTCGACAGTAATGAAAGTATCAGTTGCTGTCGCTTCCACATGAGGACGCAGCGCCTCCCGCACTATGGTAACTTCCACGGCGCTGTCTAGCAGCGTCACTGCCCACGTCCAATTCAGGAGTCTCGTTCTCACCGTCTGTGGCATACCTCGCTGTTAAAGCTGCAACTTTTTTCTTCTGAAACTGTGGGCGAGAACGTGGAAATTCTTCTGGTTTCCCTCGGCCTGGTTGTCGAGGGAAACCAGAAGAGGAGGGTGCCTCACGACCCCTGCCTCTATCCTGGCGATCTCCTCCACCAGTCTGGGAGGGCGATGGTGCCTGTGAAGAACGAGGAGAACGCGGGTCAGGGACCTGAAATCTATCTGGAGATTTAATTCTCTCTCTGTCGCGCAAATCATAAGTGCGTTCAGAAGATATGGAAACCGGGGATGCGGCCCGCGACCCGGGTTTTGGTTGTTGCTTACCCTGTTTCTTCAACTTCCAGTTCTTTTTAGTAAAGAACGGTTTTTCTTCTTTCTCAGACTGAGTTTTTTGTTGTGGGTTTGATTGTGTTTGCGTTTTAACAAAAGGCTTAACCCCCAAACTATTGCGGCCAATGGTTTTATAAGCCTGTGCAATAATTTTCGGTAATTCGCGAGGCTTGTCCGGCTCCGGGACCAAAGCCAAAGCATTAGCGACTTGAAAGTTGACTGCATCACCCTTGACGTTCGCATGGATTAGATCAGCCACTACATCGAACACTCCCACCAGTCTCATCCCCAATTCCACAGCCGCTTCAGGGCCATGTTCATCCTGCACCCGTTTAATTACAGAGGGGAGAACCGTCATGGAAGGAGTGCCGAAACACTTCGCATACACTGCTGCGAATACCTTGCCCCAGTTGTTGCATTCTGCTAACTCGGGAATTAAGTCTTCCGGCAAGCTAATCGTCAAAATCCTGTGTTTGTCCACAGGAGAAGTATTTGGAAAAACAGCCTCCAGCTGGTCAAATTTTTCTGCAAGCCAATAAAGCAAATCATCCTTATTTTGTGGGCGCTTGCCCATCACCGAATTAACCATGACGGGACTTATGGTAACTCCGCCCAGTCCAGCTGGATGCGCCGCAACTCCAGGAGGGGCCCCCTGGACGTTGCCTGTAACATACTGTACCAAAGCTCTGTGCACGCGGATTAAAGACGTATGCATCACGCGCAGTTCATCAACCGGAACTGCTAAATGCCGTGGATGTGGGGTATACCCGGCCAAGACTGGCCAAGTGGCCCCCTCGATGGATAAGGGGCCTAAACGAACCGGGGTGACCGGATGTGGGAGGGCGCCAATAAACCAAATACGGTGTTGCCATGCCGTAAGTGGTACTTCAAGTGCCTGATAAGGCCGATAAGCATTGGGTAGGGCAGTGGGAGCGTAAACATGAAACAAATTGTCAGCTCCTTCCACCGCCGGAAAAGTGACCCAAGAGTAAAACACCTCAAAGTGGTGAGCCGGATCAGCCTGCACCACAAAGATGAGAGCGACACCCGCGTCTGGCACTCCATAAGCCAGTAAATGAGCCCGGAGCGCAGCGCGGCTATGTGCCGGGATATTTACATTCGCAGCCATTAAGACCAGGAATGATCGACAACCTAATGTGAGGCAGCGCAGTAGAGGGTTAACATAAACACCTTTTAACAACTTCAAGCTTGAAAGAACCTATAAAAACATCAATATAGGAGGTATCACCCTCACATACGTTTCCGGAAGCGTAAGCGAAGGTTGTGTGGACAAGCACAAGCACTACTCAAGCGTCTTGCAGATAAGAAGCCCACCACGTTGGTGGCGCCATGTTGCGGGGATTCTGCACATATACAGAGCTATGCACAGGAAAATAGGACCTCGGTGTATAGTGGTGTACCAACCATGCACCTTAGTACCCACAATCCCAATCCGACTAGCTTTAGCGTCTCATTCGATTCTCCGTACTACAGCGAAGCTACCAATGATTAGACATCCCAGAACACGGACTCTCTCAGGAATCGCGGGAGCAAGAACACTCTTTCATTACTCACTCATACTTGTCCACAACATGCGTAATAAGAGACACAGTATAGTTTAAAATGTTTATTTCAGCTATCGTGCTCTAAGATAAAGTACACGTGCCAGTACGATCAGCATAATGCATAACGATAAAATAATAAGCATGGTTACAATTCCATAGAATACAAACGGGGACAGCATTTTATAAAGACAGTGGATATAGGGCTAAATTGCCTTACCACCCTCCCCGTGCTATTAACTAGTTTATTATAAAAATAGAAGACCTCTGGGCTTTGTCAGGCGGACCCCCATACCTCAATATCTGGATGCAAAATTTACATCATCAGACAAGCACAGCTCTTCTCCCTGGAAAGGTTTTTCTCCAAGTGCCACCAAAAGGGAGATCACAATATTAAAAGCACACGAATTTCTCCAGTGCAGCTATATTTCGTGTTATGTCTAAGTGCGAGGGGCTGATCAGATCAGCAACAACAAGGGACGTTGTTTTTCGACCTTGTACATGGTGTGCAGACGAAACCCACAGGGAACATGAGAAAAGGTGAAAGGCAAAAAGGCAGACAGTTCTAATATCGCCGGGCACAAGCAGAGTCTAGAAAAATAAAGACACAGACTAAGGTGTGCAAAAAAAGCATCATGGCAGCCAGGCCTAAGCTAACTTAGCAATGTAGACCATGAGGCCACAAACCACACTACAGTGCATTCAAACCCCTAACACTTAAGATCAGAATCTTGATTTCATCCACGAGGGCCTATAATAAGGTATATCTGCGCGGTGTTCTGAACTGTCTGTAAGCCCCCTGCATTAGCTTGACCACCCCTGTTATGTGATCTTGAGATTGTGTTTCAAGATACAGAGTGGCTGCCCCACTTTACCCCCACCCCTCAAATTAACAACACCTCAATGTAAACTGTTAATGTAAAACTGTTCATGTCCAGCCCCTGCCAAGGACACACTAAGGCCAACAGGCCATGGTTATGAACATCCTTGCACTGTGTTTGTGATCCATCTCACTGTGCCTCCCTGCGACCTTCTCCTCACCCCACCCCAGCACCACTTACATTACCATTTTGTGTCCACCCCGGTTCAGTTGCTGCTGCGTTTGTAGAAATGAGATATCGTGGGTTTGCCTGTTCAGGGGTCACGGTGACTGCTGGACCCCTTTCGTAGGTCGAGTCCCACTTGGTTCTCTGCAGCTCCAATGTTCACTGCGGGTTTTTGCATATTTCCTTGTGAACGGTACTCTTTTCCATCGACGAGGCCCCAAGGAGCTCCTTGTTGTCAGTTGCAGTTTTGCTGCAGGCATTGTCAGGCATTTAGGAGCCTCCATCGCTAGTATCTGGCAGGTTTCACTGAGTGATTTAGGCTGGTGACCCCATTTGTAGCTAATACCTTCCTTTGGATTTTAGGATTTCTGTAACTGGATGAAATTTGCATAGTTTTTGCAAAATTATGAGTGATAAGTCCTAGTCTAATGCCAGCTTATGGTCTTCAAACACAATCAGTCCCATATCTCTGGCAGCCTGCATGATGTTTTCTTTCTCTGCCACTGGAATCAAGCTATCCTGGCTGAAGAGGGATGAAACCCCGAAACCGGTCCTAGGATGCTTGTTTCCGGTCCAGGGAGGACCTGGCTTGGCAGTTCGGGCTGGACTGTTCCCATGAGGCACAGGGTCAAGACTGATTTGCATATGGCCAGGTCTAAACTGGGGTGGCATGGTGAGCAAAAGAATGATGGATTTAACCCAGATCTCTTGACTGGGGGTGAATGTTTTGATTTGTTCTGCATTCCGTCCATCAATTGTGTTTCTTTTGCTTCCTCGCCCTAAGTGCACCTGGTATGCCCAGACGTGGGTCCCGGGCTCACTGTGCCACTGGAATCAAGCTATCCTGGCTGAAGAGGGGTGAAACCCCGAAACCGGTCCTAGGATGCTTGTTTCCGGTCCAGGGAGGACCTGGCTTGGCAGTTCGGGCTGGACTGTTCCCATGAGGCACAGGGTCAAGACTGATTTGCATATGGCCAGGTCTAAATTGGGGTGGCATGGTGAGCAAAAGAATGATGGATTTAACCCAGATCTCTTGACTGGGGCTGAATGTTTTGATTTGTTCTGCATTCCGTCCATCAATTGTGTGTCTTTTGATGTTTTCTTGCTGGCAGAAGTGGTGCAGACGAGTTAAAATGTCAGGGACCAAGTTTGCTCGAGTAATTCTTGAGTATACAGTCCAATATAACATCCACCTTGTCTAGGCTAGGGAGTATCTGTTCAAAAAGTATTTTAATAAAGCCTTCTATGTTGTCTCTTTCTGCCGATCATGGTACCCCTTTGATTACGAAAGTGTACCTTCATGACTGATTCTCATTCTCTTCCAGATAGGCACATGTAGTTCTTTAATTTGAGAATTTCGTGCCACAGGGTTTCCATCTCCTCCTCTTGCGCATTACCATCATGACCCTGTCTTTTTTCTGTTTTAGACTTTTCTATGGGACTTGGTGCCCAACTTTACTTCATCTCTGAGCACTGAGAAATCTTCCTTAAGGTCCCAATTTAGTTCCTCCATAAACGATCATGTCAACAGGGGCCTCGCCCACGTAATTGTTTGGCTCACTTAGTCTTCTCTGTATGGGGAGTTTGGTGTAGAGCGTGTAGGTGGATTAGGCTCATGGACATGTGATTTGGACAGCATTTCTTTATTATTGGAGTCTTTTTTACTCTTACTGGACACCTTTGCCGCCTGGGACCCTCAGCGTGTTTCGGGAGTGGTATGGTTGAGGGTATCGTCTGAATTTGCATGTGGCTGCCCTATTCCCTCAGTGCCAGGCAATCTGTCACCACCTCTCACTGAGGGTCTGAGTTTGTTAGTCTCTTGTTCTGCCAATGAGGATTGCTGAGGATTTTAGCAGAGTCTGTGGCCAGGGCTAGGCTCACAGTTCACCCTTCTGTATTGGATGTCAGTCAAGGGGCCCGCCGGGAGCTGCAGGTGAGACCCTTAACTCTTGGGCTCCATGCCACTTTCATCTCTCCCATCACTGTTTTAGTGCTCCTTTTCACACCTGAAATGACACTATGATTAATTAGTTATGCAGGGTTCGCTGTCTTGACTCTTATGCTTAATTACTCCTGTCGTGCATCGAAATTCTGCGTTTATCTGTCTCCACAAGGTAAAACATTGCACCGGGTGGGGTCCACTTCTTGTTGGGCCTTGGGCCTTTATGATTGGACTGCCAGAGACCTGCTGCTGTGTAGTTGGTGGCTGTTAGGATTGTTGGCATGCCTGACTCTTACTGGTCTTGTCTGCTCAGTGAACTGACCTCCATGTGTTCTTCTAGATTCCAGTTGCACATGTGCCGAAGTGCTGGAACCTTCTTCTGCATTATCTGTTGCCGCTTCACAGTTGTTGGAGCACTTAAACTAGTTGGCAGGAAGGGCAAGCTGAGTAGCAGAGAATCTCTAGGTTTCCAACCGATGGCTTAAAGATTGTCTGCTTTCTCCGCACCAAAGGCATCTCTTGTCCTCAAGTCTGGGCACCAGCTGCCATCTTGATTCCACACCAGTCTCCAAAATGCCCCACAGATTCTTTGTGAATTTCTCCCATCTCTGCTCAAACACCAGGCTGCCAAATGTTGGGGTACCCCGTGTCACAGGAGATATTGGCCTCTCTGGGGCACCTGATGCTTTTTCCGTGGAGAGCCAGGTTGGAGGTATGGAGATTGTGTTCTACCTCACTGCGAATCTGCTCCTGATCACTTTATCCACTTTAGAGGGATCAAACGCCTGTCACTTCAACCTGGTCTGGCTACCACTGGTGTCATTCATTCAGATCAGCTTTGTGCCTTTCACATAGATGGGTTATGCAAAAGAGTGGCTTTTGGGAGAGATCATAGGCACAGTTCCTTAACTCATGCCCATCCATCCTAAGATACCATCTCTTCCTCAGGGACAGGCTTCTTTAGTCTACCTCTAGATGAAACAGTAGGGTGGATATCTCAGGGGCTGCAGTCAGCCTGAGACAATCGCTCTCCATGTGGGTTGGCTTACTTCAGTTGTAGTAACCATCTCCGTTCACTTTCAGGGTGCTCACTTAACCATCACCAGTTCTCTGTAGCTATTGTGGGCCTGCCGAGAAAGGCTCTAGCCTAGCTCGGGTGGATTTCCGGTTGTGGGTGGCATTCCAGCAGTGGTCGAAGTGGGCGGGATCTGAAGGGCACATCGTGCCCCTATCCCTTTAATTTTATGCATTCCGTTCCCCTACATTTCTATTTTTAGACATGCGTCCTGAAGGAAGTGACCCGATTAGGGCCACCCGGGTCACTCGCGACCACCTCTCAGCCTTCCATACAAATGAAGAATCGCTCAGACAGTAGAGAATACAAACCAAGTATATGTTTATTCAGATACACTCAAGCGGAGCCCCGTCTGCCCAGTCGCTTAGGGGTGCTGCAGAGAGGACTGACATCAGCAAACATGGTTATACATTATGTACGATCCAGAACCAATGAAGACACACCCAGACTGGAAATTTCCAGATGGAGGCAGCTACACAAAGGAGGTACAGAGGGATAAGTTTCAATCCTGAGTCCGGGCACACACTATCTCTATGCCAAGGTCGTTCTGCCTGTACCCATCGCTGGACTAGTGGGAGCAGGCCTCTATCTAGTGGGAAATGTATGCGCTAATAAGAACAGTGTATTTATTAGTACAGCAAGGCCTAACCTTGGAGAAAACGAAAATTACCAAAGCTGCTTCTCGTAGAGGCAGAGAGAGAGATTAGTTTCGCTCATGGATCAAAATGGCGGCCAAACATAAAATGGTATCGCGAATGCTAACTTATGCAGAACAATATATAAACAACACAACTAAGACATTTTTTTATTCTAACAGATCCTCCTTTTAGCATTCACTAAATAATTTTATATGGTGGGCAGAAAATACATAACATTCTTATAAGCAAAAGGACATCAATACTCAGAACAATCCATATACTCAATATCAGGAATAGAAGCTGCAAGGGATGATGTAGAACCAAAGATGCCCTCATCGATCTGCATCATGTCTTCAATGTCCTTCTGCAACATGATCGCAGCACTAGTATCATGAACTGATATTTTCGGTTTAGGGGTGAGAACATTTACACAATAGGTGCAGCAAGTCGGGAGACAGTGTATACAGAGGCAACATGTAAAATAATACTAGCAATCACAATCAAAAAGATTAGAATCTTCCAACCCCATGTTGTTAGCATATTCCAGAACCACCCTGATAGGGTCCAAGTACCTGTTTCTTGGTGTATGTCAGACGAAAGTCTATGCAATTTTTGTATAGCTGCATATACATTGGAAGCGTGATCAGGTATGTAAACGCAACAGCTGCTGCCAATTACTCCACAGGCCCCTCCCCGATCTGCAAGGATGACGTCTAACACCATCCTGTTCTGCAAAGAGACTAATCTTGTAGCCTGGAGCTCAGCAGTGATATTTGTCATTATTCCAACAGTTGTATTAATAACCCCCTCCACAACTCTTGTTAGCCGACGAAGTTGAAGACTATTAGCCATGGGGCCCCAAAAAGGTAGGAGGCCCTTTATGGCATCCTCAAACTGTTGTGCGGTGGTATCTGTCTGATCTATATCCTTTGTGTCAACAACCCTTCTGACTCGGGGCAAGTATGTACTCCTACGCTGCAGCTGATGATCTTTATGATAATTGGACAGGGCAACATACACAGGGGGAAGGAGGAAAGAGAGGTAACATCTGCCTGACCATCCCCTCGGAAGCCAGACATGAGCTTGGGATCCACAGACAAAATAGACATTATGAGGTAGGATCAAAAGCGGACTATTAATCGTTCTCAGTCTGTAGGTGAAATTGCATTTACTCTCCCCCACCATCACCTCCTCAGTCCCCTGGACACAGAAACTAGTTGTTGTGTTGACCACAGACACTG